>OW026367.1:60526779-61170362 GCA_932273885.2 Leucozona laternaria | reverse complement strand
AAATGTAAAAACCTCAACACATAGACAGTGGGGATCTTCATACACCTCGTTAAATTATTGTTGCAGTTCAGATCAATTCATCGACACCTTAAAATGTATACAGCGAGAAGAAACCTTTTTTGTCCCAGAGGAAAGCGGCCCATTTTAATATAGGTCTTCCGCTTCCCAAAACTGTCGACTTAGTCTCACATTGTAGGTACTGCTGTAACGCGATCAAAACTCTTCTAGCAGTATGCAACTACTGTATTGCATTGTTAGGCATCCAGAAAAGCACCTTAGCCGAATTGTTTTGCATGCTCCGATTGAAATTCTGCTCTTAATCGATTTTGAGAAGGCTTTCGATAGGTAGCAAATCGGAGAACATGTCGAAACTTTTGCGCAGGTGGTATTCTGCAGTTATTAAATCTGCGCATGAAGGTGCAAAGTATCACGTTCGTCATAACGCGGAAAGTTGTCAGAAGCTTTTTCGCCCAGAATTTTGTACCTTCACCAGATGAGTCAGAACCTGGGTATTAAAAAAATATTGCCAAGGCCAAAGCAATTGATCTTTCAACTTCTTTCTTCCAAATAAACTTTGTTGCTGGATAAGAGGTCGAGAAAGTTCAGAGATTTTCTTATCTGGGAACTTGATGTAAGCAGCAGAATCGCAAAGACGAAAGCTGCTTTCAGAATGCTATTTAAGTTGTAGTAAAACAAATGTTTACAGCGACAAGTCCAACACGCTAATTTTTATGGTGCAGAAATTAAATCAAAATTAAAACACAAAAAGTGTCATGGAATTTTTTTTTTATTAAAAAACGACTCCAATTAAAGCTGTGTGAAATGGAAAATTAATGCTTTGGGATCTTCCCATGCAAATGGTTTAGATCCGTGTAGCCAATAGTTCTCGACACTTTTTCTTTTTTATTACTTTGACTTCTAAAAATTAAACACGGCCAAAAAAAAAGTTTATTTCGCTTAAAAGACCCCGTCAACCAATCATGTTGTTTATACAAATCGTAATTAAAATTTCGCAAATATTCTTTGCCACCTTTTTAGTACGTTGATTTTAAGTTTTTTTTTAAGTTCGGTGTAGGTCTGCCCGCATCAATAATCGTTTTTTTCGTCATACTTATAAGAACTTAACGCTTTTTCCAATAACTCATTAACGCGATCTTCGACTTCACTTTCACTCATTGTTCTTATGTTATAAGTAATTCTTTTTTTTTTCTACAAAATTGATTAAAAAAAATACTAATGCAGCAAAACCAAAGCACGAAACTGTAATCACTTGAAAACTAATACACGAAAAGCAAAGTAATTCACTTTTTTTTTTAACGAAACTTGGTGTATTGGACGGATACAACAAAAAACAGAACAGCAGCTCAGACTCAAGTGCGAAGATATTTTTCGCACGAGTTCACGTAAACTTCATCAAATTAATAGTCGTAAGAGTGACAAAGACAGTGCGAAGATCGTCGATGTAATGTTCATTGAATTGTTGACCTTCTTTGATGCTTTAAGGAAACGGAACGGATATAAAAGAAAATAGAATAGAATAAGAGCAAAGACTGAAGTGCACGCAAAACTTTCGCACGAGTTCACTACAAATTCATCAAAATAATTATCATTATTATGTGTGTATGTAGAGCGGGCGATGAATAACGATAACGATGGGGATGGCTACTGGGGAAATCTAGTAGGCGTAGTTGGAAGTTTGAAAATCTTGGATGAGTTTATGTGACGACGAATACAAGAATACAACAGAAACAGACTAAGTGCACAGTGTGCACAGACTCGTACGAGTTTACTTTATTTTTGTCTCTAATTTCACTAAACGATGAAGGTATTTTGGAAGAGCAATTATGAAAGATGAATAAATTATGTCCCTGTGTAGGCTGTGTCTTAGGCGGTATTATGGTGTATGTTTGTGCACACCTTGCACACCCTGGCGAGACGCCAATGCTTGGAAGGTATGACCACTGCAATTACTAGGAAGGTTCAGACTGTCGGTCAGATATGTTTGCGTATATTGAGAGAGTTTTGGCTTCACAGATGCTCCACATGATTGCAGGGTAGAAGATAATGGCTTGGCCACGCCGCACAGTGGTTCGGTTTGTATGGGAGAGCGGAAAAAAGTCTGTTTTATCTGAACGGTTCAACGGATTTAAATGAAATTTATATTTTTAATAGATTAGTCTTATACATATTTGGTCAAAATTTGGTTGAAAAAAAATAATTAGAAACAAAGTTATTGCCATTTTTCTAAAATTTGAGGGTTTTGATGTTTGCATGGGAGAGCGGAAAAAAAATCTGTAACATCTGAACTGCTTAACGGATTAAGATGAAATTTAATTCGCATTTAAAAATTAGTCTTATACACATTTTGTCAAAATTTGGCTAAGAAAAAATCATTAGTAAAAAAGTTATTGACTTTTTTTCTAAAATTTGAGTGTTTTGATGTTTGTATGGGAGAGCGGAAAAAAGTCTGTAAAATCTGAACTAAATATTAAACGAATTTCAATGAAAGTTGACACACATGTTAAAATTAGTCTTACACATACTTGTTCAAAATTTGGTCAAGAAAAAATTATTAGAAAAAAAGTTATTGCCATTTTTCTAAAATTTGAGGGGTTTGATGTTCTTCATATTGGCTTTTCGACAATTCTGCTTGTATAAATAATGCAAGAGCTTTATCCGGATCTTATACCTTTTAGCTCGATCACAGCATTCGTCAAAATTCTTTCGTGGTCTTCCCATATTAGTTGACGTTTCGGGCAATACACTTTGGGTTAGTTCTACTTCGAAAACTCCTTCGAGCCAATGAGTGTATTTTTTTTCAAAATGACTTTTTTTTCTATGAACTGCGTTCCATCGACTTAAAAAATGAGACATAAAACGTTTCTTTAATTCTGACAGCACAGTTTCTATTCAGAAATTAGGTTGGGGTATTCCCTTACAAAATATGGTCGAAGACCATTAGTAATAAGTTCACTACACAACACCGAATAAGGAATTTCGATTGAATCCATTTTAATGTTAATTATATTTCACTTCACTTTCACTTATTGGTTGGTCAAAGAGTAAAAATTTTTCCTACACACACACCTTGCACAAATGCTCAATAACTCAATACTGATTTAAGTAAGAGATTGAATTCTAATAAGCCATTACTAATACAATAATACAAAATTACGCAATACACAACAAAAACAAAGCAATAAAACTTTAAAAAAAACACCTTTTTTTATTTTTACCTGCCCTACTTTTAGCGAAAAATTAAAAAAAAAAATAAAGGATTATCCCTAATCCTTTTCTTTATTTTGTATTAAGCTCTATCATATAATTCAAAATATCATAAAACTGTATTATTTTTCGTGTGTTTCAAAGAAAATTGAGTTGAAAGTTGAAAAATTTTCCAGGCAGAAATAAATGGTTTCGCAAAAATCGAAATTCTCAGACCTGGGTCAATGTATTAATTTTGTTTTATTTTTAAAATAACATTTGACATTTTTTCTTAAAATAATGGGCTTAGCCAGTTCATTCTGACAATTAATACCGAAGAAATCAAACTTTTTGGTAAACACCACCGTCAAGATGGAGTTTTTTGAAATCCGATTCAGTGAAACATTTTTGAGCATAACTTCCACATCTGCACGCATCTGCAGCTGATTTTTTCTGTGCTTTAACATGAATGTATGGAGCATATGCTGGCATACTTACTTTCTTGGTATCTTTTGGCGCTTTTTTTTTAAATCAAAAAGTTTAAAAAAAAAAACATTTTTTCTTAGTACTAAAGTTTCAAACTATAGGTACTTATAGAAGGTATCTTTTATAAATAATCAATATTTTTTTTTTATTTTTAGATAATCGAAAATAGACCAATTAAATTATTTAAGAAGCTAGAGAATTTATTTAAAGTAACTTCGGAAAAAAACATCTCAAAATTTGTTGAAAATACGGTTCGCGATTTGAGTAAAATTATTTTTCAACTTTGAGGGCTTGTAAATCAGAACATACAATATATGTATATGTTAAAAAATACTTTTAAATCATACGCTCGGGTTATCTAAGAGTACTTAAACATACAGTTTAAAAAGATAGATATTACTTTTTCAAAAGACTTTTTTTCGCTCTCGCACCACTGTGCGCCGCCGTAAGTACACCATGCAAGGGAATAAGACAACCTTATGTGAGTAAAGAGCATGTCGCCTTAAGCAAACATGGCATAGAACTCAGGAACTACTTAGGAAGAGAAACTTCAAATGAATGATTTGGAAGCTTTTTTTGTTTAAAAATTTGTACATTTAGGTCTATTTGTGATGATTTTTCAAAAACTACTGAACATAAATATCAAAGAATTAGATTTGAAACTTATTGGATTGAAAGAAGTGTCTTTCTTAAACTTTGTTCTTTGCTTCCCAAAATTCGTACATTTCATCATTTTGATGAACAAATTTAGCAAAGCATAAATACTTGGTTATCAATATACCAGCCTTTAGAAAAAGCTCAAACAAGCTCCTCTTTAACCGGTCATTAACTTCTTCACCAAACCAAAAACTTATTAAATCACTCAACTTTCGCAACAAAAAAAAAAAAAAAACTCTTCACAGCCACAGCACTTTCTTTCAGATTGGAATTCAAACAAATTCCTATTTAAAAATAACTTTACCGGCAAAGAAAAATAACATTCGAACTGTGCGAAATGAAATCTAAATTAAGAACACATTCATCTATTAAAAAAAAAAGAAAATAAATATATGTAGGTATACAGCGTAGCCTCGCACAACATTTTTTCGATTGTCCCATAAGAATACAATCTAGGTACTTTCACAGTGCCAGAGAAATAAAAAAAAAATACTTGGCTTTTTTCATGAATTTAAAAAGGTACACAATTTCATCTATGATAACTATTCGCATACCTTAAGGACACAATGAAATATCCTTTTATGACAAAAATTATCCTCTTCTCCTTCTTCGATCATCGTGAAATGCTTTCGTTGCTTTTGTTTGTTAATTTTTGTTTTTGTTTGCAGATTAACCCTTTCTTTTATTTTAGAACTCACTTAAATCACATAATTTTATTGGACTTAACATTTAGAGCACCACTCAATCACTTAATTTTTTTTTTTTTTCTTTTTTTTTAAGAACCTAACCCCTCGCTCTCTAATCAACTATATCAATGATCACTGAAGAATCATTAAACTTTAATCAACTTAGCACACAATGTATAAGAACACTTCCGCAACGTGACCGCACCTAAGTTCGCTTATTTTTTGCAATTTTACAAGTACACGATACGAAATCAAAACTATGATTTGTACTAAGAGATAGGAGAAGGGGGCCTCAGCTCAGCCAGATTGGCTCACAGATAGACAGCAATCGTTTCCGTTCTAAAACAAAATTTCTATTTCTCCTCTGAGAGAGGCACAGTTGCACTTCAGGAACGAACAACAATCACAAGCACAATCAACAACAACAACGAGGAGAAAAAGTGCAGTTCTACTACAACAATAATAAAAAAAAAAATAGAAAATAAAAACACGCTTCATCCGCCGAGTGAAAATAAAAACAAAATTTAATCCGCGCGCCGCTGCCACTACGAGCGTGTAACAAGTTTAACGCAGAACATACGACAGAGAGTCACGGAAACCGTATGAGCAACTGTGGTGCGCGCGCGCTCCTCACACACTTCCCAGTCCCAGAAGACCTCAACCTCTCGCGACTTCTTCCCAAAGTTCGATAAACTGAGAGGAACACAGGCAATTTCCCGTCCGTCCGTCCGTCCGTCTGACGCAGCCGTCAACTGATGAACATCAATGAAACTTTTGCTGTTTTACTTCTCTATTCCATATGCTTATGCGTCCACCGAATCATAGGTGAACTAAGAAAAGAAGGGGTGGGATAGGGTGGCGATTTTACGGAATCAACATACATGCTGCACCCAAACGATGTTAGAAGCTTCTTTGATTTACAAGAGCGCGAATCACTGGCTATGTCTTTTGCAAAGCAGCAGCAACACAGCGCAGCAGCCGATGTCATTTGAAGTGAAGTTTGAAGTGATTTCATGTCTTTGTGTGTCGTTTCTTGTCAATGCTACCCAACAAAATTCGTGTTGTCTGCATGCAGAGCAGACAACGTAGAACCGCAGATTACGTATAGAGATAGAGAGTGTGGGGAACAAGTTAAGATGAAAGAAGTAAAAGTATTGTGTGAACAGTTTTTGTGTAAAAAAAAAAACAAAAAAAAAAACTAACTTTTCTCTTCTTTATTCGTTCTTTGTCAAAAGCGAATATGAAAATTATGATGATGTTAAAACTGACAGTGGGGCCTGTCACCTTATTAAACCACATAAATATGTACATAGGGTTGGGATGGACGTTAGAAATAATAGCCGTGTTGTTTTGTTGAGGAAGCCCAACCCATTCAGTTAAAATTTAACACATAATTGGCGTTTTTTCTTTTTTAACTCAGAGCAGATCATGGAACTGTCAAAAAAAAAATTCTTTGTTTTTTTTTTTTAGCTCAGACATATCGGAGCATAAAAAGTGTGTTTCTTTTTTACATCGGAGTGAGCTCAGAGCTTGCTGAATAAGCTCAGCATTGACTTATTATTATTATTATTATATAATAAGTCAATGAAGCTCAGAATAAAATGACAGAGCAAATCGAGGGAAACGCTGAGCGAAGCCAACTTCACACATAATTAAAAATTAAAAATGGATTCTCTATGAAATGACAGTTCAGTGCTCAAGTGTGTTTCATAATTAAATCTGGGCACTCTGATCATAATCTGCTCAGAGCTCTGCTCTGATCGCTCAGTCTCTGCTCAGAGCCAAAAAAGAAAAACGCCAAATGCAACAACAATAAATGGCTGCCAATTGCTTTACGTTTTTTTCTCCAGTCATGTGACTTTCGATGAATACTTTGGAAAAATTTGGAACTATGGAATTCACACAGAAAAAGAGCTTTATCTTACCCAATTCGTTACCCATCGTTTTTGTTGTAAAGCTTTTACTATGCTGTATATAATTCTCAAGAAACTTTTTTAGATTTTTATTTTCACCTCATAAGCGAGCTTAACGGTAAATTTAATATTCATTTTAAATTGTTTTAAAATGTGATTTGCATAAGATGCGACAAAAGTTAGAGCGTGTAGTGTTGGTACCAAACAAGAAATTTAATTTGTATCAATTTGTTTTGTTTAATTTGTTTATTTAATATTTTATTTTATTTTACTTTCCTTTATTTTATTTTATTGTATTTCATTTCATTTCATTTAATTTTATTTTATTTTATTTTATTTTATTTTAGTTTATTTTATTTTATTTTATTTTATTTTATTTTATTTTATTTTATTTTATTTTATTTTATTTTATTTTATTTTATTTTATTTTATTTTATTTTATTTTATTTTATTTTATTTTATTTTATTGTATTTCATTTCATTTCATTTCATTTAATTTTATTTTATTTTATTTTTAGCTTTTTGTTTATAAAGAGTGTTTTTTTTAGAGGTACTTTAAGTTGGCAACACTATTTTAACTGGCGGCCATTTTGTCAGCTGTCAAGTGATTTATTTTGAGTTTGGTTTGACATTTCAACATGAATATAGACTGACGTCTGAACAACACTTCCAAATTGTGATTCCAATTTTCATAAGCGAATTTTGTTTAGCAATCCAGCTCACTTTTGTTTGAATGGATACGTTAATAAACAAAACTGCCGTATTTGGAGTGATGATAATTCTCAAGTGTATGTTGAGACACCGGTACATCCACAAAAACTGACTGTTTGGTGTGCTTAATGGTTTGGTGGAATAATTGGTCCGTACTTCTTTAAAAACGATGCTGGCCAGAACGTTACAGTCAATGGTGACCACTCTAAAGCCATGATTACTGACTTTTTCGTTCATCAATTGAACAACCATGGTGTGCAGGAGCTGTGGTTTCAACAAGACGGCGCAACATGTCAAACAGCTCGTGCCACAATTGATTTATTGAAGGAAACGTTTGGTAACCGCATAGTTTTACGTTACGGACCCGTGAATTGGCCTCCAAGATCGTGCGATTTAACGCCGCTTGACTATTTTCTGTGTGGATATGTGAAGTCGCTATAGTCTAGGCCGATAAGCCCGAAACGATTGACCACTTGGAGGACAACATTCGCCGCTTTAGTGCCGATATACGGCCACAAATGTTGGAAAAAGTCATCGAAAATTGGATCTCCAGATTAGACTGGGCCCGAGTCAGCCGTGGCGGTCATATGCCAGAAAACATATTTAAATTATAATGCCAGAAGATTTTTCGAATAAAGCAAATCTCATGTCAATTAAAAAAAAGCATCTTTGTTTTATTTTATTTCAAAGTTCTATACCTCTAAAAAAACACCCTTTATCATTTTATCGGAAATCTAAAAATCTTGTTTTTTTCATATTCGAGCTGCCCCAACAGTAATGTTAATGTCTAATATACTAAAAAGGCAAGCGTTCGACCCCTCACGCCATTTATGCCAGCAAACCAAACTAAGGTTTACGTACTTCATTTTTACCAAGAAGAAATTATTAATTATTCTGAAAAAAAAAAATAATATTCATTTTATTTCTTCATATTTTATTGCTTCTTCTTTCTTGGAAAACGAATGTCATTGCCAGTAGTTGTTGTTGTGTGGAGTGAATGTTAAGTTATCTTCATATTTCCTTTTCCGTTGTTTTATTACCACTCGTTAAAAATTGCTCTTCGTAGAAACTTTCTTTTGTGACGAAATAAACATATTATTATGTAGTTCTCACAATTTAAGAGACTTTTTGATTTGAATTTGTCATTTTCTCATTAAAATATTTTAAATTGAGAAAGAAACAAAATAAATTATAGAAGATTCACCAATGCCTATAAAAAATGTAATGCTGCGCAAATAACTACTGATTTTTTTGACCTTGAGCATCAGCCATCGATCACAACATAATAAATCTTTTATATTTTATCTTACTTCAGCTAATCAAATCGTAATCAAACTAATAAAAATAAATAACTTTTCAATTGCTCATATAGAATCTGTTTGCACATAAAGAACTCCAATCCATAATAATGCGGATGTTTGTAAAAAATATAAATTAGCTAGACAAATCGAAATCAACAATCAACACCTTGCCTTAAATACAATGCGGTTCGGTTGGTTAGACATACCTTTGAAATTGTTTTTAGATTAAATTTAGAGGCGCAAAATTTTAAACGATTTAGTATCACTTTAAAGCATTTTAAGTATGATGCTATTTTAAGTAGACGATTTTCCAAATTTTAAATGAGTTAGTATCGTACTATCTTTTTAACATTTTACTAAAAATAAAATCACCAAATGGAGCATTCCATGAAAAAGCGGAACTTTCAACATATTTACAAACAGTCGATTTTTAAATTCCAATGTACATTTAAGCAAGATGCAAGATATTAGTCACTTGTTTTAGTTCTAACCCCACTCATTGTGAGAGTAACAACATAATATTACTGTCGAGCAGAATATAAAGTTTCAATTCATTGTTGAAGTTTAAATGTGGGGTAAGCAGTTATTAAGTGCATAACATTTTTTTAAATAAACAGTTTCGATTATGAGATAAGGACCTAAACAAAAGGTAGGTTTTAGTGTCCGACACATGACGCTTAGTTCGTATTATATAATAAATAGAAATAAAAATTAAAATACCTATTATTATTAAAAAAAAAGGCAATCCTCAATTAATTATAATTCCAAAACAACTAAATGATACAAATTGATTTTTGTTTTTATTGGTTACTAATGGGTGTTTTCTTTTTAGACTTGTGGTTTTCAATCTGGCAATATTTTTTTCGGAGTTGGTCTTTTTGACAGATGTCACTTGATTTATGTTCAGTTTGGTTTGCCATTTCATAATGAATAGACTTACTCCTAAACAACGTTTGCAAATCGTGCAAAAAGGGCTCGAAACGAGATCGTTGTTGATCCCGATTTTCACAAGTTTAGCGATGAAGCTCAATATTGGTTGAATGGGTACGTTAATAAGCAAAATTGTCGTATTTGGAGTGATCATAATCAACAAGCTATTGTTGAGACGCGCGCCGTTACATCCACAAAAAGTCACTGTTTGGTGTGCTCTTTTGGCAGAGGGAATCATTGGTACATATTTCTTCAAAAATGAAGCCGGCCATACTGTTATACTGTTACAGTCAAGGGGGAACGCTATAAAGCCATTATTAATGACTTTTTCGTGCCTGAATTGGATGATGTTGATGTGGACGACCTTTGGTTCGAAGTTCCAACAAGACGGCCGGCGCTACATGCCACACAGCCAACTAAACAATCAATTTATTGAAGGAAACTTTTGGTGAGCGCATTATCTCGCGTCGTGGGCCTGTGGCGCACAGTGGTTAAAATGCGGAAATAAATCAAAAAAATGAAAGTGTTAGTATGAAGTTATTTTTTTTATTTTATTATAGTTATATAGTTGGTCTATGATTTTTGAAAATTTGAGCAATTTTTGTTCATAAGTATTAAAGATACAGGGCTCCAAAGTAACCCTTTTTTTCAATTTTGAAATTCCTATATTTTCTTGCACTAACTTCTTGGCACGAAAAATAGCGTTTATAAAACTTTGAAACAGAGTTTTTATTTTTATTTCAAAAACATGTACTTTAAGCTTAAAAAAAACATATGCATATATATATATATATGTATATATGTATGTATATTTTAGATAAGTCAGAGCAGAGAGCTCTAAAATTAAAATTTTAATGTTTTTTCCTTAGAGCTACAATTTTAGCTACACTTGCCTACACGCTCTGACCACATTCACTTGAAAGCTACAATACTCACCTAACTAGTCCAAAAAGAATGAAATCCGTCTGGATCCAACCCTGTGACTTATGTTCAATTTTGTTCACCTGAATCAGGTCTTAAAAAACACGGTTTTGACGACGATAGATCCAGAAAAATTACAATTTCTTCGAAAATACTTGTCACAGATAACTAGATAAGAGCTTAATTTTTTAAAAAAAAATATGTACCTTTCTTTAAAAAATAAAATAAAATGAATCCATTGACTAACCTGTGAGATATTCAATTTTTAGCGCAAAACTTTTTTTTTGCCTGACTTATTTTCCAATTGTTTCCTAACTTTTATTTAAAAAATTACAATAAAAATAAAAAAATTATGATGTATTAAACTATATGTAAGTACCTATATAAAATATGATCATAAATCAGGTATAATCTTTAAAGTACCAAGATGTTGAATGAAGATGCTCTTAAACTAGGAATATCATCACTACATGCAACGATTAGATTTATGGAATACGTGTTGCACCTCGGCTAGAACTTAAGCTTTAAATCATGGAGAACATGTGAGGACACTCGTGCTATTAAGGAAGTGTAAAAAAAAACGAATCCAAGCTGAATTCATCGAAAAGGTTGGTATCAAGGTTGACGTTGTAAAGCAAGGAACTGGAACAACAGATGACGGCAATACATCACGAAGATTTTTTGAAAATCCGCTTCTGACTGCAGAGATCACCAAAATAGATTCAAGGTTGATAACGAGACTTTCAGTCATATTGGAAGTAATTTGCTGTAATTTTTCAATTGATACAGAAAAATTTAAGGTTTATTCTGAAGAGACAAATAAATTGGCGATTTCGTCATACCCTTGGTATCACATGCCTGCAACAGTTCATAAAATCTTATTACAGGGAGCAGAAGTAATACAAAGTGCATCTTTGCCAGTGGGTTCACTTTCAGTGGAGGCCCAGGAAAGCAGAAATAAGGACTACAAATATTACAGAACCCACCACTCCAGGAAATGTTCTCGGCTATCTACAAATGAGGATGTTTTCCACATGATCATGATATCATCTGATCCCTTTATAACCCAATTGAAACCGGAACCAAAAAAAAAACCTTCCATTGAGTGAAGAAGCTCTTGAATTAATTAATTAATATTTTTTAATGACTATGTAATTTATATTTATGTATTTATACATTTATTTATTTGTTTATTTGTTTAATTATTTATTTATGTAATTAGTATTAAAGCAAAAAGTGTTACAAAACATAAATTGTAATTTTTTTTATATGAACAATAAACCCCAAAATTTAGAAAAATCTCAATAACTCATCTTCTAATTGTTATTTTTAATCCAAATTTTGAGGAAATGTGTGTTTCCCTAACCCACACATGTGTGCCAAATTTCATTTCTCTCCAATTTATATTACAGGTTTTATCGATTTATTTCCGCGCTCCCATACAAACCGAACCACTGTGTGGCGTGGCCTTAAAGATCGTGCGATTTAACACCGCTGGACTATTTTTTGTGGGGTTATGTGAAGTCGCTTGTCTACGCAGATGAGTCCGAGAAGATTGACTTGGAAGAGAATATTCGGCGCGTTATTGCTGACATACGGCCCTAATTGCTGCAAAAACTGTTCGAAAATTGGGCCTCTCGGCTGGAATTTATTCGAGCCACTTGCCCGAAATCATTTTTAAAACATAATGGCAAACTTTTATCTTTATAATAAAGCTATATTCTTGGCCATAACAATAAATTATATGAGTTTTATTTCTTCTTGAAAACCACACGTCTTAAAAAAAACACACTTTATACGACATGTCCCCTTATTGTAACATAAAAGTAGTTGAATTTGTCTCTAGGTGACCGTGGAATGCTCCCGTTGCAGATGTTTAATAAGTAAGATCGACTCATGTCAAAATCTTTAAGGCTTAGCCCGATCTAATGATTAAATTATCTGGGGCATTCGGTTTCATAGTTGCGCAACAGCTTTTTAAAACATATCGAAAGCTCTCAAAAAGGCAGATTTTTTTTATAAAACAATATTTTGATGTTATTTAGGTTAGACGAAAATTAAAGAAAACATTTTTTTTTAAATGGTTGCTGAGCTATCGGGCTGATTTTTTGTACCTCTATAGTCAACACGACTAATCGACAAAGGATGCTCAATGGTAGCGGGTTAGAAAATAATTAATTTATTTTCTAATTACCATGTGGAAAATTTTCAACAAAAAAAATGTTTTGAATTCTAAGGTTCAACAAAGAACCCTCATTTAGTTATATCGTTTAACCTAAGAGACGCGCACTGTATCGTGTAAGTTAATATTGCCTACCAAGCCAATTATAGATCTTGAAATTATATTCAAAAGTGATTACCTATTTCTCTTGCTATTATCGAATGTTCATTTACTTCCTTAAACTAAAAAATAACAAAAAAAAAACAGATTTTTCATCTTCCCTTTGAAGCTGATGCGGATATAACGTAAATAATTACTGAAATCCCACCTACCTAAAGATTGTTGTTTTTTGTTCATCAAGTTTTGTTTAAATGCTAACCACTTTTAATTCGTTTGGAAAAAAACAGTGTTTCCTGATTGAGATAAGAAAGTTAAATTGTAAGCCTTTGGAATATTACAATCGGCTTATATTACTCCTAGGTATGTAAAGGGTGTTTTTTTTTTAGAGGTATAGAACTTTAAGTTGGCAACACTATTTTAACTGGCGGCCATCAAGTCAGCTGTCAAGTGATTTATTTTTAGTTTGTTTTGACATTTCAACATGAATATAGACTGACGTCTGAACAACACTTCCAAATTGTGATTCCAATTTTCATAAGCGAATTTTGTTTAACAATGCAGCTCAATTTTGTTTGAATGGATACGTCAATAAACAAAACTGCCGTATTTGGAGTGATGATAATTCTCAAGTGTGTGTTGAGACACCGTTACATCAACAAAAACTGACTGTTTGGTGTGCTTTATGGTTTGGTGGAATAATTGGTCCGTACTTCTTTAAAAACGATGCTGGCCAGAATGTTACAGTCAATGGTGACCACTGTAGAGCCATGATTACTGACTTTTTTGTTCATCAATTGAACAACCATGATGTGCAGGAGCTGTGGTTTCAACAAGACGGGGGCGCGGCGCAACATATCACACACAGCCTGTGCCACAATTGATTTATTGAAGGAAACGTTTGGTAACCGCATAGTTTCATGTTACGGAGCCGTGAATTGGCCTCCAAGATTTTGCGATTTAACGCCGCTTGACTATTTTCTGTGGGGATATGTGAAGTCGCTAGTCTACACCGACTACTTGGAGGACAACATTCGCCACTTTATTGCCCACATACCGCCAGCCGTGCCCGGTCATACGATGCCAGAAATCATATAAAAAGTATAATGCCAAAAGATTATCTTTCGAATAAAGTAAATTTCATGTCAATTTAAAAAAAAAATATGCACGACTTGATCGCACGAACTTGCTCTTGTGGTTAAATACTGTATGTAACCCCAACATTGAAGATGCATGATGTATATATTTAACGAGTAAATATTAAATGATTCAAAAACGTTTGTTTTTTTTTGTTTATAAAATAATGTTTTCGAAAATTTTTAAATGCATTATTGTTTAAATTATTGAGAAGCATCAGATTGCAAAATTATAACAAAATCGATTTAACAATGGAAAAGATATAGGTACGCGAATAACCCAAAAATAAGACCATTTCCTCAAAAAAACGTTGAATACCTAATTCCGTAATGTGATTTTTTTTGAGAAAAACCTGAAATACAGTTTTCTTACAATTGACTTGGTTATTACAGGTACGAAGTTTAATTAAAATCGTTAGAGCCGTTTTTCGAGAAAATTTGAAGAAACCAAAATATTTGTATGTCAGCTACCACCAGTTCTAGATTAGCTAAAACAAAAATTCGAATTTCCCCTCTACGGAAGCACATAAAAATGCTCTGTACCAAATTTCATGCAAATCGGTCCACCCGTTTAGGCTCTAGCTCAAATTACAGTGGACGCACCGACGCACAGACGTACAGTCGTATATACGTACAGACGCACAGAGCGATGGACAGCATGACGAAATCCACTTTTTCGGACTTCTCGAATATCGTAGTGTTAGTTTTGATTATAACCTCGAAATTTTTTTTTACACGAAACCAATACTTACCCTATAGAGCAAGTAAAAATCATCTTTGTTTTATTCCATTTCAAAGTTCTATACCTCTTAAAAAAAACACCCCTTATATGGTTTGCTGTACCTACTTGCACAAAGATGAAATTAGTTTTTTTTTTTTCCAAACAAAAATTGACTAAATAACAACTTATTATCCGATCGCTTAGGGCGAATCTATAATTAGTATCTAATCCCAAAACTCTGATACAACAATTAGTTATTTTTCACAAAAAAAAAAAAAAAACATAAAAAAATATTGGTCATTAGACAATTAATTACGAAATACAAAACTGACAGAAAAGAATAAGAATAACATAATAATAATAGGTAATATTTATTTTATTTTCTTTTTCTTTAATGTTATTGTGAAAAAATGAGGTTTTCAAATGATTAAGTGAGCATATTATAAATTTAATGAGTAAAATGGTAATGAGACGAATGCGGATTTTGACTATTCGACTACATATATTCCCATCGTGGAGGGGACAAACTGTGATGTATGTATTAACAATCGAAGCATTGTTAGAAGAAAAATTTTTAAAGAACATTTTTATGAATACAATGTACATAATTAGGTAGGTAGGTATAGTTAGAATTTTTTTTTTTTTTTTTCTTTGTAGACAATTTATTAATCATTTACATTTTTACCATGCATAAAATTAAGGTAATAATTACTGTGTTGAGTTAAAAACTGTTGTAGAAGATATAAATTAAAAATTATGATTGGGGCATTCTTTATTCTAGTTGAATTTGCGTATAGTCGTAGATTTGGATGGAAGGGATATTTTTGGTCGCCAAGGAAACACGAGGTTAAAGAAAATTGAAGTTTTTTTTAGCAGGAACGAAAAACAAAAATTCTTACAGTGAATAGAAAGAACATAACGTATACACGGGGTCACAGGATGTATGCACCTCTCAAGAACTTTTCACCAGGGTTGCAAGAGCTTAAGTCACTTCTTAGCTTAAGTTCGCTTTTGGGTGAGTTATGAATTTCAAAAATTTTAATTCATAAACTAGTTAGTGACTTAAGATTTTTTATTGATGTCTCATTACTCAAAAAAAATATAAAATGGAGGCGGAACAAGACAGCATACTTAAAGGCGCTTAGAACTGATGATCCAAATGCATTTGATAAACAAACAACACATCTTGACTTGTGACGTCAGTGGTCATAAGCGGTGGAATGCGTAGTGCATAGGACTTCTAAGACTGAGCAAATCTGATATGCGTGGGTTCGAATCCTATGGTGTGCATGTAGAAAGTTTTTTTTATAATAAAATTGTATAAAAGCTCAGCACCACTAATAAGGAGACTGATGATAGGCGGCTTGGCACCCCTAAAATAGCTCTATCTCCAGCCAAACAAAAATAAAACCTTTAAGTTGTTGTTGTTGTTCAAAAATTTAAAATATTTTTCTTTATAACGAATAACGAACTTATCACCAAATTATGTTTGCGCATATGTATGATTGTGAGTGTTTGCAAATATTTGTCTCCTCTATAAGCAGCACACTATTTTTACATGGAACTAAAATGACTTCGCGTTGGACAGAAACAGAAACTCATCTCACTTCCGGAAATTTGTTCAAAAGTATCATCACCTTGTCTCGACTACGACAAACGGACCCAACAGATGGAGAGGAAACAAACAAAAATGGACAGTGAAATCAGCATCAGCAGGGCAAATAAATTGCATGAACCAACACTTTCCTCCACATCTGTGGCAATGTGAAAGCCCGATTAGTGACAAAACGATGAGTGACATTTCATGTGTAATCATCAATTTACAAATAATATACATTGAACGACAAAAATGGCAAAAAACGAAAGCGAAAGATCGAATTATATATTCCGTCTCCCAAATTAAACACACGGGCATTTATATGGAATTTCATTTCGAGTCACTTAAGTGTGATATTTTTCGGATATGATAATCCCAAACCAATTAGCATGGCTAAGACTTGGTGACATGGGTGCCAGTGACACATCAAGAGGGAGTGTAATCTACAGAGTCGAGTTCCTTTCACCCACACTATACCAGATACAGACCGGAAGAGAACTTTTAAAAGTGTCATCTGAATGAAGTTCCTTTTTTTTTTGTACTCTTTTTGTTGCACAAAGTAAACAAATCCACTTGAATCCCAAAAAAAACAAAGGAACGGCTGCTGAGGCTTCTTAGAATGGGGTTAAATTGAAAAGATGCACTATACATACATTGCCATAGAAAGTATCAACTTAAGTTGAAGTACTTCCAAGGGGGCAGGAGCAGCAAAAGTCTGTAATCTTAACAACACTGAGGTATACAGTATAAAAATTCACCTACAATAGTTTAGCGAAGATAAAGAAGCATCTTAGATCGTCGAGTACGTACACTAGACTAGACAAGGCAAAGCCATGGCCTGTACAATGGGCTTGGCTTATGCTTACCTATACTATTACACTACCTGGCGGATATATCCATCTGCTGCAAACAACGAATGTAAATGAATATCGTAATAAGCAGGGGAGAGAATGAGACTATAGACACGAAGAAAAAGCAAAATAACATTAAAACGCTTTAGTCGGTCGTTCATATTTACTCTGTGGGTTTGGGTTTGGGTTTATTTTAATAAACATTACACAGATATTTTAAGAATAGGTACTAATCGGGGGCGATTTGTTGCCTTACCCTGAGGCCACACGAGCAAGTACTGGCAAGCAAGTTGGGTTCATACATTGCCTGCCAAATTCGTATCTGTGTACTGGCTGTGACGTAGGTGGCACTCCACTTGCCAAGCAAGTTGCTTGCAAGTAGGTCGTTCTTTTTCTCTACTATAGTAAACAATTTTGGTTGATCTTTCAAACAAAATGGATTGAAAAAATCAAAATACATTTAGAAAGAATATTAAAGAAAAATGCAAAAATGGTTAACAAACTTTAATAATTGAAATTATGGACAACGAAACATAAGAGGGAATAACATATACTTTAACTAAAATTCATGTAACAAATAAAAAAACTACAGATGTTAAAATACATTTTGTTAGCTATCTGTCTGTTAAGCACAAAACTTTCAAATTCCATTGAAGGTTGTATACGATGTCAATGGATAAAAAAACCTCTAAAAATCCGAATTTTTTTCCATTTTATTTTCCGCTCTGGAAAAATGGATTTTTAGGGCAATCGGTTGACATTTGGAACGAAATATTCTCGATAGAATCAAATATAATTTTTCCCCTATCTGTCAAGCCACAAACTTTCAAATTCCGTCTACGATGTCAATGGATTAAAAAACCTCTGAAAATCCAAAATTTTTTCCATTTTTTTTCTGCTCCGGAAAAATTCATTTTTAGGGCAATTGGTTGACATTTGGAACGAAATATTCACGATTAGATCAAATATAATTTGTCCTCTATCTGTCAAGCCATAAACTTCCAAATTCCATTAAAGGATGTCTACGATGTCAATGGATTAAAAAACCTCTAAATATCCGAATAATTTGAAATTTTATTTTTGAAAAGGGCAATTTTAGAGCTTTTTGGTAATTTGTAACGAAATATTCGCAAATGTCAAATCTCCTGTCAAGCAATGTCAAGTTTCGTACGAAAGTGAATTTTAACATTTTTAAAATGCAATCAAATTCCACACTAAATTTATTTTAACTTATTTTTTGCACAAAATCTAATTTATTCAGAAATTTAAATAAAAGGAACGATGATTGTTGACTATAGTGTAAAAAATGAACGCCCTACTTGCTTCTCTACTGGCTGCTCAACTGGCTTCGAAAAAGGCAAGCCAGTTGACGAGCAAGTTGCTTGGGTTTATATGTGTTAGTGAAAAAATGTGAATGTATTGCAACTTGCTTGCCAGTACTGGCTCGTGTGGCCTCCGGGTTAGAAGCTTATACAAACCGAGCTTGGGCAAATATTGCAAAATATAAACATCGGGCTAGTTTATTTAACTGCTTTAAGGATTAAAATATTCTTTGTATCTTGAAGTTAATTTTGGCTAGCAGTATTGTCAAAAAATGCACTGGAAAAAATGTGTAAAAAAAATGTGTGAGTGCCGGGACTCACGGTTAATATGTGTAAACATCAACGTGCGCGGATCCAAAACGGACTTGTTTTTGCTTGAAGGGGATGGATCTTAAGATTTTTTTCACTGAACGCACCCATCCTAATATGCAGATCGTAACGTTGCACGCCGTAACGTTGCACGACGTAACGTTGCACACGAACGTCCACGTTTTTTTTTCACTCTACCGCCAGCATAGATGGTTACACATCAAAAATTGTGTGAGTGCCGGGACTCACGGTTAATTTGTGTAAACATCAACGTGCGCGGATCCAAAACGGACTTGTTTTTGCTTGAAGGGGATCTTAAGATTTTTTCACTGAACGCACCCATCCTAGTATGCAGATCGTAACTTTGCACACCGTAACGTTGCACGACGTAACGTTGCACACGAACGTTCACGTTTTTTTTCACTCTACCGCCAGCATAGATGTTTACACATCAAAAAAAAAATGCCTGCAGACACAAATGTGCTTTAGACACTCCGTTTTGCAACGATCGAAAAAATACCGACAAGGCTGGGTCACTGAATTTGCTTGAAGAGGTAGTAACGAAATGTATCCCTTCAAGAAAAAGGTAAACTTATTGTTGTTGACGTTTCTCTAATTTACAATAAAATAACAAAAATTAAGTTAAGTATATATCGAGGTTAGATTCTATTTTATTCAGAATTAAAGCGTTTTTTCACACATATGCGGAAGTCATTGTAAATTGGACCTCTCGGATCCGTGCCACCGTAAGAAGCTGAGGCGGGCATTTGAACGATGTCATATTCCATAAATGGGCGTCAAAGAAAAAAATAATTTCTTTAATACTTCACACACAGCTTGCTTTATTCTATTTCAACATCTACCCGCCCTTATTGAAAAACCTTTACACTTGACATGAAGACGTATGTAATTAATTTTTGTGAGTTATCCTCTTTATACCAAGCATCACTAATGGCAAGCTATGAACTTGTAGAAAAATCAAACTAGAGATTTTTATCAAACTAGAAAAAAGTAGGCCTCGAAATTTTATCTGTCTGCCTGTTCGCGTGTACCCTATACGTATGTGTCGATTTTCATTCACATTTCAATTTTTCCATTTTTTAGGATCAATATTAAGGAACATAATTTTCATCAAAATCTGCGATCTTTTGGTAAACCAAATTGTCCAAAAAAACAGTAATAGTACCTCCCACAGAAAAATTTTTTTCATTTTCGAATATCTCGAAAACGATTTAACTGAATATGATTAAATTTGTTTTTGGAACTCTCAATATTTTGAAAATGAATAACATATTCTATTTTACTAACACAAAAAAAAAAATTAATTAAAATTAAGAAAATCTCATTTTAATGGGAAAGGTTACAAATTTGCCAAAAGCCGTATATCGCTCATAAAGCTTTTTTTCGATCGTTTTTTTACTATGGACTTTAATATTTAATGCTGAAGCCTCTTAAAAGCTTGAATTATATAGCATAGGTATCAAAATTTAAAGAAACATTGGTTTTGTAAAATTGGCTTACAAAATGTTGTCCCTAAAATGTTAATAACATTTTATACCATCATGGATGTTTTATGAAGGGTTTATAATACAAGTACCTGACCCGCCCGGCTTTGCACATGTAGACAAACCTAAGCTTGGCATAAAACTTACATGTGAAAATATAGATAAATATTTTAGCTCCTTTTTCTAATTGATTACTACATACTGATTTTTGACCCACTTCACGTTATGAATGGCGAAATTCGTTAAAATATATTATCATCTGAGTACAAACTGTATTACTTTTCTAAGGAAGAAAGAATTTTTGTAATCAAAAACCACCTTTTTGTGTTTATTCCATTTCACTCTATAAATATGAAATTTTTAAAAATAATCTCTTCAATCAACACAAACAGAATTTTTGATATCGGATACCATTTTTCTTTTGTACTCCCTTTCACCCTATAAATACCAAATTTTTGAGAAAAATATTCCTAAGGCCATCAACTCAAAATAATAACCTTTCAAACACAAAAGGACTTTTTTTAATCGGACAATATTTTTATTTTTACCCCATTTCATCCTCCAAATTGCCATTTAAAAAATAATACTTGAAGCCATTTTCTAAGAACAACCTTTCAAACGCAGGTAGAGTTTTTTTAATCGAATACTTCTTTTCCATTTTACCCTACAGTGATTTTTTTTTATTTTAATAGTTATATTCTGCTATTCGGGGCGATGGAGTAGGATGCCAGACGTCCCGCCAGTGTCCCGTCAATATATTCTGTCCCGCAAAGTAATTTATTCCAACCTTTATTGCTTTCCCAACACAGAAACAATTTTTGTATTCGAAAACCACCATTTTATTTTAACTCTATAAATAGCATTTTTTTTAAAATAAACTTTCAAACCCAAAAAGAATTTCTTAAATGGGACAATTTTTCATTTTAAACCCATTTTACCCTACAAATAAAAAAAATTGAAAAAGAATATCCCTAAATCCATTTCCCGAAAAAACCTTTTTCAAATAAAAAAAGAATTTCTTAAATCGGACTATTTTTTTTATTTTTACTCCGTTTCACCCTACAAATTGAAAATTAAAAAAAATACCCTTGAAGCCATTTCCTAAGAATATCCTTTGAAAAGCAAGTTGAGTTTTTTTAATAGCATACGTCTTTTTCATTTTATCCCATTTCACCCTACAAAGTGAATTTTTCAAATATTTTTATAGTTATTCCGCTATTCGGGGCGGAGACGAAACCAACAAATCAAAGATCATTAAAATCGGTCCAGCGGTTCTTGAGTTATAAGTCTTGTAACTAAGACGACTTTGTTTTATAATTATATTAAGATTTAATTAATTTATTTAATTATAATTGTTGAATTATTGATTCAAAATACCTTTTAACGGCCTTTAGGCCATAAAAATTGGCGTTTCGTCCTGGCGAAGTCAACTGATGAGTCCAAGTGAGATTTAGAATTTTAATCTTCTTGGATTTATTATGTTCACATTGGATTTTCGTCAAAAGGTTCATGTAAGTTAAACTGAACTTAATAAAAATTGCATATTGACAAGGCCCTCACTAGTCAACTGGTGAGTCCAAGTGAGATCGCCGGGACGAAACGCCAATTTTTATGTACTAAAAGCCGTTAAAAGCTATTTTGAATCAAAAAGTCTATATATGTATACCGAAATGTAGGAAACTAAGTGCTCTACAAAAAATATTTCAAGTATTGTTCTGTTTGGATAAATATTGGGCGAGATAAATCTAAAAACTATATTTTAAATCCAAATTTTCTAAAGTTTTCGACACTAACACTATTAAGTTGAAATGTAACGAAAACGACGGCTATATAGTCTTGTCCAATTTATAGACCACCCTAATGTGCATAATGTATGTATATAGATTATATTTTACTATCTTTTTATTGACAATCTGCCCATAATATATATTAACAACGTCTCCAATACAAAACTGCAAAAATTTATCGAAATTTAAACGAATTTAAACTCTCCAGAAGGCTATTCGATTTCCAAAAAAAATGTAAGTTAGAAAAATTAAGAGATAATAATTCTGATATCAACAAACAAGATTTAATTAAAATAATATATTATGCCGACACGCGTACATAAGTATACCATGAATTTGTACCTATGAGCTAATGTACAACGCACTAAGCGGCACTGAGGAACTACAATGTTGATATTCCCACCAATTTCGCCGCGTATTACCTACTGTTTAAGAGGCATTGCCGCCCAGTCTATGGGGCGCTTTTACTTTAGAACTGAAGACGAACAAAAGATGAGATATCTGTTTGTGTTTGTCTTTCCACTTTACGCCTCACGCCCCAAATTTGTTAAAACTTGTGACCTATTCTGGGAGGAAAATATATTTGTTTTTTTTTTTTTTAGATATGTTTTGGAATTTTTTCTTCTCTATTCTATGAGCAAAATTAAAAAAAAGAATTATGTGGTTTAGTGTATAGTATGTTATGGTGTATCTCTTAATTATAATAAATAATGATACCAAGGAGAATAAAATGAATCGAGTTTGAAGTAATTTCAAATTATTAGCAACTTAAAAACTCATCAAACCAAGGTCACTCTATTAACAAATTTCAGTCAAAAATAGCTGCTGTATTTCCATCCGAAAAATTCTTTTTAGGTAATTTTGTTCGTTCATGCCGTTTGAGCTTATGGATAAATAAACGAAAAAGAGGCAGATTTATTTTTTTTTTATTTCATTGAATAACAATTTGCAGGTTTGAAGAGTCTCTGGAAATTCTTCGCCGAAAATAACAAAATCAATCTACACATGATTGTAAACACCACAAATATGAACGGTTATCTACGGAAATCTACGAAATAGCAAAATCGATTCTAGGAATCAATTTTCAACAGCATGTGTTTCCGCTTCAAAGTTGAATGAGAACATATCGGGCAAATACAGAAAGATACGCCACAGAAAAATGATTGCAAAAAAAAAAATGCAAAAACAACAAAGCAGTCATTTTTAGCTTTTTAGTTGTGAAAATCAAAAAGACCGCCATTCTACAGATATCCTGGATTTCGGCCAAGCTGTAAAGATGATAAATTCTTTTATATTATAATGTAGTACATTAGCCTAAATAGTACAAAGCAAATAGGAGGCTATTATCCATTCCTCTGGAGTGGGATTTTATTCCTCTATAACAACTGGAATATATATATATATTTACAGTCGTGTACGTATGTATATACTTTCTACTGGAAATCATCAAAAAGCAATGTTGCTGTGGCCTATTTATATTTTACACATCCAAAGTAGGGGGAAACAACAACAACAAAAACAAAACCAACAGCAACGAGTTAACTCGAGCAGAAAAATTGTAGTGTAGGCGAAATGCATGGTGGTGGAATCGACTTTTGTTGTTATCACAACACCACCATCAACCCCCAAAACTATATAATATTTTCTAGATCAATGTACTCAGATGGCTCCAGTTGATTAAGAGGGTTATTGCCTCTGTTTTGTCTTTTTTATATTTCTTATTGGCGAGTTATATAGCAACAGGATTTTTTTTTTTTTTTTCAGGTCAGCTCTATCAACAAAAACAATGAGAATCTGAAATAAAAGTTGATATTAAAGTCGGCCATAAAATAATTTACTATTTATAGAGGATATGAAATACGATACGATAAGAAATCGCAATTATTTAAGTGAATCATCGAAATACATATTATATATTTATATCTATACTGTTTTAGAAATATCAAATTGGATGACCTTGCGCGTTGGATAAGATCAACACGCTTAGCTTAGTGCTTGAAATTTTCATTTACGATTTGTTGATATAGTAAAATAATTGTGGATTTTGTATATGTTTACGTGTCTTTATAATAATAAATAAGCACAAGCCATTCACAGAAAATCTATTTACCAAAAATGTATTTACACAAACAGTGGCGGTTCTTGAAAAAATGACTCGCTGAGGAGCTTTAAGTTACTCACGGAGTCACGATATTTCTTCTTTTTTTTTTATTTTTGAATAAAGAAAATACTGCAGGGATAGAAAATTTAATCATAGACATTTAAAGCTTTGAATAAAATCATACCAAAGGTTTTATTCGCGAGTTTTTGCTTGATTTTTGTCCAACGATTGTCGTCCAAACCAAGTTTGCTCCGTGCAACATCACAATCACATGTTCCAGTCGTGTTTTCAATCTTTGAACATTTTAACAGTTTGATAACAAATACTAAAAACAACAAAATGACATTTGTGCTGTCATTGTTGAGGTATTGCGTCTTTTAAGAAATTATTAAATTATAGCTCTAAGATACTTGTATATAACCGCCATAAATACCAAAGTATTTCCCTATCCATCAATGGACCTCTTGGCGTAATGGTTAGTGCATTGGACTATTACGCTAGGGTGCTGGATTTGAATCCAGATTCCTCCAACTAAAATGTTTTTCTTTCAGGAGTACTGCCACTCCCACTCCCACCAGGATCCGGTTCTCTAAGGCCTGTCGCGGTACTAATTAATATAGATATTTAAAAACTGTTTTTTTGTTAGCTCCGATATAATTCCTCCCATGGTATACCGACAAGGGACTCGTAAAGTTGACGAATACTTTATAATTGAATGTTTTGCTACGTTCTAGCCTTGAATCAAAAGAGCAGGTTCATGTGATCCAGTCGTGTATTCTATTTTTTTGTATTCATAAAATCCAAAATATACTGCACAGTGAAGGGTAAAATAATCAGCATTATGGGTTGTGTTCATCGGCCCCTGAGACATGTTGCCTTAAGATGTGCCTTATAGCTAAATACGCCACTGCATAGAAACAAAGAAAAATATCTTGAATGAAATTATCGATACGAATGATTTTTCTGTGTGTGTGTCTGTGTATGGCTATGTGTACATCAAACTATTCTCATTAAGAAATTTTCTTCTACTTGTTGTTTTGAAGATATGATAAACTAGATACTACATAGTATGTACATAATATGGATATGTACGTACATGTACATATGTTCCTAAACTTGATTAACTTAGAAATTTTATTATATCATAAAATAACGTTTTTATACGTTGACGTTCTAAGAATTAAAAGAAATCACAATACATTTCTGGGATACTGCATAGTGCTCAGTCATTCATATCCATTAATATAAATCAAAACAAGGATGAAAGGAAGAATATCATTGTTATTCGAAGTTTTTATCTGTCAGAAGGATGTCTTTTTTTTAAACTAGGGTAAGGAGTGTAGATGTAGAACACACCAATAAGACAATAGTATTGAGCATAATAGACAACTTTATGTGTTTTGGATAGAAACGCCCTGTGGCAATCGGTTTTTTGTTGTATTTTATTGTTTTGCAAATTTTAAACTTCATACACTTTTAATTTGTTTTAAATTGAAATAAAATAGGATTTACAAAAAAAAATATACATATTAAGTTTTCTTATTTCAAATAAAATGCACGATAGACTCGCACGTATTTGGTCTTATTGTTCTAATGGAGTAGAATTTCAAGATTCGTTTAGATTATTTTTTTCAATTTAGAAAGTTATGCGTTTTAAGAAGGAAGTGACTATAGACATGCCCATTATAACAGTTTTGGTTTATAAAATTACTGTTTATGACGCCCCGCAGGGCCAGAGCCCTCAGCCGGTGGGCATACTGCAGGCAACTAGAGCTTTTTTCGAGTCGCGCGAAGCTCGTTAACGTACGTCCACTTTTAATGTCGAAAAACTGTTATAACTGTTATAAATTAACATGTCTCTAGTCTGGGCAAAATGTGGAAAATACCAAGTTTTTGCCAAGTTTCGCCAAGGCTCTGCAAAATTTTCAGTAAGGAAAATCTAGACGAGAAAAAGTTATCGAATCTTTTGCTAGTAAAATCCTGTTGGCCAAGTTTGGCTTTCCCGTCACAAATACCTTTATTATATATAGCCAAAATTGTATGGCCATAATACAATGGTATACAAAATTAAAGTAAGTAAGTAAAAATTTGTTAATTTTCAACATTGTACTTTTTTATTGCAAATTACTTTAGTGGTTAGCTTGTCGGAATCGAACTGGTAAGCGGATGTTCCAGGATTGAATATCAAATAAATCAACTTTTTTTTTTAAATTAGATTCGTTTATCAAGGCAAAATGGTACATAACTGGCGAAGGTTTAGCTTATTTAGTTAGTAATCCTTGGTAGCCCCTTGTTATTGTTATCTATGTTAAACTTTCTAGAGCCTAACTAAAAACTAGATTGTTTTTGCAGGTGTGTAGCCCTTTCTCAAAAGACCGGGATTATTATTACGAATATTATTTATTCAATCTGCACAAACCACGAAATTCGTTATACAAGAGGTCCCGGACCTGGTTGGAAGTATTTTAGGGTGTGGTGGAAAAAAATCGTTCTACAGTAAAGGTCTATCTCCAATTTTGACGTCCCTTAACTCATAATAAATAAAGTTACATGCGGGCCTTATTATGCATATATGTACATATATACATACAACAAAATCGAGATAAAGATATCATTATATATGTACATAGGGAGATCATGTAAACGCCAAAAAAAAAACCACCTCTGTACGTACAGTTGGAGGTTGCATACACTCGTAGTTGTACGCAGGAGTTTGACCGTTGATCTGCATTATAAGATCTAAATGACGTTATTCCGCTCAACGGATGCTGAAAAGAAGTGAGAGTTTTTAATTTTTTCTGATGAATCACATTTTTAAATATAAGAATAAAAGAAACCATTACAGTGAATGACCGATTGTTCTTTGTGCATGTGTTGTGATAAATACAACATGAGACGCGGTAGAGGCGTTTTTGTGAAATGCTTCACAAAACAGCGATTTTAATTAAAAATTCGATTTTATCTTCAAAGAGGTCGATATGGTTCTCATTTTAAATTGAGCAATTTTGGATTGTTGAATATTGGGTGGCAACAGGCTAGATTCCGGTTTGCATAAACATATTTTTACGAAATTAGGACTTTTTGAGTAAAACTGAAGAGTATTATCGAATATACATGCATATATCTACATTTTTTTTTGTATATATAAACCCACTAACAATTGGCCCATCCAAAAAATATTGATTTATATGACGCTGCGATTCCAGTATGTGTAAAGGACATTCATTTAGGGTTCAAGGCGATAAAATCAATCCGTATTTTGGTATACATTATGTCCATAATATAGTCAAAACTTGATGATATATTCCAGAGTTGTATTTTACATATATCAGTGACGATATAACACTATCGGGGCCTCTTGCTCACTTATTGCATATATTCTCCCACTTTTGAATTCGTTTTTATATTTTGCCATTCATGCATTATTCGTAAACTTGATGATGACTTTGAGAACGGCATGCTATGTGAAAATGGATGAACAATTTAGATATCCCAATAAATTTACAAGCAAGCCATATGTTTGACGAAACAAGCTTGCTACAGCATCTACAAATTATTCAGCTGTGTTTTTCGAATATAAGGCTTCTTTGAGGAATGTGTTTTGTGAGGGTGTACGCTATGACCGTGATGAACCGATTTGGCGTCGTTCTCAACAGCTTAGCTTGTGCTATGCAAAAACTTGGCGTATTTTACATAAGGATCTTGGTTTAAAAACATATAACATTTAAATCTTGCAATAATTGAAGCAGGCCGATCTTAAGAATTGTTACCGTTTCAGCTTTTGGAAACTTGAAAAGCTTGAAGAAAATCTACTGTTTTCGAGTAAAATTTTGTTCAGCGATGAGACCCATTTCAGGCTTCCCAATAAGGAGATGTTTAAGAGCCTCCATTATAACCAAACAAATAAAAAGATTGTTCTGGTTTATTTTCCATATTTCTTCAAAAACGGACTATTTACTGCCTAAAATTGAAGGCCGTGATGTAGACGACAGTTGGTTTCAACAATAAAGGCAGCCGCGCTACTTGACACAAATGTCGCCAAAATTTCACGCTTTAAACCGGTGAATTTGTTACAAAGATTCATTGGGCAAATACCAATCGAAATGATCGAAATCCAGATCATGGATCTCTGGAATGGACGCATTGAATGTCAACATTACTTGAATGACTTGACACTGGTCAATAGTTAATTTCAAAGAGAGTTTTTGAATAAAAAACATACGAGCAACATTTTTGATGATTTTATATGTTTATCACACAAAAGCCCTCTTTGAAACTAACTCTTGACCAGTGTCAAATCTTTCAACGCATCTTCCTTTTCATATGTCAAACGAATTGCTCGTTTATAAATCGGGTACAGAGCAGAAAGAAATAAATCGTGGCTTGTAAAAAATTCAAGTCATCTCAGTGAGATTGATAAGCGATAAAACTTTTATATATCATAGGTTATTCATTAAAATCCAACCGATTTATAAAAGAATTCCGTTAGTTTTTTAAGAGTAAAGAAAACTTATTTTTATGTTATGTTAGGGGTAGTAGAATTAATCGCAAATATTAGAATTGAAATTAAAAAATAAATTTCTAAAATTTCTGTTATGGTTGATAGTTTTAATATGGATTCATTTTTTTTCAAGAACATTTTCGGTTAATAGAGTGTCCCGGTTAGAAGAATAACCATTAATTACTAAGTATGAAATAAAATTAAACGTGTAGGCCGAGGTACAGACAGAACAAATATCGGGACCCATATTTTCGTATTATCGATCATCTTGCAGTCAAGTTTGATTGATATCTAGTTCTTTCTTTTACAAATACAAAAATTTCTGTAAAATACTTTTAGTTCTATCTACAATACATAAATACAACCTAATATTGCAAATACATACAAATAATAACAAAATAATGAAAAAAAATGATTAATTCAAGGGAACTTGTCGTTTTGGCTTTCGGTGCCTTGAACACCGTTTCAGTTTTCAAAACGCAACCCCGAGTTTTTTTTTTATCCAGCATGAAGAAAATTTCTCTCGGTTGAAAACGAACGTGCTCTAAATTAAAATAAAATTCTGAGAACACTTTAAACGATGTGCAAATAAATTTTAGTAATCGCGCCATAAAAAATTCTTGGAACAGTCTCAATAGAAAATTATGACAAAATTATGTAAAATGAAAAGTAAACAGTAAAATCTCTAAGTTAACCTGCTCCTTGTAGGATAGGTTCATTCTGCTTAGGAAATTGTTGTTAAAACGAACAAAAAAGGTGATACAAAAATCCATTGAAAATAATGTAGGCACTCATCCATGAAAAGGGTTCGAGATTCCTTCACATTAAATTACAGAAATCCCGGCGATAAGAACTTTTGCCACTTGATCACGGGGTAGAAACAATTCAGACAAGCATTGAGAAGAATACAATCCATTTGGCAGAGGCAAGCAGCTCTTGTAATGATGTGTCAGCTTCCGAACCCTTTTTATGTTTTTATTCGTAGATACAAACAACTCAAGATTCTAATAACCGGAATGAATAGATTAAACGAGTAAATCCCTTCATCCCACCATCGAGAAGGAACGACAAAAATAACAACAACCCACGATATAAGTACCCACATCAAGAGTGGATGGTATCAACCATCATAGCCAGCAGACCCTACAACCACAGCACAGAGATGATTCAATCGACGATGATGACAACAAAAACAACAACGGCTTCGAGGGAGAGCTCGATATTTTACAGACATAACGACAACAACACAAAACACTCTTCGGTCTCCAGCTCCACATCCAGCGACAGCACACACTTTTGGCATTTTTTTGGTTTTTAGCTAACACACAATACACGAAATTCCGATAGGGAAAATACAGGAAGGACCACAGAGATTCAGCCAAAGATTTACAATATTGCTGGCCCTGCATAAAAACAACTAGCAAAATAAAACATACAAACCAAAACTATATCGTTAAGGCCAAAACATCCGACTTTTCAGTACAATTCCTATGATAAATAACCAATTTTTAAATTTATTCAAATTCCTAGGGTTTCTTTGGGTATTTTGTAACACAGCGGGCGGAAGTAATTCATTTTATTTCAATGATTGCAATTATAAATTCTAGTATTCTTCTCTTTAGTTTTCACTACACATCTAATTCTGTGTGTACACAAATTGTTTTTTTTTTTTTAATTTATAAATAATTTTCACATAAGACAACACTGAATGAAGTAATATAATACTTTTTTATCGAATAATTTATTATAAGTCATTTACAATAATTTATTTAATTAAATTTATAGGAAAATCAGCAAATATTAAAAATTAATTTACTCACTAGCTCATGTTCGGCTGGCACTTCCGACGCCATTTTTTTTACTATGATGGGTATTTGGAAAGAATTGTCAAAAATAAAGAAACTTCAGAAATGCGGCAGAAAAACGTAGTAGATTTTTGTGTGTAGTACATTTTTGTTTGAAAACAAAAACTGAGCGATATTTACGGATGACTAACTGAACACAATAGACGCGAGTCATGGTGCGCGTCTTGGCTGTCAAAAACATAAAATCCCATTACAGTGAATAAAATAGAGTTGCAGCCGCGATTGTGTGTCGGGAGTTAAATAACTCATGCGCTTGCGCGTGTGAACGAGCGTCCGGCCACGCGACTATTATGTTCAGCCAGTAATGGTCAATTTCATAAAGCCCTTTTAACTGTTTAACAGGCTTTTAAATCTTTAAATGACGTTTGTGCCATACAAAATACGTCATTTAAATATTTAAAAGCCTGTTAAATATTTGTGAAACCGAACATAAGTCTGCTATTACATGAACACTTTTGAGCCATGACTCTTTTAAAAAATAATGAAAAAAATTGTAATAAATATTTATTTTCGTTATTTGTAGAGCGCACATGTACATATACCCGTATGGTTTCATAGAACATTGAGAATTTCAATACTCGAACAAAATCGTTTTATTTATTTTTGTTGTTTGTTTGGTTGTTAAGTTATATATTGAGAATTTCATTACTGAAACAAAATAAAAGAGAACTGCCAAATTAGAGTCATGACGCGACTCACAGGACCAAATTTAAAAAAAAAGTATTCGAAGAACAGTCTTAATTTTTGTATTTATAAACCCAATTATTATCAATAAACAATTCATTGTTTTATGTAATTAAGTATTAATTTGTTCGTTACCCGGAGGCCACACGTGCCAGTACTGGAAAGCAAGTTGCAATACATACACATTTTTTCACTAACACATATAAACTCAAGCAACTTGCTCGTCAACTGGCTTGCCTTTTTCGAAGCCAGTTGAGCAGCCAGTAGAGAAGCAAGTAGGGCGTTCATTTTTTTAACTACAATCATCGTTCCTTTTATTAAAATTTCTGAATTAATTAGATTCCGTGCAAAAAATAAGTTAAAATTTAGTTTGGAATTTGATTGCATTTTAAAAATGTTAAAATCCACTTTCATACGAAACTTGACATTGCTTGACAGAATATCTGACGCTTGCGAATATTTCGTTAAAAATCACCAAACAGCTCTAAAATTGCCCTTTTCAAAAAATAAAATTTGATTTTTTTCGGACATCGTAGACATCCTTTAATGGAATTTGAAAGTTTATGGCTTCACAGATAGGGGACAAATTATATTTGATCGTATCGGGAATATTTCGTTCCAAATGTCAACCGATTGCGCTGAAAATGCATTTTTCCGGAGCAGAAAATAAAATGGAAAAAATATCGGATTTTTAGAGGTATTTTAATCCATTGACATGCGTATACATCCTTCAATGGAATTTGAAACTTTTGTGCTTGACTGACGGATAGCCAAAAAACTGTATTTTGACGTATGTAGTTTTTTTTTGGTACAATAAATTATTTTTATAGCTGTATAAACAACTCGTTTTGCAAAAATTCCGCGACTTTCAATTTGACGTATTTGAAATGTCAAGTCTTCATAGTGTGTGTGCAAATCAGTGTGAAATCTTGCTAAAAACGCAAGATTTGTTTTGACAGAAAAGAATCGATTTTGTTTAGAAAAAATTTGATTCTGTTTAGAAAAAATTCGATTTCTTTGTTGCAAGGTAAAACAACCAAAGTTGTTAACTATAGTAGAGAAAAAGAACGACCTGCTTGCAAGCAACTTGCTTGGCAAGTGGAGTGCCACCTACGTCACAGCCAGTACACAGATACAAATTTGGCAGGCAATGTATGAACCCAACTTGCTTGCCAGTACTTGCTCGTGTGGCCTCAGGGTTATGAAAATTAATCAAAACAAATCAACCACCAACGAGAGCAAAAATCACAAAGTTCAACTTCTATGTATAGTAGCCGTGTTTTTTGCAAGCCCCGAGGAAATCTATTGAAAAAAACGACATCCTGTAATGCAATTTACATGTTAAATGCAACAAAAACTAATCCCCTTCGGGCTAAGCTAAGCGCGGAGAATTCTTGTTGCTTAACTTAAGCACGGAGAAAAACTGTGTTACCCTTACCGGCGTGAATTGCATACTTGCTATCGATAGTTTGTATGGAAACTCCATTTTGTTTCTGGCGTCGCTAATCCCCGATGTCGTTTTTTTCAATCAAATCTCCCCGGTTTTGCAAAAAAAAACACGGCTAGTATTTCCACATTTCCCCAATACTTTAATCAAAGTGTTCTGAATTTTGAGATGAGAATTTTTGTCTGCAAATTCAGATGAAACGTAACTAAAAGTTATACAACTTTTTATGACAGCTGGAAAATCAGAAGCTCAAAAATTCAGATGTAAAACGTTATGCGTTGAACGCACCCATATACAATTTGTAAGTCACGAATTTATAATTAATCCTTCAAAGAGCACAGATTTTTCTAATGTGGTTTTCCAGTCAACCATTTCAGATTTGGGGGTCAGATTTCAGATCAATCGTGGTAACTAGAACGAATCGCGATTGATCCTTTTTTTTGTAAAGGTGTAGGTGATTTGTCTGTGTTTACTTATGTAAGTAGTGATAGTATATGTAGGGAAAAATTCCTACAAGTATTTTTTTCCTAGTTAACAGTTTTTTCTTTAATACAAAAATATTATATATTTGGCTTTATTTTCTTGATGAAACTGGTGAAAAAATGCGTAAGAAAAAATTCTTACAAAACGTTTTTTTTTTCAAATTATAAAAGAACATTTTTGTGTTTAAATTATAATTAATTTCAACTACGCGAATACTTTCACCTGTCTTAATTTATTGAAATGGAGATTAATGAGAGAACCCACACTGATGGCGCTATGCAAATCTTTGAACATTCTTCAGTCGTCGCATATTCTCGCGAAGGTTTAGCGCCGGTTTGGGAGCCTTTATTGATTTGTTTCATAAGAAAAAACTCAAAAGTGGGACTGACTTTTAATTTTGAAATTTTTAATATCCTGAGGCCATTTTGAAATTATGACAAAATATAAGAAAGAAAAGATTTACGCATTCTTTTCTTGACTTCATTTAAATGAATGTGATATTGTACATTATTTTGTTCAATCAAATTGAAATCAAAAAATAGAATACAAATTAGGGAATTTTTTGTTCCCTAGCAGGAATTTTATTTTGTTGGTATACTATCACTGCTTTATAACATGATTTGGCCATCGGTCGGATCCATATATCCACAGGAATCCCGTCCATCCAAAATCCAAATCAAAGTAGAAGTTATCGGTCGATGGTGAGGAAGAAGACAATGAATATGAATCAAGGTCACTACAAAAGGATTACTATGGAATTTTAATAAAAATAATTTTATTTTCACAAAAAACAATGGACTAAAGCTAGGACCGCACTCGACGGAACTGCACTTCAGCGGAACTGAACTTCACGACTTATTTGTGGGAAATTGTATGAGCTATATCGCACTAAGCGACAACTGCACTTCACGACGCGACACTATGCGACAAAGTTGGTAATCTGACCAACTGTGTCGCGACGTGAAGTTTCGTTCAGTTTAGTGCGAAAGTGCGCACGGTGTCGCTGAAGTGCAGTTCCGCCTAGTGCGGTTCTACCTTAACCCTCATGTTTCCACAATGCCTTTCATTCCATATGAAACATTTGTCCAATTTAATCACTGATTGACTCCGAACTCAAGAAGTCAATGGTTGACGGTAATGAGGACAATAAAGACAAAAATTTCACTAATTAAACTTATTATCATTATTTGTATTTATTTTACTAAACAAATGCCTCATCAAAAGTAAACAATGCTAGCGAAAGGCCAAAACGAAATTAAACTGACGAGGAGAGGACGACGTTTAGAAATGTCAATTTGGTTTGTGTGCAAGTGTGTGCGAAAGTATGTGTAAATCTGCCAATAAATCGAGATTTGAAAGATCAATCGAGAAAAAAAACAGACCACGAAAAAAATCAATTTTTTTGGTTGTTAGGAACGTAAGATCTGAAAAAGATCAAGTTGACCCCCAAAAAAATCAATTTTTTTGGTTGTTTGGAAAACCACATAAGGGACTCGGATTTTTTCAAATTAAGTTGTGTGTGATCAATACAAGGCGTGTTTTTTTGCAAGTCCATATGGATTTGTCGAAAAAAACGACATCGGGACTTAGGAACTTCTTACTTACAGTCATAGAGTACCTATATTACCTAGAGAACCGACCGGTACCCCTCTTGCCTTAAACACCCGCAAATTTTATTTGAGGTGAGTAAGTGAAAATTCTCTTAGTTTACTCTTTTTTCCTTATCCGTGAATCCGTGTGAATGGTGGATATAAAAACAAATTGGCGCATTAGTTCAAAAAGGTACGTGTCTACGGTTTAATTGTGAACAAAGTGGTGGCATTAGCTCAAAAAGGTACGTGTCTACGATTTGCACACCTAAATCGTAGACACGTACCCTTTTGAGCTAAGAAACTAGAGTGCGCTTCCAATTTTCGGTAGGTGTTTTTGTTTTTTTTTTAAACATAAATATTCAAAAATATTATTTAATTTATTACCCGGGAGCAACAATGACCGATATTCTTCATAGTTTAGGTTGACAAAAGGTTAAAAAAAGAAATTTGACTACGAAATTAATAAATTTCTCAATTTTTGAATTTAACGGATTTTTTTTTTGAATCCCTGGGCGGTCTTATCCACCTTATTGAGCACTTTGAGCAATTTGAGCGAAGTCCTTTCAATTGAAGCCATGTTGGTTCGGTCCCATTTAAAATGCATTGGACAACAACCCCATACAAAACTTAATGGGCATTTTCCTCTCAGTACAGCTTGTAGGGTGGAAGAGAACGACCGCCTAAAGGCTCTCCCAAACCAACGCGAAACATTCGGCGCGACAGCGAAACTTCCGCCTGTCTTAATTTATTTACATGGAGATTAATGGGAGCACCCACACTGGCGCGATGCGAATCTTCGAACATTATTCAGTCGTCGCATATTCGCGCGAATGTTTCGCGTTGGTTTGGGAGAGCCTTAAGTCGGTTCTCTAGGTAATATAGGTACTCTATGCTTACAGTACGTAAGTCCCGATAATTATCTGGACTTAGCTAAGTCCATATGGATTTAAGTTGTTGTTGTATTTACGTGTAAAACTACTAGTCCCGATGTCGTTTTTTTCGACAAATCCATATGGACTTGCTAAAAAAACACGGCTACAATTTCGATTCACGTCAAAAAAAAGTCGGAGCAATGAGCCCAGTGCTGTCTATTGGAAATGTAACGTATCCCTTAAATTAATTGTCAAAAATTCTCTTAAAATGACAGCTGTCAGTCGGCCATTTTTCGCCGAGTTAAACTGTTCTCTCTTCAGCTAAATTACGTCAAAATAACACCAAGGGCTAATTTTGCAATCCACTGTACCAATGGCGGATTTCAATTTTCAACTACTAGAACTAGATAGCTAAAAAAAAACTACACACAATATACAAGAAGGAAAGAAATGTCGCAAGGAGTGTCAAAGTCGGAAAAAAGCAAAACCGAAAATTGCATTCAAATCTAAATTGATTTTTAAATGTGAATCTGTGTCTCCTCGTCCTCGTCGTCCGGTGCAAAATACATAACACAAATCTCTCGAATAAAAATCTCTTGTTTTTTTTTGTTTTAACTTTTACTGTGTGTAACCATGACTGATGCATATGGTCCGCGAGAAGTAACAATTTACAAAACAGAAACTGGTTTCGGTTTCAATGTACGTGGTCAAGTGTCCGAGGGCGGCCAGCTACGTTCCATCAACGGTGAGCTTTACGCTCCGCTGCAGCATGTCAGTGCAGTCCTGGAAAGTGGGGCTGCCGAAAAAGCTGGCATCAAAAAAGGTGATCGCATCTTGGAAGTGTAAGTATCGATGTTTTTTTTTTTTTTTATTTTCCGTCTTTTCATATTGTGCCTCCGAAAGATGCAAAATCGATCCGTCCCATTGGATCGATTTGTAAAACAATTTATTCTTTCTCCCTCGGTTGACCCCTTTTTTTAATACTGTGGCTGCCCCTCCCTCCAAAGGTTCGACGGAAAGCCTTTAATTTGTTCTTTTTTTGTCTTTTTGTATTTTGTGGCTCCTCAAGTGATTAGGCGTATGTGTCTGTTTTTTTTTTCTTTTTTTTTTGAGAAGCTTTACATAAGATAGGAACAACTACTTGCAGGCTTCTCTCTTGTGGAGCGCAGCAACGACGCGGCGCGCGGTCTCCTAATGGAATTAACATACATTTTCCATTTCCAGAGTGCCTGCTGCAGCTACTATTTTAGCAAATGAGCAAACAATAGAGGAGATAACCCGTAAATTGGTGATGGGGCGACTGACTGATTCATTGTTTGTCGTTTGCCTATGGTTCTTGGTTGTTGGCGTTGTGATAAGAGATAGTGACTATGTGGGGCGGGCTCGTGTTTACTTTGATACGGAATTAGATTTCACACACAAGGAATGGGGAAGAGAAGATGAGGAAGAAGAAAACTTCTACTCTAGAGCTGACCTCTTGACATAGACAAGAGAGTCAACTAATGAGGTGCTCAATTAAATTTTAATTAAGGGCGATGGAAGAAACTTAAGACTATGTTGCCGTTGCCGTTTGCCTTCGTCGCCAGCATTACCCATTTCTCATTGATGCAGTAGATTCTCATGTCTGTTTGGGTGTCTGGCGATCTAACTAACTAGCTAGAGCATCTTCCTTTTTATATCAATATATACATACATACATAGTTGTATTTTTTTTAGATGATAGTGATTTATTTATAGGGAAATTGAAAAGGAAGTTCTCGAGCCACCTTCAAACGTCGGAGCTAACTTATAGAATTGTTGATTTTTCAATTAGCGGTTAATGTTTGTATAAGATGTGCGAAATAAAACAACTTCTTTAATAAAAAAGAGTTGGTAAATAGTAAATCACAGCTATCAAATATTTGATGAACAGTCAAAATCTCGTATTTGCATTTTCACGAGTTCTGAGCTTAAAATAAATAAATACCTAAAGGGTGGAAAAGATACAACTGATATTTTTTTATATAAAACTTGTAAACAATTGAAAATGACTAAGTAATGCGATCTATTAGATGTTGAAAATACAATTCTAGTTTTTTGTGAACTGAACTTGTGATTCCCGTGACGCGTGCTTTCTATTTAATACTTTAATACTCATCTGTGTCATTTCCATAAACCTTTATAATAAATTATTTATAACATTTGATTTAATATTCATAAAACACTTTTCGGCGTTATTCACGTGCGTCATTCCGTGGTCATGTTAATTATTGTTTTAGTATAATTTACTCCTTCTTATCGTTATTCTTCGAGCTCTGATGACGGATGTGTGTTCTACAAATTTCCTTCCAGATCTGGATAAAATTACTACCCATCTTAAAACCCCCTCACTGTCAGAAATAAATTGAATTGTTTATTTAAATTCCTGCACTTAAATTAAAAAGTTGATTTAATAGAAATGTTTGCAAATAAAATATTTTTCTATACTTTGTTTAACAAAAGCAGAGAATTCACGTCGAGACGGACGTGGGGTTAGTCGCAAGATTCCTAGAGATTTTCTATAGGAAATTGACAGGTTCTATTGTGTATGGGCTTCGAGCGACCGGAGATCTGTTGAAAATTTCTACGAAATTTGCTACCGTCCTTACAACGTGAATTGCCTGCTTAGTTATTTTTTTTATAGAAATAAAAATAGTATAGTAGTAATTTCATTCAGTTCCCGTGACATATTTTTTCAATTAACGGGCTCTCGACCAGTGAAGCCTTAGACACTGCAGCTTTCTATCTTCCACGATTCCGAAAACTCTGGCATCGCGTATTTTCTAATGTCACGGGGCACAGCTGGATCAGTTTTCCGGGATCCCGAGTTCGGCAATCACCATATAATATGATTCCTGACGATGAATGTATTCATATGCGGCTTTGGAGTCGATAAAAAGATAAAGATTTTCGGTTTGAAATTCCTTGGTCTTTTCCAGAATTTGCTCAATGGTTGATCGGCCGGGCTAGAAGCCCGTGTAGAACGTTATTAGAGAAGTAATTTTTTATTTGAATCGTTGTGGATCCGTTTTGGTATCGGCTTTCGCTGAGAAAAGTGAGCTCTATTTCTCACAATACATACACAAGTGGGTCCGTGGTGATTCTAATTTCCATACTAACTTGAAGATCCGTATGCGAAGTCGTACATGTGCGCGGATCCAAATAGGACTTGTTTGCTTCCTTATGTCAGCCCCTTCTCAAAATGTGTCTTTCAAAGATGATTGCGATTCTAAGCTTAGTGCCTCTCCTAAGGGGAGTTTCGAGAATCTCTTTTCTAATATTCACAAATTGATATCGGGGATAATTGTTGAGGTATCGTGAACATATTTTTTGTTGGAATTTAAACGGAAAAAGCCTCGAAATATTCTCTTTTCATATAAATTTCCGATAAGGCTGAACATTTTCCGCCAGAGAGAGAGAAAGAGAAAGACACAGAGAAAGAGAGAGAAAAATCGGGAAAAAGAGATAAATAAAGAGAATACATCAACAAACAGAACGGGGGAGCGATATAAATAAAAAGAAGACATCATCAAACAAGCCTACCTAAAATATCTTTTTCGAAAACAATTTCTTCATCATCATCGTCGGCTCGACAACCGGGGTCCGGTCCTGGCCTCCTTCAACAAGTCTCTCCACCCATCCCGGTCTCGAGCCGCCGCCATCCAGTTGCGCACCCCAAGGCTCCGGGCGTCCTGGTCTACGCCATCTCTCCAGCGCAAGCATGGTCTACCACGCTGTCGTCTACCATAGAATGTACCACAAAGAACTTTCCGAGCAGGTTCCTCTTCGCTCATGCGAGCTAGGTGCCCTGCCCACCGGAGTCTACCGAGCTTAATTTTTGGCACGATATCTGCTTCAAGGTAGATTGCGTACAATTCATGATTGTACCGTCTCCGGAATCGTCCTTCCTCACATATGGGGCCAACAATTCTCCTTAAGACTTTTCTCTCGAACGCGGCTAAGAGGTCGGAGTGCCTTTTGCTAAGCACCCAAGTCTCGGATCCATATGTGAGTACTGGCAGGACCATGGTCCTGTACAGCAGCAGTTTTGAAGTTATGGTGAGATTTCTGGATTTGAAGAGCTTTGACAGACTATAGTAGGCTCTGTTGGATTTGAGAAGCCGCCCGCGTATTTCTTCTTCTATATTGTTATCGGCTGCTACTATGGACCCAAGGTAAACCATCCCCTTGTCGGAGTCCACTAAAGATGTTGATTGGTTTGGATAGCAATCCGGCTATTTTTACTTGGCTTGTTACGTTGGTCATGGTCAACCTACATAGTCGTGTCAATTTATTTGGGATGCCGAATTCTCTCATGGCTTTGTAAAGTTCTACCCTGGCTATGCTATCGTAGGCGGCCTTAAAGTCTATAAACAGGTGGTATGTTGGGATGTTAAATTCTAGACATTTTTCCATCGCCTGCCTAAGGGTAAAGATCTGATCAGTTGTTGATTTGCCTGGAATGAAACCGCACTGATATTGTCCGATGATGGTTTTAGCGTATGGGGTTATCCGGTCTTGTAGGATAGAGGAGAGTATCTTATAGGCGGTACTCAACAACGTGATACCTCTATAATTGCTGCACGTTGTGACATCTCCCTTCTTATGTATGGGGCAAATGATACCTTTTCGCCAGTCTTCTGGAATTTCTTCATGCTCCCACACGTGCACTATAATCTCATGAATTGCTTGACGTAAAGCTGGCCCACCGTGTTGAAATAGTTCGGCTGGTATACCATCGGCTCCCGGGGCTTTGTTTTTCTTTAGCCGGCCTATAGCCTTCTCAACCTCTTCTATGCTTGGTGGCGGCAACATAGGGTACTCTTCTTGAAGTAGTGGAGCCTCCACTTCTGCAGTGAGCTGACCATTTAGCAATTCATTGAAGTACACTTCCCATCGCTCCAGTATGCTTTGAGGATCGGTGATCAGATTTCCCTCTCCGTCCTTGCAGTATGTGCAGCGTGGTGTGTACTGCGTCATGTTTCGGACGGATTGGTAGAACTTCCGCGCCTGGTGCGGACCTCGCTCTCGGCTTTTCTCTATTTCACAGATTATGTTCTTCTCCCAGGCTGATTTTTTCTGTCTGTGAAGCCGTTTTTCAATTCTTCTGAGCTCTTTATATTCGTCTTCGCGTGCCCGCGTTCTATGAGATTGTTGCATTGCTCGGTACGCAACATTCTTACGTTCAGTCGCTAGCTTGCATTCATCATCAAACCAGTCGTTCCGATTTCTACGACTGCTGCCTAAGATGGAGTTGGCAGTACTAATGACAGTATTCTTAAGGCGTGTCCACTTCTCATCTACGCCCAGCAAACTGGCTCCAGGACTTACTCTACCCAGTTCTAGGGCGAGTCCTAACGCATTACCAAAGGTGTTACTGGTGTTTTCATTGCGCAGAGCAGCCGTGTTGATTCGAACCTGATCGGCGGATGCAATACGTCTTCGCAAGGCAATCCGCCCTCGGAAAACCATACCAACAAGATAGTGATCCGAGTCGATATTGGCACCTCGGTACGTTCGTACCGTCATCAAGTTCGAGTAGTGGCGACGGTCTATCAACACGTGGTCAATTTGGTTACGAGTGACTCCATCAGGTGATACCCAGGTGGCTTTGTAGATATCTTTACGCGGGAACCTGGTACTCGCAACGACCATGTTTTTCGATGCTGCCAATTCTAAGACTCGAAGTCCATTGTCATTAGTGTTCTCATGCAAACTATGGGTGCCTGCGTAATGCCTGAATACCGGCTCCCGACCTATTTTTGCATTCAAATCCCCAAGGATGATTTTTACGTCATACCTTGGACAGGCATTGAGGGCCCTCTCGACTTGTTCGTAGTAAGTCTCTTTTTCTTCGCCTGAGGACTCCTCCGTAGGTCCGTGAACGTTAATGAGGCTGATGTTCTTAAATTTGCCTCGCACGCGAAGGGTGCATAGCCTTTCGCTTATAGCGTTAAAGCCGATGATGGCAGACTTCATTTTTTCGCCGACTAGGAAGCCTACCCCGAGCACATGGTGTTTTGTATGACAGCTGTAGTATAAGTCATAATCTTTCTTCTGTAGAACACCATTCCCTGTCCATCTTATTTCTTGAAGTGCTGTTATGTCAGCTTTATATTTTGACAGGGCATCGGCTAGCTGCTGAGCAGCTCGAGCTCTATAGAGCGATCGTACGTTCCATAAGAAAATTCGTAAATCGTTATTCCGTTTTCTTTGCGTGGGTTGTCGTCGTGAGATCAGTCCGTTTCCGAGGCTTGGTGCTGGTCTCGTAATTCTTCTTGTTTTACGGAACAGGGAATTAACCTGTTGCCAACCTGTGGAACCAGCCTGATCATATTAGCCAAACCTTTTTAAAGGCTTGTTTCTAGCGGCCGCCGCGAAGAGGCTATGATCACACTTCCACCAGTCCGAATAGTTACGGCACGTGCATGTTTTCGTATGCTACATGTTATTCCCCCTATTCGGCTGATGGCTGACCGCCAAAACAATTTCTTACCGCCATATTATTTACTTGAGATTTAAATGGGGGCATATTCATAGTCACTAATTTCTTACCGCCATATTATTTACTTGAGATTTAAATGGGGGCATATTCATAGTCACTTTTAAACTCCAGTTTATCTTAGATTGGGGTTTATCCAATGTTATTCAGATAGGATAAACCCAGGTCTATGATAAACTGGAGTTTAAAAGTGACTATGAATATGCCCCATTATCTTTAACCCGGAGCCCACACGAGCAAGAACAAGAACACATTTTTTCACTAACACATATAAACCGAAGCAACTTGCTCGTCAACTGGCTTGCCTTTTTCGAAATTCGAAGCCAGTTGAGCAGCCAGTAGAGAAGCAAGTAGGGCGTTCATTTTTTAACAATAGTCAACAACTATCGTTCCTTTTATTAAAATATCTGAAGTAATTAGATTTTATGCAAAAAATAAGTTGAAATAAATTTAGTTTGGAATTTGATTGCATTTTTAAAATGTTAAATGCAATTTCATACGAAACTTGACATTACTTGCAGAATATTTGACGTTTGCAAATATTTCGTTACAAATCACCAAAAAGCTCTAAAATTGCCCTTTTAAAAAATAATATTTCAATTTTTTCGGATTTGTAGAGGTTTTTTAATCCATGGAAATTGAAGACATCCTTCAATGGAATTTGAAAGTTTTAAGCTTGACAGATAGGGAAGAAATTATATTTGATCCTATCAAGAATATTTCGTTCCAAATGCCAACTAATTGCCCTGAAAATGCATTTTTCTGGAAAAAAATGGAAAAAAATTCGGATTCTTAGAGGTTTTTTTTAATCTTTTAATCCATTGACAACGTATAGATCCTTCAATGGAATTTAAAAGTTTTGTCCTTGACGGATGGATAGCCAACAAACTTTATTTTGACGTCTGTAGAATATTTCGTTTTTTTTTTTTTTTGGTGCATGAATTTAAGTTAAAGTATACCTTGTTTTTTGTCTTGTTTCGTTGAATATTCATTCCAAATTTTTTTCAATCCATTGTGTTTGAAAGATCAACCAAAGTTGTTTACTATAGTAGAGAAAAAGAACGACTCACTTGCAAGCAACTTGCTTGGCAAGTGGAGTCCTGCCTACGTCACGCCCAGTACACAGATACGAATTTGACAGGCATTGTATGAATCCAACTTGCTTGCCAGTACTTGCCCGTGTGGCCTCAGGGTAAATCAAAGATTTATTAAATCCGAAACCAGATTTTGAACTTAAAATACCTTTAACTAGCTCACGAGTTCTGTCTTAGATTTAATTTCACATGAATAAAATAATGAAAATGCATTAACGTTAGTTTTTAACTGATTGTTATCCAAAGAAAAATATATGTATTTCTTGTGCCAAACTGAAAATATTGAAAAACAAGTTCATATTTTCGAAATTTTATAAATTTCAACAAAGTGGTGTCATATACACTCTTGGCCTTAGAATGTGATATTCCGTGTTTCCCTCTATCAATGCTTTACCTCTATCTTAATCAGTTCCAAATGTCCTTAACGTCTGCCACACATAAATACAATAACAATAATTCCTAAGGAAGTCATATCCCCTTTTTTTCTGCCTAGGAAGGTACAGACCGACAAAAATACTATCCGTATACAAGAATTTTACAATCAACTTCAGAAAACAAAACATGGTCGTACCCTTTCACTTAAATAGGACATGATACTTCAAAAAGCTTCTTTTTTTTAACTTAGCACTTGAAAAGTGCTGAATGTTCACTATTCAAAAGTTCCCAAAGAGTAGGTATACCTAACAAGTATATATTAAAATGTAACTTAATCAGCCCTTAAAAGGGATTCTTTGTATTGTGGCTTATAGAGTTAAGGTATTTCGTTAAAAAAAAGGTACAAACTACAAACCTTAAATATACCCTTCACACTACCCCAAATGTATCCTTTTCTTGTAAGTTTTCCAATTTGAAAAAGATATGAATGTTCCAGTGCACAAGCCGGTACGATTTCCTCCATCAACATGGACAATAACTTTGTTTTCTATTTTTACCCTTATAGATGTCAAAAGTCAAACAACCTCCCAAATGACTTTGGGGTTTCTCGTTTTGTTTTCCGCAAAAAGGTAACGCTGTTCTTACCTGCCTGCCTCCAACTTGTTTAAATTCAAGCCTTTTGGAAATTTACACACATTTTTTTTTTTTTTTTGCTTTTTTATTTACTTTCTGTCATCGTTTTCATATCAAATGGAAAACCCTGTCTGTGGAATCCGATAGCCGTTATTACGTTGTTAACATGCTTGTTTAGGGCTGAGCTCATGCCAAAGTAGAGATACATATTAAACAGGGATTATCCGTCTTTGACTGACATCGAACTCGCCCAAAAGAACAAAATTAAATTTTAATTCAATTAAACACAAACATTCTGATTTCTGAAGCTCGACGATTTTGCTCCCTAAATAAACTAAGCTTATTAAATGTATACTTAGTTCTTTACACGAAGGAGGAATCAAAGGCATCAGTGGACTTAATTTAAATAAATCAATGAACCATGGTAGAGTAACTCTGCAGAAATGACGTCATGAATGATGTTAGTAAAATGGTTTTATTATATTATTTTTTTCTCTTGCTCCAAATCCAATAAGCCTCTCCTGCCCGACAAGTAAAATAATAATCCAATAAGTCTTCATATTTTATTATTATTATTTGAAATGTTGTTTGTTTTTTTCCTAGTAGTAGGTATGAATATCATTAGGTCTATTTCTATAGCAACAACAGCAACAGTACTATAGAGGGTGTGTGTAAGAACTACCCTTATTCATATTTGCTACCACTAACCCCAACATGGTCTCAAAAAAAAAAAAAAAACAACCCCACATCATGGGTTGATGGCAATTCCACCCATGAGCTACGAGTTTTTAGAATTCTAGACGTGTCGCTTAATATGGGGCCGAATAAGTTCAACAACTAAATAGAAGTAAATAACGAAATATGGAGCAAAAGGAAATATGGTAACTTAAGATTTTTACTCATTCCAGACATTTTTGTTCGCATTGTGGACAATAGGTACTCTAGAGTTTAAGATGCCTTGAAAACCACTCCGATAATTATTTTTTAGCTATTTTATGCAGTTACAATTTTCCGTTTGCTGGTTTAAGCGAAGCTGCTGATGGAGAAGGAATGCAGAACTAGTTTTTCGCTTGAGTACCATTTTTATACAACCAGCGACAAAAACATTTTTATAAGTAGATAGGGCTTGTATTATGATACTACTGATACTACAGGGTAGGCCTAAAGTCCATTTTCTATGCAAACAAATAATAACTTTTTTTTTATAGATATTTTCAAATAATTTTTTAATATGTTTAAGACATAAAGATTGGGAGATTTAATAATGGAATATTAAACGATCACACAGCGAAGAGTTCAAATATTTTGTGGAAAATGGCCGGCCAATAATTTACACAAATTCACACATTTTATGGTGCTCTAAATGTTCCAACATCTGCGACCATTTCTCCTGTGGTGACCAAATTGGAGCGATATGGGAACGTTAGAGTTTTGATGAGTACGGGCAGACCTCTTTACCTTTAGACGATCGGCGGCCGAAAACATCCAAATCGTTCGTCTAACATTGACGCGACGGACAGTGGCCCGTATTGACTTTTTTGGTTGCAAAAATCATATCTCTTAAACGAATAAAGATATTGCCAAAATTTTTTTTTGGTTTTGAAGGAAATTTCCAAGGCTATAAATTTTGTGAATTTTAAGAAAAAATATTTACAGGGTGTTTCAGAATCTGCTGCGGAAATAAGATGTTTTTGTTAACGTGGTTAAAATAATTGGTATTTAATTCTATACAGGTCGAAAGTCAATTTATGAGGTAATTTGAGGGTAATTTAAGTGAAACAGTGGGGATAGAAGAAAACAAGCCAATTTGAGTGAAACAGTGGGGGAAAAAATCAGTTTTTGTTTTATTTTTATTAATTGATTTTTTATTTTTTTTTTATTAGAGAGTAAATTTATAAAGTATTTTATTGATAGATTAGAATTCAAAAAGTAGAAAAACAAAATAAAAGGCACAAAAATTTACATACAAACATATTAAATTTCTTGGAAACTATCATCTAAGTCCGGGGTAATGCGTAATAAACTTATAATTTCCGGTGAGTATTGTGCTTTCAGATCTTTTTGGTTTCTTACATACTTGAAGGTAGAAGTAAGTGGATCGGATGAGACTGCTAGAACGTTAAATAGGTCTTCATTCTGTCGAATTCTTGAAACTTTGAACTTATTTTGATGTCTGTATTTCTTGTAGTCTTTATTTTTGAACTCCTAGGCTTCTTCTGACAATTCTCCAAGTGGTAGTGATTGGTATTCGATGATATTTTGACTATGAACCAAAATTTTATGAAGAGTAGGTGTGAGTTGATTTTCAGGGTACTTTTGTTTCAATAACTCTGCGGTTTTTAACTTAAATTTAAATTTAACTGTATTCACTACTTCCCTGCTATTCAAAACATTAAGTATTATTTTGATCCTGGTTATAACCTCTTTATCGACTCCAGTAATTCAAGCGGTTGCCTCAGATTGTTCAAAAATCTCCTTGAAGTGTTTCATCATTGCTATTTCATTGCTATTTCCAAATCCTTGCTTTGGTTTATCTACATCAAGTCCAAGCTCATTTGTCCGGTTTTGATATGGAGAGATGAAGAAAGCCATTCCTCATTTTTGTTTATGAAATATAATCTCGATCTACGGGCTGCGACCCATTTTTTATTAAAAAGCTTTTTAATTTTGCTTCACTTTCCGGTAAATTTTCATCGGATAGTTGGTATTCATTTACTATGGCAAAAAAGAACTATTCAAGACCCTCATCTTTGACAAAAAGTTCAAACAAAATATTGTATGGTATATCCATTTCAAATATTTTTTCCTTATACAACTGCTCGTTCAAGTTTTCAATGATAATTTCATCCCAATGTTTCATCTTTGTATATCGTAAAACTAAATACCTGCATTAAAAATATTCAATTTATAACATCCTAATAAGGTAATCTGCTTTACCTATAAGCTTTTTAAAAAAAAATTCTAATCCAGTTAAAAACTCTTATCCATCAAACTACCTGTCAGTAATTAATCATACCCGAAATAAATAACATTCATACTTAAAAGTTTTATTCGGGGTCACAAGAAATAAGCTATAAAACCGTTTTAAAAAACTTAGGTAGGTTTTTCCTTCTAAATTTCAAAACCATTTTATTTCAAACCAACACTCATACCTGCAAAACAGAGACAAAATATTTTCCATGATTTTTTTTCTGCACCTGACAATTAATAGAGCTCCAAACATTTGTCAATTCAAAAAAAGTAAAAGTTTTGCATTATAAACACAGTTGGTTAAACCGCGTGGCACGATTTTGAAGAAAGAACTGCACTTGTAACCTAACAAAATTCCAGTTGTTCCAAACGCTCAATCCTTGCGATCCAGAATAACGATTAGAGCTGTTTACATTTACGTAGCAGGTCTTATTTCACCCACCCTGTATTTTTACTAGTTCTTAAGGGCAAGTATTGGTTTCGAACCAAATCGACCACGATGGAGAAGCCCAAAAATACCGTTCTTGGTCAGTGCATCTATTGATATTAACATCAATTTACAATTAATTAAGATACTTTGCAGTTGTCGGCACATGAGGCGCTTAACGGTATATGTACAATGTCAAGGTTTATGGTGGATTTATACGACTGACAAATTGGCAGTATTATGTCAGTATAATTCATTCTTTTGGCAGTTTACTGACAAAAAACTGCCAATTAATATCATTATCATCATCATAGTATTTATAAGCTTTATTCAGTGACAAAAAAGTTAGAATAGAACAGCACAGATTCGAGAAAAATGTCAGACCAAGTTAGAACAGGAAATGGCTACCTTAGCTGTCAGTAAATAACAACAACAAATTTTCCGAGTGTTAAATAATTACACGACTTAAAAATAATTAACTTTTTTTTTAAAAAGAATGAGAATTGATGACAATTCACTTTCACACAAATTATTTTCATTGAAAAAACTACAACTTCAGCTGATTTTGACACTTCTCACAAATCTTTTTTAAGTTGTTCTAACTAAAAAGACAGTGCAGAAAATTCTGTTCTAAACTGTTTCAAAGTGTTCCAGACAAACAGAAAAATTTAGAACAGGAAATTCCTCATTGAACAGCAAAAAGTTGTACTTTTCTGTTCGAAACTGTTATTTGTTTGAGGTGTGTTTCATATACAAATATTATTATAAATTCTATCTCCACTATCAAAGGAAAGTAAAGATTGGAATTAAAGTTCCAATTTTGGCATTGATGACATCTAAAAAAATTGTGTGAGTGCCGGGACTCACGGTTAATATGTGTAAACATCAACGTGCGCGGATCCAAAACGGACTTGTTTTTGCTTGAAGGGGATCTTAAGATTTTTTTCACTGAACGCACCCATCCTAGTATGCAGATCGTAACGTTGCACACCGTAACGTTGCACGACGTAACGTTGCACACTCTACCGCCAGCATAGATGTTTACACATCAATAATAACTAGTTTCCTTTGTAAAATTTGCGTTCAATGAATGCAGTTGACTACATACATATATTATGTAGCCCCTTGACATGACAAATTTTCCAGAGCTTAGTGGAGTGGAATAATCATAGGAAGGACTGTGAAATATCAAATGGAGTTCAGGAAATAATTTAAAAGAAACGCAAAACCTAAACGGTGTTCACATATTGGACTTACTCCTCCGACATACTTTAGACTTTCCTGTTCTTAATCTCACTCCCACTTCAGGGTGAGAAAGAGAGGCAGAATTTTAAAATTTATTTAAAATTTTTTTTGTTTACGTTTTCTTTTGTGACATCTGTTTTCTCTTAAAAAATGTTGATTTAATCCTTGAATGAGCACAGATTTGTATTTAGTTTTAACGACGACTTGTTGTCATGTAGTTTTCAGTTATATTTCAATTTCAAGCTAATCAATCAATATGGTGAAAATCGTTCTCACCTGTACTTATGTTCAACTATCCAAGTATAGGTATATACTTTACTATTCGAAAGCACATTCTTACAAAATGTCTAAAGCAACCCGTGTATCTTCAAATAAAATAAGGATAAGCCGGATATCGAAACGTAAATATAGATCTGTTTCGAACATCCGGATACTCAAATTTACGATCCACCTATACAACTTTTAAACTTTTCTTAACTCAAGGTTATGAGTTAAAAACAAAAACTAGTTGTTTTTAGATTGAATTACACATTTATCATTTATCCATGAGTTAATGCCTTTAGTTTTCATGACTTTACATCCAACACATAGTCGTGGTTTTCATTGGTATCTGAGACACCTCTTTTCTTTAAAACACTTAAAACACAGCTAAAATTTTGCCGATTTTTTTGATGTGTAAACATCTATGCTGGCGGTAGAGTGAAAAAAAACGTGAACGTTCGTGTGCAACGTTACGTCGTGCGAAATCTGATTTGCCCCGACGAAAACAAATTGATTTTAACGCGACCGACAATTAGATTATACTTTATCGCGACCACTCATTTATATTGTTTTTGCCAACAATGAAAGCAAATTGTTTTTAGCGCGACCGACGATTTTATAATTTTAACACTTATATTTTTATATTTTTTTCTTTAATTTTTAATTATTCCCCGAACAAAATGGGCGCGACACTAGTAATTATAAATAAAACAAAATCAATACAATAATAATAATAGTCAGCTGTAGGAATTGACAATTGACTGTAGGTATGGTAGATCAATGGCTGTAGGTATGGTAGGATATCGGGTGCGTTCAGTGATACAAATCTGAACTTAAATTCTACGTTTACATTATACTGCTTTTAAACGATGCAATTTCTTCTTGCAATTTTTAGGCACGTAGGCGAGGGACGTAGGCGGCTGGGATATACAAAATAGCTGAGGTTGAACAAATTGCAGAGTTATCGGCTACTTTTGCACTTGCACAAAGTTACCATTCATTTAAAACCACAGCGTCCAATTCCATAGGCGATTGATGGTGTCAATCGATAGAAACTGCGATTTTAGTGATTTCCGCTGACAACAACTGCAACTAAATATTCTAAAAACTCAAGATATATAATTCGCCGGCTATCTCATAGTGACATTCATTTGAGGTTCGTTCAGTATAAAATTAAGACTGAACTTTTTGTAAGTTTTACTCGATGGAAAGATGACACGTTGACAGTTCTAACTGGATATTTTATTTCGGCCCCTGTCAGTCAAACCATTAAGTTCCTTTGGAATTTGGGTACGGTGTCATTTAATTGAAACCACGATTTTAGTGCTCTCCGCTGACAGTTGTTGTTTGTCGATGCTCAGAGAGTGATTACCATAAACAATAAACATGTGTAATGTGAAGTCATCTTAAAGTTGAGAGTGAACTACGAAGCAGGACCTTTCAGTACCGAACCTTCACCGTTCGTTGGACACTTCACCACCAGCCTTTTAGTGCTTGGAAATTTCGTTACAGCGGTTCCCCCACTGGGTATGTCGCTGCCGTTCTTTCAACACTAAGCTTTTTAAGCACTGCCTACAGATAGGTAATGTAGTGTTAATTATTCAATATGTTTCTTTTGATGACGTTCAGTAACAAAAATCAGGCACTTGGACAAACGTTGATGTTTACACATATTTAACCGTGAGTCCCGGCACTCACATATTTTTTTTGTTGTTTCTAGATCTTGTAAATGCTTTTTAACTAATTAAAATTTTTTTCCCCAGGAAACCTCTGCACATTTCACATTGATTCTAAAAGAAAGTTTTACCAAGGCATAAAAATAGGTTATGTTGCCCTACTTCCCTTTAACTGCTTCAAAAAAGTATAAGATACGAAATTGAATAAAAAAAATTCTTTCTCTGTCTCATTTCCATACTGCAGTCGAAGTTGATTTCATAAAGAAAAAATATATCCTTGAAAGCATCTTTTTTCTCTTTGTCTTTTGGATTTTTTGTTTGTTTTTTTTTTTTTTTTTATTTGACTTTTTCAAGCGATGCACCTGCCTTGAGCTCATTTTCTTTTTCTCTAAAAATTCAATTTACCTTTTTCAAACTACTTATGCCAAGGATCAAACTGACATTCTTATTTGAAATGATTGACTTTGTTGAAGAATTATATTTTTTTCCAACTATCACTGATGGTGCTGCGTTCTCAAAGGTTTGTGTGCATTTCATCAGGATTCCGGCGGCATTATATGTGTTGAGTTCATAGAATTTTTGTTAAATATTCTACGGCCTGTTGGGGTTTTCAGTATTTGTTATTACATTTATTCATTACAATTGTTGGTGCCACGCCAACGTACTGTGAGACATTCATTATATGACAGAGATGGGATAAATTAAAATAAAATGAACCACTAGATTAGTTCGGGCGTAAAAACTTCTTTAGTTCTTTTTAATATCAAATTAAAATGTAATTAATTAATTTCTATAGTAATTCAAAATTTTAAAACATTTTATTGAATACGCAATACCATATAGACCTGGCTACAATAATGGAACAAAATCGGTTAAGTCATAAACGACAGAGGTATAAAGGCGATATTACACTGTCATATAAATATATATATGTACCATTATGCCATATAAAAGATGACAACATATTTGTTGTACATATGTCAAAGTAGTATTAGGCTCCATGTATTTTGTGTCATATAAATTTGACTATCACACTTATATGACACTTTTGAGACATATTTATTTCAAAATCTTGCCATATTTATATGATAATGTAATACCGTCTTAAGGCTAATCACCCCAAAATAAATAAATAATTTCGTTTTTCAGCTCGTTATAATTTTGTATTTGATTTGGTCGTTAACCACTTGTGTTTGTTGTTTTGTCTTTCTCTTTCTTTGTCTCTTTTTATACATAGAGTTTTGACATTTTCAATGGATTCCATTTGAGCAAATTCCATTTGGGTGTGTTCGTAAGCTTTGCACGTAATTTTTGGACGGAATTTCGTGTAAATTTGGTTGAAAATACCTCATTTCGAAATTTGAATTTCTATGGGAAACGAGATGATTTAGAATTGAATTTGGAAATTTTCAACGCAGTTGCCTTATTCGCTCAAATAGTATAAAGCGCGAAACAGATTTAACCAGCAACAGCGCCGTCAACAGCAAACAGTACTCTGTCCAGCAAATATTTCTGAAATAAATTGCCACCAGCACCTTCATTCATTTGTTTTGACAGTTTGCATCAAAATTAAAGAGAAATGCATTGGTTTTATAAATTTTTGTAGTGTGGTGCCTCTTAATATCGCAGTATTAAAGTTTTCAGCAATGGACCAGCAACAGTAAATTTAGAACTTTGGCAAAATGGCGCTGTTGACGTTGCTGGTCTTATCTGTGTTGAACGATTAAAAACGTTACATTGGTTCTAAATTAATGTCGGCCGCTGTTGCTGGTGACGATCTGGTGCTGGTTCAATCTGTTTCGCGCATAATAGGTAGGTATTACGTTTTCATTGGAGCAAATGAGGTTTTTTTCGTTGAAAATTTCCAAATTCAATTCCAAATTACCTCATTTCCCATAAAAATTCACATTTTGAAATAGGTAATTTCAATCAAATTTTCACGAAAAAAGGTTGGAAATTTTGTGCCAACCTTAGACGATGTTCACATTGGACTCACTCCGCCCGACTCATTTTGACATCTGTTTCTTTTATCTCACTCCAGCTCACTATGAGAAAGTGAGGCAGGATTTTTTTTGAAAAAATCCTGCCTCACTAGACTATCTCTTTTTCATCATGAGGTGGTGTGAGATAAAACATATAAATGTCAATATGAGTCGCGCAGAGTGAGTCCAATGTTAACACCGTCTTATGAACACACCTAATAGGGCCCATACACCACACATGCCTGCATGCGCAATAGAGTGATTGCGCATGCAAACTGCGAGTGTATGGTGTTGAATGTGTGGTTGTGCATGCGGCATGAGTGATTTCAAAAAATTTTGATATTTTCTTGTTTGTGCATGCAAGAATGTGTGGTGTGTGTGCTACATTTGCTCAGTCAAGCTTGAAATATTAAGAATTTGTCAACTCAGCGATGAACACACGACTAAATATTGTACAGTTTGCATGAGTAGTGTATGTTGAAGCGTGATTGTGCATTCTTTTATTTGGCCATGCAGGCATGTGTGGTGTATGGGCCCTATAACTGGAATCCATTTAAAACGCTTTGAAAAGCTTTTTTATTAAAATGTTAAAACTCGATCTAGATAAAAACAAGAAGGGAGTTTGATTTGGGCCGGCAACGTGGACGGTTGTGCCATGGACAGCCGTGCTGTACAGTTTATAACCGATAAATTGTTCTATAAGAATTAATTTTATACTTCCTGGTTGGGACCCTTGTGGTAGGGGGCTCCTTTCTGGGTAACAGGAGAATGTTTCTCCAGCAACAGTCTAATTCCAGGCATCTCTGCCAGAGCTTATACAGTTTCATCCGTTCCCGTTAAAACGGACAACCAAGCAGAACCCAGTCTCTGCTTAGCAACAGCACCATTGACCTCCAGGCAACTAACCTACAGCCTAGCAACCTAACCCAACCAGCCTCTGGTTTGGCCAACAACCGCAGCCAACAAGTGCTGCATCATAAGAAACCCGCCAGCTCACACATCAACCTGCAGCGTGGACTTACAACTAAAATGAATCGTCAATTCCTAGTGTTTTTTGTATTCCCAGTGCAACTGTTATTTTTTATTTTAGTAAAAATTATACATATCTCGACAAAGGGTTAACAACTGTTCTTTTCTCTATTGCCATCAACAGTTATGTATATCCATTTTATTAATGTATACTACCTAAAATATTTTATATAATCAATTCTGTGTTCACTGCCTATCATCGTCATTGCATTAATTTCATTAATGCAACTTAAACATGAAAATTTATGTAAAATAAGTAATCGAAAATGTCTTTCTTAACAGAAATCGTACTGTAAACAAACTTAACTGTAAAGTGAAGAGCCTTCTCACTCTAAAAGGGTTTCTCTTCTTTTTGTGAAATAATGTGAAAACAGAGCGTATTCGCTCTACAACATGAAAACTGTATGTACACATATAAACATATACTCCTTGGCGTATTCTTAGTATTTTAATTAGTCTGTAAGTTAGAATAGTTTAATTGTAAATATTGCAATAAGAGGTGTTATTTTGAATAGCCCGCCATTTCGGTAGCTGTCACTTTTGAAGCTGTCATTTTTTGACATTTGACAAGTAGAAACTACGCCATTAATAAAAATGGAACGATACCATAAATAAAATAAAAATGGTGAAAATTTGGCAGAGACGGTTCGTAAAACTTAAACATTTTTGGGTCGTCGTGAAGCACCTTGTCGGACCGCAATACAGAAATTGGTGGACAAATTCGAGCTGTTGGGACAAGTTAGTGATGTGAAGAATAAAACCCGTGCACGTCGCTCAAGAACAACTGGGAATATTGCTGTTGTAACCCAAAGTGTTGAAGAAAACCCAGGTTTGTCCATTCCTCGTCGTTCTTTGGAATTAGGCATTCCACAAACATCATAACACCGTATTTTGCATAAAGACTTGGGTCTTAAGGCTTATAAAGTTCAGTTAACACAAAAACCCAAAGCCGGCTGATCATCAACAACGTCGTTTCTTTGCTGATTGGGTCCTTGATATGCATGAAAATGATCCGGAATTTCATCGAAAAATCATCTTGACTGATGAGGCCCATTTCCACCTCGGAGGCTACGTCAACAAGCAAAACTGTCGCATCTGGGGCTCGGAAAGCCCAAGAGTTATTGTTGAAAAGCCTCTCCATCCTCAACGCGTGACTGTTTGGTGCGGTTTATGGTCCGGCGGGGTCATTGGACCTTACTTTTTCGAAAATGAGGCTGGAGCAACAGTTATTGATCTGGACAACGTTTACTTTCAACAAGACGGCGCTACGTGCCACACAAGCAATGAAACCATCGATCTTTTACGGGAAAAGTTTCCGGACCGTGTTATCTCTCGAAGAGGTGATCACAATTGGCCACCGAGATCTTGTGATTTAACACCTTGCGACTTCTTCCTTTGGGGCCACGTGAAAGATAAGGTCTACGCCAACAGCCCAGCGTCGATTCAAGACCTCAAAGATGGAATTCGTGAGGCTATCGAAGACATAGGGCAGCCACTTTGCGATTTGGTTATGGAAAATTTCATGAAAAGGATATGGTCCTGTAAGCGTGGTCGTGGCGGCCATTTGGCTGATGTTGTGTTCCATTATTAACGGCATACCTTCTTCTTTATAATAAAATAAACATCCGATCATCTTTCTCAAAAAATGCCATTTTTCTTTGAATATCAAAATAACACCTCTTATTGGAAAACCCTTTATATGAGACCCTCCGTCTCAAGCGACTCAAAAATACTTATGAGCAAAAGTAGAAGTCTCACTATATATCCCTATATAACAATTTCCTGCCACGAGGCTTATCAATAAAGCAATTCGAAAAAAGAGGGCCATACGTTACAGCCACTTTTGTACAAACATATTGCTTTAGTTAGAATAAGACAAACTCTGTAATAGTCCATAAGAAGTCTCAATAAAATCTATTCTGTTCTATTCTAAAAAGAAGGAGAAAACAACAAAAACAAATGCTTAATGACCAAATCAAATCAAAAATGAAATAAGCTGTCAAACGAAATTAGCAAACTTGATGAAAACACTTTCTGTAATTTGCGAAATTGCAAATTATATTTTTTTTTTATTTTGTGAAGTATCTTAAAATTATCTACGGAAGTTTAATTAATTTAATGAAAGCATTATCAATTTGAACAACTGGACTGAACGTATTATTGACGGTGTTAAGATTGGGAAGATTGAGTGGAGAGGGTGAGGGATCTCGTGAGGCACGAAGAAAACATAAAAACCGTTCTCATGAGTGTCATTTGTTGTTGTTTCAATGTGCGAAATGTTGAAATTGTTTTTGTTTCAATGTATTTTGAGGCACATCAAAGTTACTAATGTAAACACGACGAGACTCACCAGTCCGTACTCAATCTTCCCAATCTAAGCAGACTCATTAGTATCTGAACCAATGAACGTACTCCTTATTTCTATTTATGAAATGGGGCGCGTTCAACGCATATCTAAATTTTCAGAATTCTGAATTTTTGGAGCTTCTGATTGGCCAGCTGTCATAAAAAGTTCTGAAATTTCAGATGACAACTAACTTAAAATGATACTCCAATGATAGGATAGGGAAAACGTACTGCATTTCATCACAAGGTGTCCGATTCTACCAAAAATTCGGCGACAAATATGGCAGAAAATTTATTTGGAACAAGCGAAACTCATTGAAATTTTAAATGGAACAGATTGGCAAAAATTATCTCAGTATTTAAAAATAGGACTTAGTTTTAGAAGACAGATAATAAGAGAAGACTTTTAAGTTGAAATTGTATATAAAGCACCATTAAACTACAAAAATTCAAAATTTTATTATTTTATGCTATCATCTGGCTGACGGCCCTTCCGGCCATGCCTCAAAAGATTTAAGTTCAAACTCAAATGTTTTCGTAAATATAACTTTTATGAATTAATAAATCTGTATCTAATCTAAATCTAATCTAACTAACTTTTAATGACAGCTGGCCAATCAGAAGTTCCAAAAATTTAAAATTCTGAAAATTCAGGTCAACTCAAATCCAAATAGATAGCCATATCTAAATTGGATACAGTCATGCAGTTGGTACGTGAAGTGACGGTCATTACTTAAGTGAAAACTTATCAATGTTGGAATATTTCTTTAGATCCTCGCAAACGTATTATCCTTCTTAGGGGCTTGGTATTGGTTGGAGGCAGAGAAAATATTGTTGTTTTTAAAGAAATTTTCTAAATTACTATCAAATAGCTATTCTTACTTTCCATTGAAGATTTTGAATGAAACAATAACCATTTGAGTGACCTATCACCAAGTCATTATATAAGCTAGAGTTATAGCTGTTTCACGGTCAGGCCAGGCCGATCATCAGACTTCTTTTAGTGTTGCTTAGTCGATTAGGTTCAATTTTAATTTTGAAAAACTTTTTGTCCAGCTGGGACTTGAACATAGACTAAGCGTCTTCACAGCCATTGCACTACACATTGCGCTAGTAAAGTCACGTGATCAGGTCCAACCCAATGTAGGTTTTATTGTTTGACCATTGCATTTGAATCAACTAGCATTTTTTTTTTTTATTATTAGCACAGGTTGATTGTTGTACATTCGATTTTTTTCTTTTTTCTTCGTACTCGATTTATAAGCCAGCAAACCTTATCAGCCTAATTTATAAACGCGTTATAGCCTTTAAAAGCGAAAATAGTATTTATAAAACTTATGCAGCGTTGAATAAGAGCATTATAAGCTTAATGCGTTTGGGGGTTCAATAGTCCCTAAATAGGGATGTTTAAGTATCGAACTGTCACTTTGACTCACACACGACAATGAAATACAAAGAATGTTTCGCGCCGGCCGGTTTTAGAGAGCTTTAATTCTTTCAATAAATCAATAAAAAAAATATATAAGTAAAATATTTAACTTTATTTGCTTACACTGAAATGACACAAAAAAAAAAAAAAAAACAATAATATTCAAAGAAATTAAATCGAATTCAATCAGCAGCAGAATTCTTGTATTGATTTTGTCACCAACAGCTGAAATTTTGTTAATCAGTTGTGGCATTAAAACGTAATAGATTTCCCCTTTTTGGTACAGTAATGGGTATAAAGAAATTTTTTATGAATAAGGATTTATGCAACGTTGACAGGCTGCATAAATGTTTATGCACTACATAACTACATATTTAGCTGTTTACAGGTGTTTTATCGAATTCTAATAAATAAGACTTTATAAGTTAAGGAATTCAATAGTTGACCAAAATTTATAGTGATAGAAAACGACCTGAAACTCTTTGAAAGTTGCCAAACACTTCCATTTAATTTCGGGTCACATTCCTGATTTTAAGATTTCTGTTAGGTATATTCAACGACGGAGAAAACTGCCCTGTCTAGTCTTACCCGCTGCCTGATATTACCCCAATAAATGACATTATACACATACATACAACAAAAATTATTAATTAAAACTGTTTTGAAGGTTTTTTCAATTTGTTTTCCATTAATTCATATTGATTGGATTACTTTCATTGGCCCCTAAAAGTTCAAATGTGTAAAGCTTTGGTTCTTTTTAATTATTGTGATATGAAGTGCATAGCTGTGGCTTCTGAATCACATAAGATTATTCGAGTTCATCCGCCTTGATCTTTTTTTTACGATTATGTGTATCAACTATCGAAAGATTCTGCGAAAATTCAATATTAACCTTAAAGATTGATAATACCGTTATAATTTTTTTTTTTTTTTTTATTTTAAATACTTTACATAAGGGTGGTTCTTATTTGTATTTTTTTCTGAACTGAACTTTACGTAGCCCCAAAGGAGAAAAAGTGTAGAGGTGTGATATCACTAGATCTATAGACGGCAAATTAACTGTTCATCGAATTTTTTTTTCTCGCGTAAAAAGCCATGTTTCAATGGGCTGTGTGGCAAATGTCGTCGAGATCAGGGGGGCTTCAATTTCAGGCAACAAAAAGTCCGTTATCATCGCGCGATAACTGGTGCCATTCATAATAACGTTCTGGTCGGCTTCATTTTTAAAGAAATTGCGCCGGTGATTCCACCAACCCACATAAACCACACACCAAACCGTTGTTTTGTCTGGATGTTAAGGCAACTCTTGAACCTCTTCGGGTTGGTCTTCAGCCTATATACGGCAATTTTGTTTATTAAAGTACCTATTAAGCCACAAATAGGCTTCATCGCTGAACAAAATTTTAGTCGAAAAATATATTGGTACTTATAGTTGATCTTGTACAGGGCTAAGTCTTTCAATGATGAAATGACGAAAAATACTGAACAAACTACAAAAATACCATGACCATTTGACACGACCCACTCCTCATTTTTTCCGCGGTGAGTTAAAGCCGCGATAGCTAACCCTGGACACAAATTGATTCACAGTTAACTTAAGAAACATTTTTTCAGGAAAGAATGAATGCGGAACGACATAAAAAACTTAAGAAATAATTAATCAAAAGCATTTGCTCATAAATCCAGAGTAAACTCACCAAATTTTTAGAGTTAATTCGGGTTTAACCTTAATCTCTATAATCAAACTGAATCACTCTATATAATTATTTTCTAAATTTAAACCATATCGTAACAGTAGATACCTACATGTCAAAACTAACCAAACTCGAGAGTATTATGAAAGCGGTTACGGTACACATGTTTTGTTCGTCATAATTTATGAGTTCGTCAGAGATGATGATGTACAGTGACAAATGAGTTAAAATAATAGGTTCTTATTGTAATTACAAACGAATGACGAACAATTCTCAAGAATGAATGAGAAAGTTTGTTCGTCAGATTATGCACCTACTGAAATCATATAGTTATTTTGCTATCAAAAATTCCTTACAACACATTACAAAATTAAACAACTTTTGCAGTGAACAATTACTTCTTCATATTTTCCAGAAAATAGCTGAACAAATTTTGATTAAACTTTGTATACGTGATTTTGAAATTTATTTCAATGTAATCTGAAACAGGCTTTGGTTAAAGATGCACATAATAAAAATAGATTTTGACGTTTTATTTTTTTGCGAAAGTCGATTTTTTTGGTTTATTCTCAGATTTCTCTGCAAGGACTCTACCCACTTAATTCAACTTTTGCAAATCGTTACTTCTCACTACTGCTTATGAAAACTAAACCAACGCTTCTCAAACTTTTTAGTGTCGTGACGCTTGTTATTGTGATAAAGAACTGTAATGCAGATACACAGTGAATATAAATGTTAATGGTTCAGTAATAAGTGTGTTTTTTTAGTGGACAAAAAAAATGTCCATGTAAAATACAACAACAATTCCGCTTATTTAGTGGTGATAAACCTCTCTGCTTATAAACTAAGTGGATATATTAATACATATGTACGTAAGCGGTGATGGCGTGTATAAGGATAGGCACACAAAATGAAAAAAATGTTAAAAAAGTCAAAAGTAAAGGGTTTTCCAATAAGAGGTGTTATTTTGATATTCAAAGAAAAATGGCATTTTTTGAGATAAATGATCGGATGTTTATTTCATTATAAAGAGGAAGGTATGCCGTTAATAATGGAACACAACATCAGCCAAATGGCCGCCACGACCACGCTTACAGGACCATATCCTTTTCATGAAATTTTCCATAACCAAATCGCAAAGTGGCTGCCCTATGTCCTCGATAGCCTCACGAATTCCATCTTTGAGGTCTTGAATCGATGCTGGGCTGTTGGCGTAGACCTTATCTTTCACGTGGCCCCAAAGGAAGAAGTCGCAAGGTGTTAAATCACAAGATCTCGGTGGCCAATTGTGATCACCTCTTCGAGAGATAACACGGTCCGGAAACTTTTCCCGTAAAAGATCGATGGTTTCATTGCTTGTGTGGCACGTAGCGCCGTCTTGTTGAAAGTAAACGTTGTCCAGATCAATACCATCCAATTCCGGCCATAAAAAATCATTAATCATCTCTCGATAGCGCAATCCATTGACCGTAACTGTTGCTCCAGCCTCATTTTCGAAAAAGTAAGGTCCAATGACCCCGCCGCACCATAAACCGAACCAAACAGTCACGCGTTGAGAATGGAGAGGCTTTTCAACAATTACTCTTGGGTTTTCCGAGCCCCAGATGCGACAGTTTTGCTTGTTGACGTAGCCTCCGAGGTGGAAATGGGCCTCATCAGTCAAGATGATTTTTCGATGAAATTCCGGATCATTTTCATGCATTTCAAGGACCCAATCAGCAAAGACACGACGTTGTTGATGATCAGCCGGCTTGAGTTCTTGTGTTAACTGAACTTTATAAGCCTTAAGACCCAAGTCTTAATGCAAAATACGGTGTAATGACGTTTGTGGAATGCCTAATTCCAAAGAATGACAAACCTGGGTTTTCTTCAACACTTTGGGCTACAACAGCAATATTCTCAGTTGTTCTTGAGCGACGTGCACGGGTTTTACTTTTCACATCACTAACTTGTCCCAACAGCTCGAATTTGTCCACCAATTTCTGTATTGCGGTCCGACAAGGTGCTTCACGACGACCCAAAAATGTTTTAGTTTTACGAACCGTCTCTGCCAAATTTTCACCATTTTTATAGTGAATTTTAATAATTTCAATGCGTTGTTGAATCGTGTATCGTTCCATTTTTATTAATGGCGTAGTTTCTACTTGTCAAATGTCAAAAAATGACAGCTTCGAAAGTGACAGCTACCGAAATAGCGGGCTATTCAAAATAACACCTCTTATTGGAAAACCCTTTACTATAAAAATGATTTTTTTTTCTTTTATTTTTTAACTTTTTAATTGCAATATTGTTCAAAATTTTTAGATGCATCAGATTGCAAAAAAATAACCATTATAAAGATATAGACGAATAACCCAAAAATAAGACCATTTTTTCAAAAAACGTGTTATGCCTAATTATGTGATTATTTTGCCAAAAACCTGAAACGCAGTTTTCTTACAATAACTTTGGTCATTCTAAGTATGAAGTTTAATCGAAATCGTTAAAGCCGTTTTCGAGAAAATTTGAAAAAAAAAAACAAAACGGCAATTCGAATATCTCCTTTAGGGAATGCTCTGCACCAAATTTGAAGCAAATCTGCTTACCCTTTTAGGCTCTAGCTCAAATTACAGTCAACGCATGGCTGCACAGGCGCACAGACCGACGCGACGGACGGCATGAGGAAAATCCACTTTTTCGGACTTATCTCGACTGTTAGTTTTGATTAAAATGTTATTGTACACGAAACCAATACTTGCCTATAGAGCAAGTTATAGTAAATATAACAAGAAGATACCGTGCTACTTTTTTCGATTTTATAAAACTTTAAGCTCAGGTAATAGATTAGAATTATTGTAATAGAATCGACTTTATGCGAAATAGAAAAAAACCTCTAATTTGCTCTTTCGTTGCGAAATATTTGTTTAGTGATTTCAAATATACCAGGCGTTTTGAAGTTTGAAACAGAACTCTTCAATAGTTGTAAAACTTACATAAAAATAGGCATAATTATTCCTTAATTCTTTTTTTTTTTTTAATTTCTCTTTAAAATATTGGTGTCAAATTTAATGACGCATTTTAACCAGCTAGGTGTCAAAGTATGAGCATGATATTACTTAAAAATTTTCTAACTTTAAAGCACTTTACTAAAATGTTTTAAATTTTTAAAAATTTTTTTAACTATACTCTGTTCACCAAAAAAGTTGTCAGTACAGGGAAGATAGGAGGTTTACCTCTCAGTCTGGTTACATTGCCTTGCATAAACTTGTCCCTCTTTAAAGCTCTCACAGGGTTTTCGTAGTTTAAATTATAAATAACACTTCCCAATTCAAATACTCAACTTCTCGAAAGCTTCAAATCCCAAAAGTTCCTTAAAAAAATCCACAGAAAAAGATCTTGAATTTGCTTACAGTTGGGAAAGGTAAAGCCTGATTCACAATGCGGCGAGAAAACGAGACGTGATCGTGACGAGAACTCGCTGTAGTTGTCAAACCAATTTCAAACAATGAAAGCATACCTGGCTATTCACAATGCGGCGTTTCTCGTCATCACGTCACTCCAAGGATTCGTAAAATTGAAAAAATGACGCGACGTGACGACGATTTTCATTTTTGCTTAGTAATTTACAGATTTTTCAAAGAAGAAATTATCAAATGTGTATTAACAAATTAAGTTATTGATAAATCTATTGTTTTGTATGTTATTTTGTTTCTTTTTAATTGATATTTTTTTTTTTACAAAAATGAGTTTTTGTCGTAAAAACGCTCGCTGCATTGTGAATTGGGCGACGGTTTTGTAACTAGAAAAAGACGACAGCGTTTCTCGTCACGCTCACGTCTCGTTTCCTCGCCGCATTGCGAATCAGGCTTAACTCTGTTACACACATCGTGGATGCCGATGACGAGCGCACGATCGTTGATCAGTATTCCTTCAGCAGTTGGATACAACGGTCTTGGTAAAGTGTACGACTTTTTGCGGAGAATTACAACAACAATTCGTATACGTAAGTCAGTGGGGTCGCTATTTTTTTTTGTTGCATTTTCTCCAATTCAGTGTCAGTTCGCCCATAAGCCCTGTACTGACAATTTTTGTTGAACAGAGTATAATATTTTAACTAAACCTTTTTTATATTAAACGCCTAACACAGTGACAGTTAATGTAAAATAGTCAGGAAACACACCTTTTTTCACATTTGTAATTGTCAAAGTGACATATGGAGTAAGTATGATACGAAAAAGATAAAATAAGCATTTGGAGATTTCAACTTTAGTAATATCTTGAGAAGATTGTATGACTCGTTTAAAAATTGGAAAATCCCTTTTTTAACCGAGCATCATACTAAAAATGCTTTAAAGTGCTTTACACATGAGACATTACCTTGGAACTGCGAATTGCAAATGGTCGCGAGTTTTGATAACTCATTCACATGAGTAGTCGCTGGCAACTGCGAATTGTCATAAAACATAAAGAAGTAAAATGAGTGTTTAAGGTTGAGGTTAAACTCGAGCGAATTGTCTATTCGCTTGTTTGTGAAATGCGTTACAGATGTTGTGGATTGTAAATTTTCTTTTGACAGTTCGCCGAAGATAAGTTTTTGGTGGCGTAGAAAACATAAATATGCAAAATTTTGTAGTTTAAAATAATTTTACGCAGTGTTTAGTATTCAAATTTTTGTTCATTGAATTAATTATTTAGTTGTCGAAAAGTATAAACAAAAAAATGTTTGTATTTGCTCTAGAACTTCATTTAAAAGATTAATTAATATTCGCAGGTCGCCGTTAATGTTTAAGGCACTTAACACCGTAGGTACCTAATAGTCTAAAATGTTGGGCCAATGTTATCTTCCGAATACCATAAGTACGTGCATGTGTATGGATTTGCCCTAAATTTTAAGTAACAAGACAAATTTAGATCGACCATATCTTTATTTTTGTAGTCCATTTTCGATAAAAATAATATTACTAATCATACCTACTATTTATTATGGTAATATCAGTAAACATTAAAATGGCTTATACATACATACAGGGTGGGCCAAATTAAACCTTCCTATGTAAATCTAAATAGCTCTGAAGTTCTCTAAAAGTTATTCTGGGTCACCAGGATTTAGCTTTTGGTCCAACTGGAATTTTGTTAAGTTACAGGTGCAGATCTATCTTCAAAATCGTGCCACGAGCCATAACCAACTGTGTTGAACGTCGCACAGTGGTTCAGGAGAGGACAAAAATAATTTTATCGACTTTTAAATATTTAGATTTTTGACATTGTAGTTTGATTAAATAATAGTTGAAGCATTAGGACCAGGATTTTTTTTTTATGAAATCAGTTTGCAAGTATAAAATTTTGAGCGCCAAAGTTGATAAAGGGAACTTCAGTGATTTTGAAGCAAAAAACCAGCATTCTCAAAAGACAATTATTTTTATTTATATGATTCTTTTGACTTGTTTTGTTATTTTTTTTCTATTAGGCATATAAAAACAAATTAAATTTTGGAAAAAACAAATTAAGATTGTTGTAAAATTTTTTTTAAGAAGTTTTAAAATTAGTACTTTTTTTAAGTTAAATTCAAAATTCAACTAAGAAAAAGTTAATTGTCCCTGGTCTTCCCCGGTCGGGCACATAATACATACCATACATGGGCCCGTTAAGTATTTAATACAAAAAAAATTTGCCGATAATACCTGCGAACCATCAAATGCACCCAATTTATGTCTCAAGACCCCCAAAAACTAAACAAATCCTTGAATTTCGTTTTTTTAATGTTTTATTTAAATTACTTCAAATCCTTTCCGTAAACCATAAAAAAAATATATATTTATTATTTTTAGAGGAAGACCTTTACAACAGTACCATTTTTAATACTCTTTCTAAATAAATTTTTTTTGCGGGGGCATACAAATTCGAATGAATGACTTCCTTAACGCCCTGGATTATCTTTTTTTACAGTCTTATTAGTTACTTGCTTCCTGGGCTGAAATAAATTATAAAGGGTTTTCCAATAAGAGGTGTTATTTTGATATTCAAATAAAAATGGCATTTTTTGAGATAAATGATCGGATGTTTATTTCATTATAAAGAGGAAGTTATGCCGTTAATAATGCAACACAACATCAGCCACATGGTCGCCACGACCACGCTTACAGGACCATATCCTTTTCATGAAATTTTCCATAACAAAATCGCAAAGTGGCTGCCCTATGTCCTCGATAGCCTCACGAATTCCATCTTTGAGGTTTTGAATCGACGCTGGGCTGTTGGCGTAGACCTTATCTTTTACGTGGCCCCAAAGGAAGAAGTCGCAAGGTGTTAAATCACAAGATCTCGGTGGCCAATTGTGATCACCTCTTCGAGAGATAACACGGTCCGGAAACTTACCCCGTAAAAGATCGATGGTTTTATTGCTTGTGTGGCACGTAGCGCCGTCTTGTTGAAAGTAAACGTTGTCCAGATCAATACCATCCAATTCCGGCCATAAAAAATCATTATCATCTCTCGATAGCGCAATCCATTGACCGTAACTGTTGCTCCAGCCTCATTTTCGAAAAAGTAAGGTCCAATGACCCCGCCGGACCATAAACCGCACCAAACAGTCACGCGTTGAGGATGGAGAGGCTTTTCAACAATAACTCTTGGGTTTTCCGAGCCCCAGATGCGACAGTTTTGCTTGTTGACGTAGCCTCCGAGGTGGAAATGGGCCTCATCAGTCAAGATGATTTTTAGATGAAATTCCGGATCATTTTCATGCATTTCAAGGACCCAAACAGCAAGGACACGACGTTGTTGATGATCAGCCGGCTTGAGTTCTTGTGTTAACTGAACTTTATAAGCCTTAAGACCCAAGTCTTTATGCAAAATACGGTGTAATGACGTTTGTGGAATGCCTAATTCCAAAGAACGACGAGGAATGGACAAACCTGGGGTTTCTTCAACACTTTGGGCTACAACAGCAATATTCTCAGTTGTTCTTGAGCGACGTGCACGGGTTTTATTCTTCACGTCACTAACTTGTCCCAACAGCTCGAATTTGTCCACCAATTTCTGTATTGCGGTCCGACAAGGTGCTTCACGACGACGCAAAAATGTTTTAGTTTTACGAACCGTCTCTGCCAAATTTTCACCATTTTTATAGTGAATTTTAATAATTTCAATGCGTTGTTGAAGCGTGTATCGTTCCATTTTTATTAATGGCGTAGTTTCTAATTGTCAAATGTCAAAAAATAACAGCTTCAAAAGTGACAGCTACCGAAATAGCGGGCTATTCAAAATAACACCTCTTATTGGAAAACCCTTTATATATATAAATAAGATTTTGCAGGCCAGTCAAATTTCAATATATAAAGGAAACTGCTGAAAACACCAAGGCTGAAGCTGCTAGAATGGAAATAGAAATCCAGAAATTAACACCAACTGTTTGGACATCCATGGAAAAACGTTCAGCATAAACCACCAACTTCTCTTTACTATATGGTCAATAGAAAAGTTGTCCAAACAGTCGCTGATATATCTTCAATGGCAGTGTGTTCCATTTGTAAAACGAAGCCATCAAAAATGAACAACAATTTTGATCATTTGAGAAGAAAATCAGTTAGCACTAATTTATATACTATGGGTATGTCACCTCTCCATGCACGTATAAAGTTCATGGAGTGCATTCTGAATATCGCATACAGGAAAGAATTCAACAATTGGCGAACAAATGAAGACAAGAAGAAAAAAAAAAAGAGGAAGAGAAGCAAAAAAAAATTGTGTGAGTGCCGGGACTCACGGTTAATATGTGTAAACATCAACGTGCGCGGATCAAAAACGGACTTGTTTTTGCTTGAAGGGGATCTTAAGATTTTTTTCACTGAACACACCCATCCTAGTATGCAGATCTTAACGTTGCATACCGTAACGTTGCACGACGTAACGTTGCACACGAACGTTCACGTTTCTTTTTCACTCTACCGCCAGCATAGATGTTTACACATCAAAAATACAAATGGAATTTTATAGGAGAACGGGACTTAAGGTGGATTTCGTAAAGCGTGGCAGTGGATCAAGTAATGACGGAAACACATCTAGAAGATTTTTCAACAATCCAACTTTAACATCGGAAATAACTGGAGTAATATTGCAGGCAACCAATTCTAATATTGCGATTGATCCAGAAAAGTTCGACAATTACTGCAAGACTACAACTCTATAGTCGGTTCTACATGCCAAACACAGTTCACAAGATTTTGATACATGGAGGAGAAATCATAAAATCTGCAATGTTGCCCATTGGAATGTTAACGGAAGAAGCACAAGAAGCTCGTAACAAGGATTATCGTCGTTACCGATTTACTCATTCGATGTAATGTTCTCGGTTAGCTACAAATAATGACATTATAAATATGCTTTTGTTTCATCGAATACTTTTTTAAGTTTTTTAAACAAGAGCCAAAAAAAAATATTTGGAGTTATTAGACGATGTAAAGGACCTTATAGTAACAGAAGAAAACGAAACTTTAGACCAATGATTATTTTTTATTTTTTTATTTTATTAAAATTAAATTGGTATTTATTTAATACTAATTTATTTACATTTTATTCAATTAAGCGAACAAATTAACTAAAGTTATAAATTTAATACAGTTTTTAATTTATTTTTAACAAAAAGAACACTTCAAAAATACATATATTTCAACGATTTTTCCCGGTACACCCCCAAAAAGTAGGTGTGGCAAAAAACTTTGCAGGGATGCTTGTTAAAAAAAAGCATTTTCTACGCATTCTGTTGTTTAATTTTTCATTTTTTTTAGGAAAAGATTTATTAAATAAGATTTTTGTCAAAAACGCCCACAAAAGTAGGCTTGGTAAATATTTTGCATTATTTGTGTGCATGTTTTTACAACAACTTGTATCGTTTTCTAAGAAATTGGTCGAAAAATCAATTTTTTGTAAAAAAACGACCCCAAAAGTGGGCGTGGCAAAAATTTTGTACTGAAGAATAATATGACATAACGTTATCTACAACTTTTTCAAGGAACACACCCCTCATTTATATCAACTATGACAATTAGAAAACCTTTTTTTTTAAGTGGGCGTGTCAGTGGGCGGACAATTTCTCTCATGATACCTAATGCTATCCTTAACCATGTCTGAAAATTTCACTCAAATCGGTTGGCTGGTTCAGATTTTATAGATTTATGACCGCCTCTCCATACAACCTGAACCACTGTGCGTCGTCGTGTCGATGTTTCAAGACCAGCTGCAAAACTTTATCGCACCACCTGGATGTTTTCGGCCGATGAGTCTACCCGTACTTCTCACATCTCTAACGTTCCCATATCGCTCAATTTTTGGGTGACCACAAGACGAATTTTCGCAGCTGTTGGAACATTTTGAACACCATACCCATTTTCCAAATATAATTGAACAGTTTTTGTTCGCTGTGCGATCGTGTGAATGTATATTTCCCAATATTTATGTGTAAAACATCATACAAAATAATACGAAAATATTTATAAATAAAATAGTTATTCGTGTTTAAAATTAGTAGGTCTATATTTGGCCCACCCTATATATCATTCTTTAACAGTTTTATTGATTGGTCCCGAAGTTTTATTATTTTTGTTTTACTCTGGATTCCAATCAACCCTAATACGCTTACACTTGCTAGTGTTTTTCTTATCCTTATCGCATTTCGTTTTCGACAAGAAACATACCTATCTACATATTTTTAACTGGCACTTGTACAAAAACCCACGAGCAAAGTGTGTATTGATAACCCAATTCAAGATCAAACGAAAACCAGCTACTTGGATGGCAGTAGTGCCATATTCAATATCACAGTCGCATTACTTCCCAGCAAGCAAGAAGCAGCAACCTTACAGTTTGTCCATACACTCGTACCTCCAGAAAGTGGATCGAATATTTTCCAAAATCACAACAAATCAGCAAGTAACCAGTTTCTCTCTGGCCCATCCTCCGTTGTGTTTTTTTTTTTTTTTTTTTTAAATTGTGTTGTAGTTGGCATTAAGTGAAGCAGTAACTTTTTATTTTAATAAATACATCATCTAACCTGTTATTGGAACTAGAGGGTGGTGTAGGTATAGGTAGGTGGCGTCAAAGAAGCTTGCTCAGCTGGTGTTTTATCGAAATCAGCTTGCATTCGAATGTCAACATTTTCATTGTAAAGTCGCCGCGCCGCACCGTCACCGTCACCGTCTTTTTGATTTTATATTACATGTATGCCTAGTTAATTTAAATTCTCATCCCGCGACCCGAAGGCTGTAATTCATTTGCATTTTAAAGAAAAAGTTGTTTTGAGAGATACACATTCGTTAAGACAGAAGACAGAACTCGAGTCAGTTAGAGAGGAGGAGACCACCAAATTGGTGTGGCATTAACATGTTGCCCTTCAATTATGTGCAATTCATGGGATGTGACACTGGCAGAAAACTTAATAGTGTTGTGGCGAGGTACCAAAGGTAAGGTAATTTTTGTTTGTTTGTTTGTATAATCCTTGTGATAAGTTTGTTGGTTTGTTATTAAATCTCCTGTCATTGTTAATAATAATATTTATTTATCTAATAAATTTCTTCTGAATTCTTGTAACGCTGAACCCAGCTGCCTCTACTAATCTAATCGCAAACACGAAAATTTTCTCTTTTTTGAAAGACCAAGAGAATTAAATTTAAACGAGATTTCTCACCTTTAGAAGTGAAACAAAACTCTCTTTTCTTTGAATTTTATTTACTGCGACAAAAAATAATTGAGCAACAAATTCAAATAAAATACATGACTGGGTCGAACGGCCTTGCTTCTACATTGCAAGAAAAAAAGAATTTATGGCCTGTGGCGGCCATATTGTTATGGTCACATCTGTCAAAACACGATTGAACAACACGTCCAAATGATAAAACTTTATTATTAAAATGAGTGTTCGTTAGTGCAAACGTTGCGTGCGTTGCGTCCCTTTAACGGTAGACGTGGTGGTGTCGATTCTTCAACGTTTGGTGGACAAATTAGAGACAACCGGTTCGTCAATCAATCAGCTAACGTTCGTACGTTAAAGGAACGCAAAATCGGCCGAGAACATCGCCGCAGTCCGTGAAAGTGTACAGCAGAATACGAGGCGGGAGTCGATTTCTCGTCGTGCACAAGAAATCGGCCTTTCGCATACTTCAACTTGACGAATTTTGCCTCGGGACTTGGGCCTTTACCCGTACAATATCCAACTGACCTAAAAGCTCAAAGTTCATGACCATAGACAACACCGTTTGTTAGCTGACTGGGCTTCGGAGCGTTTAGAAGAGGACCCCAATTTAGCATCAAGGCGCATTTTTGGATGAATGATGGTTATGTTAACAAGCAAAATATATGGGACAAGATCAACCCACATGATGTTCACCAGGTGACAATGCATCCTCAAAAAGATTCCGTTTAATGTGGATTTTTGGCCCAAATTGAAACTATATGGACCTAGACGACATGTAGTTCCAGCAGGACGGCCGGGGGGCGTGACGCTACGTACCACACAGCGGACGCCACGATTGACATTCTGCATGATCTCTCGTAGAGGTGACGTAAATTGGCCACCAAGTTCATGCGATTTGACGCCGCTAGACTTTTTCTTGTGCGGTTTCCTGAAGTCGCAGGTCTGCGAATAAACAACAATCGACCGATGCCCTTAAGGTGAACATAACACCCGCCATGGCTCAAATTCAGCCGGATCAATGTATGCGGATTAAACATTGAAAATTGGACCACTTCGATCCTTGCCACGGCACAGTACGAAATTACACATAACACATAACACCGGCCATGGCTCAAATTCAGCCGGATCAATGTATGCGGAGTAAACATTGAAAATTGGACCACTTCGATCCTTGCCACGGCACCGTAAGAAATTACACAAATCTACAAAATTTAATCGTAGACGTTCAGCCCTTGAATTCATTTGCCTCCATAAAATGTTGTGACATCTGAAAGTAAGTTCACTCGTGCTTTCCCTTCTTTCGAATTTAAAATTTTCTGTGCATTTTTTTTTCCACTCAAAGATATCCAGTTGAGTTTTAAGAAAATAGGGTCAGGTTGAACACAATAGATGGGCGCTCACACGGGCGTGATTATTAAAACTTATTTAACTCCCAGAGTCGGGTTAGCTGCTGCAACTCCATTGTATTCACTTTAACGAGATTAAATGTATTTTAACTTTAACAGGTAATGACTCGCGTTAGGACTGTCATCATTGTGTATAGCCAGGAAGAAAGATTGCTTAGAGAGAAAGTAGAGAAGACAGGCTAATTAATAGTAAAACAACAACAACTTTTCTCAACAAAAAGTCAATTTCCGCTATGTTAAGTTCCGTTATTGCCTAATAAACTCACAAAATGGAGACATTGGTGGGATCGTTCATTTTTAAAATATAACAGTTATTTATCGGGTTTTTCAATAAGAGCGCTACAAAAGTTTTTTTTAAATAAAACAAAAACGGTTTTGGATATCAATGAAATTCTTTATTCTTGTGAAAGTACGTTCGATGCCATTATGTATGTAACTCGATTTCTTTTTCATGGCCACCACGGGCACGCTTGCAGAAGTCCAGACGCTGAACCCAATTTTCGACGATTTTCAAGCATAAATCAGCCGATACTGCTGCAATTTCACGTTCGATATTCGTACGAAGTTCATCAATGGTCGCTAGCTTGTTGGCATAGTCTAACGGCGTCAAATCGCACGACCGAGGCGGCCAAGCGACTGGACCAATTCGTGAGATAACACGTTGTCCAAACTTGGTTTCCAATAAATTGATTGTGACATTCGCTGTGTGGCTTGTGGCGCTTCCGTCCTGTTGGAACCACATGTCCTCCAAGTCCATATAATCCAATAAGGGCCAAAAATATTCGGTTATCATTGAACGGTAGCGATCCCCATTCACAGTAACGTGCCGGTCTTGATCATCACGGAAGAAGTACGGCCCAATGACGCCGCCGGCCCATAAACCACACCAAACCGTAATTTTTTTCGGGATAAAATGATGACTCATGGAGTACGTGTGGATTGCTGTCTGACCAATACCGCATATTTTGTTTATTGACGAAGTAATTCAGCCAGAAATGAGCCTTATCACTGAAGATGATTTTTCGATTTTTAGCAATCTTAACGTTGAGGCCACTGACTCCGAATTTCGGTAGTAAATTTAAATAATTTCGACTCATTGTTGGCTCGTTTATCTTTCCATCATGAAATGGCAAAGTTTACTGAAGAGAAATGTCAAAAGAGCGGCAAGAAATATGGCTTTGTTTGCTGTCCCTGTTGCTCTACTTTTGTAGCGTCCCTGTTGAAAAACCGTTTACGTACATATATGTATGTACATATGCTACTTTCCAAAAATAATCCTCCAGTTTATTCGAGAAATTAAAAGAAATATACACTACCGTTATATTTGTTACTGAACAGTGAACCCACAAACTTTAAAGAAGCACATTTTTGGTAAATTTAATTGAAAAGACTAGAACTTTGTGAAAACCAAAAAAAAAATAATGTTCATTTTTAAATTTGTCAAAAAAATCGAAAAACCATAATTCTTCAAATTTTGTGAAAATTCATTACATATTTAACAAAATGTATATCAAGTTAAAAATCCTCGTCCTAAAAACACAAGAGAAGCACTTCGGACAATGTTCATAATACACCTTCCAATGCATTTTATTAATTCTACTTAATTTAAGACTTGAAGTAACTTAATAATGTTCCAGGCTCGTGTTTCACTCAAATAGAATCTAATAGGGGAGGTAGGTATAAGTTTGTTATTATTCTCCACAAGGGGTTCATTGGCCACATTACCTTATAATAATATTCTTACAAAGTTATTCATTATTTTGTTTTCTTTACTTTTTGCACAAAAGTATTACCTACTACAAAATAAAATGTTACGCTAGACGATATAAAAAAAAAACCTACATATGTACATATAAACTTAAGAATATGAACAAAAATCCACCCTGATTATAATGCCTCTCCCCCCAAAACACAGAGTTTCTAGGTTTGGTGCTCCTGCTAAGTTGTTTGTATGAGAATTTGCGCACCTTTTGTTATTGCACTCCTATTATAATCTGGAACCATCGTCATCTCCTTTGATGCACGGTTTATTATTTCCGTATAAATGTCTAAGTACTCTTGAATCCTCTTTGCAGCGTTATACGTATGCAGTGCAGGTCCCTTTTAAAACTGACTGAACTTAATTTTCCAGCTTTTTTCTTTCGAATAGAGTTTGTTTATAATTTTCTCTTTTTCATTCTAGAAATGGAGTCAGCGTTGAAGGAGCCACTCACAAACAAGTTGTTGACTTAATAAAATCTGGCGGAGACTGTTTAACACTGACTGTTATATCAGTTACACAGCAAGTATGTTTGAATTAAAAACAAAATGCAAATTAAAATAAAATGTTTTTTTTTCATTTTATCAGGAAGCAGAAAGACTGGAACCGCAGGAAGATCAAAGTGGTTATTCATACATCGACTACTCTGAAAAGCGATCATTGCCAATAAGGTCAGTGAGTTGAAGAACTAACAACAATCCGAAAAAGTTGAGATAAAAAAAGTTTTTTTTTTTCTTCCCTAGCATCCCGGACTATAATATTATCAATAGAAATGGCGAGCGTTACATTGCATTCAACATTCACATGGCGGGCCGCCAACTATGCTCGCGGCGGTATCGTGAATTTTCCAATCTACATGCGATACTACGAAAAGAATTCGTAGGCTTTAATTTTCCAAAGCTGCCAGGCAAATGGCCATTCCAACTAAGCGAACAACAACTAGACAGCCGTCGTCGTGGTCTCGAACAGTATCTGGAGAAGGTTTGTGCGGTTCGTGTGATAGCCGAAAGTGATGCGGTGCAAGATTTTCTCACCGATTCGGAGGATGATTTATCTGCATCACCAGTGGATATAAAAGTAATGCTGCCGCATCATGAAGTTGTTACGGTCTCAGTGAAGAAATCAGCAAATGCACAACTTGTTTGGGAAGTTCTAGTGCAGAGAGCGAATCTCACATCTTACACTCAGCAATATTTCTATCTGTTCGAGATTGTCGAGTATAATTTTGAAAGAAAATTGCAACCGCACGAGGTGCCACACCAACTCTATGTTCAGAACTACAGTACTGCGTCGAGTACATGTTTGTGTGTACGTCGATGGCTATTTTCTATACCTAAGGAACTGTCCCTTCCGGACGGAGAGCAAGCGGGGAAATTTATATTTTATCAGGTGAGAAGATGAAATATTAGACCCAGGGGGGGTAATTAATATGATATATGTGTTTGTTTCAGTCTGTGGATGAAGTAAATCGTGGCAATATTAGAGCCGAAGGACGGCTATACGAGCTGAAAGCTCTACAAGATGCCAAAAAAGCATCTGAATATTTGGCACTAGCCAGAACATTACCTGGATATGGTGATGTTGTTTTCCCCCACTGTTCCTGTGATAGTCGCAAAGAAGGGCATGTTGTTCCAGCTGTTGGTGAGTATATATACATAATACTTTTGTTGTATTTTTCTTTGTGTAAAGTGTCTGCGAAATTGAACTTTTTATCTGTTCTCAGAACCGTACACTACTTTCCCGAAGTTTTTTTGATCCCCTAAATTCGAATCTGACCTCTGGATTTTTCCATAAGTTAGGTTATTGCAACTTCGTCCGATATGAGCAACGTCCACTTAACGAAAATCATCCCTTAAGGAAATTATCAGAAAAAAAAATAAGATAATAAAAAAGGGAAACAAGTTTTTGCTTAATGGACACATATTATGGTTGCCAAAACAAAATGAACGATATCGAAATAAAAAAGACAAGGTAAAAAGCATTCGGCTTCTGGAGATGTATTTCCGCTCTCTCCAACTCTTCCCTAATTGTGCTTATTCCTCTTTCGCTGGTCTACGCCATGTTCTTCTCCGTATTTCCTTGCCTTGCTGTGTGAGCTGGTTCTATTTCATCGCTTGGTTTTGAATCGAAAGGGGCAAATTCACTGCCACTTACTTCTTTAGTTGCACTGCAAAAATGAGGAACACTCCAACCTTATTTTTTTTAAATTTTTCCCTCCCATTGCGATTTGTGTTGTTTAAACAATTTAAAAAACCAAGTAACAGTGTTCTTGGCCTTATATACTATAAAGTTCGGCATGGAAGATATGGTTGCGCCAGAAAACCCCCAAGATTTGAACGGAACAGTCGTAGCTTAGGCCTCTATTGCGAGTGTCGTTTGTTTATCGATAAACGACTTTTGTCGAAAATTAGGAAACGAAAATTTAAGAAATCTGATGTTTTTGTTGCATCAAATGCCATCAGCTGTGTTTTCACAAATTGTTACAACCACATAAAGCTGTCCAGATCGCTTTGGATACAAATTTTAACGCGCCCAACGTTTTGGTACGATCGACTTTTATCGAATCGAACTTTGCCCGACACTCGCAATAAGAGCCTTAGTCTTTTATTCTAGTAGTTTCTTGTCCGGAAGTATCTTCTTGGATTGATGAGGGAGTTGCAGTACTGATCCTCTTCGCTTTTACCGTATTGATATTTAGCGCATCGATGTCAACTTCTCTCTTCACCCATTATTGTCATTTCATGGAGATCTACGATCCTATGAGATATTTTTAAGCTATAATAACAGAGTCCAATAAGTCCATTTCTAGTATTCAAAGCCAACATATCATCACTTTCCTTCAATAAAAAAGTATTGGTGATATTAGTCAGCATTGTCTAACTCCCTTTTGAATTTCCAACTACTCTCACAGCCTTCCTCCTTGCAGAACTTGATGTTGCCCGTCGTATTTTGCTTTAATAATAGCAAGTCATTTATCTGGGATGTCCCTTTTACGTAAAGCAAGTCAGGTTAACTCCCTATATATATTGTCGAAGGCGTCTTTCAAATCGATGAATAGCAGGATGATGATTGATATTCAATGATAATCTGCAACGTCTTAATGTGGTTGCCATGAGAAAATCCAGTGTAAGATCGCACTTGTTCGGCATAAAGAGTGTCTTTGAGGTAATCTAGGTCTAGATCGATTTTTTCCTATTATGTTGGAAATTGGAAGCAGCACACAAACTCCATTCCAGTGTCTTTCTTCTTCTTTTTTCTTCGCGGCCTTCTCAAACTCCATGATAAATTAGGCCTAAAAGTTAAAGTTAATCCTCCACTGGAAAACTGCTTCTAAGTTAACGCGGGTTCAATTTATTTGCTGTATTAACTAACTCTAGTTTAACTCAGAGTTAACCCAAAAATCTATCGAAATCGAAATGTGAAAATATGGCAATTGCCCTTTCAAAATCAAAATCTAGATTGCATAACTGTCAAATTCGACATTTCCATAGTGTTGTACTTGAATTTCGATAGACTTATCTGTCACAAATATATTTTCAGCTAGTCCAGAGTTAAATCACCAAATTTGTTAAGCTAATTTGGGATCTAAATTTACTGAAAGAGGAGTTAACTTAGGTTACCCCCGAAACTGAATGTCGCGTTATAACATTAACATTATTTAACATTTTTAGGAAAATGTAAACGAAAATGTCGATTTCTTCAAGAAATGTACATTTGTTTTTGCTGCAAATAGATACAGCAAATAAATGCATTTATAAGTAGTGAGCAAATATTGAAGTCAGAGATTTAGACTATTTTTCACTCCTTTCCAATTGAAAAGAGGTTCTTAAGGCGGACGGTTATTGAAAAAGCTGATGGTACATAGTACTTCAATGCTATGTATTTTAATAAATGCCTATTTTAGTACTCAATGTTGCCTTGTTTTTTTTTTTAATAATTTAATAGCTTTAACTCTTGAAGATCGAAAAATTCAGAAATATAAATATTCAAATATTCAGTAAAGTCTTTCAAAGTATTTTTGATTGAGCTTAGGTTAGAAACGCACGCAGGTTTTCCGCCAGTAATTCAAAAAAATTCAATTCTTCCTTCATAAATTTCAGGTATGAAAAGTTTCCGTTTGCATGCATGTCGTGAAGATGGTGCATTAGAAGCCCAAATGGTAGAGCTAACGTGGGATACAATAACCAGATGGGAAAGTGACGAAGAGTCAATGTCATTTTGTTTTCAATACAATCGTCCCGACAAACCTCCGCGATGGGTAAAAGTTTATACACCATATGTAAGTCAAATAAAAATATAAAATTTATCTCAATACTAATAACTTTTATTTTATATATATTTTAGCACGCATTTTTATCGGATTGCTTTGATCGAATAATAGAAGAAAAAAAATGGGAAGACAGTGGTGATTAACAAAATTAGTTTCGTCACAAAAAAAAAAAAAAAAAAAAAAATTAAAACAACCATACATAAGTAAAATTTACTCACCCGACCTTCTCTCTCTTTCTCTATCTTACTGTCTCTCTTAGTTGTAAGTTCATTCACAATATTTACACAGATTAACATAAATATTTGTTTTCTTTTTGCATTCACACTAAAACAACAAAATTGTTTTATGATAAACTAAATTTATTCATTTGTACATTATATACTTTGTATAAACAATAATACAAATTCTACGATAAGTAAAAATTAAGAAAAAAAGTTTTGACCAAAAAAAGTTTACCGAACAAATTTAATAAATATATTCTTTTTTTCTTTATTAAACATCACTGTAATGTTTTTTTTTTTTTTCGAAACAAAATATTTTTTAACCATGTTCTTTATACAAAACCAAAACAAATCAAATATTTGTGAAATATAAGGGGCTTATTGCAATGCACCAATAGAAAAGTCTCAAAGGGAATATAATCCAGAAGAACGAATAGTTCAATAGAATACATTTTATCTATAAGAATTGTTGAAAAAGCCTTTATCTTTTCGTTGTAGGAAATAAATAAATTTCCTCTTTAATTCATAACTCTCTTCGCTATAAGAGAGTCTTTAAAGTTGTCAATTTATAAAAGAAAAGATTTATCCACTTTTCAAAAATAAATTTAATCAAAATGTTACAAAAATCCTTTAAAACAAAAACTTACATACAAAAAAATCTACAATTTTTTATCAAAATCTTAAATAAAACTAATTATTAAAAATTATATGAATGAAATAACAAGTATGCACAATAATGAATGTATTTGAAATTGATTGTAAAGCAACCGAAAGTGTAAGCGCGTGTAAAATTGTTTGTGTAGTCTACTAATTGTATTTTTTTTATTTTTATTTTGCAATTAATTTTGTGGTCTGTGTGCTTTTTTTTATATTAAAGGCTTGTTTCAGTGTGTCTTAGTAGAGTTCTGTTCAAAAGTGGATAGTCCAAAAGTGTTGCTCCAAAATTCATGTTTTGGATAACTAATCAGACATTTCGAAACTAGTCCTTACTGATGCATGTGTCCCTAGTTTTGTATTTTTTGATGTCTTATTATTTTTAATCGAAACATTTCCATTTGTTAATTTTTTGTTATTAAAGAGAGTGGACCAAAATTTGATTCTGATACGATTTGACTTGGAATACGAATAAAATTTCTGCAGGGAGGGTGTAACCATTTTCCAAAGGATTTCTAGGAATAAATATTTATAAGTAGTTTTCTTTATTCCTTGTGACTATTCGAGTATATATTGTTTGGAATTGTTTGAGTGTCATTTTGATCGTGCTGAATTTGTCCAACTCAACGCCACCTTCTTATCAAAAGTAAACACCACCGTAAAATGAATAATTCAAAATAATACGTTAAGATAAAAGTCACATTACTCCCTGGGCGTGTGAAGTCCGAGAAGTCGAGATTTGAAGAATGGACCGGAAGTCAATTTTTTTTAAATTAAAGGAGAGCGAAAATTAGTTTAAGATCAAAAACATGAAAGAAATTATATTTGGTCTTATAGAAGGAAAAGCGACATACATACATAGTATATGATGTATGTACATATCTGTTATAATTTTTGGTTGTTTTATTTTTTAAATGCATAGAACTTCAAAATTAAATAAAACTCATACATGGTTTTGGCTTTATTCAGTTAATTGTGTGTCATTAGTATAATATGTAATTTCGGACTTGGTCGTGGGGAAAATCTTGAAAAAAGCACATTATGTATGTAGAAGTTTTCGATTACTTTTTTCAATATCTGAGGCTGTATAGAAACAAATTGTGTGAGCGCCGGGACTCACGGTTAATATGTGTAAACATCAACGTGCGCGGATCCAAAACGGACTTGTTTTTGCTTTTTGAAGGGGGTCTTAAGATATTTTTTCACTGAACGCACCCATCCTAGTATGCAGATCGTGGCGTTGCTCACCGTAACGTTGCACGACGTAACGTTGCACACGAACGTTCACGTTTTCTTTCACTCTACCGCCAGCATAGGTGTTTACACATCAAAAATAAAAAAATATAAAAAGGATTCCTCGCCTAATGTCGGAGTTTTGTTGTCAAATAATTTCGCTTGCTCAATTTTTGAATGAACAACGTTTGTGAGATAACATTAATCTGAACTAATGGCCAAAAAAATCTACAAGTCCTCCGTCGCCTCTCGTTCATTCGTATTCTAACGAAATAATCCAACTTCCTTAGAATATTATCCGAAAGTGTTAAATCACACAATTTTGTGGGCATTCATGTTATCCTCTCATTTTTTACTATAAATTGACAATAAGTTACTCAAATCAACTGTAAGCTGTTAAATTTCTTACCAGTTTTGTTACAATCCGATTGGCTACTTTGATAAGCCTGGTAATTGCATGCTTTTATCCTTCTTCTTTCAATATGTGGGTTTGCGTCGTTCTTTGGTTGGTTTGCAACAAGAAGTATTTATAATAAACGGTTAATTTTTAACTGTTCAGCAGACATCCATAGGATAAGGCATACGCTTTTTGAAATGAAAACATTAAGGGTATTCATATTCATGCAACGAGATAAATTTCCGCTTTGCAGAAAAATATAACTTTCCCACCAGACCTTTCCACTTAACATTTAAGATCACGTTTTAAATTCACATTCGCACGTGACGGTGGATCTGCAGCTCCAAAACGTTGGTCATAGCTTTTGTTTTCCTAGTCTTTCCATTTGTGCGTCATGTTATTGCGTTTCCTGAAGCTTTTTTTCTCAATTTCTTTAATTGTGTCCCATAAAGCATTTGTTTCCTCAGGAGGCCGCCTGGTGAAGTACCGTTCATAAATACAACCAGCTAGCCGGTCGTTTTATCATTTGTTTCAAATTCTAAAATCAAATGTGAAGTTGTTAATTATCAAAGGCCCATGAGAAACAAATCTGTTTATGTACATATGTGACAACTAACCCAGATAAAAGGTAGCACGCAACCGTTTAAGTAGAACTTAAATACTGAAGTTTCGTAGTACAAAACGAATTGTTTTATAAATTGTCTCGCTTTAAAATTTAGTATTTCACTAGAGTTGAGTTTGTCGTCTTTCTATTTTATCTGTTTTGATGGATTGTTGCTTGTCTGTTAGTGCCAGTTAACTTCAAGAAGGAACTCGTGGATAAACATGCTGCTGACAAGCCGTTACGGCTTCTAATACAATGGTTCTTATTAATTGTTTGTGATTTCCTACATTAGGTTGAATGTGGAAAAAATATATTCAGAATTATTGTGAGTTTCACCCTAAAAATATTTCACATTACGAGTTTCGCCTGGCGTTAAATTTCAATCGAAATGACTGACAATAAGGGAATTTTTCGAACATTTAAAATATTTCGGATGAAACTCGCAATAGGCAAAAAGTGAAATGTCAGTCATTCCGTATGGAATGCTGTTTGGAAATAATTTACAATAAGGCTTATTTTTTACAAAAACTTTTCATTGTCAAACAAGTTGTGATCGTTTTTCTCCTAGCACTTTCACAGTTTAAATTTATTCTTTTTTTTTCACTTTCCAGGTAAGTGCTGTTATTGTTTGATTTTGTCCACTTCTCTCATCGTATTATATTGGTGATATCTTTTTGTTATAATTTTTTTTATATTTAGGAACCCTTCTAAGCTTTTTTTCAAATGTGTGGCCATAATTTAAAATTATTTTTATACCTTAATTTTCCCAACAAACATATTTATTTCTATTCAAAATTAAATCTCATCAAAAAACATATATTAATAAATATAAAAACTAAATAGAGAAAAATTAAATAAACATTTACATATTTATGAGTAGAGAATCACTTAAAAAAACTTAAATAAAAAAATAAAAAAAATTATTAAACATTCCACTTATAAATATTTTTTAAACAAAAACAAAATATTAGAAAACTGCACCGATTTTAAGATTATTAAAATTAAAGTTATTTTACAACTTCAATTGATACAACACAAAAAGTTTAGATATATAAAAAATAATTGCAATAATAAATTAAATAAACAATTTAAATTCATTACCATGATGATCAAACGTGGGTGTACAATTTCATTAATAGAGTTAATTACAAAATAAAACAAAATAAGAAATGTATAAAAAAAAAATCATGTTCAAATCCAATAAAACTTTTGTATTTCATTTAAATCGTCCATTAAAATTGAATTGTTTTTTGAGTAAATGATTTTCTAAAAATTATTGTTTCCATTATTGTTTTTGGCCTTATTTTGTTTTACAAAATTTTCTATTTAACAACAATATTGCCGAAAAGAAATATATACATACATTATGTTATGAACAAAATATATTATATGATTTAAGCAAAGAAAAATATATGTAATCTATATAAATATTATTATTATTAACTTAATAATTGTGATTAGTTGAAAAATGATAAAAATAAATATAATAATTAAATAAATCTCATACAAAATCGTAAACATTAATTTTGTTGTTGCTTTTATTTGTAAGTAGATTTGAATTATGGGTGACATCTAATTTTTTTGTAATACCCCCTATCCCCAAAGACGTATTAGCAGAAAGTACTCATAGCTTGTAGTTTTTTTAAAAATTGAAGAAAACAATTGAAATCACTTGCAGTCACTTTTGTAAATGATCTCTTGATTTTTGTGTGGGGATGTTGACGACGCCAGATAGAATATATTCTCTGACGCACTCATTCGATTTTCCTCCTTAGGGATAGGGTTTTATCGAATACCACTAAACCAAAAGTTTAGTTACGGTCTGGTTCTGGAAATATATGAATCCAAAGACATTTTACGATTTTACTGAATTTCTGTCCAAAACCAAACCAAAGTGTTTAGATAGCGATATTTTCGCAATGGAGCATCGAATTCAGTGGCGGTTTTCAAAACCGTGTGTTATATTTTCAAGACCTCTCTAAAACTGAAAACCAAAGAATTCTGAGAGTTTTGGTTCTCGAAATATTTGCATCCAAAGTGATATCAGAGTACTTGGAACTATCCCTTAAAAGGCTTTGGATGGCAATATTTCCGCAACCCAACTGCGTAGGCAAATGCGATTTTCAGTGTCGTATAGAAAATTAACAGGCTTTTTCATCAGTATATACAGAAAAAATTTGCAAGTTTTGTTCTTGAAATATTTGTATCAAAAGTGATATTACTGAATGTACATACTTCGATGCAGCCCTAAAGAGGCTTTCGATGGCGATATTTCCACGACAAAGAATCGTAAGAGGTTGCGGTTTTCAGCGCCGAGTACAAGATAAACAGACCTTTCAGGGTATGATCAAATTTCGAAAAATCTAGAGAACAAAATGTTAATTGATTTTGATAAAAAACAATGTGCTATAACCCCTTGCAAGAAAAATAATTTTTTTCAGCTTTTTTCAAAAATAGTTCCAAAACGCAACGAACTTATACATCTGACTATCAATTCTCTCTAAAACCCAAAGAAAGTGTTTTGATGGAAATATTTCCGCAATGGAGCCTCGAATTCAGTGGCAGCAATATATCGAATACGGCTATTATATTCGGTTAAATAGTGACAAAAAGGTAGAGCATGTAGGTTGGATCAAGACAAGAAAAAGATCGTATGGGGGGTGGGGTCTATTTGCTTGAAAGGTTTTTCTTAGGAAATTTCTTAAGGGATAATATTTTTCAAATTTCGTTTTTTTTTGTAGGGTGTGAAATGGGGTAAAATGAAAAAAAATTTATCCGATCTAAAAAAATTCCTTTGGTATTTGAAAGGGCATTCCTACGGAAATTACTTTAGGGTATTCTTTTGTTTGAAATGTTATTCTCAGGAAATAGCCTTGGAGATATTCTTTTTCAAAATTCTATTACTTGTTAAAAATGTTTGATATTTCTAGGGTGAAATGGGATATAAATAAAACAGTGTATATCGAAAACAAAAGTTCTTTCTGTGTTGGGAAAGGAATAAAGGTTGAACTTAGAGGATCTTTTTCTAAAAAATTTAGCCTTTCATAACGTGAAGTGAGGTGAAGCTTTGATTTGTTGTTGCATCAGATGTCATCAGCTCAGTTTTTTAACTAGGGATTACAATAACAAACCAATCCGGATAGCTTTGGATATTTATTCCAACGGGGTCAATGCAAGTTTCTAGTTTCGTATTGGCCATTTGTACCAACAAATTGCCTTCCATCCAATTTGGAACATCCACCAGACTTCAGTGCCCAACAAGTAAAAAAAAAATCAATAGTTTGACAGAAAAATATGTAGGGAAAACAAAAACATGTGATTGTGATTGGTCGATTGTTTGTTTTCCCTACATATTTGTATGTCAAAATTAGAAAGAGAAAAGACAAAGATAGTTTCTGGAAAAGCCTAATAGAGGTCTTCCAAGATTTGTCTTTGTCTTTTCTCTTTCTAATTTGACATCTGAAAACAACAACAAAAAAAGTCCCTGGTTCGAAAATATTTACATGCTCTTGGCAGTGTTAAAAATCCGGTCATTTGATTATTTATTGTATTTGGAACTGAAAACTTAAATTTGCGATCGAATTACCTATTAATTAGTGTTTAAACATTTTAGTGAACATTTTTTCAAGTGTTTGATACAAAAAAACTAATTTTCACTATTATTTAACATGCGAATTTTTTGGCTCAGCTTCGTGCCTTCGGCATTTGGTTTTGTTTTCCAACCAGGGAGTGCTGTCAGATTGTTTTTTTTTTTTTTTTTTTTAATTTCACACTGACACTTCTGACATTTGGCGGCAAAGATCCTTTAAAGCAACTTTCATTGGAAAGTGACTGGAAAGCCTTGATTCCAAGTCAAGTGTATTTGTCTAAAAATATCAGTTGATAATTTCGTTACTATAAGCAAGGTGAACTTCATTGTTCTGTGACTTGTTTATTTTCCATGTTTGATTTAATAATTTGGCTGAAGGGGTTCTTTTTCGTATTGAAAGTTGGTTTTTGTGTGATAACACACTAGTATTAAGGCTGCAAAGCTTACGCACCATCATATTAATATTGAAGGTTTGAATGAAACAATAACCACCTGAGTGAGCTACCACCAAGTCATTATGGTTCTTTTTCTTCGTCAAATAATACTTTTGAAAAGGTTCAATTAAAAATATGTATTATTAGTAAGAAATATCTAAGGAAATGTCTACGGAAAGTACTCATTGAAATGAAACAAAAAAGAAGTACTGGGAATTTCTACGATTTTTGTATATGAATTTTGAAGGAATTCGTCGCTTTGGACAATATGCGAACAGATATAGGATGAGAAAGATGAGATTAATAGTCCAATTTTCAACAGAGGAAACAAGACCTTTGAATATGCTTAACCTTTTTTTTTTCTATAAAAGATTCAACCTGAAGAAGAACGTAACCATGATCGAAACGTCCTCAAATAAAATTTAACAAATTAACAAAATTGATCAAAATAAAAAAAATACCTGACACTAAGGCCCCAGTTATAGCTATCATTGGAAACCATCATTGAAAGCTTTAATGATTGGTTTTGAGACATTTAGGAAGTGAAGTCCGAAATGATTTTGATACAAAAATAAGGCTGATGGCTAAAATTATAATTTTTGTGAAAAAAAATGTATTCGGGCCCAAACTTCGCCATAAAATGAAGTTTAATTTTTCAATGATCATTGGTAAGGTAGTTCATTCATTGAAATAATAAAAGTCATTTTATGTGGACGGTTGGGTCAAAACGATTTTTTTTTTGGCAAAAATGAATAATTAAGTCACCGCCTTTATATTGGCATCAAAATATGCACTGATTTAGCTTTTTAAGTCCCTCAAAACCAATCATTAAAGTTTTCAATGATGGTTTTCAATGATAGCTATAACTGGGGCCTAAACAAGAGATACATATGTATGTATAGCCTAAAAGCTCGTACTTGTAATTTATGTACATATATTTGTTCTACCTAATAAGTGTTTTAAGTCATATACGTAGGTATTGGTCAATTAAAATTAAATACGTGCGATCATTTCATATTCGAAGACTTTACAGTATTCTACCTAATTATTTTTTAAATTACATCATAAATAAATTCTTTCGGATAGAATATAAATTAATAGTATTCTGTTATGTTATGTTACTTAATTTCCAAGAAAGGTGCGCTGACATAACAAACTGGCTTTTATAAATGCAAGTGTTGTAATTATTATCACCACGCTATGAATTACAATTTATAGATAGACACCCCAAGTGTAAGCAGTCTTAGTTACAGGTGATCCAGCAAAACAATTTTCTAGCCTGTGGTCTTTATTCTGATTCAACCACAATTATAATTATGTCAAAACTTTTCTACATTTGCAATGGGTATGTGGGGGATCATTTTCACGTTGCACATTTATGAGTATTAAAGACTATAAAAGGTATTCGAAGATTTAAATATTGAATTAAAACATGACATAATGATTGGTGGAGAGGTTACAAAAATTTGGTTTTCACATAACATACTGCTCGCTGTCTTTGATATTACAGTCACCGAAGTGTACAGGCCTTTTAATTAAAAAAAACGCTCAACTCACTTCTAATCAACAAAATTACTTACAGCCATATTATTTACTTTATATTTAATCGTACTTTAAATGCAGATTTATTAAATCCCGATTTATTAAATCTATGTCAAATTATCCCTTTCCAAAATAATCTGGATGTAAGTACTTAAACTGATCTCTTGAGAGTAGTTTCAATTTTATTCAATAAATTGGATTGAAATGTGAATTTAACGAGTAAATAATATGGAATTGGATTTAATTTTTAGGTTTAAATTAATTTAAATGTTGTTTTAATTTTCAACCTGAATTAAGTGAGTGAATAACATTGAGTTAAAAAACGCTTTTTATTTATTCTTTGCAATTCAACAAAAGGCTGCTTGTCAACCGTTATGCAAAATTATACTTAACTAAATTCAGAAAACTTGAATTTCATATACATATTTCCACAACAAAGCCTCGTAAGGGGTTGCGGCTTGCAGTGGCGAATAGCAAATTAACAGACCTTTCCAGCGACGTAAAAATTTCGACAAACATTTTTTCATTGATTTTTGAAAAAAATGATAGACTAACCCCTTGCTACTTTTTTTCGACTTTTTAAAAATCTCTCCAAAACCCATCGAGCTATACATCAAAAGAAAGGTTTTTTCAAACGCGTGTGGAAGGTCTGGTTCTCGAAATATTTTCATCCAAAGTGATTGTTCGATTTTACTGCATTTCTGTGCAAAAACATACAAAAGCGTTTGTGTTTGAGTAGCGATATTTCCGTAATCGAGTCTTGAAATTGGTAGCGGTTTTTAAAATTGAGTGTTAAAATTTTGAGAACCAAAATACTCTTCGAGGTTTGGTTCTCGAAATATGCGCATCCAAAGTCATATTCAGCCTTATTGTGAGTTTTACCCGAAAAATATTTCACATTAAAATTTTTTGTTCCCCCGGAATTTTAAAAGCTATTGGGAGTTTCGCCCGAACGAAATTTTGTTCGCCTACAAAAAAGAAGTGAAATGACATTACATTCCGCCCGAAATGAATGTTAACAATAAGGGAATTTTTTTATCATGAAATTTCGGGGGAAACTCACAATAGGCGAAAAATGAAATGTCACATTTTCAGGGTGGAATGTTGTTCGGGTGAAACTCACAATAAGGCTGATTACTGTTTTTCGATGCAACCCCAAAAAGGGCTTTGGATAACGATATTTCCGCAACCAAGCCTTGTAAGAGGTTGCAGTTTTCAGTTTCGAATAGAAAATTAACAGGCTTTTCCGCCGATATAAATCAAAAAAATCTGCAAACTTAGGTTCTCGAAATATTCACATCCGAAATGATTTTACATTGTGTACTTCGGTCCAACCTTAAAAAGGGTGTCGATGGCGATATGTATTTAACTAGAAATATAAAAGAAGAAATTTTGTAATTTCCTTTGCTATACTACCTAACCTGCTAGTTAGGGGAAAACTATTTTATCAATAAAATTTTTCAATTTATCCACTAGTAAATGGGCGACGATTTCTTGTAGTCATTTTATGTAATCTTTCAACGCTGTAGAACTCACTGAATTTAATATAAAGTAGAGTTGTGTCCAAATCTGTAGCAATTTGTTGTTGTTGTCAGCAAATGATCGATAGTTTCTAAACGAATTTTTTGAAATCACGGTTATTATTGTGAGCTCGTCTTTGTTCATAACAGCAGAGAAAGTGAAAGCAATACAATTAACGATAGAGACCGCTACATTTGTGTTTTGAAAAATATGTATTTGACAACTGGAATGTGTTCCACAACGTTCTATGATGAATATGCAATGAATTCGTTCAGGTGTTAAGTCTTTCGTGTTCAGTTGTTTTTTTGGGATGTTATTATTTGTGAAAAATTACGACTGCAGAAATGTAGATTTACAATGAGTGAGTCACGTGAGTTCTTATTTGTCCTAAAGACCATTTTGGCTAAAAATGAGTTTTTGAATGCCTGCCCTGTTTCTCAACAGGGACGCTACAAAAATAAGAGCAACAGGGACAGCAAACGACGCCATATTTCTTGCCGTTCTTTTGACATTTCTCTTAAATAAGGTTTGCCATTTCATGATGGAAAGATATACGAGCCAACAACGAGTCGAAATTATTAAAATTTACTACCGAAATTCGGAATCAGTGGCCTCACCGTTAAGAGGGCTACGTCCAATTTATGGTCGTCATAATCGTCCTAGCAGATAAACAATTGAGCGTCTAGGGGAAAAATTTGAATCCACAGGCACAGTACAAAATGTTCCCGCGCCAGTGAGACAAAGAAGTGCCCGTAGTGTCGAGAATATTGCTGCCGCTGAGGCTTCAGTTGCAGAAAGCCCAAATATGTCTCACACGTCGTTCTCAAGCGTTGGTCATCTCTGTGACGTCGTTGTGGCGAATTTTGCGAAAAGATCTTGGCCTACATCCTTACAAGATTAAATTGACGCAACAACTGAAGCCGCTTGACCACCAGTCGTATGTTCGTGAATTGGGCTGAGCAACAACTTTTCGGATTTTCATCGAAAAATCATCTTCAGCGATGAGGCTCATTTCTGGCTGAATGGCTTCATCAATAAACAAAATATGCGGTATTGGTCAGGCAGCAATCCACACTTCCTCCATGAGTCATCATTGTATCCCGAAAAAATTACGGTTTGGTGTGGTTTATGGGCCGGCGGCGTCATTGCGGGCCATACTTCTTCCGTGATGATCAAGACCGGCACGTTACTGTGAATGGGAATCGCTACCGTTCAATGATAACCGAATATTTTTGGCCATAATTGGATGATATGGACTTGGAGGACATGTGGTTCCAACAGGACGGCGCCACAAGCCACACAGCGAATGTCACAATCAATTTATTGGAAACCAAGTTTGGAGAACGTGTTATCTCACGAAATGGTCCAGTCGCTTGGCCGCCTCGGTCGTGCGATTTGACGCCGTTAGACTATTTCCTGTGGGGCTACGTCAAGTCTATGGTCTATGCCAACAAGCCAGAGACGATTGATGAACTTCGTACGAATATCGAACGTGAAATTGCAGCAGTATCGGCCGATTTATGCTTGAAAACCGTCGAAAATTGGGTTCAGCGTCTGAACTTCTGCAAGCGTGCCCGGGGTGGCCATGCAAAAGAAATCGAGTTCCATACATAATGGCATTGAACGTTCTTTCACAGGAATAAAGAATTTCATTGATATCCAAAAGCCATTTTTGTTTTATTTAAAAAAACTTTTGTAGTGCTCTTATTGAAAAACCCGATATTTTCGGCCACCCTTTTTCGTTTGGTGAATCAGAATTGCCCTATTACTTTTTGTTTTCGAGATATAAGACTATTATTTGGTTCTACAGATCACTTTTTTTCCATGAATTTTATGATTATTTGTTTTTGTATACAGTAGCACAAATTGTATACTGTCATATGTCATATGAATTATGTAAAACTTGTGCTTGAATGTCCTATATCTGAAGTAGATTTTTCATACAAAATAACTGAGAACGCACAGTGGTTTGGTTTGGTTAAATCTGAACTATTTTAATGAAATTTGGCACACATGTTTAGATTGTTTTTTTTTTTACATATTTGTTCAAAATTTAGTTCAAAACAAGTGATTAGAAAAAAGTTACTGATATTTTTCTAAAATTTGAAAGTTTTAATGTTGTATTGAAATATTAAAAAAAGTCTGTTAAATCTGAACTATTTAACGGATTTTTATAAATTTTGGCACACATGTTAAAATTCAAATTCCAAAAGAGTTGGAGATAAGACAAAATGTTTAACTTTACTTTTTAATGTGTTTGCAAATATATGGGCAGGTGTCCTATATCGATTGTGCTCCTTTTTTTAAACTATATTTAATCAATGTTCCAAAAACATAAAATGCAAATTGCTTAATGCATTGATTGCCAAGTACCCAAACTTTCAAAAAAAAAATATAAAAATCTCTGTAATAACTCACAAAAAAAAAAGTAAACCATGGTTTTAAAGTTTTAAAACGCTCTCTTGAAATGTTATATTTTTTGGCGTATAGAACAAATAAGAACTCACATGACGAACTGCAGAATATCTTACAATTGCAACCTAAAACAGGCCCTGACATGTTTGGAACGCCTTAACCGTCTCTATTTTCCATCATTTTTTCTAAACTAATGCACACCGGTTTCTCGCAGTGCTAAAGGGCATTTTACAGAAAAATCCCTTCAAGCAGTACGAAAATTCCCTTTTTATCCTGCATATTTATGCATTTTTCCCTACTTATTTGTTAAATATTATTCCAGAAGACTTTGATGGCAATGAAAGAAACTTTTGCACGTTAAAAAAAGACAAATGTATGAACCTCACTTTAAAATTGATTGTAAAAGTTTTTTTAATAAAGAATTTTATTTATCTACTTTTTTCTGTTAAATTGAAGACATTTTAGCTAGAAAATAATTCTTTAAGAGCCGTTTGCTAATACGCATGTTTAATATTTATGTTCAACTTAAACGCGTATGTTCTACGTCTTTCTCAGCGTAAAATATGAGATAAGCGCCTATGTTGAACTTAAATATTTAAGATTCAAATAGCAATTCTGTAAAAAGCAATTGTAAAAACATGTGTAAATCAGTTATTTTTCGGATCTATGATAATAATTGAATTGTCTTTAATCAACTCTAAGCAAATGACAATTCGCGGGAAATTTTTCCCTTTTCTCTACTCCCGTATTCTAAACGAAAAATTCCCGGGAATTTTTTTCGTTGAATTCGGAATAAGAGTATAGGTACTACTACTCCCGAGAGAACATACGTCTCCCGGGGAGTTATTTTCGCGGGGAATGATTAGAATTGGGCTGTATGTATATTCATCTTCTTATGCAATTATCAAAGTTATAATTCTTACATTTCTTTTAGCTAATTTCAATTTTTCCAATGATTTCAGAAGAATTTATAAGAATTTTTGATGAAATTCAAATCCCCTTTGAGGTTGACATTCTCAAGAAAAGGGATTTTTTTCCATGATCTCCCAGCACTGGTTTCTCCTTTTTATTCCCCTTCATATATTTTTCTATAAATCGGAGTTGTGTTAACCATTTTAGGGATAGTCAGTAAAAAAACCCCCAAAATGAGAGATTTATATGATTATAACTATCTATACTTCAATTTTAAGCTTGCCTCACATGAATTATTTAAATTCAAAATAAAAATCATATTAACTTTAAATTAACTTTGAATGGCTTTTAGTCTATAAAAATTGGCGTTTCGTCCCTCGAACCGATCTCATTTGGGCTCATCAGTTGACTAGTGAGGGCCTTATCAGTTAAGCTTACATAAATTTTTTGATATAAATTCAATGTGAACTAACTATATCCAACAAGCCGGGATGAAACGCCAGTCTTTATGGCCTAAAAGAGGTTAAAAGCTTTTTCGAATCAATAATTCAACAAGTCCTACTAAATAGTGCTAAGTCTTCTACTTGGCTGAAGTATTTCAGTAGTTTTTGTTCTGTACTTAACGTGAGCTAATTTTTTATGAATTAGTTATTTTAATTGGGGAATTAGTTTTTGATCAATTTTTCAGCTGTTTTTTTAATTAGAAAATAATTTAGCATTTTTTTGGGTCCGCCATCCAACGTTTTTTTTTTCAACTTATTTCGTGAATGGTAACACTTAGCTAGTGTCTGATTTGACAGATAATTAGTTTTATCCTTCCGCTGAACGAATATGGTTGTGTATACGCTTCGCTAAGTGGGCCTGCGATCGACTTAGAGAAGATGCCGATTTTGCCAAAAAAAATCATCTTTTCAGATAAAGCTCATTTTGATCTTGGCGGGTTGTAAACAAGCAAAATTGTCGCATTTGGGGCACAGAAAACCCGCACGCATACATTGAAAAGCCGATACACCCAAAACGAGTCACTGTTTGGTGCGGATTTCGGTCCAGAGGCATAATTGGGCCATTTTTCGAAAATGAGCAAAGAGTGGCCGTTACAGTCAATAGCAATCGTTATAGGGCCATGTTGAACGAATTTTTATTCACAAAAATTGAAGAGGCGGATATTGGGAACATTTGGTATCAATAACAGGACGGCGCTACGTGCCACACAGTCGAAGCTACACTCGATATTTTGCGCCATTTTCAAAAAAAAAGAAGTTATTTGGCGGACCCAAATTTGTATTATAAAAACCTTCATATGAATTTCAATTCTCAAAAATGTTACGTTAAGTACCTACATAATTACTCGTAAAATGAAGTTAACTTCGACACCATACATCTAATTGCAAGAAATAATTCAAATACAAAATATTTCCCAAAATAAATCTTTTATTTACAAAATGTATTATTCATACTTTGGCGCAGTAAATATACTTTTTTCTTGTTTAATCAAACAGAAATATTTGCTTACCAGCTTTGGTTGTTTTTTTTCGGTTTGAAGCTGACAAAGCTTTTAGACTAAATGCTAAATACATAGCATGACGGAGAGAACGTTGATAATTTTTTTTAGATATTATATTGAAGAGTTGTTGAAAAAAGATGTCAACAATCTATTTGCCATTGTATTGTTGTGTTGTATACATAAATTGATCTGTTAGCTGAATTAATTATCATAAACATTCAAGACCAGTAGCCGAACGGAGTTGGTTTTATTATGCGTGCTTGTCAAGGATTGTATGGAAGTATAATATAAACAACACACTTCATGATGGATGTGGAAATATTTTTAGATAAAAATATGATTTACGAAGGTGCCCGTAGTTTTATAGTTAGTGCCTATATAAGACTTTTACGCAGCCGTTATAAAGGTCTAGGAATAATCCCAACCTCTGCCACCTATAAACAGACATTTTTTCCATGGATACTGAAACTTGCGACGAATTGACAAATCCTCCAAGAATATCTCTTTTTATGAAGTAGTAAAGAAGCTCATTTGCCAAAGTTTCCCTCTGAGAGTTCCGACCGTTTTGTTGCCTAGACACCAGGTTGTATCCTACGGACACATTTTACGAAGTGTGTGAATTAAAAGATTGTAAAAGAATGCAATCTTTTGTGAATGCAATTTTTAAAAAACCATTCATTTAATTCAATTGAAAGATTTATGTATTTACCATTCATCGGGTACCTAACATAACTCTCGTAGACTAACCGTTAATATAATTTATAAAAAATTTTTAAACAAAAAATATTAAAATTTTATGCAATGTAACTATCGTGCTGAACTCTATTGAATGCTTTCGAAAAATCTGTATAAATTGCATCAATCGGTAACCACTTTCAATGACTTTAATGCAAAAGTTATCAAATATTAATGTTTGAATTTGAATAATTTATAAAATAAAATTTCAAAAATCGTTGAAACGGTTTTCTTTGAAAATATTTTTGTAACGGGTGTTTTTTTTTAGAGGTATAGAACTTTAAGTTGGCAACACTATTTTAACTGGCAGCCATTTTGTCAGCTGCCAAGTGATTTATTTTTATTTTGGTTTGGCATTTCAACATAAATTGACTGAGGACTGAACAACGCAAGATTGTAGTTGATCCCAATTTTCATAAGCGAATTTTGTTTAGCGATGAAGCTCACTTTTGGTTGAATGGATACGTTAATAAACAAAACTGCCGTATTTAGAGTGATGATAATCATCAAGTGTATGTTGAGACACCGTTACATCCAAAAAAAAAAACTGACTGTTTGGCGTGCTTTATGGTTTGGTGGTTCTTTAAAAAAGATGCTGGCCATTTTTCTTTGAATATCAAAATAACACCTCTTATTGGAAAACCCTTTACATATACATACATAGGTACATTTATTTTATAATTTAAGTTTACATTTTTGTATTTCTTTTTTAATTATTCACTAAAATAAATTGATTTAAAAATAAAATAAAATACTAAATTCTTGGCTTTAGTCAGCTATGTATGGCATAATTAATAAACTTAAATTATCGGGCGAGTTATGTTTAAATCGTGGATTAAGTGCAAAATCTCTAACTAAGTCTTTACTAAGTGCGAGTAAGCAAACTCACCGAAGAGGTGAGCGAAGTGAAGTTTGAATACAAAATTTTAATGGCTCATAGGTTTAAAAAAAAATTTTAAACCGAAATTTTTAGTCGCGGTTTAGTAAACTCATGGAATAGAGATAAATTGAGTGTTTATTTTATTAATAGGGATTGTAGTGTTTCGGTTGTATTTTTTTTTTATTTTTATTTTCGTTCTGTCATTTTTTTATTAAGTATGCTTATCCTAAATAAATGGGGGTAAAGAGCCCAAACCTCTTACATACGATTTTTTCCTTGGCATGACTGATTTTTTTTTTTTTTTTTTAGTATAGAACTTTAAGTTGGCAACACTATTTTAACTGGCGGCCATTTTGTCAGCTGTGAAGTGATTTATTTTTAGTTTGGTTTGGCATTTCAATATGAATAGACTGACGCCAGAACAACGCTTCCAAATTGAGCCCAAATGGGACCAATACAAGATTGCCGTTGATCCCAATTTTCATAAGCGAATTTTGTTTAGCCATGAAGCTCACTTTTGGTTGAATGTATACGTCGATAAACAAAACTGCCGTATATGGAGTGATGATAATCCTCAAGTGTATGTTGAGACACCGTTACATCCACAGAAACTGACAGTTTGGTGTGATTTATGGTTTGGTGGAATAATTTGTAAGTACTTCTTTAAAAACGATGCTGGCAATGGTGACCGCTATAGAGCCATGATTACTGACTTTTTCGTTCATCAATACAACAACCATGATGTGCAGGAGCTGTGGTTTCAACAAGACGGCGCACAGTGGTGCGAGAGCGGAAAAAAGTCTTTTGAAAAAGTCATGTCTATCGTTTAAAACTTTATGTTTAAGTACTCTTAGATGACCCGAGCGTATGATTTAAAAGTATTTTTTAACATATATATTGTATGTTCTGATTTACAAGCCCTCAAAGTTGAAAAATAATTTTACTCAAATCGCGAACCGTATTTTCAACAAATTTTGAGATATTTTTTTCCGAAGTTCCTGTAGATAAATTCTCTAGCTTCTTAAATAATTTAATTGGTCTATTTTCGATTATCTAAAAATAAAAAAAATATTGATTATTTATAAAAGATACCTTCTATAAGTAGCCTGAAGCTTTAGTACTAAGAAAAAATGCTTTTTTTTTTTAACTTTTTGATTTAAAAAAACAGCTCCAAAAGATACCAAGAAAGTAAGTATGCCACCATATGCTCCATACGTTCATGTTAAAGCACAGAAAAAATCAGCTGCAGATACGTGCAGATGTGGAAGTTATGCTCAAAAATGTTTCACTTAATCGGATTTCAAAAAACTCCGTCTTGACGGTGGTGTTTACCAAAAAGTTTGATTACTTCGGTATTAATTGTCAGAATGAACTAGTTAAGCCCATTATTTTAAGAAAAAATGTCAAACTTTTTTTTAAAAATAAAACAAAATTAATACATTGACCCAGGGCTGAGAATTTCGATTTTTGCGAAACCATTTATTTCTGCCTGGAAAATTTTTCAACTTTCAACTCAATTTTCTTGAAAACAACAAACGAAAAATAATATTGTTTTATGATATTTTGAATTATATGATAGAGCTTAATACAAAATAAAGAAAAGGATTAGGGATAATCCTTTTTTTTTTATTATTTTTCGCTCAAAGTAGGGCAGTCAAAAATAAATAGGAGTGTATCTTCCATGTTGCCTACAATTTGCCATTTAAAGCATGGAGAACCAACAATGAGACCCGCCATATTAGAGATGCTTAGAAGAAGAAAATTCAGCAGGCGTTTCGTGAAAAACTGGGCATCATTGTCGATCTTGTAAAACAAGGTACGGGGACAAGTAATGACGGCAACACCTCCAGAAGATTTTTTGCAAATCCAACCATGACTTCAGAAATCACTGGAGTTAGTGAATCCCTAATTCGGCGGTTTGCTGTTATCCTTGAAGTAATAACGTCGAATGAACAATTAGACTTAAAAAAATATGCAGCTTACACGTGGGAAACTGCTGAACTGTTTGTTGAGAAATATAAATGGTACAATATGCCAGCAACCGTACATAAGGTTTTGATCCATGGAGAAGAAATAAATAAAATCTGTGCATTTCCTGTTGGATAGCTCTCCGAGGAAGCCCAAGAATGCCGAAATAAGGATTATAAAGCCTACCGCAGGTTTCATTTGAGAAAATGCAGCCGAATTGCGACGAATGAAGATGTGATGCATCATATATTCATATCCTCAGATAAAATAATAACAGGTTTAAGGCCACAGGCAAAAAAGAAAATACTTCCAATCAGCGCAGACGCTAAAAACCTCATTTTAGCATTATAAAATCACTACTTCATAATTGTTTTCTATTTATTTTTTGTATGTATTTATCTATTTATTTATTTAATTTTATAACATACATAGTTAATAATAATATTTTATTCAAAATAAAAAATTAAGATTTTACTAAAAAAACTTTTATTTAAATATAACATCAAAACCCTCAAATTTTATAAAAATGTCAATAACTTTTTTTCTAATAATATTTTCTGGACCAAATTTTAACCAAGCTTGTAATAAGACTAATCTTGACTTGTGTGTCAAATTTCATTAAAATTCGTAAAATAGTTCAGATCTTACAGACTTTTTTCCACTCTCCCATACAAACATCAAAACACTCAAATTTTAGAAAAAAAGTCAATAACTTTTTTACTAATGATTTTTTCTTAGCCAAATTTTGACAAAATGTGTATAAGACTAATTTTAAAATGCGAATCAAATTTCATCTTAATCCATTACACAGTTCAGATGTTACAGATTTTTTTAACGCTCTCCCATACAAACATCAAAACCCTCAAATTTTAGAAAAATCTCAATAACTTTGTTTCTAATTATTTTTTTTCAACCAAATTTTGACCAAATATGTACAAGACTAGTCTAAACACGTTTGCCAAATTTCATTTAAATCCGTTGAACCGTTCAGATAAAACAGACTTTTTTCCGCTCTCCCATACAAACCGAACCACTGTGCGGCGCACAGTGGTGCGAGAGCGGAAAAAAGTCTTTTGAAAAAGTCATGTCTATCGTTTTAAACTTTATGTTTAAGTACTCTTAGATAACCCGAGCGTATGATTTAAAAGTATTTTTTAACATATATATTGTTTGTTCTGATTTACAAGCCCTCAAAGTTGAAAAATAATTTTATTCAAACCGCGAACCGTATTTTCAACAAATTTTGAGATGTTTTTTTTCGAAGTTCCTGTAGATAAATTCTCTAGCTTCTTAAATAATTTAATTGGTATATTTTCGATTATCTAAAAATAAAAAAAAATATTGATTATTTATAAAAGATACCTTCTATAAGTAGCCTGAAGCTTTAGTACTAAGAAAAAATGATTTTTTTAAAAACTTTTTGATTTAAAAAAACAGCTCCAAAAGATACCAAGAAAGTAAGTATGCCACCATATGCTCCATACATTCATGTTAAAGCACAGAAAAAATCAGCTGCAGATACGTGCAGATGTGGAAGTTATGCTCAAAAATGTTTCACTTAATCGGATTTCAAAAAACTCCGTCTTGACGGTGGTGTTTACCAAAAAGTTTGATTACTTCGGTATTAATTGTCAGAATGAACTGGTTAAGCCCATTATCTTAAGAAAAAATGTCAAGCTTTATTTTTAAAATAAAACAAAATTAATACATTGTCCCAGGTCTAAGAATTTTGATTTTTGCGAAACCATTTATTTCTGCCTGGAAAATTTTTCAACTTTCAACTCAATTTTCTTGAAACAAACACACGAAAAATAATATAGTTTTATGATATTTTGAATTATATGACAGAGCTTAATACAAAATAAAGAAAAGGATTAGGGATAATCCTTTATTTTTTTTTTATCTTTCGCTAAAAGTAGGGCAGGTAAAATAAAAAAAGTGTTTTTTTTTAAGTTTTATTGCTTTGTTTTTGTTGTGTATGCTCAGAAGAAGAAAATTCAGCAGGAGTTTCGTGAAAAGCTGGGCATCATTGTCGATCTTGTGAAACAAGGTACGGGGACAAGTAATGACGGCAACACCTCCAGAAGATTTTTTGCAAATCCAACCATGACTTCAGAAATCACTGGAGTTAGTGAATCCCTAATTTGGCAGTTTACTGTTATCCTTGAAGTAATAACGTCGAATGAAAGATTAGACTTAAAAAAATATGCAGCTTACACGTGGGAAACTGCTGAACTGTTTGTGGAGAAATATAAATAATACAATATGCCAGCAACCGTACATAAGGTTTTGATCCATAGAGAAGAAATAATCAAAAGCTGTGCATTCCTTCCTCTCCGAGGAAGCCCAAGAATGCCGAAATAAGGATTATAAAGCCTACCGCAGGTTTCATTCGAGAAAATGCAGCCGAATTGCGACGAATGAAGATGTGATGCATCATATACTCATATCCTCAGATCCAATAATACAGGTTTAAGGCCACAGGCAAAAAAGAAAATACTTCCAATCAGCGCAGACGCTAAAAACCTCATTTTAGCATTATAAAATTACTACTTCATAATTGTTTTTTATTTATTTTTTATGTATTTATCTATTTATTTATTTAATTTGATAATATACATAGTTAATAATAATATTTTATTCAAAATAAAAAATTAAGGTTTTACTAAAAAAAACTTTTATTTAAATATAACATCAAAACCCTCAAATTTTATAAAAATGTCAATAACTTTTTTTCTAATAATTTTTTCTTGACCAAATTTTGACCAAGCATGTATAAGACTAATCTTGACATGTGTGTCAAATTTCATTAAAATTCGGAAAATAGTTCAGATTTTACAGACTTTTTTCCGCTCTCCCATACAAACATCAAAACACTCAAATTTTAGAAAAAATGTCAATAACTTTTTTACTAATGATTTTTTCTTAGCCAAATTTTGAAAAAAATGTGTAAAAGACTAATTTTAAAATGCGAATCAAATTTCATCTTAATCCATTAAACAGTTCAGATGTTACAGATTTGTTTTCCGCTCTCCCATACAAACATCAAAACCCTCAAATTTTAGAAAAATGTCAATAACTTTGTTTCTAATTATTTTTTTTCAACCAAATTTTGATCAAATATGTACAAGGCTAATCTTAACACGTTTGCCAAATTTCATTTAAATCCGTTGAACCGTTCAGATAAAACAGACTTTTTTCCGCTCTCCCATACAAACCGAACCACTGTGCGGCGCGGCGCAACATATCACTCACAGCTCGTGCCACAATTGATTTATTGAAGGAAACGTTTGGTAACCTCATAGTTCCACTTTACGGACCCGTGAATTGGTCTCCAAGATCGCGTGATTTAACGCCGCTTGACTATTTTCTGTGGGGATATGTGAAGTCGCTAGTCTTCGCCGAAAAGCCCGAAACGATTGACCACTTGGGGGACAACATTCGCCGCGTTATTGCCAATATACGGCCACAAATGTTCGAAAAAGTCATCGAAAATTGGACCTCCAGATTAGGCTACGTCCGAGCCAACCGTGGCGTTCATATCCCAGAAATACTATTTAAATTATAATACCAGAAGATTATCTTTCGAATAAAGTAAATTTTATGTCAATTTAAAAAAAATCATCTTTGTTTTATTCCATTTCAAATTTCTATACCTCTAAAAAAAACCCTTTATAATCATTTATGTAGAAATCATGCTTTGGTATTGTTTTTAGTTCTGGAATGCCGTAGCGAAGAAATTTAGTGGATCCGACAACTTAATTAATTAAACAAATGATGTGGCTATGTTTTATGAAGATATGATTACTGGCAGAGATGTAGAAGAATGCAATGATGAAGAAATTAATAGAACTGCAGTTAATTGAATTAAAATACTTGCATAATGTAATATATTTTTTTAATGCACCTCAGTACCTACACTTCAAATTAAAAAAGTAATTCCCATTATATTTTGAAGTCTTTACCACTGCAATCATTTTAAGTTAAAAGTAATACTGGTAACCAAACAAAAATTATTTTACTAAAATTTTAATATTGGTATCGTTGTAGAATTTCAATTTCTGCAGCATATCCGAATTAATTAGTCTCATTAAATCCAGCCTATATGCCTATATTTCAGTGTGATAAACTTTCCGCCTGCCCTCTCTTAACCTCTTTAAAAAAAAGCCAATGCGATGAGTTCGGGGAAGCTTGGATTTCTGGAGAGTTTGAGATTCTGCACCAATACCAATATCTTAATAACTCTGATTCTATAGCTAGGTTAGGTTAGGTTGTTAGGCTGATAGAGGATCTTATTCCTATCACACTTCGAACAATGTATATCTCTTGTGATACCCTGGAGGATTGGACGCTCCTAATAAGTTAACCTATAATTTTTCATGGATTATCAAGCCATCTACGGCCATTAACGAATTTTGACAACTTCACACCAGTTAAGTTGGAGAGTTCTTCTAAGTTATTAAAGAAGTAGCTTCCTAGGTGTTTATTTCTTATTTAGTGCTGGGCAGAATTTTGTTTGCCGGAGTCTGTTTGAAGGAGCAGCAGGTTACTGCCAAAACCTCAGCTTGGAAGACGCTGCTGTTTTCAGGGAGTCTTCAGGAGCTGGCTAAGTCAAGGGTTTCTAAATAGAATCCTGCTCCATATTCCATTTTTGACCCATCGGTAAAGACTGCTACTTTTGGGTCATTGCCCAACTAACAATTTAACTTGTATAAGGTTCTAAACAAGCTATTTTCAGACTGCTATAAAAACAATAAAAGGCCTTATGCAAGTAATTTTGGCGCACATTACGCAAGCTATATAACTGCTATAAGACCTTTGTTGACAGGTGTTACAGCAGCAAATAGCTTTTCATTAAATGCAATTAGCTTGGCTCAGATGGTTATTTTATGACAGCTCTAATACTAATAGCTTGCTTTGGATGTCATAAAAAGGCCCTACAAAAGCCATTTGATGACAGCTATTGCTAATAGCTTGCTTCAGATGTTATAAAAAGGCCTTACCCAAGCCTTTTAATGACAGCTATTGCTATTAGCTTGCTTTAGATGTTACAAAAAGGCCTTACCCAAGCCTTTTAATGACAGCTATTGCTAATAGCTTGCATTAGATGTTATAAAAAGGCCTTACCCAAGCCTTTTAAATGTCTATATAAAGGCACAAAAAAAACAGATTTAAAAAAAATATTATCTTTGTATTGTTTAGTATTTATTTTTATTTATATTACATTTTTATATGTATTCCTCCTCTCAGTCAGCTCCCGAAACCTTTTCCACTGCATCCTGTAATGATTTAAATTATATTTTAATTATAAAAATTTTTACTTACCTGGGTTTGAACTCGAAACCTTCCGCATACCACTCCAGCACTCTACCACTACGCCACTTCGTTGTTGAGAAAACTAATATCAAATGTTAACAAGTTGAAACCATATAAAGAAAATATTAAGGGTGAGAGATATTTATCTTTGTTAGTATTTGAAAATTATTAAAAAGTTGGCTGTGATTTTGTTGACAACCGAATATTAATTTCCATTCTTGAGAAATTCGAAAAGTTTTTAGTTCAAACGCGCGTGAAAGTGGCTGTGAAATTAATATAATGCATTTCTTTAAAATTGTGGAAACGTCAGAAGACGGCAATAGCCTTTTGTCTGCTGTTCCAAATCAATGGGAAAAAAATGGCAAATTAATGTGGCCTCCCAGAGTATTACTGGACAAATGTCTCAAAAAACCTTGGGATCCTCCAGGCACAGTGGATGAGGGTTGGGTTCAGCTTGACTGTGTCCTGAAACGGACATATATTCCCACCTATAAAGAGGCATTAAAGGAAATAAACAACATGTCCGATATGAGCGACACTACCGATATGGAAGCTCATACACTTTCCCGTTTGCCGAAACGGAAGCGCACAGCTGGTGCGCGTAAAATAATTCCAACTGTTCAAAATGCGGACAAAGAAAGGTGTAACTTCAACAATGTAAGTGTTATATACTTTCGCGACTTCCTAAACTCTAAGTTCTATAACTCTCTTTTATATTACAGTTCCAAACCAAAGAAGTAAATTTGTATGACCAGGATTTGCAAAACGCAGATTTACAAGAAGTGGAAATAAACGATGCTCCAACTCAATTCCAGCAGCAACACTATAATTATCAGAAGCAGGTCCACCAGCAACCACTCCAGCAGGCGCAGATGTTCCAGAAGGAGCAGCATAGTCATCAGCAGCAAATCCACCATCAGCAGCAACAAGATCAGCTAACGGATTACCAACAAAAGCAGCAGAATTCGATAGTCTTCAGTGAAGAATACATAGTGATCCCTTCAATAGAGCGAGGAGAACAAAAATTAAATTCAGAGGGAATGTTATCTTCACTGGTTACAAATTTTTCAAAGCTCCAAACCAGAGTCGAGCACTGCATCTCCCTCCAGGAAAAAATTTTACAAAAATTAGAGTCAAGCTCTATAGCAGAAAGAGCACCTATTAATGATGAGTTAACATTTGAACCCATAACTGATATAAAGGGGCTCATTGAATTTGAAGAAAAATTGAAAAACAAGGAATTTGTTCATAACATGGTAAGTAGGTAGTGTTAGTTAAAGTTTCATATAATTCGAAACCATAGCTATATCCTACTAGAATGCTAAATATATACATACATATCCTTATATCTTGACCCCAATCCTGGCGTTCAAAAGTTTTTATTTCAACAAATATTTTGGATTTTGTCTTTTTGACCGATAAATATTACTTTTGTCCGTCAGAAAGAATGCAAAATATTTATTGAAATAAAAACTTTTGATCGTCATCATTAAGAGGATTGGGATCAAGATAGTGAAGATGTATGTATCATTCCTGTAGGATGAGTGGACTGGTTGGTATGGAGCAAAGTACACCAATTTGTCTCTTCAGAAGCAAAATTGAAATAAAAATCATTAAATTTTGTTTCAACGCATATTATATATTTTACATTTCGTCTGAAGGGAAAACAAGGTGAAAAAAATCCTATATTTATGTCAAAAGTCCGGATTAAAACTTTTTTTCTTTTGATTTATATTATTTTATAGCGGCAGAAGTTTCAGAATATTTGCGGCCCTAACTTTCGTGGTGATAGCAGCAGCTACAAGATTGTGGACGCGTTGTTCACTAGAAAACTTTTTACTCTAGTATCTTGGTCCGGAGTGTCCAGAACAAAAACTAACGAAAATTTCAGTAGATTTGTTAACATTTTCAAATTTTTCCATAGCTTGGTGAAGATATCCGACCCAAGCTATTCAGAAACAGATTTAAAAAAATTCTTTCAAAGAATCATCAATAATTCAAAAAAGCGTTACGAGACTAGTTTAAATGACTGGCCGAAGAGAGCTTCTGCCCCTAAATATCCTGGCAACGCAAAAAGGCTCAACATTGCGGAAACCAATCCGAATGCAAATATTGTGGACAGAAGTATTCACATCGGAGAAGACATCGATGTTGTCGACGGCGGCGTTCGTTTAAATATTGATGGCGATTATGAGGATCCAATCAGTGACGCCGAAAGTATGTCGTAAACTGGAAAATTTTGGTGGGTCAATATTATATTTTATTAATCTTGGCTTTCTAAAACCTAATACTTTTGTTGATTTTCAGATAATGGGTGAATGACAATACGAAATATACCCCCAAATAAGTGATATGTACCTATGAAGTACTTGAATTCAGTTCCTTTTTTTGTAGTAGATGTTAAAATATATTTATTTTAATGAAATAAAGTGTTAAGGTTTTTTTAAAAGTATTTTGTTGTAATTTATTTTTAAACAAAACAAGTATAAAGTAATTGAAAAGCTGGAATACAAATATTTATTTAAGTATGTAGAGTGTGTAACAAAGGTACAAACACATTTGTTTGTTGATAAGTAAGCCGAACCATTTTGCACTCAACCTGCATCAATCCAATAATTTTTTTTTCTTTGTTTTTTAAATGAGCAAGGTTATCTGCAGAGTATATATTGAAATGTTTCGATTCAAGCGGAAGGATGAAAAAATTTGACTTTTCAGTCACTTCAATACAACATAGTTTTACTTGCTGCTGGGTGTTACAATGTATAATATTAATGAGATAAAATATTTTATTATCAGTAGATAGCAACCAACAATTTTCTGGATCTGTGCCCAAGCTAAATTCATAAAATTGAATTTTTGAATAAAAAGTGTATTCCTCTGCAGTAGTTGTAGACTTAAGGGAATTGGGCACATTCGCTCCATCATTCCTTTTGCTCAGCACAGGAATTGCTTTATTTTTTTCGATAGAAGCAGAACATGTGGATTCCATTGCACAACTGAAGTCCTCTAATATCCGCTTTGCTACTTGTGGAAGTGGGAGGTTACCATTCCGAAGCAAATGCTTTATTTTACCCAATGCGTTTTCAAAAGGATAAGCATTGAAGGTATCTAATGCCCCAAATCTTTCAACATCATCCACTAAATGCGACAAGTTGTGCACATTGCTTGTGAGGTGATGTTCGCCATAAATTTCGGAAAATATTTCAATAAATTGTAGTAACATTGCACGGGCTGTCGGTAGCATATAAAAATAGTCCTTACTAGTGCATATTGTGACAGAACAAAATAGTAAAAGGAAGTGCACGTACGCTTCGTTGGTCAGATGATCTTTTAACCCAACAATTCCTATATAGTGCAGGAATGTGCGATATTCTGTACCTTTCCAGTGAGCCAGACAATTGAGTTCACGAACTTTCCGGTGGAATTCTGCTGGCATTTTGCAGCTTTTGAGGTATGTAGACACTTCATTTGTTGTTCGCGACGGCCATTTAGTGTTTGATAGACGGAAGGTGCCATCTCGCCATCCGAACAGAAGACGTTTCATGACACCAAGATGAAGCAGATGCAAAGAATCAGCTACCGGAAACTGCTCCACCATATCAATATCCAACTGTAAAAGTGGAGAGTCGTACTTATGGTGTGTTCCGTAAAGCTTTTGCCTGAATTTTGAATCGGTACGTTTTTCGCATACCGTCCTTGGGAATACGTTTGTGCTGCTTACATAATTGTATTCTCCTATTGTTGTGCATTTTTGACAGCCGTGTTGAGCGTTAAAATTTGCAACCCCTGCAAGAACACAAAAACAAAAATGAGAAATATAGACTTACTTTTTATGGGAGATTCTTGTAAAGCTTCCATTGAATATTTATATCCTTTTTTGATGCATACCTTTAACATATGCTCTTGCTGGCGAATCACAAATAATGCAACGTAGTTTAGTAGTAATTTTGTGGGAGTTTATGAATATTCCAAGTGTCATAGCTTTTTTCATTTCATCGACGAATGGCAACAGAAATGAATCCAATTCTGAGCACTTAGAAGTACCACAATATATTCCTATTACCATGGCTGGAAACTCTGGCATTTCATGAATGTTAAACAAAATAGGCCAAAACTCTACCTTTGAACTATTGAAAATGGGTAGTCCGTCCATATTTACGTTTATAAAAACCGTCTTCGACTCTTTTATGTCGCGAAATATGTACCGGATGCACTTTTCAAACCCGTGGTGCCAATAAAGTCCCTCATTGCTCAATTTCGTGCAAATGATCTCCTTTGGAGTCCTCAACAGCGTTCGCGGATCTTCTGGCAACATTTCCCCAATGTCTGAGTTTATTATTTTCATAAGATCCTTTAACGCCGTATGAGTTATTTGGTGCTCGATAGCCCATTTCCGTAAATGAATCTGAAATGTTCTATTCCTATCCATTTCAGAATCATCTTCACTTGACGAGTCAACAACGCTTTTGGAAGTGTAATCATCATCAGCTACAAAAGATTTGGGGTTTCATTATATTCATGATAAAACTTTGTCAAAATGCTTAATGTATATTTTTACCTGCAGTATTAGAAAAGACCCTTTCCAAAATACTATCTAATGGTTGAGGAGGTTGCTGGCTGCGACTATTTCCAATTGCAGCAGAGGGAACAGTCGATAATTGCTCGCATCTAAGATCTGTTCTTTGTTCTTCCAAATTTTTTGAAACTTCACGGGCTGTTTTAAGAATTGCATCTCTGTTTTTTTGCACTTGCCTTTGATAAGTTCCAGATCTTTTAAATTTTGTCCATGATTTATTCATTTCTGTAAGACTTAAAAAGTTATTTCTGTTAGCACTTCTTTTCTTTTTTACGATGTTCAGTACTTACCTTTCTTATTTTATTTATATCTGATCTTATTTGTTAGAACTTTATTTATACGATTCTTGATGATAGCATATTAATTATGTTTGTATAAGGCCTTTATAGGCAAGCCTTACACAAGTTGTTTGCATTGACTTGTCGTGAAGAGCCTTATAGCAGCTATAATTTAATTAACTTTTAGTTAACTACTTTGGAAGGCCTTATACAGGCTATTTTGAACCATTATCTACAAGCCTTGCATAGAACCTGTCAAACTCACTTCTAAAGGCCTTATAGCAGCTATTTTTTTATTGTAGAGGTTTAAAAAGTGTGGCTTGCGAAAGTTTGCCTTATACAAGCTCTATACAAGCTATTACTTGCCAAATTCGAAAAATTGGACCTTATACAAGCTAAATTGTTAGTTGGGTGACGTTCGGTTGGGTGACTTCCCATTCTTGTCTACTAGGGATGTTAGAAGTGAATGGTCTATATAGAAATCTATAGGTGGGAAGTAATATAGTCTGTGCAAACATTACTACCTACATAATTTGTTTAGCTTTCTATAGCTAGGAGGCAATTAAAAGCCATTACCTCAAGTATTACTAAATCAAAACTGATGGATCGTTGTTGCAGAGTACTCAGCACATATCGAACCTGTCGTTGAATTTCAGAACACAGATGAACTGGTCAAAAATAGGTCATCACTTGATCCAAGACAAGCCATATCCTGAGTATTTATATGCCAGTGAAGCAAGAAAAGAGTTTCCTCAAAGCCGCAAAATATAGAATTGATTAAAAATTGACACTAACTTGTCGGGATTCGAGGAACCCATATGGCTGGATCTTTCTGAGTAAATAAAACCAACTATTTACTTAAGTTTCATTTCTTAAAAAGAATCCTTAAGGGTCACATCTCAATAAGAATAAACCACATGAGCAGTACATAGGACCACATAAGGGTGCCGGAATATGATAAGTTGAAAAAGATCTCATTAGCAAATGTTTCACAATCAGTCTAACTAGAAAACCATCAAATTGGCAGACAAAGGTGATGGATGTCTCTGAATGACGTTATAAAAATGGAGGTGCTTTAGGTGGAATTGAACCTGATACTATACTGATATGCATATTTAATTCAAAAAATAAAAATTGTCATAAAAATCCTCAGAAAGACTTTGACACGGAGCCAATACTTGCGGTATGAGCAAGTAAAAAAATCAAATCATTTACCACTGACCTAGATTTTTTAAAACGATTTGTTTACATTTTTGTATTTGATTTAGAAAAAAAAAAATGCAAATATTTTTATCGTTGATATACTACTTACTTACAATCACATGCAGCCCCACACAAATAAAACTAATAAAAATATAACTCGTGAACAAATGAAAAACGCTTTAAATAAATACTTGGCATCAAACTATACTTTAATACTTCCCTTATCAGTTGAAATATGAAACAATTAAATCCGCCTATGAAAAAAAAAAAATTCCACATACAAATAGAACATTTTTGCTTATAGTTAAGTGAAATCATGTTTAATATCTCAAAAAATTTTTTTAAAGAACCGACGAGTACGAGAACCCACGGGTACAGCTCACTGAAGAAACGAAAAGATAATGTTAGTCTGTTTAGATGTTATCGATTATCAAATAGCTGTCAATCAAATTGAAACATCTGTGTTTAACAATGACAAAAAACAAAAAAAACATTTCTTATCACAACGAAGAACTTTAAGGAATTTCAAGAAATTAGTAACATTTAATTTTGGTCGGCTGGCAGTCTGATAAGAAAGTATCTTTCAGTTAATAATTGTTGTCATTAGAACCAAAACGTTTCTTTTTTTTTTGTTGTATCTTTTTGTGGGTAACGATCGATTGTTGTGATCCAGGTTTTACCCCGCCTGGCCTGCTTGTCTAGCTCGCCGCGCGCGCTGTTTGTGTTCTATTCGCCTGATTGAGATACAAATCTGATAGACCACAACGACTGACGACGAGACGAAAACAGCTACACACATCGGACGATGCGATGGTCGTCAGCTGTGGCGGCGCGTTACACAAGTAGCAGCTGTATTATCATCATTCGATCGTCAATTTTATCGAATTTATGATAATTGTCATTCCGTCATTCGCACTCTAACTGTTGGCCTCCTACACCTTTATTACGATCGTCAGTCTGATTGTCCGTTCAAACTGATTTGATATTCACATCGCGCTTAACTTTGCGATCTCATTCCGTTTCGAATCGTTCGCCTTGTAGCACACACATATTTTTTTATTATGAATTTTGAATAAATTTTTGCAAATAAATAAATTTTTTTCTTTTTGTTTTATTTAAACTGTTTCTGTTGAGGGATTGAAGTTCAAAAGAACCACCGCGGTCTTAGGCTTTTTACGGAAAAAAAGTAACAACAAAAAGTTGACGGTTTTTTTTTTTGGTTTCTTTTTATTAATATATGTAAAACTTTGACGATAAAGATTTTTTTTTGTATATTTAAAGAAAGTTTTGAGTTTTGTGTGTTGGGAATAAGCATCCTCATTTAAATATATGTTATTGAATAGTGATAAATCGTTAATTTAACTGATTTTACACTTCTGGGTTGTGAATTAAGAAAAAGGTACTTGAATTTTTCTTGTTAAAAATTATACGATTTATTTTATTATTCGCCGGTGCAATGGGGCGTATGTGGAATAATTGTTGGTTGTAAATTCTGTCATGTTGTCTTTTAATCAAAAATAAAAAAAAATGTTTCACATGATAACTGAATTTATATTAATTCACTTGTAAAATAGAAATTACCTGTACCTATAATAAAGAAAAAAAGGTTTACACATAATTTCGACTGTAATTGGAAACTCGTGTTGAGGATCATCTTCATTATTTGTTGTGCGGTGGTCAGCCTATTGGATTGCATAGTAAATTGTTCCGAATCATTTTTTTTGTTTTGCGATTATAAGTGAAATATAATATAAATGCTATTTTGTTGAGGATTAAATTACCCACTTAAATTATTATTTGTGAAAAACGTGATTAATTTAATTTTATTATTTGGTGCAGTGGGGCGTATGTGTAATTTTTATATGTTAACGTAAATACGTTACAAAATTACATAAGTAATATAATTTATATCGAATGTTTGATATTTAACAAATACAAGAGTAAAATTTGATTTGCAAAGGTTTTATTTTTATTTAAAAAATATATTTTTTTAGTCTAGGAAATGGTTTTTTAGTATTTTGCACGGCTTAGTACTCTGTTATAATAACTCGAGAGAAACAAATTTGTTTTATACATAGATGACAAAATGGTTATAGAATTTTTGTTCATCATGGTAGATTTTTAAAATCTTTAAAATAGTGTTGAATATCATCTTCATTTATTATGCGGTCAGCATATTCAAAGTCTTATCATAAATCATTCGGAATTATTGTGATGACAAATGAAGCGTAATACTAATGTTTAAATGCCGCTTTGTTGGGAATAATAAATTACTTAAATTATTTGCAGAAAATAATAAAATATCGTTTTATAATTTGGTTCAGTGGGGCGTATGAGGAATATATATGAGGAACGAAAGTAATCGTTTCTGAAAAATTTATCCCGAAAATGGCTCCAAAGATTTTCTTAGAAGAGAAGTTTAGTTTGCAGTGCATGGATGTCACTTTCAATTTTTGAAATTTTAGTAGCGCAATAGTTATAATGTGAAGAACTGTCATGCTGATGGTCTGGAATTGATTCCCATGCAGCCTCTTCGACCTAAAAAACAGACATTTTTTTTCACGAGTACTGCCTCTTGCGGTGAATTGAATAATCTTTTGTAATGAAAAAGTGCATCTTACCTCGGTCGTTTGCATTCAGCAGAAAATTGTAGGTCATCGCCATTCCTGCCAATAACATGCACATACATATATAGGAATGGTTGAGAGTTATGCGTTACTAGGCCGTGGTTCTACACGAGCTGTCATGCCTCTAATTTTATTTGTGGATTGAACTTTACAAATAGTAAGTAGTAGACATGCCGTATTTAAGTTTTTTGAGTCATCCTGTGCTATTACATCGAAATTCGCCATCCTGAATAATAAACTTAATCAACCTGGCGTTCCCGTAGGCGTTCAGTAGGTATAGTGGCTATGGTCAAAGGACTGCAAAGACAATTTTTCATTCTAAGAAGTATAAAGCACCAAAAAAGATCTCTCAGTCGCACAGTAAGGACAAATCTAAAATTTTGAAAACACTCATTTGGTTTTTTGATTTTTTAAATATTTGGTTTTATTCTCTATGTATTTTTACGTATTGAATCAAAGGGTCTACTTTGCTATCCATTTAATAACAAAAGTAAATAAGAATAGTATGGAACTAAAATTATAATATAAAAAATTGAATAGTTCGACTTCGAAAGCGAACATTTTGCGATCGAATGGTTTTGGAAAATAATATCAATTGAACGTTCAGAAAGTTTGTTTTATTAATTTAAAGTCACACCCTTGTTAATAAAGACTCTGTGTCAAATCACCCAGCCAACAAATTGAAAAAAAAAAAAAAAACAAATCACTCAAAAATTGAGTGTTATTTGACATTTTTATGCGAATACATTTTGACTGAATTGATATTTTTGTAAAGGAAATGCCCATTTGACTATGGAGCCTTGGCCAAGAGTATACAATACACGAACTAGTTTGGTTCAGTGAAATTTAATAGGTATATGCTGCCTTTTAGTAAAAAAAAATGTTCCCAAAATGTTTATAATACCTACCCTTTTTTTATGAAGAATGATTGATATATTTAAAATAATATTGTGTACCGAAATTTAAAAAAAAAAATTTTAAAAAAAATTTTGTTTTTGAAAACGTAATAATTCAAAAATGACAAAGTCGATTTTTATTAAACTTGGCAAAAAGAAGTTTTTTTTAACATAGTTAATCCAAAAGATTTTAAAACAAAAATTATTCTTATAACCAAAAATAACGGTACCGTCTATACGAACGTTTAAGAATCGTTCTTATTTTACTTAAAAATGACTCCTACGATTTTGATTAAAATGTGTATGTGTGTCAAAATTAATACTACGATCTACCATTTAACATTATTAAATTTAAGGTTTTTTTTTGGTTTCCGACTTTGTCATTATCTGATTGACCGATTAAAATTTAATTATTCATATAGAAGCTTTTGTAGTAAGTTTAAATAAAATTGCATTTCGACATTTAAAGAAAATAATTTTGGATTTTAAAACCAAACTTTTAAATTATATTTGAAAATATAGGCCCTCATAACTAATTTATTTTCGAATTTAGAACCACAATTTGATCGCACATAAGAGCAAGTTCGTTAGACCCAGCCGCGCACTTTAGTGTTCCAATAATTGAGGTTCTGTACCATCAAGAGTTATTTTCCCATAAAACTTGTAACGGCTTAAGGCATTCGTTTAGAATTAGATAGGGTCTTACTAATTTAACTTCCTTACGATTTCTCGAAGAAGAGATATAAGATGGGAAGAATTTAAACGAAGAGTAGTACTTTAAGCTGCTTTAAGGAAATTCTCCATATAAAGTTTAAAGATTCTTAGAATCTTCGTTGAAATTTGAAAAGATTTCATTACGGACAGGCCATCGTATTTAAGAAAATAAAGTAGTATAAAACCACAGTCTACTAGCTAATTATTATAAATGTGACATTAGAGATCTGAAACCAAAGGAATGCAACTCCTACCGCGATACAAGAATATAATCACCCCTATTACAGCACTTGTCGAATGCAAGTTTAACTCATTTTCGAAGAATTTGCTATTAGTGAATCCGCTGATTAAAAATTCGATGAATGTCGGTAACTTGACCTGTACTACCGACACATTATTTAACTTAATTGGCATTTATGAAATCGCAAAACATTAGCACTCCATACAAATTCTGACTTTTCTTATCCGCGACAATTTTGTGACGAATCTGCTGTTGATACTTTTTTTATTTACACATAAATAAAATGAATAGTATAAAAAAGTTAGTAAAGATTATTAATGTTGAAGGTTAAAGTGCTTATTTAACATTTTCTGTAGAGAAAAAAAAAACTTATCGCAAACAATTCAAAGTAATGTAGGAGTTGATGAAGGAGCTAACAGAGCTCATCGGAGATATAAAAATACGTTTCGCTTTCTCCATCCGGTTTTTTCACGAAGAATTTTCTCACAAGAGAAAGTAAAATGCCATGGTATCAATTCTCGCTCTTATTTAAATTGTTTCTTAATGACGTTTAAATGTCAACAAATGACAGCGCCGATAGAAAAGTTCGGAAAATGGTAAGGAAGTTCAGGAATCGATAATGTACACAATTCATTTGGCGAATTCAATAATTCAAATTAAAGCGAACTCGAATTCACGGCGGATTCAATCAACTCCTCTGGAAGTCAAATATTGCGAATTCCAAAATCGGTATGAATTTTACCACTCAAACTATAAAACAGCCCAACTAGCCCATTCTAAAATAAAGCACTGGTTGTGGTCTGTGGTGGCAGTAAATTTAAATTTAATTTTAGTTTATTTTTTTGAAATTAGAAATAAAAAAAAAGAAATGGCAGCAAAACATACAAATTAATGAATCATACCGATTATGGAATCCGCAAAATTTTACTCCTAGCAATTCGGAGACTTTTCAAATTTGTTCTTAAAACACTTGCGTGCCAAATGAATGCTTGTTTTGAATTGTTTTTAACAACATTTGTGACATTTATTCTTGCGTAGCTTTGTTTATGCAGATAAACGTTTTCGCGTTCACAATCGATTTTAACACACCCGCTGTACTTTTTCTTGTGGGGTTTCCTAAAGTCGCAGGTACATATATGCGAAGCAATCACAAAACACAGGCCATCGATCAAATTCAGCCGGATATATGCGGCAGAGTCATTGAAAATTGGACCACTCGTATCCGTGCCACCGGGAATTTGAACGATGGCATATTCCATACATAATGGCAAACATGGGCCTTTCAACCTTACACAGCTTGTTTTATTCCATTTCAACATCTACCCGCCATAGATGTCGTTGTTATTATCTCTTAAATTCTTAGCCATTTGAGTTAAGAGAGCAATTACGTGTGACCCAAGCGTGAATTTAAAATAATCTCACGTGCGCGCTAAATATACGATTACTTTATTATTTTCTGTTCCAAATCACTTCGTTTGTATTATTAATACTTTCTTTTTTTTTTTTATTTTGGGCTTTTGTTTCGGTAACTTTGTAATATTCATTAACTTAAAAAGATGGACAGTAAAATATACAGCTTATATCTTGTTTAAAAATAATTTTAAATTTATTTCCATTAAACTTTGGGTTTAATTTAATGTGCGTCATTTTATTTTATCGATTAAAAATGTCATTAATTTCAGATATGAGGTTATTATGGGTCAAGTCAGGTAAAATTTGTTTAATTGACAGTTTAATGCAGTTAATTGTATCTTTATTATGTAATAACAGGTTGCTTATAGGATCCGGTAGTAAAATGCATTTAATATAAATTTTATTTTTTTAACAATGACGAAATGGATTGAGTTCTTTTGATTTGTATTTAACATTTTGTTTTTAATATGCACATATAGCATTTATTTGAATTGAATTATAGTTATGATGAATTAAAATTCATTAAATTAGCCATATACATAGCTATAGGTTGACCAGATAAGGACGATAAGAAAGAAAATTTAATTATAACAACAACGAGGTGAGATATAAAAGCGAATCTGGCATTATTTTCAAGCCAATCTCCGGATCTCCGGCCAACATTTCTAGCGACCAGTTAGTGAATTAACGACGTTGTCTATATGCTCAGCCGGCTTCAATTCTTACGACAGCCCAAATCCAAACGCAAAATAAGCCAGGTTGCCTGTCTGGTGTTTTGGGTCTTTTTCGATACTCTTCATCAAGCACCAATCTCTGTCTAATGGTTGGTATTTTAAGGTCCAACAGATTGTACTCATGCTCAAACTTTTGAGCCTTTCAACTCAGTTAGAACACATCGAACGTTGATGCAACAGAATTTTCTGCCGCATTACTGTCTCATCTCAATATCAAAACAAATTTGTAGAGTTTTTTTTAATCCATCGGAAAGTTTGTATTAGCCGTGAAAAAGTTACATTTACTTAACATGTTTATGTCGTGTGATCTGCAACGCCACAAGTTATTGATTTTTTTCCTATCAACTCTTCGTCTACTCCAAAGTGGTTGGAGTCGTATGATCGTCATAGATTTATGTGTCAGCGTATTGATGCCAGAGCGTAAAAACGCACGTAGACTAACTACCTAGAGTCTTTCGTTGAAAGTATTTACTTAACTTTGTTGCACCTAAAGTTTAATTAGAATCTAGACTTTTTTTTACTCAAATCTCATACTTTTCTCTGATCAACTATAAAACGCGTTATGAAATTATTAGAACTTGTTGAGTATGGGGTGCATTCTATAACACTTTCCGCAGTCTTTCTTATTCACAATGCATTATTTTTCTCCTCAGATAATCTCACTTAAGGAATGTAATAAATATGCAACAAATTATTGTTGAGGCTTTAAGCTGAAAAACATTTAAATGCAAATTTTCAGATCATGTTTTGTATATATGCAGAAACGATAGAAGTCTTTAAGATTAATTCTAAGTTAATGCTTATGTAATTATAATGTTTTCTTAATGTGTTTAAGGTGATAATTAAAAAAAATATATATATATTCAGCATACATCGATCATTTTAGTAAAGTCAGGTTAAAATATTTTCTTTATAAAGACGTTAATTAACTGTGACATGTTGCTGACGCAGAACTTACACATTTAAAAATACATTAGGCAGAGTGTAAATGGAATTTATTGTAACACTGTATTTTGGGGGAATTGTTTGAAATCTGGTTTTTAACAACGTTGATAAATTTATTACAAGTATATGTTATATGAGTGTCAATATATTCATTCATAGACCTTCCTATGAAAGGTGTGACAGAATTTAAATAATAAACTAACTTTCTTGAAAAAAACTAAACATCTTTTAGTATATTTTGGTCGCATGACAGGAAATAAAAATATAACATAATTAATGTAAGAATGTATCATACACAATGGCAGTCTTTATGAATATATTTTAAATTTAAATATATTTTAAATCTTTGTCACCCTTCTTAAATCTCTGGAATTAGGTGCTAGATGAGTGTTTGGTACAATCGAACAGGGCGTTATACTGTTACAGTTCTTTAATTTTGAACATCCTTTCCTTCTGCAGTACCCACGTTGTTTCATGAGCGACACAGGGGAAAATCCAAAATTGTCAATTTCAAAACTGACAGCTATTATTTTGTGGAAATTGACAGATATTAAAGTGCAAAGCAAAAAGAAAAGGCGTTTTATTTTTTTAAGGAAGTTTGTGGTCAATTTGGATATTTAAAGTTTTTTCTAGTTTTTCATATCACTTGCTCCAAGAAATCGCAGCGCTGTTGGAATATAGCGGCTCCATTTTCTTGTTATTAAATAATCGCTAAAAAACTTTAAAATTTAAGAAGGTTTAACAATAGATGTCATCTGAAAAAGTTCGTTTTTTTATTTAAATTCTTTTAATTTATTTCGGTATATCGCAGCGATCGATTATACATTTTATTAAAAAATATTTATTCTGCAACAATAACAATTTTATTTAAATAAATTTACTAACAAATCGAAACAAAACCAATACAATTTTCGCCCTCAGTATTTTGACAGCGAAACTGAGAATCGTGTTCATGTAACTGGGATCTTCGAGATCTCATTTTCCTGAACATTCCTAATGCCAGTATTTGCTTTGGAAAATAATAAAACAAATGTCAGTTTCCGCAAAGAGCTGGGGCCGAATTACCGCATCAGTTTTCGAGTAATACGTGACTATATAAATTATGTGAGTTTGGCATTACCGCTCACGTTATGGAATATACCATAATTTTACATTTTCTTACAGTAATCGAACGCAATTTCATTCGATAGATAGACAGACGACTGAAAGTGTGTAATTAATGCGAATTTTGAAGGAAAAAAGAAAGAATTATGGTTTTTATTATTTTTTCATTTTATTTTTACTCATTCATTCGATCACTGCTGGCACTCACTCAGTCACTGAAGCGGTAATTTGGCCCCTGATTTTGAAGTTTGTGAATAAAAAAGAGAGCACGGCCTGACCGTAACATGACCTGGTTGGGCCCCTGGGGCTAAATCAAATATGGGACCCTATTAATTTCATTTACTTCATACATTTTGTTTAAGTACATTTCAATCAAAACCATTTCTTAATATGAACATACATAATGTATGGGCAATGGGTTGGCCATGTCTCTTTAAATATTGTGAATACGCTTTTAATTATCGCAATAGTTTATACTAGTGGCATCTTCGTTTGTTCATTCGTACCGATATACTTTCTTTTTTATACGCTACTGTGCAGCTTAATTGAAAAACGCTTTTCCTTTTGTGTTTCAAATCACGTTAAAATTGGTTAATTTAAATATCGATTCCATATATTATTAACTTTTGTGTTTCAAATCATGCTAAAATTGTAAATCCATTCGATCTATTTTCATTTAAACTTTTGTGTTTCAAATCACGACAAAATTGATTTCTTTTCTTTCTTTCTTTTCTTAATTCAATTAATAAATTCTTAATTTTAAATATTTATGCTTCTTAATAGAAATTGAAAAATTATCTTTTAATAATATTATATCTTATTACTAATATATTAATATGTTCAATATTTCCACTTTAAATCTAATCTTGTTTTACTTTTATTTCATAAGAAATGTTATTTCAGGCAGACGGCAGATATTGCCATGACCTTATTCTTAAGAATCCTATTGTAAATCCTTATTATGAAAAAATAAAGAAACTATCTATCTATCTATCTACATAATGTATTAACAAGGTGGCGCAAAAGTTGAACAAAATACACGTCAATATCACTATACTCCTAAAAAATGTAAAATAGTTTTTTTTTTGTTTTTTTTTTTTTTGCAGAATAATTCTTCGGTGATTTGCATTTTTTTACACCGCGGGACAACTTTTGTAAAAAAAAATTTCGAGGTTGTAATCAAAACTACTAAGACTACGATGATCGAAAAGCCCGAAAAAGTGGGTTTCGTCATGCCGCCCGTCAGTGCGTCCACTGTAATTTGAGCTAGAGCCTAAACCGATTTCCATGAAATTTTGTAAAGAGCAAACAAACAAACATTTTGTTGTTTTTTTCCAAATTTTTTCAAAAACGTCAGTAACGATTTTGATTAAACTTCGTACTTAGAATGATAAAAGTAATTTCAAGAAAACTGCGATTCAGGTTTTTAGCAAAAATTCACAAAAAGGAAATAAGCATTACACGTTTTTTTGAGAAAATGGTCATATTTTTGGGTTATTCACGTATATTTTTTCCATATGGTTTGACCAATTTTGTTATATGGTGCTTCTCAATAGTTCAAACAATATTGCATTTAAAAAATTTGAATGAAAAATATTCAAACTGACAGAAAAAATCAAACAACAAATATCCATTTTTGTGTTACTTTTGACTTTATAACATTTTCTGCTTAAAGATAGGTATCATAATATCATAGTACACAAATCTTATGTATTATGTTGCACAGGTTGAAAAATTAAATATGGCTGCTCGAGCCATTTTTATTATTTTCTATTAAAATTATGACATGATGAAGAGGCTCTGAATCCGCCACTTTCACAGATGCGCAGAACTGAACAAAAATTAAAACGCTGTTAGCATGATACTAGTAAGCAATTTGCTGACTTTAAAGCTCTTTCCTAAAAATTACTAGTTAAATACTTAGCCTGTTTTCTTAATAAACCTAAAACAGTTTCAGCTGGCAGTTCGTGGAAAAAAGTAAGCAAACATACACACATTCGCATTCGAATTGTCAAAATAACATAATGGAGTAAGTATGATACCAAAAAAGATAAAATTGTCATTTTAACTTTAGTAAAATGTTAAAAAGATAGAACAATGCTAACTCATTTAAAATTTGGAAAATCGTCTTTTTAACTTTAGCATCAAACAGAAGATGATTTAAAACGATGCTAAATCGTTTAAAGATTTGCACCATTGGCCGAGTTCAACGCATATCTGAATATTCAGAATTCTGAATTTTTGAAGCTCTTGATTGGCCAGCTGTCAGAAAAAGTTCTGAAAATTCAGATGACTTCTGACAGCTGGCCAATCAAGAGCTTCAAAAATTCAGAATTCTGAATATTCAGATGTGCGTTGAACTCGGCGATTACCTTTAATCATCGCCATCACCGCTTACCTTTTAAACTTAGTTTAAAAGCGGAGATGTTTATCACCACTGTTGTATTTTACATGGAAATTATTTTCTCTGCGGATTTACAGGCACTAAAAAACACACGTGAACCATTGAAATTTATCTTAGCGGTGTGTCGGCATTACAGTTGTTAACCACAAGAACAAGTTAATGCGATCCAGTTGTGAATTTTATGTTATATAGTTTAGAGCATAAATGTTTGTGTTTTAATTTGAAAAATCATATTCACTTCAAAAAATTTTTGGTGGCCTTTTATTTAATAAAATATCACTGAATATTAATCAGGTCACTTTGATTTACCAATAAATTGCTAAAGGATCAAATGAATTTATTTTTAAATAAAATTTCGAAAGCAAAACTATATACCTGCTCTTAAATATGCAAATAGCACGAAGATGAAGGTACATTTATTTTATTTATTTATCTTTTAACAAACTAGTTGCCCCGCCCAGCTTCGCACGGGTAGATAAACCTAAGCTTCGCATAAAAATTACAAAAGAAAATATTATTTTTTCACTTTTTGTAATCGAATACTATTTTCTGGGTTTTAACCCACTTCTCGTTATGAATGGCTTAATTTGTAAACATATAATCCTTTAAGTCCAAACTTTATTGCGTTCCCAACACAGAAAGAATTTTTCTATTCGAAAATCTATATTTTATTTTTATCCCATTTCACTCTATAAATTAAAATAACCTTTAATACATAAAAAGAATTTCTTAAATCAGACATTTTTTATTTTTACCCCTAGCTAATAGAAAATTAAAAAAAAAATCCTTAAAGCCATTTTCCTAAGATTAACCAGGTACAGTTTTTGTTCAATCGGATACGTCTCTTACATTTAACCCCATTTCACCCTTCAAAGTGAATTTTTCTGATGTTTGAATAGTTATTCTTCTATTCTGGACGGGAGGGGACGTAGGCGAATCCAACAAATCAGAAAATCATTAAAATCGGTCCAGCCGTTCTTGAGTTGTTAATGGTGTAATTAAACCGACTTTGTTTTATATGTTAAGATATAAAAGTTGTGAAAGTTATTTGAATAACATTCAAATTTGAAAATATACATTTTAATAGTGTTTATTTGTTCTTCCTTTAATAATAACTTACATATTTTTTGTTTACTTTCAAACTTTCAAATTCAAATACCTTAGTCAATTATTATCATAAAGTTGATTTAATTTTGTAATATTTATGGATGGGCATGTCATGCTCTTCTCTTCTCTTCTCAAATCAAAAACTAGACCAACGAATTTTCAAAACAATGCTAACAAATAAATTGAAAGAAATTATGTTTTTCTTCGCCAATATAAATTGATAACAAACACTTATCTCTTTTTTGTCAAAGGTTATCAATGATCTAAAATTATACATTTGTTTATTAACAATTTAATTAGTCGAGACAATGAAGGTTTTTACTTCTTAGTCTTCGAGAATTAGAATGGTTCCGATTTTGTTTATTTTCCTTTAACATATACCTAACTTGAAATCAGAAACATTCTGGTTTATGTTATTTAAACAAAAACATCCGGTAGATAATAATAATTCTGTTTTCCGTAGAATACTTGAGTAAGGAAAATTTTCTTGAAAAGCATATCTTAGTGCGTTGCTAATAAAAGCCATAATCTAGAAAAAATACGTAAGAAATACGGACTTTTTACATATTTTTGGATTTTCTCCGCAAAGGCACTGGCAAACTGATAAATTTTATTTTAATCTTAAGCTACGATTAGACGATTAAAGTAAACGTTCATCGGGTTGAATGTGTGCCATCACCAAAAGTATCGTCAATATTATTTAAAGGGTGTTTTTTTTAGAGGTATAGAACTTTAAAGTAACAGACTGGCTTTTCACGATTGGTTTAAATAATATTGAAAATTTTAGTTAAATTCTTTTATACTGTTCTACAAAATGTGTTCATATTACCATTTAAATCTATGTTTATAAATTATTACAAACAAAACAATTAATAGAACTTCTTAACTCTTATTTCTTGTTAAATATATATAAAAAGAAAATAAATAAAAAAAAAAAACAAACAAATTTAACATAAACAAAATAAAATCAAAAATTTAAAAACATAAGTAATTAGGCAAAATAAAAATACAAAACCAAATGTAATGATAAAACTTTTTTGAACCTGTTGTCACCCCACATCAGTTTCCGTTATTTATTGTAATATTTATGTATGTATGTATCATTCATCACTAACTGTAACTTAAAGAATGATTACTATTATTTATTGTATTTATTTATAGGTTATACCAAATTTGTTAATAGCTTTTAGTACCTTAAGAATGAATAAAATGTTTTTCTAATCTTATCTAATTCTAATTAAGTTGGCAACACTATTTTAACTGGCAGCCATTTTGTCAGCTGTCAAGTGATTTATTTTAAATTTGGTTTGGCATTGCAAGAATTGAAGCCACAGGATTACCTAGCAAGGCGTAGATTCGGTGAATGGGCCCAAAACAAGATTTTCATAAGCCAATTTTGTTTAGCCTTGAAGCTCACTTTTGGTTGGATGGATACGTCAATAAACAAAACTACCGTATTTGGAGTGATGATAATCCTCAAGTGTATGTTGAGACACCGTTACATCCACAAAAACTGACTGTTTGGTGTGCTTTATGGTTTTGTATAATAATTGGTCCGTACTTCTTTAAAAACAATGCTGACCAGAATGTTACAGTCAATGTTGACCACTGTAGAGCCATGATTACTGAGTTTTTCGTTCATCAATTGAACGATTGACAACTTGGAGGACAACATTTGCCGCGTTATTGCTGATATTCGGCCACAAATGTTGAAAAAAGTCATCAAAAATTGGACTTTCAGATTAGACTACGTCCGAGCCAGCTGTAGCGGTCATATTCCAGAAAACATATTTAATTTTAAATGCCAGAAGATTATCTTTCGAATAGAGTAAATTTCATGTCAATTTAAAAAAATCATCTTTGTTTTATTCCATTTCAAAGTTCTATACCTCCACCTTTACATAGATGTTTATAATGTCACTGTAAGACTCCGAAATCAGGAAATTCTACTAACCGGTAAAACTTCGAATTTTTCAGCAATATTTGCAAAAGTCAAAATTGATTTGGTTTCATAATAAATTCATTCTGAACTTTTATTCAATGGTATATTAATATGTAATGCATTTATGTGGGATATTCGCAAAAAAAGTATGCCATCTAAATAGTCTTTTTTTTTTCTTTTTTGACCTAGTCTCGAAAATTGGTCAACCATATGAAATTTTGAATCAATGGTTAAAAATTTTTCAAGGTCAGCAGCTATTTTTAGCACCTCATTTGTGGGATATTCGCAAAAAATCTGAAACCATCTGAAAAGGTCTTAGTGATCTCATAAAAGGTCAGATAGTTTCAGTAATTGGTCAGCTAAATGTTTTAATGACTTTTTGAAATTTTGCAAGGTCGGTAGAGTATATGTAGGTTGTGATTTTGATTTTTTTTAAATTCATTAAAAAACGTAAAGCTGCCAATAATTACTGAAACTATTTAATATTTGATGAGATCACTAAGACCTTTCAAATGGTATATTTACGAATATCCCATAAATGAGGTGCTAAATATATCTTGGACTTGACCTTGAAAAAAACTTAACAAAATTATTAAAAAAAAAATAGTATGTTTGAAACTACATAGTTGTCGTTGTTTGACTAATTAGTACTTTTAGGTGAGATACTTTTTTTTGCGAATGTCCCACAAATGAGATGTTAACAATCTATACCGTGACTTTAAAAATTCATTAAAAAAAATTATGGCTGACCAATGACTGAAGTTAGGTATGCTTTAATTAGTTTACTTATAGACGGTATAATTTTTTTGTTGCGAATATCCCATAAAGGAGGTGCTAAAAATCGCTGACGAAAAAATATCCTTTTTCTGACCAATTTCTGAAACAAGCTGACTTTTTTAATACCAACTACTGACTTTTTAGATGGCATATATATTTTGATTGCGAATATCCCACATTTGGGGTTCTAAAATCCCACAGCCGGACTTTTACCATCATATGCCTTCATTAAACAGGCCATGCGAAGGTACTCTGTTGCCCAAGAAAACTGTTAACATTAGCGCCTGCCTCGCGACTGAACATAGGTACCCTAAGTGGGGCGATGGATTAGGACAATAGACTAAAGAGAAAGATAAAACCCTTGGAAGCCGCAAAACGGGCCTACATGTAATTATTGTCTATTTGTATTCTAAAAAATTCTAAATTTTACAGTACAGTAAATTTTAGAATTTCTCCATTTACATAATGCCAAAATAATAGAAAAAAAATAACAAGTATTGGTAGACAAAAAAAAAGAAACTTAAACCGACACAATTCAAAACACCCTATATACATAATTAATAATTTAAATTCAAAAGTGGGTATTTTTCTAAAACAGTGTTTTTCCTCTTTTACGTATATTCACCTGAATGAATAATTACTTTTTGTTCATCATTCTTGTTTGCTTTGTTTTAGCAAAAAAAAAAATTATTTTTGTTGTTTAGTGTAGAAAAAAAAATAATTCGTTAATGTTGCTTTTGTCATATGAAATAATAGTCCGGGTGGTAAAGTTGTCTTATTTTACCTAAGTTTAATTTGATTCATACTTGTTATTGTGTCGAAAATATAAATTGCACCACACGGGATGTCTGCTATTATATCTTACATCTATGTAAGAAGTTTTATAACCTACTCACATATGTATGGAATATGTTTTTTTTAATTATTTTGAAAGGACAAACCTTCTTTTGAGTCCAAAAACAAAACAGACCCGCGTTATCAACAACTTGGATTGAGGATCGCCCACGAAAACTTGCTACTGGGGTGTAAGTGGTTTAGAAATTCAAAAATTTATATTAGAAAAAATGCTAAAAAAGTCTGAATATGAATGTTTGCAATCAAAAATTTAAAATATTTAAAGTAATTTTCATAAAAAAAAAAACAATTTGTACAGGTTATGTATTTATTAGTTCTTTAACATTAAAAAAAAAATTAAGTATATTACAGTCACACCCAGTTGATATTCATCATTTGTTGTTTTAAATCATATGGTATCTACTTATAAAAAAATAAAAAAAAATTTGTTGCAACTCAATCTCCTTGACTATGAGAACAGCAATAGAAAAATCATTTCGAATGGTTTTTGACTCATGAGACGATGACTATAAGCCAACACATCATGTCTTAGTTGTGAGGTAAGCGAAATGATCAAAATTTTCTTTTGCTTTTCATGCAGCAAATGATGATTTTAAAATTGTCTTTTTTTTTCATAAAAATAGCTAACTTAAAAGAGATTCTATTTTAACAAACAATCGTCTGGCGGCGGTGTATGTATGTTGTTGGAGAAAATTGAGATTGAACACCCCAAAAACCTCTCAGAGTTCTCAGTATGCGGATGTGTGGCATTTTGTTCGTAGCGCGCGTTTGCTAGCGCTTCTAGCTCCTCGACAACGACGACGCACGCCGACCGACGACGCGACGTGCTTTTCGGATTTCCCCACAATTTTTCATCGCTACCAATTTGACATAATACCCAATCAATCCCAGGGATAAATTTTTCAAAATAACCCGCGCATTTAATTGAATATACCAACAAATATACCTCGAATGTGCTTAATTTTGTTAATATTTTTCGTTTCGTTTGTTTTTACTGTTAATGGTCTTCTAATTTGATAAAAAAAAGTGCTTTTATTTCCAAACAGGCACACACCACCCCACCAATTCAACAAGTGGAATTATGGTTTTTATGTGATGAATTATTAAAATGCCTTCGTGAATCAATACAAGCCAGAAGTTCACACGATCATCTTCACACGCGGAATTTGCATATGCGGGGTGATTCATTATTGTTCCGTATCCCGTTGTTGTCGTTCATGTGATTTCCCGTGCCCGTCCCGTCCCGTCCGTTATGATTGTTTGGCAGGAGCATTGAATTAAAATATTGCATCTGTAGCATAGATCGTGCGCCAAAATGAGTAACCCAACTTATAGTGCAGTGCCAATTATTCGGATCGAAGCTTTTGATGATAGTACGATTCCGTATGCCGATCAGGATCCCAGCGTTGATGATGTAGAAATAGAAACTCGACAAAACGATATTATTATCAATGTCACGGGCACTTCCAATGAAACTTCTCCGCAAAATGATGGAACATGTCGTGTACCGACGACAACGATACTTGCTGACGAGGAAGACTCAGCAGCTGTTGGACAGAGACGCAGGAATTTGAGAAAAAACTCGATTTCAATGCCAATTGGATTGAATTTGGAACTTTTGCAACAGTTACAAGAGAGTGGACTTGAAAACGGGAGCGCATGTCAAAGTGTGAGTAAAAATTAGAATTGTATAATTTTTTGTCTCTTTTGTTTTATGAGTTTTCCTTTCAAATCTACGTGTTTGTATTTGATAAATTTTAAAGAGGAAAAGGAACAGTAGGTACAAATTATCCCTAAAGTCTAGAGACATTGCCAATTTATAACAGTTATAACAGTTTATTGCCAGAAAAAGTGACTTAAATAAGCAGGGAGAGCCCTGTCCCTGCGGGGCCCCATAAACAAAACTGTTATAAATTGGCATGTCAGGAGTCACTTCCTAAAAGTTTGTTAAGATTATGTATGTATGTATTTGTATGGGAGATATGTACCTACAGACAATAACTTTTGAGTAAACAATGTCAATTCACTTTAACGAATTGATAAGACATCGACGATAAGGAAAACAAGGCTGGAGGTTATCTCGCCGAACAGTGCGGGTATTCAAGAGTGAAACAAAAGTTAATTATCAAGTATTCAATATTCTGGTTGTTGACACAGTGAAGTAGTTGATAGATCAGTCACTATGCTCATCGGTAATTGTTTTTCCTGAAATTTGGTAATCTTTCAACATGATCACATCGCAATGGGTTTCCCCTTGGTATTTAGTACCTGTTTTAGTTTGTTTTGTAATGGGTGATTTTTTAAGAGGCTTAGAACTTTTTAAAAAAAAAAAACACAAAAAATTCGAAAAAATGAATGAAATATTTATTTGAATCGATAGTTTGAACCTTGCAATTTAATGTTTAAAGATAATTTCATGCAAATGTTGACCGCGGCTGCGTCTCAGGTAGCCCATCCGCTGAGTCCAATTTTGGCATACTCTTTCACACATATCGGCCGGTATCTCACGAATGAATGCATGGATGTTGGCTTTCAGTGCGTCAATCGAAGCGGGCTTGTCCCTATAGACATTAACCTTGACATACCCCCACAAAAAATAATCTAATGGTGTCAAATCGCACGATCTAGGCGGCCAATTGACCGGCCCGAAACGTGAAATTAACTGTTCACCAAACTCGCCTCGCAATTGCGCCATTGTTTCGCGTGCTGTGTGGCATGTGGCACCGTCTTGTTGAAACCACATATCATGCAAGTCAAGAACTTCCATTTCGGGCAAAAAAAAGTTTGTTATCATCGCTCGGTAGCGATTCGCATCATCTTTGAAGAAATATGGCCCAATAATGCCGCCAGCCCATAAACCGCACCAAACAGTGGCTTTTTCGGGATGCATTGGTAGCTGTTGCAATGCTTCTGGCTGATCTTCACTCCAAATGCGGCAATTTTGCTTATTTACGTACCCATTCAACCAAAAATGAGCCTCATCGCTGAACACAAGCAGCGCGCGATGAACATTTCGAACCGAGCACGAATTTTGATAGTAAAATTCAATAATTTGCAAGCGTTGTTCATTTGTAAGACGATCCATGGTTAAATTGCAAACCAAACTGAAGCTGTTTGACAGTGACACAAGGTACTAAACACACGTCAGCTGTCAAAACCAGTGTTGCCAAAAGCAAACCAGCCAAAAAATCACCCGTTATTATAAGCTCTCTTACTATCCTTATATAGTATTTAATAAGAGATACCAGTGAACGTTGGTTTTCAATTTCTGTATAGAAGAATAGCAGGGAAAAATGTAGCTAAGTAAAGAGTCTACATTCGTGAAGTGCAGCTAAGAATCTCAATCTCTATACTTGACAGTGTCTATACCGACCGAGAACGAGGTTTTTCGGTTTTTGGATTAAGATTTAGTCAGGTTTATGGCCATAAAATAAAGAAACGCCATAGTATTACACTCCGGTTCGGAGGTTTAATTAATTATTTATTAAGTAAAAGCAATAAAATAAAGAGCTAATTGACGTACCGAAGTGATAGTCTATTGTTTTTGCATTTTATGGCCATAAATCAACCTGTGATCAAAGTGATGACGTACAAAATTCTATTGTCAGCTTTCAGGACTAAGTCAGCTGTCCGCCACCAGTAGTCCAGTGGCTAAATCCTGGAAGATTAGCAGTTTTTTTTTTTAAATAAACTTTGGATTTGTATCTACGTGAAATATTTTAAGTTCCATTATAACTGTTATTGTGGAATGTGGCTTATCGTCGTTGGTAGCAGAAGTCTCGAGATTCAAATATGTGAACGAGTAAATAGTTTCGAAGAGCTTTCTGGACGAAGCTTATTATTAGTTAGAATTAGAGGTGGTACTGTTGGGAAAGCACGACACCAGCTCCAATAATAACGGATTTAGGCGGATCGACAGATGTGGGTTGAATCATTGGTGCAGTTCCTCGCTTTTTCAACGCAACAGAGCTGAGCGACCTTACTGTAAACTTGTACTATGTGAAAACAAAAGTAAATATATAAAATATAATAATAGGCGTGTCTTTTTAAGAATAGCCAGTGACTATAAGTTCTGCAACTCTCGAATGGATATAAAAGGCGTGTTAAATATAATACATGCTTTATAATTTCAAGACTAGTTGATCTATAGATCTGAACCACAAGATCAAGTCTATATGTGCAATGCGATCATTTCGTGCATTTTCTTTTTTGCTCAAAAATTTTATTCGACATCACAATTCCTTAAAACATCATAATAAAACAAACTTATACTAGAATATTATTATTAATAATTCATTATATGCATATTATTTCAACTCAACGCTTTGGAAAAGATTTTTTTTTTTTTTAATTTAATTTCACGCAAGCTCAAAAACATTCTTTGTTGCCAATTTTACATGCTTTTCATTTTCATCATCACTTTGCAATAAATACAAAAAAAAAATCAGTCTGACAGCAAACAAAAATCTAATTTATTCAAATTGATCTATGTAGCTCATTTAAATATGGTTTTGAGGACTATCGTTCAATACTTCTTTGTTTGCGTTGGAAAATTTATGAGTAGCCGACTTTCTTGGAATTTGTGTATCTTTTTTTTTTTTATTTCCCCGGCATAACGCACCATTTGAAAACCAATGAATTTTCATTTGAATCACAAATAGTCTTGCCATTTTAATATGTACATATGTACATATCTTACCTCGGAGTAGTTTAGCTTCTTTCTAAATTGTATTCTTATTAATTCAATTTTTTTTAATAAGTAATGTGCACTCAAGAGCTAAAATTTCCCTTTATGAAGAGCTATGCATACATATGTTTTATATGTCTGGATATTAAAATTGAAATGAAAAATTGATTTGGGTATAAGAAGTTCAACATTCGTGTAGTTCGGCTGAAAAAAGGATATTTGTTTGGACATAAAACAAATGAACATTTTACATGTGACGCGACACAAGTATTAAGGTAAAATTGTTTTATTGGAGGAAGAATGCAACTGGCTATTTCACTATAATGTTATTCACCAATTTGGATTATACTATATGATTTTAAAATTGATAATATTAAAATCTTATTTTGCCGTTTGCTTTTTTTTGGTCAATTATTGTTCTTAAAACTAAACTTAATTCTATTGTGGGTTTTTCGTTGTTTTTTTTTTGTTGTTTTTTTTCGTTGTTTTTTTTTTTATTTTTTTATTTATTTCATTTGATTTGGGCTCGAAGGCCCACCCACCAGTTTTTTAAAGAAAAAAACTTAAAAATATATCTTGAACTATTAAGTGAGGAAAAAACAGAGGGTAGAGAGAGCTTCTTCCTGAGGAAACATGGATATGGAAGTGATTATTTTAGGAGTTGTAGAGAGAGTTTCTCAGAGAGGATATACTGATGTGCAAGTCAAGGGTGTACTGTGAAGTATTTGCCAAACGCAACATTCTTGAAATCGATTCAAAGAAGCCGTAGTTTGTACGGTGGTGAGGTGGGCGTAAGAGTGGAGCGGATCGTAGGTTTCGCGGATTAGTATGGATCGGTATCATTTCCAACAGAATAAGCTTCAATTCTTAGGGATTGAGAGATCTGATATGGCTACCAAACTTGGCTAGCGTATTCAAGGAGGGGCCTAAAGAACTAAAGAAAGTAATGTACAGGGACTTCGTGACGTAAGGGTTCAAGAATTCTTTAAACCAACGTTTTATGAAGCCGAGAGAGGAATTGGCCTTGTTAATTATTTGATAGAAATGAGAGCGAAAGTTAAGCTCACTGTCACAAATAATCCGAAGGTCTCAAATAAAACAAACAATGGTAATGGCTTCATTACAAAAGTAGTAAGTTCTGGGGGGTGAGGGTAACATTTTACGACAGAAGGTTATAGATTGACAGTTAGAAACGTTAAGTTCTAAATAAATTCTTATCGCACCAAGTTTGGAATCAGTTTAGGTCGTTTTGGAGCAAGCGAATGTCAGCGGGGGTAGAAGTGACCTTAATGATTTTCATATCATCTGCGTAAATAGACAGATATGAGTCACTTATTATACTTTCAACATCGTTTATTGTTAGAACAAAGATAAGATTGCCCAAATGACTGCCTTGAGGGACGCCTGAAGTGGTGTTAAGTGGCGGGATCAGAGATTGAGAACCTGAAGAGAACCCTGTATTGACGTTGTTCTAGATATATGATCTCAACCATGTTATGAAAAAGGGAGGGTATCCAAGGGCATTGAGTTAAAGGTATTTATATAGTCTGATGACAGATTTTATCAAAAGATTTATTAAAATCTGTAGTTATGACATCAACTTCTTTACCTTTCTCTAATGCATTAAGTGTCCTAGAGACAAATTCAGTTAGGTTAGTTGTGGTTGATCTACCCTTAAGGAAACCATGCTGATGCAGGGGAGAAAATATAGACTTAAAAGGAGTCGTAAACAATGCTTTCGAAGAGCTTGGGGATAGAGGAAAGTTTGGCTATAGACCGGTAGTTGGATATGTCGTTCTTAGCACCTTTTTTGTGGAAAGGGAAGATAAAGGAGTCCTTCCATAATTTTGGGAAAATAGCTTGAGAGAGTGAAAGGAGAAATAAAGTTGTAAGGGGCTTACAAAGCGAACTAACACATTTCTTAAGTAATATGGCGGGTAAGCCATTGGTACCGGGAGAGAAGTCACTTATAAGCACATATATTTTTTTGGAAACAATATTGCTCTTAATGTCAAAAGAGACTAGAGGGGTTTGAGGGCAATTCTTCAAGTAACTAAAAAATTCGCGGTCAGGTTCGTATGTGTTGTCACTGTATGATTGGCTGAAGAAGAAGGCAAAAAGGTTACTGATTGTTTTAGGGTCTGCAGAAGAAGTATTTTAATAATCACAATGGATGTGGCAATAAAATTGCCCTAGAGAAATTTCTTTAGTTTTAAGACCGCACAAACTTCCTCTTTTGTTCGATCACACTGTGGTTCTAAGGTCTGAAAAAAAAATTAATTATGGGAGCCTATTTTTATGCACCCTACCAAAAACATAGCTCAGTTGAAGGTAAATCATATTATGTGGGTATGCAAAAATTAACAATATAGCCCCGTGTTGTACAAAATTAGAAATCAATTGATTAAAATACTTCTGTAACTGTTTTAAAAGAAACGATTTTAAAAATAATTAATTTTTTATATACAAATATAAAATTTCGTTAACATTTTTAAGAAAAAAATTGGTATGCCATTTTTAAGATTTTTTAATATGGAGTTAAAACTTGAATTTTACAAAAAATCTTGAACGCGTTTTCAAAATATCGAATTTTCAAAAATCTAAAAATAATTTTTTGGAAAATTTTGATGTGCAATATTACTTTAAGTCATTACAAGCTTCTGCTCGAAATTCAAAAAGAACCCTTCTATGTAAGGTACTGTTAATAATAGTTCAATGTTAAATTTTATTACACAAAAACCAATTATCTAGATCGTAGGAGTCCTTTTTGAAATATCAAGTTTTCAAACCGAAAAATATCATTTTGAAAATTTTGGTACACAATTTTATATAGAATGTGTTAATGATTAATTATCAAAATATGTTGAACCATTTTCGAGAAAAGCGAAAATCAAAAAAATTGGTTCTTTTGGAGATCCCATCAATAACCATTTTTCTGAACTATTTTTTTTTTTTACTAAACGGCTGCTTTTAACTGTTTGATTTTTTTTTTTAAACCGGTGGTGCTGATTCTGAGAAAAATAAGATTTTCCTGTTTGTCCAAAAAATTTTGTAGGACTGGAACCTAACGTATTTTTGGCGCGAAAAAAAAATTAAAAAAACCTGTTGGTGGAGTGTCTAAAAAACCTTGGGTACTGGGTACCAAATTTAAAGAAAATCGACCCATCTGTTTCGGCTGTAGTCGAACAGACAGACAGACAGACGGACGTTTTTGCGAGACCCACTTTTTTCGTCTTCTCTATCATCGTAATTTCAAATTTGATCAAAATCTTGAGTTCGATTTTTTCCACATTTCCATAACTTGCCATATAGTACCTACATACATACATACATATATATCGCATGTAAAAATAGTATGTAGTGCTAATACGACAAATTATGTTAAAACTATACTTTGGGAAATTAAAAAAAAAACTAAGTATGCAATTATTTGAATCTTTTTTGTTCTAAATTAGTTGTGGAGAGAAAAAAAAAATTCTAAGATTAAGTTTGGCAAAGTTTGTAAACAGAAACTGGGTAGTTATAGTGCTAAGTTGACACATTTAACCCAGTTCTTGTTCAAAAACTTCTCCAGCAAAATTTTTTAAATTTAAATTTTTAAACATTCAGGCAGTAATTTTAATCAAAAGAACCGTTTTTGAGAAAATTAAAACAAAAAAAACATAATTGTTATATGGCAGCTTCCTGTTCCAGATGAGCTTGAATAAAAATTCAATTCTTTCCTCTAGACAATCACATAAAAAGCTCTGTATAAATTTGAAGCAAATCCGCCATTTATCAGTTTAGGTTGTAGCCCTGTTAGTTCTATGGCTCAATATACAAATGAAGGGGCATATACGCACACACAAACAGACAATAGAGATGGAACGGATGATGGTATGGCGATTAAAACGGTAAAATGTTTCTTTTACACGAAATCAATGTTAGTTTATATTTCTTTAAAATTATTGATCGCATCAATTTCAGTTTAGACACTTTAATCCATTAATTTGGTCCTTATTCAAAAGACATTATAAAGGGTTTTCCAATAAGAGGTGTTATTTTGAATAGCCCGCTATTTCGGTAGCTGTCACTTTTGAAGCTGTCATTTTGTTGACATTTGACAAGTAGAAACTACGCCATTAATAAAAATGGAACGATACACGCTTAAAATTATTAAAATTCACTATAAAAATGGTGAAAATTTGGCAGAGACGGTTCGTAAAACTAAAACATTTTTGGGTCTTCGTGAAGCACCTTGTCGGACCGCAATACAGAAATTGGTGGACAAATTCGAGCTGTTGGGACAAGTTAGTGATGTGAAGAATAAAACCCGTGCACGTCGCTCAAGAACAACTGAGAATATTGCTGTTGTAGCCCAAAGTGTTGAAGAAAACCCAGGTTTGTCCATTCCTCGTCGTTCTTTGGAATTAGGCATTCCACAAACGTCATTACACCGTATTTTGCCTAAAGACTTGGGTCTTAGCCGGCTGATCATCAACAACGTCGTGTCTTTGCTGATTGGGTCCTTGAAATGCATGAAAATGATCCGGAATTTCATCGAAAAATCATCTTGACTGATGAGGCCCATTTCCACCTCGGAGGCTACGTCAACAAGCAAAACTGTCGCATCTGGTGCTCGGAAAACCCAAGAGTTATTGTTGAAAAGCCTCTCCATCCTCAACGCGTGACTGTTTGGTGCGGTTTATGGTCCGGAGGGGTCATTGGACCTTACTTTTTCGAAAATGAGGCTGGAGCAACAGTTACGGTCAATGGAATGCGCTATCGAGAGATGATTAATGATTTTTTATGGCCGGAATTGGATGGTATTGATCTGGACAACGTTTACTTTCAACAAGACGGCGCTACGTGCCACACAAGCAATGAAACCATCGATCTTTAACGGGAAAAGTTTCCGGACCGTGTTATCTCTCGAAGAGGTGATCACAATTGGCCACCGAGATCTTGTGATTTAACACCTTGCGACTTCTTCCTTTGGGGCCACGTGAAAGATAAGGTCTACGCCAACAGCCAAGCGTCGATTCAAGACCTCCAAGATGGAATTCGTGAGGCTATCGAGGACATAGGGCAGCCACTTTGCGATTTGGTTATGGAAAATTTCATGAAAAGGATATGGTCCTGTAAGCGTGGTCGTGGCGGCCATTTGGCTGATGTTGTGTTCCATTATTAACGGCATACCTTCTTCTTTATAATGAAATAAACATCCGATCATTTACATATATATATATCAATAAAGCAAAACTGATGGAACTGTAAAGAAAAGTGCCCAAATTGAATTCATTATTCAATGAATGTCTTGACCTAACCTACAGCTTTCTTTTGTAAAAAAATACATAAATCAGCACTGGTACACTGGGGCGTATGTGCACTATTACCAATGATTTTGAAAAAAAAAATTGCTGGATGGCATATCAACGGTTTATTGATGTGTAAACATCTATGCTGGCGGTAGAGTGAAAAAAAACGTGAACGTTCGTATGCAACGTTACGTCGTGCAACGTTACGGTGTGCAACGTTACGATCTGCATACTAGGATGGGTGCGTTCAGTGAAAAAAATCTTAAGATCCCCTTCAAGCAAAAACAAGTCCGTTTTGGATCCGCGCACGTTGATGTTTACACATATTAACCGTGAGTCCCGGCACTCACACAATTTTTTTGTTCTTAATTGTGCAGATATTCAGCTTTTGAAAGATGTGTCGCTGCAGAGATTTAGCTTGTGTCATGCAGTGAATAAGCCACAATAGACAATTGCATGGACATTCGGCATGAACGGTTTGAGGATATAAGGTTTTTTCTTGCGGAGGTTTTTTTCTAGGGGTTTCTAAAGTCACATGTATTATATAGTGCAATAAGCCGCAATCGACCGATGCCCTAAAAATCAGAGGGATCTTTACGGTAGGTTTATTAAAAGTTTTGCCTGATTGTTCACTGAATCGGTCGACTCAAATTTGGCCACCAATCTTGGGATAATCGACATGGAAGGACAACCATGTAAATCGTAAAATGGGCGCAAGTGTTATCATTTAGACGTGCTGTTCAATCGTATAACATGCCATGGTGATTTGGCATCAGTAACTGAATAATAAAAAACAGATTTGACAGATGTCACTAAACCAACATGGCCGCCATAGGCCTCCAAAATATACGCGTGCCAATTAAAAAACCTTTTCTAACAATTATTATTGGAAGTTATCAAAATTACTACCTGTGTATTTAAAAATGTAAATAAAATTGCGTCTTTATATGTAGGATCTATAATTACGGTGACCATCCGTTCATTATTACAATGAACTGTTCATTATTTGACGTAGATGTTCATTATGAATTAGATATTTTGTATTCAAAAACATAAAAATGTTCTTTATTTCAAAAGCTGTTCATTATTTGTTCATTATTTTATTTAATTTTGTTGATACAAATACGAAAAACTAACCAAGCCAAAATTCTTTCAATAAGATGATAATGCGAACGTGCCCTAAATTACTGAATGTAAAGTCGAAACTATGAAATCTATTTCAATTACTAAATTTAACTATGAAACGACCTGTTTAGAGTTGCAATATTTACAACGAAAGCCAGATTTAATTAAACAAATCTATACCTACTGCAGAAAAGTATTCAAATATGTAAACAAATAAATGTAATGTTATTAGGTCCTTATTTTAAATAACGGAGATACCTACTTATAAAGCGGATATTTTATTCTAAAATTTAGTTAAAGTAAAGACTGATTATTATTTATTAATATTAATTTTAATTAACTAAAGCAAAGACTGAATCCTATGTGTTATATTTTCCTGTTCAGTTATTTTTTAAAATAAAAAAAAATAATAATTAAAAACTGGGTTAATTTTTTTTTTGTTTATTATTTGAAATTTAAAAATATAATCACCGTATCTATAATACAAATTCTATATATACTACTTAAATACATTAGCCAAGCAGCTGCCTACTGACGTGACAAGGCCCTCACTAGTCTACTCTTGAGTCCAAGTAAGATCGTCGGAATGAAACGCCAAATTTTATGGACTAAAGGCCGTTAAAACCTATTTTGAAAAAAAAATGTCTTGTTATGTGTCCAGTTTTATATTTAAACTGCAATGTATAGGTACATTTCATAATGATAGCTAAAGAAAAAACAAAAGAATATATATTTACCTAATTACGTACCCCTAAAAGTATATGATAAATTATTTTTAATGTGCCAGTGCATGCAATTCACTCACATGCTTGCACAAAGACAATGCAATTGCTGGTTGGTTTTCTTATCAAATTATTCAATAACAAGAGCGATAATTAAATTTACAAATCACATCTTTTCAATTGAATTTTGACTTCATTGATTGATATCAATCATGCAATAAAATTTTGCTATCTTGTGTCTACTGAGCACTCTGACTTGTGAGTTTATACGAATGGCTTTGAGTTGTAAATTGCCACTTGAGTAAGAATTCCGATTTAATATTTGTTTGTAGCTTTTAAATTGAGTCAATTGGTTTGTTTTATTTACATTTCATTTTTACATTATTTGCTGTCGTTAATGTATAGGTACCTATAGATATAGAAGAGGCAATTCAAATTTATTGATAAATAATAATAAACAATGATTATGGGTTTAACTTGACGTAAATTGAAGGTAGTTCGATGATTTATTTTAGTTTGAAACAATTTTGTATTTCTCTCTGTCAGTAAGGCTGTATTTAGTGTGTTTTAATTGTTTTAGATGATTTAGAATTTCTTAGTAAGAATCATACTCTATTCAAATTATTATCAACTGAACAGAAATTAATAGCCGTTTATAATTTTGAGGGAATAGTTGAGTAATCGGCAAAAAAAAGTGGACTTATTGTTGTGCCTGCCAATGGACTAAGAGTTAGAAGGATAAGGAGGAGGTAAAAAATGAAGGGTTAAATATGATTTCTGAGGACAATAAACAAAGTTAAGTTTAAAACAAGAAGGTATTACAAATTAAAAAAAAAAATAATCATTCTTTTTGCATTAAAGCTAGAGCGATCAAATTTTAAAGGGTCTTTTTTTAGAGCTATAGAACTTTGAAATGGAATAAAACAAAGATGATTTTTTTTTAAATTGACATGAAATTTACATTATTCGAAAGATAATCATCTTCTGGCATTATACACTTGTGCTACTAATATAATTAAGCCACTAAAATAAAGCAAAATATTTAGTTCAAAATCAAGTAATTTTTTACGCAACTTTGTAAACTTGTATAAAGGAAATAAACATTAAATATTCTTATTTCATAATAAAAATGTATTTAAAAAAAAAAAAAATCGGATAAAGGCACAAGTTAACACGTTTTTAGTTAAACTGCATTAGGCCAAGTGGACAAATAATTAAGCCATCTATAATGAAGATCATTAATATTGTATTTTCTGTATTTTAGAATACGTTTTACCTTCTGTGTACCTAGTATTTGGTTGGAAATCCTTTTTGCCTTATTACCTCAGCACATCTAGTTCCCATTGTACCGACCAGCGCTGCACATTGGGAGGGGGTTATTTTATTCCACTCTTGTTTGATTATATCCCATAGAGAAGCCTTATTCATGGTTTTTCTTGCCGCAACTGCCCTTTTTATTATACCCCATAGATTTTCTATTGGGTTCAAATCGGGACTTTGAGCAGGCCACTCCAGAACTTTGATAGAGTTAGATTCAAACCAGGACTTGACGACCCGAGAACAATGCTTCGGGTCGTTATCTTGTTGAAATATCTAGGCTAAAGGCAAATCATCGGCATAATCCCTATTTAAATGATTGTCCAGAATGTCCTTATACATTTCACCTGTCATTTTTCCATGGATTTGTATGATAGGACCAACTCCAGATGAGGTGAAGCATCCCCAAACCATAACAGATGAGCCGCCATGCTTGACGGTTTTTTTTGTGTATTTGGGGTCCAATTCTTTTAATGGAGGACGCCTGACGTATGGTCTTCCATCATTTCCAAAAACATTAAATTTCGATTCATCGCTCCAGACGACCAAATTCCAAAATTATTGGCTCTTTCGAAGATGTTCTCTTGCGAACCGTAGTCTCCGTGCAATATTTTTTTTCGACACGTGTGGTTTGCGTCTCGCGATTCGTCCATTTAAATTATTCTCTTTAAGGCGTCGTCGTACGGTTTGTGCCGATATTTTAACGTCGTAGTCTGTCTCCATTTGGGATCTTATTTGTACCGATGTCAAGAAAGGATCTGCTTTGCTTAGCCTGGTGAGTTTTCTATCCTCAGCAGTAGTGGCTTTACGCGAGGCAAATTCTCAAAGGTTTGTTTTTTTCGGTAATATTCAAGCGCGTTTCTTACTTTACCTCGAGAAAATCCCAAGGCCTGGGTTACTTTCATAACGGTTTTGTGTCTTCTAAAGGATTCGCAAATGACTCTTCTTTCAGATGGAGTGGAGCTCTTATTTTTACCCATTTTTGTTAAAAAACTTAAAACTTCCGTTTAAATACACTTAAAGCGATTAAAAAATTTATAAAAAAAAAAAAAATCCATACAAAATCGGCAGTGAAAATAATCAAATTACCTGTATTTAATGAAATGGCTTAAATAAATGAGCACTTGCACTTTGACCGCATCAGAATCAACTACGCCTAATTTAAAAACAAGAAAACATTTTTTCTCAACTGACATATGGTTTTCATATAGGGATAACGGAAGTTATTAACGGTTCAAAAAAAAACAGAACTAAAGTGACGCAGGAAAATATTATTGAAAATAAATATCTTTGTTCGTTTTGCGGCTTAATTAGTTGAGCACAAGTGTAATTTAAATATGATTTCTGGCATATGACCGCCACGGCTGGCTCGGTAGTAGTCTAATCTGGAGATCCAATTTCCGATGACTTTATCCGTATATGGGCGTATATCGGCAATAACGCGGCGAATGTTGTCTTTTAAGTGGTCAATCGCTTCGGGCTTATGGGCGTAGACTTGTGACTTCACATATCCCCATCACATCAAGCGGCATTAAATCGCACGATCTCGGAGGCCACTTCACGGGTCCGTAACGTGAAACTATGCGGTTACCAAACGTTTCCTTCAATAAATAAATTGTGGCACGAGCTGTGTGTGACATGTTGTGCCGTCTTGTTGAAACCACAGATCCTACACATCATGGTTGTTCAATTGATGAACAAAAAAGTCAGTATACATGGCTCTATAGCGGTCACCATTTACTGTAACGTTCTGGCCAGCATCGTTTTTAAAGAAGTACGGACCAATTATTCCATCAAACCATAAAACAGACCAAACAGTCAGTTTTTGTGGATGTAACGGTGTCTTAATATTTACTTGAGGATTATTATCACTCCAAATATGGCAGATTTGTTTTTATTGACGTATCCATTCAACCCAAAGTGAGCTTCATCGCTAAACAAAATTCTCTTATGACAATTGGGATCAACGGCAATATTGTTTTGGGACCATTTGGGCACAATTTGGAAGCGTTGTTCAGGCGTCAGTCTGTTCATGTTGAAATGCCCAACAAAACAAAAAATAAATCACTTGACAGCTGACAAAATGGCCCCCAGTTAAAATAGTGTTGCCAACTTAAAGTTCTATACCTCTAAAAAAAATAGCTTTAACCGTTTCAGATGATTAGGTTTTTGTACCTCTAAGGACATCAACAATGGCTTGTTTAGTTTATTTTGGCATACTAGCATCTTCTGATGTAAAACAAAAAATAATGAGGAGCAAGAGGAATGGAAAGAACAAATTAACCACATCATTATTTGCCGATGCCAGCATAAATAGTTCCAACATTTATATTAACGATTGCTTTACGAAATATACTCGTACTCTTTTTATGGCAGCTAAAAAACTTAAAACAGATAAAAATTATAAGTATTTGTGGTATAATAATTCTCAAATTATGTTAAGGAAAGTGGAAAGAGGTAAGGTTGTTGTAATAAGGTCTTTTAATGATTTAACTTTGCTTCAAAATGAATAATATAAACACTGATACATATCCAGAAGATCTTTTTTTCAACAGCCTTACCTTAAGTACCATTAGTAATTGTAATTATAAAATTTTTCTTGACAGTTTAGAGAATAAGAAAGCTTTATTTATAATTCACCAAAATGTAAGAAGTCTTCGGCAAAATTTCGATTTATTAGTTGGCAATCTGGAAGCCTTTGAAAACTTACCGGAAATTATCTTTGTATCTGAAATTTGGATTTATTCATTTGAGATTAATGATTACAGTATTCCTGGCTATAATTTTTATGCCAATACAAATGACTCGTATGCTTCTGGTGGTGTAGGTGCTTTTGTAAGAGATACTTATGATATATGTGATATGAAATGCTATAAATTGACGAGTGCTGATGTTTTAAAAATTTCTTGTTGTTTTGGCAAAGAGTTATTTTCCTTTATTTGTATATATAGATTAAATTCTCAGCCGTTCAATGCTTTTTTAGATGAATTTTCGGTTCTCTTGCGCAATTTGAGGGTTGGTAATCTGGTAATTGTAGGTGACTTTAACTTGGACCTGCTTAACTCCTGTCCTAATTTGGATTCATATCTTGCATTAATTTCCGATCATGGGTTAACTTCATTTGTTAATGATGTAACAAGGCCGACATCAGATACCTGTCTTGACCACGTATTAGGCCGTTTTATTAATATTCAATCCATTCAATGTGCTGGCATTAATTGTGATCTTCAAATTTCTGACCATTGTATGACTGGTATTTTGTTCTCCACTCTGGATAATAAAAAGGAAGATGATTCACTATATAGCGAAACCAAGATCAACTTCAAAGAGTTGAATAATGCGTTGCGCATCTATAATTGGGAGGTAATTTATGAACAAGAAAATGTCTCCAAGGCTTATGATTTATTTCTTGACATTCTTAAGAATTTTATTGCCATGTATAGTTACGTTAATGTACCACGAAAGTCTGAAAGAAAGCTTAAGCCTTGGATGAACCGGCTTCTCGTGAAAAAAATAAAACAGAAACATAGACTGCGCATAAAATGTAATAAACACCCACAAAATTTATGTTTAAAAAATCGCTACAATCGAATGAGCCGTGAAATTAATGTTGAAATCAAAACATGTAGGGATAATTATTATAATAATCAAATAAGAATGTCCCAAAGGAACATAAAAAAAGAATGGAAAGTGGTTAATAGTATTATTAATCGAAGTGTTAATGATCAAAATAGTTTGATAGCGTTGAACAACGGGGATGAAATAATTTCAGACCCTACTGCTGTAGCTAATGCATTCAATGAGTTCTTTGTTTCAGTTGGACAGGAATCATTTTCGAGGGGCACCTCTTTTCTAGGATATTCTTGTACTAGTTCCAGCTCTCTAGTTTCGTCTTTTCAAATAAATAGTTTTTACTTCGAATCAATATCTGGTCTTGAGATATTAAAAGCCATAAACTCTCTGAATAACTCCAAATCTTTTGGTAATGATGGTATTTCTAACATTGTGTTAAAGAAAATCGCTTTGAATATTGTGGATATTTTGACATATATTTTTAATTTGAGTATTTTCTCTGGAATCTTTCCTGATGAACTTAAACACGCCATTGTGATACCCCTGTTTAAAAAAGGGAGTAAAAAAGACAAAAATAATTATAGGCCAATTTCGTTGTTGCCTTCTATTTCAAAAATATTTGAAAAAGTAATTAAATGTAGGGTTTTGAACTTTCTCAATAATTCTAATTTTCTTAGTTCCAAACAGTTTGGGTTTAGGACTGGGCTCTCTACTGAGGATGCTTTGTTGGATTTTTGCTCTTTTATTCATAAAGGACTGGATGATCAAAGGTTTTGTAGTGGACTTTTTGTGGATATTACGAAAGCCTTTGATATGGTAGACCACAATATTCTTTTGAACAAATTATATTATGCGGGCTTCCGTGGATTTATATATGAGTGGTTTGCATCTTATCTGAAAAACAGGGAACAAAAGGTCAAGCTCGGCAGCTGTCTGAGTAACTCCAAGGTTATCAATCTTGGAGTTCCTCAGGGATCTGTTCTTGGTCCCATCCTTTTTCTAATTTATATTAATTCTACTTTTGAACTACCTTTTGTTGGAGAAGTAAGGGCGTTTGCAGATGATTTGGCAATTGCATACAGATCCGTTAGTTTATTGAACCTAGTGGCTGATTTAAATCATGATGTGCACTTATTGAGAGTTTGGTTTGATGCACATAAACTTTTGGTAAGCAATAAAACTAAACTTATGTTTTTTTCCCTTAGCTCTAACGTGACTCCAGACATTAATGTTATATTCCACTCATCGAACTGTGCAAGGTATAATTTACACTTGAGTTCCTTTCAAAATTCGTATCACTATTTTAATGGTAATGTTTCTTGCGACACCAACTGCTTTCAAATTGAAAACGTTAACTGTTTTAAATACTTGGGTGTTCTTATCGATAGAAATTTGAGCTGGTCTGAGCATATTTTAGGGCTTAAATAATATTTCCTTTCAACAATCCGTTGTTTTTATCGCCTTAGAAAGTATTGTTCTGATAACACCATGAAAACTGTTTACTATGGGATTTTTCATTCTCGAATGCAATACGGTATAAGCTGTTGGGGAGGTGCTTATCAGAACAAAATGAAGCCGCTTATTGTGCTGCAAAAATGCGCTATAAGAAAAGTGTGTAACTCTCCCCGTCTCTCTCATTCCATAGAGCTTTTTAGGCGTATAAAGATTTTGCCTGTCAGACAGTTATTTTATTACAAGGTTCTCAAGATTTTCTTTATTAGAGGCGGGTACTTGCAGAGTCCAATATGTGAAGGCTATATCTTACGCAGTAATTACCAATCCTTAGTTGCCATTCCTTCTTTTCGTACTACAAGCTTTAGAAACTCGTATCATGTTGTCTCATGCAAATTGTATAACCGCCTTCCAGCTAGCCTGCGTAACCTACCAACTCTATTCGGCTTTTTGAAAAAAGTAAAACTGTGGCTTCTTGATTTCGATCATAATGAAATCGAAGTTTTGTTGAGCTATATTGTTTAATTGTTTAATTCAATCAATACTGTCAATGAATTTGAATTTGTTTTATCTTGTTTCTTTTGAAAATGCATTTTGATTTAATTCTTTTTAATTTTTTAACTTAACTTTCCTTATATTGTACACCCCACGCTTAATTTTTGTACTATGAAGTGGCATTATCTCTATTTTTATGAAATACCAATGTCACTAACTATTCTCTCTTAAAATCACTATTGTAATTTTGTTAGAGCAATCTTAAGATTTATCAAATGTTATAGTTATTAAGATGAGGATAATGATTAATAAAAAAAAAAAAAAAAAAAAAAAACTTGTAATACCTCTATTCGTTTAAATTACAAAACTGACAACTTCTATATGAATTTATGTCAAAGTTCATACACATTGTTATTTTTTTTCGGAATTATATGAACAGACCTAAAATTTTACCACAAAATTAATTTCCTTTAAAATGTTTATTTATTTATTGTAGAAAGCTCTCATGCGATTTTCCATTGCGTTTTCTTTTAGAAAAAAAAGTCAATCCAAAATTTTCAGAGAAAATTTAAAAATAAAAATTCGAATAGTCGCCAATTATTTTGTCTAACATCTAACCTTTGCAACAATTATAATTATTTGTATTTTAGTACTAGCTGGTCTGCTCCGATTTTGCATGGCAAGTTAAATAACCCAAAAAAAAAACATTTTCTCAAAAATAAAAAAACTGAAATTCTTATTTCTGTTATGTGATTTTTTATCAAAAAACCTAAACACACAGTTTTCTTAAAATCATTTTGTTATTTATTAAAGGAACTAAGTTTTATCAAAATTGTTAAAGCTGTTTTCGAGATAATTAAAAAATAAAAAATAAAATTGTTGTGTGGCAGCTCCTCGTTCTAGATAAGCTACAACAAAAACTCAAATTTTCCCTCTGTGGAATCACATAAAAATGCTCTGTACCAAATTTATAGCAAATCGGTTAATCTTTAGTGCACACACAGACTGACGAATGGCATGCAAAAAACATTTTTTTTGGACTTTAACATCATCGTAATGTTAGTTTTGATTAACATCGAATTTGTATTTCACAAGAAACCAATTAAAAAGTGCTACGAAATTGAGCCTTGAATATTCGCTCTATAGAGCAAGTAACAATGTCCCATTCTCCTTAGATTTCGAGTTATGTACATATTATATTAAAAATATGGAAGAGTTACCATCAGTGCCATTATACCTGTTGCCAAAAAATTCAAGGCTCTATTTCGTAGCACTTTTTAATTTCATCTTTTTTTAGGTGCTAACCAAACATAATACGAAACAATGAGACCCGTAACGCAATTGTATTCTTTCTGCCCCCCCTTATGTTTTGCTTTTTGTTCATTCAATAACCTAAACAAGAATTCGATATTTATTTTAAATTATATTTTTCAAATTGCTGAAGACACAGGTGTAAACACACCTGGAATGCCACAACGACAGAGATATATCATATATTTAGGTATTAAAAAAAATAACCAAGGAATAAGTGACCACTTAAACAAGAGGCACATAAAACTTTATTCTTCTTTTAAAGTACAATTAATTGGTACAATATATGTAAATGTAGTAAGTAACTTTACAATCGGATGAGGTCATGAGGATTATTCGCTGACTTATTTGTTGTCTGACAAAATTAAAATAAGAATAACTTACAGAACCTGGTTTGGTTGAAAATGTTCAAGCAGCTTCATTGATGATGCAGCAATTTGATCGATGACAATTATCAACGATTATAATTGGGGGAAAAACAAAACAACCATAACCATCACCGAACACCGAACACCAAACACCGAACACCGATTAGAAGTGATTTGTTTTCTTTTCATATTTTGAAAGGCTGCAATTCTTGTTTTCCGATTCGATTCGTTCTCGTATAAAACCTACATATATAGTCTCGATCTTGACTATGTATAGTGTGAAAAATGTATATTACATGTCATTTGCAAAAAATACGATCGAGAAGTTGCATCGTCTATCGTTGTGTCGCGCTTCGTCAACAATTTAGTTCCCACGTTTAGTGCCAATTGAAAGGGTATTGTTAAAGGAAGACAATTTGTCGGCAGCGGGTGGTACACACATAATCGTCAATCGTCTAAGCCCAATAAAAAGAATATCACTGTTGTTTTATTGTTCAAATTTATGTGAGATCGGTTGTAATTGAATTATAGTTCTATTGACATTGTGCTGTCCATAATATCTCTATGAAATATCAATGATGACAGGAATTGAATTAAAAATAGAATCTACTTGTTGTTAGTGTGTGCTAAGTGCAATGTGATTGATCAAACGAATCTATCGAAATATTAGAAATGGATACAATTGAAGTAGATACTTCATTTTCAAATGCAATTTTCGAAGCCGACAAATCCAGCAAAAAATTCGGTGAAAATTCGAAAGCAGATATTTCGGATATTATATCGGATAAGGCAGGTATTTATTTAGACATTTCTAGGATAATTCGCCGTTTGCGTGCGCTTAGAAATATGAAACTGTAAAGCAACTATTCCTCGCTTCTTCTGTTAAAAATGTGGGATTGAATTTCGCTTCGATTTGCCGGTTCAGTAACTTCCCGTCAGTGTTTTGTGATTTTTTTTTTCTCCTACAGCTGTTTCTTCGCAAAAGTGATGAAGAGAATAAAACTGAAATGGAATGTATACATAATTATGCATGCTTTTTAATCAAATTGTTTTCAGAAGTCAAATGCCTCTGGAGTTGTGTTTTTTTTTTTATTCTTTCTATGTTGTGTGAATGATGTTATGATACATATGTATATCGTGGCCAAAGCTTTATAAGCAAATCGTTTGCACAGTGGTTTTGTCAATAACACAAAATTTAAAAATAATATTATCGGGTTTTTCAATAAGAGCGCTACAAAAGTTTTTTTAAATAAAACAAAAAAGGTTATGGATATCAATGAAATTCTTTATTCCTGTGAAAGTAAGTTTGATGCCATTATGTATGGAACTCGATTTCTTTTGCATGGCCACCACGGGCACGCTTGCAGAAGTCCAGACGCTGAACCCAATTTTCGACGATTTTCAAGCATAAATCAGCCGATACTGCTGCAATTTCACGTTCGATATTCGTACGAAGTTCATCAATGGTCGCTGGCTTGTTGGCATAGTCTAACGGCGTCAAATCGCACGACCGAGGCGGCCAAGCGACTGGACCAATTCGTGAGATAACACGTTCTCCAATCTTGGTTTCCAATAAATTGATTGTGACATTCGCTGTGTGGCTTGTGGCGCCGTCCTGTTGGAACCACATGTCCTCCAAGTCCATATCATCCAATTGGGGTCAAAAATATTCGGTTATCATTGAACGGTAGCGATTCCCATTCACAGTAACATGCCGGTCTTGATCATCACGGAAGAAGTACGGCCCAATGACGCCGCCGGCCCATAAACCACACCAAACCGTAATTTTTTCGGGATGCAATGATGACTCATGGAGTACGTGTGGATTGCTGCCTGACCAATACCGCATATTTTGTTTATTGACGAAGCCATTCAGCCAGAAATGAGCCTCATCTCTGAAGATGATTTTTCGATTTTTAGCGCTCTTAACGTTGAGGCCACTGACTCCGAATTTCGGTAGTAAATTTTAATAATTTCGACTCGTTGTTGGCTCGTATTTCTTTCCATCATGAAATGGCAAACCTTGGTGAAGAGAAATGTCAAAAGAGCGGCAAGAAATATGGCGTCGTTTGTTGTCCCTGTTGCTCTACTTTTGTAGCGTCCCTGTTGAAAAACCCTTTATTTACTTATTGTTTGTATATTTCTTGACTTTTCACAACAAATAAGGGTTTATTTTGGTCAAATAACATTCAAGCGTCTGGTGGTTAAGGCATTGATAGGATTTTAAAGGACTTTCGACATCATTTTTGTCAATAAGCGCCGCGCCCTAGAATTTCCAAAATGAAATGCAGCTTGAAATTTCGGGCATTGTGAAGAATTACAAATATGACAGAATAAATGTTCTGGACCCATGTTCTGTAACTCTCGCATGGTTAAAATCAGTCGAGAAACGATGGAAAATGGAACAAAACTCATATGATTTGTTTCAATTTTCATCGTTTCTCGACTGCTTTCAACCATGCGAGAGTTACAGAACATGGGTCCTGTTTCCTTAAAATAACGCTGCACGGAGTCGGAAAATGTCTCCGAATTTCATTGTTTCATTTAGAAACTACTATGTGAAACAAAAAGCATTAGATTCTAATGAAAGTCGTTTTCCATCGAATTTCCTTTTTGAATGCAATGGAATTATATGAAACATAATTGTCTTTCAAAAACGACACAACGCTATTTGACAATAAATCATTTTGTCAAGTATTTATAACTTTGACAACTTTGTAGAATAACTGGGTACATAAATTATTATAGGTTTCTTCAGGTACTTTGTGAACTTAAAATTGCAATCAGTCAAATTTTGCGGGGATGAAATTCTCTCATGGAGAAGTGAAACGTCAACAAAAAGTAAACAAATGTGCCCTTCAGCAACGAGTAGTTTTGGGTAGTTTTGGACTTGTAGGCGAACGCACCTATTTTGTGCCATAAATCGGGTACTATAAACAACACTATCAAAACATCACTCCGAACACCACAATTCAAAGACTGTGAGTGCAAAATGAGTGAAAATGGCAGCAATAAAAATAATAAGAAAAAAGCTTATGGCCGGTCAAAAGCTCTTGTCAATTCAAACTTTTTAAGACAGATTTTGTATTGTCAAAGACGACACAGTTTTAAGCTGCGTGCAGATGGGAAATAATTGTGTGCAAAATACTGCTTGTAGAAAAATGTTAACTAGTAAATGGAATTGAAAAAGAAATATTTTTGTGAAAAGCTTTATTTAAGGGTTCTCTTAGCTTAAAGCGAAACATTTGATGTGAAACCGCGACGGGTGACGAAAGCTTAATACATAAAATCCGAAGCAGGACTATTCAGTGCCGAACTTTCACCGTTGGACACTTCACCACCAGATTTTCACAACCAGACTTTTAGTGCTTGGAATTTTCGTTACAGCGGTTTCGCCATTGGGTAGTTCACGGTCGTTCTTTCAACACTAGACTTTTAAACGCTACCTGCAGATAGGTATGCAGTGTTCATTATTCTGTTTCTTTTGGGATAAAAATGTGGTTAGTCACAATAGGACAGAGATTTTTTGCCAAGACTGCTCTTAAACGATGCAATTTCTTTTTGCGATTTTTAAGCACGTAGGCGAGGGACGTATGTGGTGGCCGGGGTAAACGAAATTGCATTTACGAAAAAACGTAAAAACAACTTGTTTCTATTTAAAATAAAAAAAGAATAAAAAGACGAATTGGTAGGAAAAAGTTGATAATATTACCAAACAATTGGATGTATTGTAACTGGGACGGAGATTCAGGATCTAGGACAAAGGTTCTGGATGTGGAAGTGGATCTGGAACCGGGACAAAAGTTCGGGAGGCGGGTTTGGAACTTGTACAAAGGACAATTTTTATTTTTTGGAAACAAAACATTTTTCATAAACTTATATATATATATACTTATATATATATACTTATATATTTATACTTAGATATATATACTTATATATACATACTTATATATATATACTTTTATATATACTTATATATATATTGATAATAAAAAAATTATATGAAAATTCATTAATTTTGTTACTTTTTTTCGTTTTCTAGACAATAACCAAAAACTATGCATTAATTTACTTTCCCTTTATCTCGTTTGGTTTACTGTCTCTTTTAATTTTGTGTTATATATAATAATTCAATGTTAAAAAAGAAAAGTTTCTTATACTTTGAAATTGCTTATTATAACTTAAGATAATTTTATGCATTGCAATGTAAAATGAAGTCTTGCTAAACAACCGAATTTCTGTACCTATATGTTGCAATTTTCATAAAGATCAATTTGATATTATTTAGTGCGTTTAAAAAATAAAAAAAATTGCCTCCCACCAGTAAAAAATAGTGTTATCAAATGATTTTATAATACTTTCGATCATTTATTTTTAATTTGTCATTTTTTTCGCAAAAGTTTCTGTTTTGCACAATTTCCTAAATAAAATGCAAATGATTAATTAAGAAGCCGAAAAAAAGACACGATTTTTTATTTTTGTTATTCAACACAATATAAATGAATTCTTATTGTGAATTAACCATTTCAACCAAAAACTACCCTACTTTGCCAATACGAAAATAAAATATCCAGCCACGAAAAATCTGACACCTAAACGGGCGGCACTCAAATATTGAGCACTTAAATGGCAGCACTTAGATATCCAACACTGAATCGCCGGTGGTGAAGTGTCCGGCTATCAATTTTCGGTGGCAAATAGTACCGTACCGCATAAAATAGGATAATTTTTGTTTTTTAATATAAGCCCGTGTGCTTATTGGATTAACATCGGATTAAATTCAATCCGAATATTGATTTTTGACGCTAATGAGATTAATCTGTATGTCGAAACGTCAAAATTTAATCTCAGATCACATTTAACCAAACTCAAAAAAAGTGTGATCTGACAACGAATAAGTTCGACGACCGACGCGACGCACATTAAAACACATTATGACCCCTTTCACACGACGAAACAAGTTGTTGGAGATTTTTTTTAAGTTTTTTTCTAATATATCTTGTACCTTTTACAAAACTAAACAAAATTGTAAGAGATTTTCAATAGTTTCCTTATAAATGACCTTTGTTGAGCGCACTCTACGTTAAGTTTGAAAAGGAATGTCAAAAAATCTCGTCAAATCGTTGGCTTGGGAGATTTTATTCACGCCACTCTTTTCGAGCCCTTCTCTCCAATAAACTGAAAGTTGCTGGAAACTCAGTTTCTTCGTGTGAAAGGAGACATCATTGGAGCAATACAACACTCCACAACACACAACGTAGTCAAGGGTGAATTCGGCTTTAGAGGAACTTAAATCAGAGTAAATACTGGTCCGCCACCAAACAAAAAATATGCACGACTTGATCTCACGAACTTGCTCTTGTGGTTAACAACTGTGTGTAACGCACACATTGAAGATGCATAATGTACATATTTAACGACAAAATATTATAAGATTCAAAAGTAATAAAAATTGTTTTTTTTTTGTTTTTACAAAAATGTTTTAAAAATTTTTAAACGCAATATTGTTTAAAAAAAAAAACTACTTTTTCGAACTTCTCGATGATCGTAGTGTTAGTTCTGATTACAACCTCAAAATTTTTGTTCACACAAAACCAATACTTGCCCTATTGAGCAAGTAAAAAAGGATTCTTCCAAGCCAGCTGTTGAGCTTTAAAACAACTTTTTTGTATGAATTTTGAAATGTAATGGGGAGTTCACATTCAACAAAATATTCATCAACTGATCTGTTGGACGACCGCTGTAGTAAATGTGAACTCCAGTCGAATATCCGACGATTTCAATTTTAATTTTTATTCTTTTCTTCTTTTTTTTATGTTAGATTTAAAGAAAATGATTAGCAATTGAAGTAAACAGCAAAAAAAGGGGAACAAATAAAATTGATTCACTATAATTGGTGCAAATAATGAAATGCACACCATGTTCTCTCATTGAAAATTTGCTTGAAAATGATGTCGGTAAAACAGTCGTTGAATGTGAATGGTAGTAAAACGACTCGGGTCGAGCGACACGTCGGCCGGCGTCGTTTAATGTGAACCCCCCTAAATGAATAAAACACAAACCGATTACGTCGAAATTCGGTTTAATTGATTGTTTTTAATTTGATCCAATTAATAAATTATATTCTGGAATAATAATAAAAATATGCTAATCAATTTGGAAGGCTCCATAATATCCAATTCAACCGCAACTAAACCACACGTACATTATGTAGGTAAAATAACTTTTATTACTACTGCTGTGGCATTTATAACCTAATAAAGCCAATCACAACAACATATTTTATTAGTTTTTCTTATTAATTACATGATTACCAATGGTTTATTTAAAATAAAAACTTTCGCATCTCAAAAATTGAAATAACCAACAAAAAAATGAGACTTGTCAGCTGCTCTCAAAGCGCCACTTAAATAGAAAATAAATCTATTTGGGCGTTGGTCTTACGATATTTACAAGCTAAAGTGGACATAACATCTAAGGTGGCATTTCAGATTACCTCATAAGAGTCCAAAGGTTGTAAAACCATAATGCACGATGTTAATTGTGAGTCACACCTTAACATCAAGTTTTTTGCCCAACTTAATTTGACATTTCTTTGTTTCTGTATTTGACAAATTCATTCATGAAGAGGTACACAATTGAGCAGCGCGTTAAGATTGTTGAAGCCTTTTACGTTAGTGTTCAAATCAAAATGTATTTCGTGCAGTTCGTGATTTATTTGGTCAGCATAATCTATACCAAATGTGTCCACAATCGGTAGAATTGTGCCCAAATTTCAGTATACCGGGTCTGTAGGAAATGTGAAAACACCGATTCATCCACAAAGATTGACTTTTTGGTGCGGTTTATGGGCTGGCGGCTTCATCGGGCCGTACTTCTTCGAAAATGAGGTCGGCAAAGCAGTTAACTTGAATGGTCTTTGCTATCGCGAGATGATTACTGACTTCTCGTGGCCAGAAATTGAGCATATGGACCTGAAAGATATGTGCTTCCAACAGGATCGTGCCACTTGCCACACAGCCAACGAAACAATGGCTCTTTTGCGCGAGAAATTCAATGGCCGTTTTATCTCACGTCGTCGTGGCGATGTTTATTGGCCGCTACGATCATGTGATTTGACACCGTTGGACTTCTTTCTTTAGGGATATTTAAAAGAAAAAGTTTACGTCAATAAGCCAAGAACAATTCAAGAGCTAAAAGATGAGATAATTTGGCAGATTAATGACATTGAACTTCAATTATGGCTCAGAGTCATTAGAAAAATATGGACCATCGGATAGAGGTATGCCACCGAAGCCGTGGCGGGTATTTGGCCGACATTTTTGTTCACACATAATTGTCATACATATTATATCCTTCTAAAGGGTCCGCCAAATAACTTTTCTTTTTTTTTTTGAAAATGGCGCAAAACATCGAGTGTAGCTTCGGCTGTGTGGCACGTAGCGCCGTCCTGTTGAAACCAACTGTTGCCAATATCCTCCTCTTCAATTTTTGTGAACAAAAATGCGTTCAACATGGCCCGTTAACGATCGCCATTGACTGTAACGGCCACTCCTAGCTCATTTTCGAAAAATGGCCCAATTATGCCTCTGGACCAAAATCCGCACCAAACAGTGACTCGTTTTGGGTGTATCGGCTTTTCAATGTATGCGTGAGGGTTTTCTGTGCCCCAAATGCGACAATTTTGCTTGTTTACTACTACCCGCCAAGATCAAAATGAGCTTCATCTGAAAAGATGATTTTTTTTGGCAAAATCGGCATCTTCTCTAAGTCGATCGCAGGCCCACTTAGCGAAGCGTATACACAACCATATTCGTTCAGCGGAAGGATAAAACTAATTACCTGTCAAATCAGACATGAGCTAAGTGTTACCATTCACGAAATAAGCACTAGTTGAAAAAAAAAATCGTTAGATGGCGGACCCTTTATCATAATAAAAAATATTAAGATAATTATCTGAAAACTTTTTGTTTTATTTACAATTAACATCGTGAGTTTTTTTATGATTAGACTTAATGGTTCGAAGTAGAGATGCGACAATTATTTTCAAATCTTTTTTTCTTCTCTGTCCTTATGTTAGGTTATCTTCTAATTAATTTAAGTTATCACATTATTATTTATTTATTGAAATCAAGCTAAATGTTTAGCGTACAGTAAATTTATCATAATTATTATAAGTTATAAAATAATCGTTTAAAACCAATATTTGTTATATCGGGAAAATGAATTAATAAGTTATTATTTACGTTACATAAACTGAACATTTTATTTAAGGGCGAAGACCTTTCGTAGTTGGTACGATAGTGTGTTATATAAATTGGGTCAGGTAGACCTCTTAGATTACGGTTGGGAACATTAAAACTAACGCGAGACAGAAGATTCAAAGCATCAATATTACCATTAATAAGATTAACAATAAAAGCAAAACATAAATAAGAACGTCTGCTCTCCAGGCTGGGTAGGTCTATGAGTTTTAGACGGCTAATGTACGAAGGAAGATTTAATGGGCTCTGCCAGCCTAGGCCTCTGAGGGCAAATTTTAAGAACCTTTTTTGTATTCGTTCTATTCGTATTTTGTGGAAACTGTAATAAGGGGTCCATACCTGGCAAGCATACTCTATACTAGGTCTGACAAATGAGGTAAACAATTGTTTGATGACATAAGGGTCAGAAAACTGACGTGATTCCCTTTTAATCCAACCTAATACTGAATTTGCCTTAATGCAGGTGGCATTAATATGTTGCGTAAATTCGAGTTTTTTATCAAACAAGACACCAAGGATAGATACCTCACTTACATTTAACAGATTTACGCCATTGAAACTGTACTCAAAAGACAAAACAGATAGTTTTCTAGTAAAATTTATAAGCTTACACTTGTCGATATTTAACAACAAACAATTTCGTACACACCAATTGTAGAAAGCATTCAAATCCGTTTGAAGCTTATCACAGTCAAGTTTACAAGAAATAGTTTTAAAAATGTTAACATCGTCGGCATATATTAGGCAGTTTGAGTGCCTTATAACTGATGGGAGGTCATTTATAAATAATATAAAAAGAACTGGACCCAAATGGCTACCCTGGGGTACTCCAGAATTAACCACAAAAGATTTTGAATGGTAGCCATTAAAATTCACAGTATAGGACCTATCAAGTAAATAAGATTTGAGCCAAGCAATGAAGTTCATGCTAAAGCCCAGCTTGCTCATTTTCTGAAGCAGAACTGTATGTGAAAGCTTGTCGAATGCCTTGCTGAAATCAGTAAGAACACAATCCGTTTGCTTCTTATTTTTGAAAGAATCAATACAGAATTCTGCTAACTCCATGAGAAGAGTGACAGTCGAACGGCCCTTTGAAAAAACCGTGTTGGTTAGGAACAATTATTGATTTTGTGTAAAAACTCAATGTTTTGCAGACCATTGCTTCAAAAAGTTTCGGAATAGCAGACAGTTTAGCTATTGGTCGATAGTTTCCAATTTGATCCTTTTTTACCTTTCTTATGTAGGGGAATAATAATAGATTGTTTCCATGCATGAGGAAACTTACACGTAGACAGTGAACAGTTGAAGAGAACAGCAAGTGGAAAGGACAAATGGCTAACACACTTTTTTAGAACAGAAGCTGGCACTCCATCAGGGCCAGATGTGTCATTATCTTCTAAATTAGATATAAATTTCGAAATATCGCCGCCAGTTATATGAAAATTTATATCAGTCAAGTGCGAATACGATTTCAAATGACCAAATAGTTGATCATTTTCGTCAAGATTATCACAGTTTAGATTTTCATAGTTCGGATAGTTATTACAGTAGGAAGAATTACAGATGAATGCGCTTTGAAAAAAGTCAGAAAATAGTTGTGTAATGATATGTGGATCGTGGACTGAAATATTGTTATGTTTAAAAACGGACGGATATGGAGTATTTAATAGTTGCTGTTTATCTTTTTGATTTATATAATTTTTACTAAGTTATCTGGTATTATTGTCATCATAATCTACCAAAATTGTATTGAACTTTAAATTTATGCTAAGCCAAAATTCACAAATTCGCAAAGTCGATGTCACAGTCACATCCGCAACAGGTTGTCATTTTAAAATAAAGTCAATGTGTTTTTGAACTAATTTTTTTTCCAAAGTTTAGAATTTTAGGTGAAGGGAAATAATTTAAGGAAGATCTATACTTCATATTTTAATAACACTCAACAAAATAAATATAAACTTCGATTGGAGTGATAAATAATTTCAGTTTGAGCAGGTTAGACAAAAAACTTAACGTTACAAGAGGAGATATTTAAGTGCTTGAAGTTAGCATCAATGGAATTTTTGATTTTCAATTAAAATACATAATAATATCAATCTTTTCTAAAACACATAACTCTATAACTATGTATGTACTACAAAATGACCATCAATTTTTAAGATAGGCAAATCTGGTAAAAAAAAAAAACAAAACACAATTTTATATTGACATGTTGTTAAGGGTTTGCGACTAGCTGCATCAATCCAACTCTATCTGCTTTGTTCTGTTTACAATTGCTGAGATACATTTAGCCAGCTTATCTCTTTATTCTTATGTCATTGTTTATTAGCTACTTTTTTTTAATAATCATGTGTTTTGTTGCTTTCAACTTTATCTCTTGGTGCTCAGATTTTAGCTTTAACTTCTGTTTTCATACCATTCCCATCAACATAACTTCTTGTTCATATTTCATAAAGTACCAAAAACCTCTTGCAATATATTTTTTTTAATAACAAGAATCAATTTACCTACTTCTGATAAAAAATAATACTTGCAGATTATTTAGTAGAAAAAAATAGCCCATAAATATGAGTTAAAATGTGTGAATGAACGCACATGATACCGAGAAAACGCTCTGCGTTGCGAACGCTTATTTTAATCGCTTACGACTTCGACTGTATGCTGGCTTGAAATCAATTAAAATGAGTGAGTCTATCACAATCAGATGTAGCAGCTATATTTTCTGTTGATCTGACTTAACTTAAGCAGCATGAGTTGAGTAATTCGCTATCCCAAACTTGAAGGGTCCCATTCATCCCGATAATTGTTAGATGACCAAATGCATTGCGAACTTTTCTAACTTTATAAATGTTTTTTTTTTATTGGCGCGGGTAAATTTTTTCGACCTGTGGCCGCCATGTTATTTTGGTGACATCTGTCAAATCTGTTGTTTATTGATGTGTAAACATCTATGCTGGCGGTAGAGTGAAAAAAAAAACGTGAACGTTCGTGTGCAACGTTACGTCGTGCACTTTACGTTGTAGCACGTTACGTTACGAAATCTGATTTGCCCCGACCAAAACAAATTGATTTTAACGCGACCGACAATTAGATTATACTTTATCGCTACCACTCATTTATATTGTTTGTGCCAACGACGAAAGCAAATTGTTTTTAGCGCGACCGACGATTTTATCATTTTAACACTTATATTTCTATATTTTTTTCTTTAACAAAATCAAAACAAAAATAATAATAGTCAGCTGTAGCTATTGAAAATTGACTGTAGGTATGGTAGATCAATGGCTGTAGGTATGGTAGGATATCGGGTGCGTTCAGTGATACAAATCTGAACCTAAATTCTACGTTTACATTATACTGCTTTTAAACGATGCAATTTCTTCTTGCAATTTGTAGGCTGGGATATACAAAATAGCTGAGGTTGAACCAATTGCAGAGTCATCGGCTACCTTTTCTACTTGCACAAAGTTAACATTCATTAAAAATCACAGCGTCCAATTCCATAGGCGATTGATGGTGTCAATCGATTGAAACTGCGATTTTAGTGATTTCCACTGACAACAACTGCAACTAAATATTTAAAAAACTCAAGATATATAATTCGCCGGCTATCTCATAGTGACATTCATTTGAGGTTCGTTCAGTATAAAATTAAGCAGAACTTTTTGTAAGTTTTACTCGATGGAAAGATGGAGTTTCATAAGGGTTGCAAGTTCATTGACAGTTCTAAGTGGATATTTTAATTCGGCCCCTGTCAGTCAAACCATTAAGTTCCTTTGGAATTTGGGTACGGTGTCATTTAATTGAAACCACGATTTTAGTGCTCTCCGCTGACAGTTGTTGTTTGTCGATGCTCAGAGAGTGATTACCATAAACAATAACCATGTGAAATGTGAAGTCATCTTAAAGTTCAGAGTATGAACTACGAAGCTGGACCTTTCAGTACCGAACCTTCACCGTTTGTTGGACACTTCACTACCAGCCTTTTAGTGCTTCGAAATTTCGTTACAGCGGTTCCCCCACTGGGTATTTCGTTGCCGTTCTTTCAACACTAAGCTTTTTAAGCACTGCCTACAGGTAGGTAATGTAGTGTTAATTATTCAATATGTTTCTTTTGATGACGTTCAGTAACAAAAATTAGGCACTTGGACAAACGTTGATGTTTACACATATTTAACCGTGAGTCCCGGCACTCACATATTTTTATTCAGTTACTGATGCCAAATTACCATGGCAAGTTACAAGATTGAACAGCATATCTAAATGATAAAACTTTATTATCAAAATTGAGGAAGCGAATCCAAATGCCGTTGTTAGTGGTTCAGCTTCATATTGTATTCTTCTATTTTATCATCTCGAAAGCTGGCTATGGCTACACACCAAATGATGCTCTAGCTCGTGGCCATGAACCGTTTGAAAAGTTTGTAAAGGTGTGTAGCCAGCTTAAGAGCATACAAAAAAATGTAAACAAGATGCTCTTACCCAGGGTTAGAACCGCAGTAGTAAAATTTAGGTGGAGATTTGTAAAAAAAGTGGAGTAAACAGGAAATTTCTGGAGTAGATTTGAAAACGAAAGAAAAAACCTTCAAAAATTGTTTTGAAACACAAACAAAATAAATCCGATACACAAATTCACTTTCAGAACTGCATAGAATTTTAAATTCAAACATTCAGAGCCAGAGTCGGTTAGAAAACTGAACAACACAGCCCTTTCATATATTTTGTCTAAAGAATTTGTGATTTTTTTAGTGTGGGAAAAAAGGAGTAGATCTAAAAAAAAAAAACGAAGTGGTGGAGTAGATTTATTTTCTTTCTCAAAATTGGAGTAAATTTACTCCGATTGGAGTAAGGTTCTAACGCTGCTCTTACCTTTTGAAGTTGTGGAAAATAGCAATAAATCTATCTTTGACTGAAATAATGTCAGTATTTAACGCATTTTCATTTTATTAAATTCTTTTGTCTTGAAATCCATCATGAAGCTCCTTTCTCTGTTCCACTCGTCTACTATTTATAAACCTAAACGTTGAATTTCTATTTATTTTCCAGGCTGCTGATGAAATTTCCGGTTCTGTTACATTCAGTGTTCCCGAAAAGACTGTCACTACTTTTGCCTTTGACGAAGTTGAAGATGGAAGATCGAGAGGAAAAAGACATATACCACGGTAAGGTGTTTTTTTTTTGTTTTACATTTTAAATTTTTGTTCTAATTTTACCTTCTGTTTTCACACTTAGGTATATTGTCTTATAATCCTTGTATTATTATCTCGTTAACAACCATGAATCTTTTTTTGTTCCCAAATGGTTTTGATTTAAAAATTTTAAATTGAAAACTCAATATTTTTAAAGTTTTTTTTTGTGTTTAAAACCAAAAATAAAAATTGAAATACCTATATACCGAAGTTGTCCGAAAAAAATTAGTGTTTAAAAGATGGTACGAGTATATTTTTTAAACTTGATTATGGTCTCTTGATTGATGACGCATAATACTCTTGCTCTAAAATATATTCAAAGGAAGATATTGAGAGCCGCTATTTATCTAACATTTCTCAAGTTTTCATAAGAAACAAAATAAAAAAAAAATTGTCTTCGCTACACAAAGAACTTTTGTAGGTGTGCGTGAGACATTACGTTTTTCAATGATCCAAGAAAGACCGACAAAGTTAGATCAGTGAATTTGCTTGAAGGATCTGAATTTTATAATACGTTTACATGTACATATGACCGATAGTTCGAGTTAGATTAAGGCTCTCTCAAACCAACGCGATTACTTAGCAACGACACCGACACTTTCGCCTGTACACACACTGGTGCGAGACGAATCTTTAACCATTTTTCGGTCGTCGCGAGCCGTTTTTCGTGAGCCCTTAGGGATGGAAGTTGGTTGACAGTTGGAACTAAATATTATAATCCTTCTCCTATCTGTCAAACCGCATTAAGTGTCAAATTCCATTGGAGATTGGCTGCTGTGTCAATGGATTAAAACATTCATTGGATGTTCGTTCAGTATAAAATTGAGACTGTTTTACTTGATGGAAAAATGGAGTTGCATAAGGTCTGGAATAAGTCCTGTATTAAACGTAACTATACGGTTGCATTGTTATGTATATTGAGTAAGTTGAGTAACAAAAATTAGGCACTTGGATAAACGTTGATGCTTACACATATTAACACTCACACATTTTTTTTAAAGAACATTCATTTTTCCTTTCAAAATCTTTTAAGATCATTTTCGTATACGGTATAAATGAAACCGGCGAAAAAAGTAAAGCAACAAAAAAAAAGATCCCATACAAATTGTATGGAAACTAGTAAGCAGTGATGAGCGACCTCAAAATATATTAATCTAAAAGGCTGAAACTTAGCAATAAGGCTTAATATTTCACTAAACAATGAATAAAAAGCTTGTGGCATTGAAAATCAGTCTTTGAAATTCCAAAGTCACTTAATAAGAACACTAATAATATAATAACGGGTGATTTTTTGGCTGGTTTGGTTTTGGCAACACTGGTTTTGACAGCTGACGTGTGTTTAGTACCTTGTGTCACTGTCAAACAGCTTCAGTTTGGTTTGCAATTTAACCATGGATCGTCTTACAAATGAACAACGCTTGCAAATTATTGAATTTTACTATCAAAATTCGTGCTCGGTTCGAAATGTTCATCGCGCGCTGCTTGTGTTCAGCGATGAGGCTCATTTTTGGTTGAATGGGTACGTAAATAAGCAAAATTGCCGCATTTGGAGTGAAGATCAGCCAGAAGCATTGCAACAGCTACCAATGCATCCCGAAAAAGCCACTGTTTGGTGCGGTTTATGGGCCGGCGGCATTATTGGGCCATATTTCTTCAAAGATGATGCGAATCGCTACCGAGCGATGATAACAAACTTTTTTTTGCCCGAAATGGAAGTTCTTGACTTGCATGATATGTGGTTTCAACAAGACGGTGCCACATGCCACACAGCACGCGAAACAATGGCGCAATTGCGAGGCGAGTTTGGTGAACAGTTAATTTCACGTTTCGGGCCGGTCAATTGGCCGCCTAGATCGTGCGATTTGACACCATTAGATTATTTTTTGTGGGGGTATGTCAAGGCTAATGTCTATAGGGACAAGCCCGCTTCGATTGACGCACTGGAAGCCAACATCCATGCATTCATTCGTGAGATACCGGCCGATATGTGCGAAAGAGTATGCCAAAATTGGACTCAGCGGATGGGCTACCTGAGACGCAGCCGCGGTCAACATTTGCATGAAATTATCTTTAAACATTAAATTGCAAGGTTCAAACTATCGATTCAAATAAATATTTCATTCATTTTTTCGAATTTTTTGTGTTTTTTTTTTTAAAAAAAGTTCTAAACCTCTTAAAAAATCACCCATTATATGAACTTTATTTTATTTTAATTAAACATACAAAATTATTTCTCAATAATTATTAAAACTATATTTAAGTGTTATCATAAAGCCCAAAAAACCAAGTAGATAGGTAGGTGCGTGCCTTTAAGTTGTGTTTCACATTTGCTTTAGATTCATTATTATTTTTAGTTGTCAATTATTTTTGTCATTGGCGTCCTCTTTTGTTTTGATTTGTTTGTTTTTACAACAAATTACATGATATCGCCAGCGGTCATTCACTCGAACGAAAATAGCTTATAGCTTCAAGTGACCTATTTGGCACGAAATGATTTTGCTATAAATTAATCAACTTTTAAAATTAATGCTAAGAATATTATTATCTACATTTATGGGCATGCAATACTTTCAATTAAAATACATTATAATATATTCACTGAAAGTATCCATCAGAAAACGTTACCTTACTCAACTTCTTGATACTGAAATTATAACCAATTGAATTGATTTATACAGTCATTTCCGCTTATTTGAAGTTTGGACAAAATTTTTATTCCAACGAAATCATTTAATTGAAACACAAAATTTATCATGCTGTATTGGTTTTAGAAGTGACTAAGGAGGAGACATGGGACAAGGCCATTTTATTACAGTACCGACTATAAGAAGCTCCTAGGCCAGCGCCCTACGCCATATACTCTGGGCACCCATCAAAGTGTCTTTTTTTCATAATCACGCGAAATGCCTTTAATTGCGTATTCCTTTAAGGAGGCAACTAGAAATATGCCAGTTTATAACAGTTTATTGCCATAAAAAGTGGGACGAGACTAAAAAAGCCAATTTATAACAGTTTAACACCATTTAAAGTGGGATTGCGTGAACGCGTTTCGCCCGAATTGAAATAAACTCTCGGGTGCCCGAAGTATACACACACGGGTGGAAGATTTAAGCCCTTCGAGGCCGCATAAACAGTACTTACATAAATAAAACTGTTTTAAACTCGCATTTCTCTACAATTTCGTTCATTCTTTTAATGGCGATAATCTGTTATAAATAACCATATCTCATCTCTAGTTGTGTGCATTTTTGTTTTCAAAAATTCTCGTATTTTTATATAGGACGAGACTAGAGAAATGGCTATTTATAACAGTTATAACAGTTTATTGAAATTAGAAGTTGGTATGCATCAACGCGCTACACGAAACTTGAAAAAAAACTATAAATGCCCACTGGTAGAGGGCTCTGGCCCTGCTGTGCCGCATAAAAAGTGCTTTTATAAACGAAACTGTTATAAATTGGAATGTCTAGAGACACTTCCTGTATTTTAACTATATATTCTCATCCACTTAATTTTTACTTTTTTTTAAATATTTATTTATTTGTTGTAGAAAATCAATTAAATGAAGTCGACTGTATATGTATGTCTACAATTCTTATCGTAAGGTTCATGCATTCAAAGTTTCATATTAGTAACTGCTATAGGTAAACTAAATATAATATTAATCAAACTATTAACTATGTATGTACCTACATATGTACATTTTTTATAGGTATTACGATATATACCTATCTTTGCCAGAGCTGAATGTAAAAAAACTATGAAAATTTTGTGAGTAAAGCGATAGTTTCTCACTTTAGCTTGACTCTCATACAAAATAATAAGCCAAAAGAATTTAAAATAAAAACAAAAAAACTTTCCCAACAAAATATAATTCAATCCATAATTTTGCATGTGGCTTGTGTGTATAAAGTCAAAGTGTGTATAATAATGATGATGAAGTAAAGGGATACTTATTGGTTTCTTAAAAATGTGGTTAACAAAAGTTAAATGTAAAAACAAAAGTTAAATAAAACAATTTAAATCAATAAATCTTGAATAGTATATTTGAAAATTTCTAACAAAAAAAAGGAAATTTAGAGATTAATAAAGCTGAAGAGATAGAATTTCACTCCAACAAAGAAAGCTTTAAGGTAGAACTAGAATAGTCGGAAGGCCACGCAAGTGGTCGTACGAAACCGAGCGAGTACAAAGAATTGGTATATTGTGCCCATAATTGCTATTTGGTACTGTTCGTCTAGTTTTCGTTAACTTTTTCCGTCGGACGTGAAGAGCGCTCATCGACCGCTCATTCAGTGGATGAATGCAAAAATCAAAATGGTGAAAGCAAACTAAAAAGAATTTGGCGCTTGGTATTTAGTTTTCGACTTTTTTTTCTGATTGATGAATGAGTGAAGTAAAATCTCAACTTTTTAATTAATTAACATATATCACATCGAATTTTAATGGTTTCGCAAAGTAAATAATTAAAAGTCTATCACTCTGTGCTGAGAAAATTGATATTGAACAAACATTTATTTAATTTGTTTTCTCTCTTTCAACCACTTAAGAGCATTATGGGTGACTTGTGAAATTAACGTTTCGGAAAGCTACTTTTCGGTCTGTTTTGACAATAGCTTCCGACAGCTTCCGCCTATTCTAGTTCTACCTTTAGGATTAAAATACTGTTTTTATAAAACAAAGACTACCGAAAACGATAGATTTTGGTCCAGTTTTTCAGTACGATATTAAAGTTAAACCCGAGTTAAATCATCAAATTTGGTGATTAGCTGAACAGATGCTTTTGATATTTTACCCACCGAATTTGTTTAGTCGTTCCGCATATATTCCCCACCGAAAAACTGCTTCCTCAGTTCACTGTGGTTTAATTTGTATAGAAAAATTTATCACAACGGCTTTTCGCTTGATGTCAGAATGGACAGTTCTTCTTCTGAATAGAACAGACATTTGCTTCTGGATTTGGTTTTGTCTGAAGATGCAAGTGGTATACCTTAGGAAGAGGGAGGTTTTACTATATGGGGGATTTTGTATTTCCATGAAAAGAGAACAAGACCTGTGTTATGAGGGTTGACATTTGACACCCAGTCCACACCGATTTCCCTATAGTTTATTTACTTGTTTAAAGCGTTCAGCATCTCATTCACTACCAAGTTCCAAAAAAAAACAGCTCTGTGACGCAGAAAAGCCTCCAATTTTTGAATTAATAATCCTGATAGTCTAGTCATTAATCATTTCACCAAGCCATTTACATTCAGAGTTGACAGTGCACATGCGATTGCAGATTTTTCGACGTCATTGAACTGGGTTCTACGGACTTAGGTATATGGTTCAAAACTGTTGATTGTCCACTGTAATCAGACCTTGTCTACAAGTTATATTTGTTGCCCCGCAGCTTGGTAAAACAAATCGATCCTCTGCTTTCTCCCAAATAAAAATCCTCTTATTTCCTTTAGGAAACAATTGCTTGATTTTATTTTCTAAATTATAAATAATAAGAAGATATAATTTTACGAAATAAATAACTTACAAAGGTGAAGCAATTTAATCTGCGGACAACGTCGTGGGAGAATTTGTTCCTCCTTCTTCAAGCGCAATTTTAAAAAGGAAGTTTAAAAGACAATTCATAATTTACTAGAACCATTTGACATATTATTTTTAATTTGTTTGATTTAACATTGTGGTTACAAGAATTAATGAGATAATAGTTTTTTAATAAAAAATTTTAATCCAAGGATTAAGTAGGCTATTCACATCGTATTTAGATCTACTGATAACGTTATTAAGTGGTTATAGTGTGTTCTTAGACTATACTGACTGACATTAAAAGTTAACCGACAAAGGACTGAAGGAGCTGGAATCGATCCATTAATTTTTCCTTTAATATAACAAAATTGTAAGTATTCTCTATGACTTAAAAGGGATGGCAGATTAGTTCGAGTCTATGAGAGTAAGGTGGCAATCCAGTTATTCTATCTAACCAGGGAAGAAAACGTTAGCTAAATCTCATAAATCTTTTTTGGACGCACTCTATTCTGTTAATATGAACCGTATAGTATGGGGCCCATACCACACACCCGTATTTTAAAATTGATCTTACAAATGAGATATAAAGTATTTTAAGAACATAAGGGTCATGAAATTCGCGGGCAAATCTTTTTATAAAACCAAGTGTCTGATTAGCTTTTTTAATTAGATTGAAGTGCTCATGAGATGTAAGTTTAGAGTCTAACACTACTCCTACTACAAGATCAGTGAAACTAGACAAATTACACAAAGATGACGAACTCAACATATAATTATAGACAAACACACTTTTCTTGGGTGTAAAACACATTGATTTACATTTGTCAATATTTAAAAACAGACTATTATTATTGCACCACTCCCTAAATCTTTGTAGATCCTCTTGTAAAAGTTCACAATCCAAGTTTGAGTTAATTTTAAAAAAAAATTTTCACGTCATCAGCATTAAAAATAAGAGACACCGAATTTGTTAAAACGGACGGAAGATCATTAATAAATAACACAAACAATAACGGACCAAGTTGGCTACCCTGTGGCACCAGAGTTTTTAGTAAAAGATTTTGAATCTTGTTATCTTGTTTTTGGACCTAATATGATTAATGGTGTTCACAATTTGGGAGCTACCTGGAAAGTGAGTATTTGTGCATGAGCCATCAACCTTTTTCATACAAGTAGGCATTGCTGGATTAGTTGAGAGGATTTTTCTTGATCTAGATATGCTTCAGAGGTTCCTTTTATTTATCATAGGATAGGTCTTCCAGGAAGATCTTTTGAACTTCCTCAATTCTTTCTTATATTTTTATTCTTAGGGAATACTTATAGCCCGACACATTTCTTGTAGTAGCTCGATTAAACAATGTTTGGCCTGAAGTGTGCCTTTCTCGACATATTCTAACCTCCGTTCAATAAAATACTTTGGACATTTACCAATTTTTAAATCAGTAATTTTTAACAGATCTTAAATTGCTTTAAGATTTTAGAATACAAAACGTCTTTTTCGAAAATTCAATATGGAAAACGGTTTGTAATGAAAAGTTGAAAATTCTTGAGTATTCAAAATGTATTGATGATTGAGACCAAAAAGGTGAGGTAGGGACTTCAACAAACCAAAGGTCACTTACTGAAAAGTGCAAAACCATTTTCATTTGGAAAAATTCAGTGCGGATCTCAAATCCAAACAAAAAACAGACTTGTCTATCGACAATCTCCAGAAATAAGCAACTTCATACGACACACAAACATTTGCTAAATTTAAGTATTTAATGTGTCATCATAACGCACTGAAAGATAAAACATATATATTTTAAGAATGATCCAGCCAGAGAGCAAACAAAAATTTAATAAAAACCAATAAAAGTATATAACTATCTTAAAACTACCCCAACTAAGTTATACTCGTATCGTACTTGGACCTGCTACACCACCGTACGCGCGCCAGCGATATTTCATATTTCTTCTCATCAGTTCTGACTCTGAGCTGAGTGGCGCAATGGATAATTCTATCTGAATTCTGAGAATTTCTGTATAGCTGGTACAGTCAGTGCCTATTTAGCCTAACTAACTTCACACATTTTTCATTTCTCTCATACGCCAAACCAAATAGTATCTCAAGAGAACCGCATCTGATAAGATCGTATATCTAAGTTAGTTTATCCCGTATACCCGTTTGGTTGAATTTAAATCTGATCATAGTGGGCTTGTGTTTCTCATTTAATGGTAATTATAATTTTTTTTATCACTTGAACAAGAAAATTAGATTCAAAAATGCAACAGGGTCATTGACGGAGTGCGGTACTCAAATTATATATATTTTCCGGTGTGGCTAAATTATAGAATTTGTATTTTTATAAAATCCTGCTGCTTAAGCAATCTTTTATCTTTAAGATGCCCTGATTAGATTATCTCATTATGCAGATAAAAAGTGTATCGCATTTTTCAGAAAAAAGACATGTATTTAAATCACTAAAGTTAAGTAGGTTATATTTTTTTGACCGGAATTAATTTTATAAAAATATAATTTATACTTTAATAAAACTTCGAATTCAAACACACATGAAGGGACAGTTATGGAGATTTTATCAGCCTGCTTAAGTGATTTATACCATAAACTTTGTTGCAATGCTGTTTACCATAGCCTTATCAATCCCTTGATAAATATTTTCAAGCCTATAAGAGAACTAACTACTTGAGATTTGCTAACAAAATCAAGCAGACGAATTGTATGATATATGTTCAATTTGAATTTCATTTCATCGAAATGCATCACATTTTTGTGTTTTTCTTTTTATTACGAGTAGTCAGTAGTGTCGCATGTTTGCACTTAAGCGAGTGCATTTCATTCCGAGTTCATAGTGCACTTACAGCATTATTTATATAAAGTTGATGACAATAAAGAGTCGAGACTGGAATCAAGACAGTTAAGATTTCTCTAATGCTATCAACTAAAATCCATCATAGTGACACTATGAAATCCGACAAAAAAAAACTATCACATTCGTGTAGTGATACAAATTGTACAGTACAATACAGTACTCGCGGAATTCAGGCCCGCGGGGCTAAATTCTGAAAATAAAAGGAAACTACACCCGCGGGTTATCTTTCCTTTTTGAAATGGCAATAAGACCCATACTTTGGATTTGCAGGAATTTCGACTAAAACAATTCGACTAAAACAATTCGACTAAAAACAATTCGACTAAGAACAATTCGACTAAAATGAATTAAAACACAAATTAAAAAAACTATGACTACCGGCCAAATATATATTTTGTATTTGAACTAAAATAAAGAGTGTTTTTGTAGACGTGTGGTTTTCAATCTGGCAATACTCTTTTCGGAGTTGGTCTTTTTGACAGCTGTCACTTGATTTATGCTCAGTTTGGTTTGCCATTTCACAATTAATAGACTTACTCCTGAACAACGTTTGCAAATCGTGCAAATTTATAACCAAAATAATGGTATGGTTCGCGCAACGCATCGCGCGCTGCGTCCAATATTCGGTCGACATAATCGCAAAATCGCATAAATTCGAGCAACCATGGATCGGTTTCGCGTCACGTTTACTCTAGTAGATAATGCGCATCCTCAGAGACGCCGTACAGTGCGCATCGAAGACGCAATTGCTGCTGTGGAGCAGAGTATCGAAGAAGACCCAAAGAGTCCATCCGCCATCGCGCGCAACAATTGGAGCTGTCAAAAATTGGGCCTCCCGGCTGGGATTTATTCGGGACAGCCGCTGCGGCCACTTGCCCGAAATTATTTTTAAAACATATTGCCAAACCCTTATCTTTATAATAAAGCTAAATTCTTGGCCATAACATTAAATTATTTACGTCTTAAAAAAACACCATTTCTAAAGTTTACGGCATATAAACAGTGAGGTAGGTATGGAAGTATCCTGCCCTCTGCAACCCTCCTGCTTGGGTCGCTATAGGTTTGTAGGTTGGTTGGTTATAGGTATAGGTTGGTAGAAATAGCGGCCGCGGATCAAACTAGCTCCGTGACCCAATTAGCGTTGGGGTGCGCCGTTTAGATACCATAATATCGTATTGACCTATGGGTTAAAAGTAGTTCTATCGAAGGGGTCTCTTACTGTTCTGAAAGTGGCATATCCTTGTCTAAGGATTCCAAAGGATGTGGTTAAAGAATTAAAGTCGAAGTTAAGCCTAGATCCAGATAACAGGTTAGTTCTATACAAAGTTTTTTTTTTTTGATAAAAAGAAACCTAAATGTTTCAAGTAAATTGTTATTTTGAAGTAATAGATTTTGTTTGGAATTACTTTGGCGATATTTCCATCGAATTGTCTTAGTCGATTTTTTTTTATTCGAATTCACAAACTGCTTGTCTTAAATTTTCCACTCTACATAATTAAAATAGGATCACCTTTCCTTACAAAGCGAACTTTCAAAGTTTTGATAAATACTTGGTTTTCCGATGTTTTTAAGATTATTGCAGGTGTGCCCCAAGGATCCATACTTGGCCCACTTTTTTACACATATGACTTTTCTAAGGCCCAATTCTCTAAAACTGCAATCTTCGCGGATGATACATTCATTTACTCATCAGATTCAATTGCTTCTATAATTGAAACCAACTTGCAATCTGCTTTGGATTTAATTCAATCGTATTGCAACGATTGAATACTTCCAAGACTCAGGCTCTCTATTTTTTCTAGTTCAATAAATCAATTGTGGCACGAGCTGTGTGACATGTTGCGCGCGCGCGCCGTCTTGTTGAGACCACAGTTCCTTGACATCACGGTTGTTCAATTGATAAACGAAAAAGTCAGTAATCATGGCTCTATAGCGGTCACCATTGACTGTAACGTTCTGGCCAGCATCGTTTTTAAAGAAGTACGGACCAATTATTCCACAAAACCATAAAGCACACCAAGTTTTTGTAGATGTAACGGTGTCTCAACATACACTTGAAGATTATCATCACTTCAAATATGCCAGTTTTGTTTATTGACGTATCCATCCAATCAAAAGTGAGCTTCATAGGTGATGAAAATTGGGATCAATGGCCCATTTGGGCACAATTTGGAAGCGTTGTTCAGGCGTCAGTCTTTTCATGTTGAAATGCCAAACCAATCTTAAAATAAATCACTTGACAGCTGACAAAATGGCCGCCAGTTAAAATAGTGCTGCCAACTTAAAGTTCTATACCTTTAAAAATCTTATATACATATAAAAAAAATAAAAAGAATAAAATTATAAAAAAAAATATATTTATCGGTTTATTCATTTATTTATTTAAGAATTTACTTATTTATTATTTAGTTTTATTTATTTATTATATATTATTATTGATTATCTATTCTGGCGGTAGAGTGAACAAAATTGTTTGAGTGCCGGGACTCACGGTTAATATGTGTAAACATCAACGTGCGCGGATTCAAAACGGACTTGTTTTTGCTTGAAGGGGATCTTAAGATTTTTTTCACTGAACGCACCCATCCTAATATGCAGATCGTAACGTTACACACCGTAACGTTGCACGACGTAACGTTGCACACGAACGTTCACGTTTTTTTTCACTCTACCGCCAGCATAGATGTTTACACATCAAAAAAAACGTGAACGTTTGTGTGCAACGTTACCTCGTGCAACGTTACGATGTTGTTGTTGTAAAATTTGGGCGTTATTTCCTCAATTTTGGGCGATATTTCCAAACATTTTTTTTAATTTGGGCGTTCTTTCCTAAATTTTGGCCGATATTTCCAATAAAGTGAAATTTCAATGAAATTTGCAGCGCATAAACAGTGAAGTATCTATGGGGGGCATGCTACCCCCTGCAACCCTCCTGCTTGGTAACCCCCCCCCCCCCCCTCCACAAAGATATCTCACTGTTTATTTTATTAAAGTGAAATAAAGTTGATTTCATTTAAAATGGAGTTGTACCAATACAATTATTGCCAAGATTTTGATTTGGGCGTTTTTTAGTAGCATTTGGGCGTGATTTCTTTCTCTGGTTTATTTTGGGCGATATTTTGCAATTTTGGGCGTTATTGCCTAACGCCACCATAAGCCAAGGCTTCTGCTATTGGTTGGTTAATGATTCTGAGCAATGGCTCCGGGGACTTTAGTTGCCCGGCACTCATATTCATTGAAATAATAAGGAACTGTGATCACCGTGTCTCGGAAGGTATCTTCCAAATAAGCACCTCCTTCATTTTCGTAGAAACTATTGAGCTGATTTTCTCGGGAGTGAATATCTTTTTCGTCCAATCAGCCTCTGCGTCGAACACATGTGATTTTGGGATTCATGGCAACTTGGTTCTATGAGTTTGTGACTCTAATGGTAAAATTATCCATTTTCATTTATTAGGCAACGTCAGCGATGAAATTTTGTATTTAAAACAGCTGATATAATGAAAACAGATTTAGTAGCATTTGGGCGTGATTTCTTTCTCTGGTTTATTTTGGGCGATATTTTGCAATTTTGGGCGTTATTGCCTAACGCCACCATAAGCCAAGGCTTCTGCTATTGGTTGGTTAATGATTCTGAGCAATGGCTCCGGGGACTTTAGTTGCCCGGCACTCATATTCATTGAAATAATAAGGAACTGTGATCACCGTGTCTCGGAAGGTATCTTCCAAATAAGCACCTCCTTCATTTTCGTAGAAACTATTGAGCTGATTTTCTCGGGAGTGAATATCTTTTTCGTCCAATCAGCCTCTGCGTCGAACACATGTGATTTTGGGATTCATGGCAACTTGGTTCTATGAGTTTGTGACTCTAATGGTAAAATTATCCATTTTCATTTATTAGGCAACGTCAGCGATGAAATTTTGTATTTAAAACAGCTGATATAATGAAAACAGAAACAGAATAAAATATCGAGCTCATGAATACCAATTATAAAATATCTTTTATGGTAAAAATCTTTTATGATTCAGCAGAATAAAAGATGTGGCAGAATATAGGCCCAATAGAAGCCAACGTTCAAAAATATTGTATACACCAAAATGACTGCTGATTGGACAAGATTTCAATTTTTTAAATTAGTTGATTAGTTGAAATAGAAATATAATTATCCGTTTGGCAAAAATCTCAATGGAAATTGTAACATTTATGATACAGACACTTCAACTTTAAGGATTGAAGCAGTATGCTCGGCTTTTAACCAATGTTCCGCAGTATAAAAAAGTCAGTTTTCCGATTTTTCTTATTTTTGCAAATACATACATATGTACATAGGTAATAAGAATCTACATTTGTTATTTTTGTTATTTGTTTAAAAAAAAAGCCTTTCTATTTGGATTATTCAAAAAATTTTACCAACTTTGCAAAGAGGTAAGTAAATCAAGCAACATTGAATTCCAAAATGTGTGGATTTATCATTTTGTCGTGCATTTTCAACGATCTTTACTTTTGGGAGAAAATTGGACGGGTTTTTTTTAAATTATAATTTTCAAAAAAGAATTTTTACTTATTCCAAATTTTGACGCAAACTTATATATTTAATCTGGTATTCTTGCAAACTGTCGAAAATAAAATTAATCTCTCAATTTTTCTGAGTTTAATATTTCAAATCACATTTTTATTCCTCATAATTTCTCTTCGACCACATTTTATGAAAACTTTGCAAACCAACGCAAGCACACTAATTTTGTAATAAATTTGAAGTAAGCAATTGTACTTCGAGGTGATCAAAAAAACGTTGTTGTTCTGAGTGTGTCACGAGTATTTTGTAACATATTTTAATAAGTTGCAAATAACTTAGATAATACGTATAGGTACATATTTCAATTAATTTTTGTTGTAATATTTTTGTATATGATATCTAAACAGGTGTTATTATATTAATTTAAAAAGAAAAACATCGAATACGTTGTTTTCTCAACGTTAACCTGTTCTGAAAAATTAATAAACACTCTGAAGTTCATTACTTTAACGCAGAAACAAAAACAAACACTGGGGGCTATAATGTAAGCAATGAATTACGTGTTTGTTATTAACTTAAGATCAACATGTGTCATATTTTATTTAATCAGTTCTATCTACATATGTATAAAGCAGATTTTAATTGATGGTAGTTTCTGATTATGAAAATTAACCGCATAATATTACCTACTCGTATAATTTTTGTTCTATTGAAATTGCAACTTTTATACTCGTTGGTCCTGGAAATATGTTTGCAAATGGAAAGTTTGAAGTATTTCAAATTATTATTATTTGATGACTATTGCAGACGTTTACTTGACAGTTAAACAGTAAAATGTATTATTTTACCAGAAAACTTTATTGTATTCCGTACTCAACTTGCGTCCTCTTTCTGTTACACTAATTTTTCAACATATCCCTTTTTAAATTGATTGAATTTGGCAGAGAGGAACTCTGAACTCTAGATCAGTGCTGGTGGATTATGGGAAATATCCCTTTCCTTGGGAATTTTGATCTTAAAATCAACAAAGAGAGAACCGACTCATTTTGTGGCAATTTCGTGATTAAAAAACTTAAACCCCAAACAGATTACCGCAAAAATGCTTATATAATCGATTCTTCTATATTCATTAAAAAAAAATAGCAAAATAAGGTAAAAGGTAAAAGAAATGTAGAAAATAGCATGAGAACGAATGGCATGTGTTTATTTATTTATTTATACCCGGCTTTGCACGGGTAGACAAACCTTAGCTTTGCATACAAATTACAAAAGAAAATATGCATTAATAAATATTTAAGCTAATTTTTGTAATCAAATACTACTTTATGGGTTTTTATAACCTATTTCACGTTATGAATGGCTAAATATATAAAAACATGATCGTCTAAGTCCAACCTTTATTACTTTCCTAACACAGAAAGTATTTTTTGTAATAAAAAAACATTTTCTTTTTTGCATCCTATTTCACCCTATAAAGGGAAATTTTCTGAAAAAAAATACCCAAGGCCATCCACTAAAAACCAACATTTCTTAAGAAAATCCTTTTGAACAAAAAAAAAATTCTAAAATCGGACAATTATTTTATTTTTACCCCATTTCACCCTACAAATAACAAAAGTTGAAGAAGAATATCCCAAAAGCCATTTCCCAACCGCCTACATAGCTCACCTGTTGACCGGTAATTGAATTGAACTGAAAATCAAAATATGTACCTACAGCGCCACCTGTTGAGAATTTTCTAACTTTTCTTTTTTCCTAAACCTTCGCGTAGAAATTACGAACAAACCCGCAAAAGGAAGTATCAAATTTGGTCCAGTCCTTTTCAAGTATTAAGCATCCGAAGCCAAATACACCACGATCCATTTTTATATAGGAAGAAAAAATATTAATTATTGTTTAATTTAATCTTGTATAAATAAAATCGTTTCGTTTAAATTTTGTTCCTTTTCAGAGATAATTTCCGAAGTAAACGAAGAGGATCTATCGCACCATTACCCTCCTTGAGACTCAATAGCAAAGAAATGTTGGCCAGTGATTTTGACACGCAAAGTGTCATGAGCAATCAAGCTTCAATTACGAGCATAAACTCCATTGCTAGTCTGCTAAGAGAGAAAATGCAGGTAAGTGAAGGAATCAAAAATCAGTTGGGTAGAAAAAAAAACGGCTCACACTGCAGTTTTGTTTAAATCATTTCACTCAACTTTCTTCATGTATGTGTCTCTTTGAGCTCTTAGATCAACTTAAATTCATAATACAGTTGTTCCTCGATAATGTGAATTTCTCTAAAATGTGACCCGCCAAAACTTTACATTCAGCCTTATTGTGAGTTTCACCCGAAAAACATTCCACCCGGAAAATTTGACATTTCACTTTTCGCCTATTGTGAGTTTCCCCACAAATTTCATGATAAAAAAATTCCCCTTATTGTTAATATTCATTCCGGGTGGAATGTTATGTCATTTCACTTCTTTTTTGTAGGCGAACAAAATTTCGTTCGGGAGAGAAACTCATAATAGCTTTGAAAATTCTGGGAGAGCAAACAATTTAAAGGTGAAATATTTTTCGGGTGAAATCACAATAAGGCTGATTGTCATCTCTATAATGTGAACTTCTAAAATTTTCGAACTCTAAAATGTTCACATTATCGAGGAACTACTGTACCAATATACATATATCGTTCGGTACTTAAACATTATGAATATATTATATTTTGCAGGCTGTTCCACAAATGATCCGCAAAAAGAAGAACGAAACAAAAGACTACAATCTGAAGATGTTTGTTGTGTCCCTTTTCTTTATCATAGTTTTTCTGGTAAGTCAAAATAAAGCAAACCATGACTCTTTTCGTGTGGTCTGTTTCACTTTCTGATTTTTTTTTAAACAGATTGGATATGCATACATCATGTATCATCGCAAAGTACTCACACGTTCCTATTTTGCGCAAGCTAAATTTGTTGAGACCGAACGAGTTTTTCGCATCTTAAACATGGACAACGAAGAAATGATCTCAGCCAAACTTGGGGTAACCCTTGGCAGCGAAACCATCCCGTTTCCCTGTCTTGAAGATAAAATGCGCAACGATGGGAGTATTTGCGTGGAATGGAATAATCTTGCTAGACTCTACATGAGCTACGAAGATAAAAATCAATATCGATGCTATTCGGTGCACTGGCAAGCTCTGGGATATGGGGTATTCCCCACCGATTGTTACGAGTTGGCTCCAGACAATGGACTGTGGTTTGGCGGAGGGCCAATGAAAAATGTCGATTGGACCCTGAGTAGAACGAATTTTCCATTTGCGCCGTTTATAACTGGTGACATGAAGGTACATCAGTTTGGAAATACCCTGAAGCGTTACTTCATTAACTCGCTGGGAATTAGTCTACAAATTAATGACTCAAACCCGCTCTATATCTCAGCGAACCAATCGCAAAATACACTTTGCCTTCGGGGCATGAACGACGATTATGCATATGTAAACCGATTGACCCAGTATCCGGAGTTGCAATACAAAGTGTGTGTCGCTGATGATATGCGAAGTCTACACATGCTCCGTACGCAACAGAGTCTCTGGGAGAGTTTGAAAGAGCAGGATATCAAAACTCTCCATTCGATAATAGAAGAACCAATCTATAAGATTCCCTTCGATAATGAAACGTCTTCAATCAACGAGACTAGCATTTACAATTACTCTGAAGAAGTGATTGCAACGGGTTTTATGAAACTTGGACATATTTTAGTCAATGAATTTTGGCAGGAGAATGTTGGAGACTTTACGGTGGATAAAAGTCGTTTCCCAACGTTGAAGGACACGATCGAGGTTCTTCATCGGAGGGGTTTTAAAATTGTTCTAACGGTACAGCCCTTTATCAGTACTGACAGTCCTACATTTAAAGAGGCTGTCTATAAGAAACTTCTCATCTACGAACGTCATTCGGAGAGAAGTATACCAGCCTTGACGAGATACAAGAGTTCTTCCAGCGCCGGAGTCGTGGACATAACCAATAATGCATCGATACCATGGCTATTGGAGAAACTGCAGGCAGTTGTCAAAGAATACCAGGTCGATAGCTTTTATTTGGATTTGGGTACTGGTTATAATCTGCCTCACTACTACCAGTGTAGACAGACCCTAAGAAACCCCGATATGTATGCTAAGTTATTCACATCAAGCTTCGAGGAAATCGGTTTCATGGGTGTTTCGACGGCAACGGGTGTCCCAAAGCCACCAGCATTTCTTAGCGCACCACCAGTGAATTCATCGTGGACGGGACTTAAGGAAATTCTTTCGACCGTCCTGAGCTATGGAGTCATTGGTTATCCCTTCATTCTGCCTGGGGCAATTGGAGGTGATTATTATCTAAACAAGTCGCTTTCAAAAATGGCATCGTTCTATTCATTACGGCAAGCGGATTTGCCCAATCAGGAGCTCTTCCTTAGATGGCTTCAACTTATTACATTCCTACCTTCAATGCAATTTAGTCATTTGCCGTCCGAATATAAAAGTGATTATGTCACCGATGTTGCCAAGGAACTTACAAATGTACGGCACAAGACTGTCATTCCATTGCTGAAGAAGTGTCTATCGGATTCTTTGAATAAGGGCTTACCATTGGTGAGGCCATTGTGGATGTTAGACCCAAGTGATCCGGCATGTCTGAGTGTTGATGATGAATTCTCAATCGGAGAGGAATTAATTGTGGCACCAGTGCTAGAAGAGGGTGTTTATGTCAGAGAAGGTAAGTTGAATTATTACCTACATACAAATGAATGTATAGACTATTGATTTTTAACCAAAACTAGTTCGTTTCCAGAATTGAGCGCTGGTTTTGAATATAAAATTTGTTGATTTTCATTTTTCAAATGTTGTTTAAGGTTATGTCGAATTCCTTTCAACAAAATAATCAATTCTGTTCCGAATTTTTTCTAATCAAAATCGATTATTTACTGTCAAAACAAATCTTACATTTTTAGCAAGATTTCAGAACGATTTGCAAACACAGTATTCAGCCTTATTGTGAGTTTCACACGGAAAATATTTCACCTTAATATATTTTGTTCGCCTGGAATTTTAAAAGCTATTGTGAGTTTCGCCCGATGAAATTTTGTTCGCCTTCAAAAAAGAAGTAAAAATGACATTACATTCCGCCCGAAATGAATGTTCACAATAAGGGGAATTTTCCGATCATGATATAGGCGAAAAGTGAAATGTCAAATTTTCCGGGTAAAACTCACAATAAGGCTGACTATTAAGATTTCACATACCTACGCAAATTGAAAGCCGGGGAGTTGTGGGAAGGCAAATTGTTTTTTTTTTTTTTTATTGCAACGGATTCTACTTAATTAAACAAAATATTCAACAATATTTTCATTAAATATAACTACGAAAATAAATAATTGCAACTATCTAGTAACAAACACATACAAAGACACAAAAAAATCGATTCTTTTACGAATTCCTTTCGATTGACAGAGAAAAATCGATTCGGTTTGGAAAAAAATCGATTTTTTCGTTGTAGGTATTCGATATTAATAATCTTCCACGGTGAATGAAAAACACACAACAAGTTTGATTGATGTTGCTTTGTCAAAATGGCCGCAATAACTTACCCTACATTCAATCGCTCCACTTAAACAAAAGATTTTCAAATTTCAGCAAATGAAAAATTGCTTTAATTTGTAAGCGGTCAAATGCAAACTCATCCATATTAAAATGCAAACAAGTTTTATAAACAAAGATAAAATATAAAAGATTTTTAACATTTTTTCTACCAAAACCAACAAGATTAAGAATATTCTCCAAAAGCAGATTGATAACATACTCATTGGCTGTTTTCGAAAACGTCATCTGCGTAAAAAATGCGTTTGCAGAATGTTCTTAAACGTAACCTGCAAAAGTCTTCTGTTCGAAAACGCAAACACAAATTCTACTGCATTAGCATTGTGTTCGATAATGCATCTTGCTAAAGTCACGTGTTCAAAAACATGACGAAAGAGACAGACATGGTGGTTCGAGAGATTGTTAGCTGATGTTTAATATTTTTGGTTGTCAGTAATACAGCCCTATTCTGCTATTCATCGGCGGGAATTTTTCTTGAATTTTCACAAATCACTGTTCTGCTATTCATTCGAAGTGAATCTACTACTTTAAGTAGGTAAAATCGGTAATACTCCGCGGTATTCCCTTATTCACGTGAACGCATTCACTTTATACAATTCAGTTCCGCCTATGAAATGTTGCGGATTTTTTTATTTTTATTGGATTGCCTGGGAAGTGATTAGTAAAATATAAGTAAAATCCAGTTTATTGCCTAATTCAAAATATTTGTCTGTAAATGATACCATATTATAATTGTTCGGGGTAGAACAACAAAAATAGAGATCAATTCATCCCTCTATTTTCTGCAACGAAATTAAATCCAGTTTTTCAAAAAAAAAGTGCTCTGTTTGTTGATTTTCTTATTCCTCTGCTTGGAAGTAAAAAAAAGTTTTTTAATTTAAATTGATTAAACAAAACAATTTACCCTAATTTCCCAAGATTTTCACATGAACAGCTGTTTACGTGAATGTCAAATTGGTTTGGGATAACGAAGTTCACCCGGCGGATAGCAGAATGGAAAGGTAGAGCGAAAGGGAATCGAATGGGTGAATCGAAAGTACGATTCACGTGAATAACAGAATAAGGCTGATAGAGTCATTAAAAAGATGAACACGTCACGGCTGAAAATGACGAGCGAAATTGAATCTCGAAATTCTGATGAAATTAGCTTCTGTTCGAAAACGTCAACTGCGCTTGCAAAAAAATCATTTGACGTTTGACATTTGTGCAAGCAGGACGATTGCATATTTTACGATTGCAACTTTTGCGTCATAAATGACGATCAATTGCCGGTCAAATTGATTTTGATTTGATGTTTTCAAAAACGGCCATTGCTACATATGATTTCAAAAAAAAAAAAAAAATTTAAATTACAAAAACAAATTTTCAGCTATAATCTAGTATGCAGCTGCGCTTAAATTTCTATCCCATACTAAATTATGCACTTTTGTTGAATTTTCATTTTAACAGTACAAAACTTACCAAACAAAATTTTGCTAGAGAGATATTTGTCCAGCACATTATTTTCGAGCTAAACTTTTACAGTTTGTTTCTTTAAAAACTTACGGCCATATCACTCTAAACATGCATTAAATCCAATGGATTCACATGCTTTCAATCCAGAATGTCAAATTTCTTCCATTACAGTTGATTCTGTTGGGTTTTGTCGTATCCGAAAGTTTTTTTCCTAAATTATTTTGAATTATTTCAGTTAAGGTGACAAATTTTTATTTTACACTTTTTAATGCAGTTTGTTGCCTATCCACCGACCAATAAACTATCAAATTATATTGAAGGATGTCTACAGTGTTAATGGATTAAAAAACCTCTACAAATCCGAAATTTTCTATATTATTTTCTGCTCCAGAAAAATGCATTTTCAGGGCCCTTATTATATGTATTACGAAAAACGAAGCCCAGGGAAACGAAAGTCAGCGCGTAGTGCGATTATGAAAAACGAAAAAGCAATCAAGACAATGTTGGCAATCGAACACTTTATTTATTATTTTTCTTACATTTTTCATTAGCTCACTCAAAACAACACAAAACCAAACCAAAATACAATTTTTACAACAAACTCAAAACGAAAACCGAAATACGACAGCTGAAGGCACTCGCTACTCGTAATCGCAATTTAACGAATACGCGGTGTTACAAACGATATTCGTTTTATGTAATAAGCCCCCAGTACTGGCTCGTGTCTCCTCTGGGTTACTTTATTTATTTTTAAATCATGTCTTTTGAAAAGGGACGAATAATATACAATTTAGTTTTTATCTGGATTTAAGTAGGTACTTAAATTGACCTCCGGACGGCAGTTAATATTCAATTGGATTAAATGAAAATGGATTTAAAAAATTGGATTTCACTTTGGATTTAATGAGTAAATAATATGAATTTGGATTTAGTATTTGGATTTAAGTTTAAATCTGAACAAATCGAGTGAATAATATGGCGGTTAGTCTAGTTAAAATTATTTAATTATTTGATCTTGCGCGCAGAGGCTCTGCGTGTTTTTACTTTCGATATACAAAAGAACTGTAGGGCAGGTTTAGGATTCGTAAAAAAATATCCCGAAAACGGGTCTAACGATTTTGATAAAAAATTTTGTGTGCATTTTGGAAAATAAAAGAAAATTACCAAGAACTGTTATTAACAGTACATGCCATAGAACCTTCAATTATTTCCGACTTTCTCGTTTCTGAACGTTTTTGGTTATATACCAGCACTTATCAAATTATAATAATTAATTAAAATTGTCAAATAACTTCAGTTTCCGACTTCTTGTAATGTTAGCTGCCTGCCATGTATTTTAAAATATTTTCAGTAAATTTAAATTTCACATAATTAGGATGGATGTTTTCTTCTGTTTAATTCAACATAGCTAACATTCTGTTAAACTTTAATGGTTACTTTAATTTAACGAACTATGTACATCAACAAAGCAAGAATCTTGAAGTTATATTTTGTTTACTTAGAATTTATTCTGCCCAGAGATTTATTTTATAACTTCTCATTTAATTTAACTTAATCGTAAAATTTTGTATCAAATTTCGAGTAGCTGGCACAATTTTTCCCAATATAATGCTATTTACCCTATGCACAAATAAATACTACCGATGTTTTTGCTGACTATTGAAAGTGCAGTTATCTAATCAAAGTATTGTGCCAGTGCCTGTAAATGCAGCCGCTCTTAGCTAGAAACTTCCACTGGTGGGAAACGTGCGTCGATTATACTGTTAAAAACAAAAACAACTATACACTTTTGTCTGAACTATAATTTTTTTTTAATCAAAAACTTCAATGGATATTTTAAAGACTTTTTGTTTTATTTCTTTTCAGTGTACCTACCTCAAGGCGTTTGGAAGGATGGTATCGATGGCTCCCTTCGAAAGGGTAGCCGTTGGATACACAGTTATAATGTGCCAAAAGAAAAAATTGCATATTTTGTTAAATTACCTGACAATACCAGATTTTAGGTTGTGAATAGAAAATTAAAGACACAAATTAACAAACAAAAGATAAAAATTATTTTTAGTCATACGTATATATAAACACTGAATTCAATTTTTTAAAATATAAGTTTCTATATTTAGCTTTAGAACATAAAACAAAAAAAAATTACAATTTCAACTCAAAACTCCATTGTGATCCCACCTCATTCATTAAAAAAAAATCGAATAAAATAAAAACACTCAAATTTTACTTTTAAGAAAACTTATATTGTTTTTTTTTTGTGATTTAATTTTTTTTTATTGAATTTGTAGTTCTTCATATAAATACAGTTATAAGGTACGATAAAGTATAATTTTCAATTACTAAACGAGTATATAAAAAAAAATTATAAAAATAAAAACTATTTAAAAATAATAATTACTAATATTATAATTAAGTAGATAGGCCACTTAAGGGAATTACTTTTCATTTTTTTTTTTTTTCAGAATTAGATTCTAGTCAAGCAAAATATCGTTTTTCATATCGCTGCTACAATTTGGAATACTTAGGCCGCAGGACTCAACATCAACTGGTCGGGTTGCATTATTGCACATGGACTCGGCTATAACTTCGTCCTTTTTATTGAGACACATAATCGAACGGCGTTTCACTGGACTTGGCGAGCCGGGAATCTTACATGTTACTGAACAAAGTTGCCACTGACCAATCCACCAATGAGCCGGGCATGGAAATTCATTGCAGCGACGAGAGATTCTCTGCGGGATGGAATTGTTTGCATTTGACCAACAAAGTTCGTCTCTATTTATGGCTGAAATTATGAAATAAAAGTAAATTAACATCTTATAAAATTGATTGCAATTTTTTTTTTTCTCTGGTACCTATTTAAAGTTCAATACAACAAAAGTTCTCGAGAGATGAAGAAGAGCGCTTTTTTAGTTTATGTGTACAATAGTATACTCAATAATGATTGCTCATATAAAGGGTGTTTTTTTTAGAGGTATAGAACTTTGAAATTAAATAAAACAAAGATGATTTTTTTAAATTGACAAGAAATTTACTTTATTCGAAAGATAATCTCTGGCATATGACCGCCACGGCTGGATCGGACGTAGTCTAATTTGAAGGTCCAATTTACGATGACTTTTTCCAGCTTTTGTGGCCGTATATCGGCAATTACACTGCGAATGTTGTCCTCCAAGTGGCCAGTCGTTTTGAGCTTATCGGCGAAGACTACCGACTTCACATATTCCCACAGAAAATAGTCAAGCGGCGTTAAATCGCACGATCTTGGAGGCCAATTCACGGGCCCGTAACGTGAAACTATGCGGTTTCCAAACGTTTCCTTTAATACATCAATTGTGACACTGTGACATCTGTGTGACATGCTGCGCCGTCTTGTTGAAACCACAGCTCCTGCACAGCATGGTTGTTCAATTGATGAACGAAAAAGTCGGTAATCATGGCTCTATAGCGGTCACCATTGACTGCAACGTTCTGGCCAGCATCGTTTTTAAAGAAGTACGGACCAGTTATTCCACCAAACCATAAAGCACGCCAAACAGTCAGTTTTTTTTTGGATGCAACGGTGTCTCAACATACACTCACTCTAAATACGGCAGTTTTGTTTATTGACGTATCCATTCAACCAAAAGTGAGCTTCATCGCTAAACAAAATTCGCTTATGAAAATTGGGATCAACGGCAATCTTGTTTTGGGCCCATTTGGGCACCATTTGAAACCTTTGTTCAGGCGTCGGTCTATTCATATTGAAATGCCAAACAAAACTAAAAATAAATCACTTGACAACTGACAAAATGGCCGCCATAGTTAAAATAGTGTTGCCAACTTAATGTTCTATATTTCTAACAAAAACACCCTTTATAAAAGCCAAAATAAACAACTAAACCAAAATCAGCAGGAAATTAGGTTGCATTATATTAAAGGCTACAATGAATAACACACAAAAGAAAAACTAAATAATGGCTTTCGTTCCCCGATCGAATTGCATAAATGTGAAAGAGATGGCGCTACGTTCAATTCAGAAAATAATCCACTTTCTGAAGTAAATTAAAAATTAAATTAGCCTTTAAGATCTTGTGATTTCACGCCTCTGTCATATTTTCTTTGAGGATTCGTACCCAATGTCGCTATAGCCTATATATGTACATATGTATAATTCGTTTTAGTGACCTTCTTCGCTAGTCTATGCTCACAAACTAACAACAATCGAAGCGCATTGGAAGCTAACTTCGCTAAATTCGTGTTATTGAGGACAAATGGCCAAAAAAAGCTTGAAAAAGAGGTCGAAAACATTGACTCTCGGATGCCATTCAACAGATCTAGACGGCGTGGGCATATCCCCAAAGTTGTTTAAAAAAAAAATGGCTATTTAACTGACAATTTCTAAATTTCTTCTTAATAAAACGTTAGATACAAAATCTCATTCATGAAAAACAAACTCCTTTGGTTATGCAATGCATTTGAGGGTGCAGATCAATTTCTGAAAATCCTATTTGTATGCAATACAAAATTGCTTCCGGTGCACAGCCGTTACAGTTGTTTGAATATTCAAACTTCATCTCAATCTGTTATAATATACCCAACTAATTAAATGGAAATATAATAATTTTGACGAGACTAAAGAAATGCAAATTTAAAACAGTTTTTCGCACTTAAAAGCATGAAACATTCAATGAGCATGGCGCGACTTGACAAACAAATCTCTGGGTGACTGGAATATGCCCACCGGTGGAAGTCCTTCTTACCCTACGGAGCTGCATAAACAGTACCTTGTTTAAACAAAACTGTTATAAATTGGCATTTCTTAAGTCACTTCCTAATAATTTATACTCACATTGTCCGCTTTCAAAACATAATGGCATTCTATGCTGTACTCCGCCTCCGCATGTTGCCGTACACGCTGTCCAATCGCTTAATTTCCACGTATAATCCTGCACAGAAGTGGTATTGATTACGGGCAACGTGAATTCATAATATATGCCTTTATTTGGCTTCGATGATGTAACAATCACCTAATAAACCCATAAATAAATCGATTAATCACTAAATCATGGCAGCAGTGTGTAATTCATTATTTCATCTTAACTGAATCCGACACTTACATATAAAGTAATGGAATGCTCGATTGAATGAGGTATAGTAATGGTCTCTTTATGATCATCACGTTCGTAGATGCCTTCTGCATTGGCAATTGTATAATCTCCTGGCATATATATTTGTCTAAATAAAAATCAATTAGATAAAATCAAAATGAGTTTCGTTTCTTAAGTTTAAATATTTTGTTGACAAGTTGGTGAACGATTCAAGCATTCAATTTAGAAGTCAAAAAAAATGTATATGACTTAAACTATTTCATTAAAAAAAAATTAAAACTTAACATGAAAAATATCAACTACATATATGCGGCTAAACAGTTCATTAGTGTTGTACTCTAAGAGTTCTGTGAAAGCAATCTTATTGTAAATAAGGAACCAACTATGTAGTTTCAAGGAACAAATCAGAATGAATATCAAATACAATTTTCACATATAAGAGACAATAATTACTTAAATGTTTTTTTTTTTTTAACAAAGTAATAGAGTTAAATTCACAATAAGTGTTTATTGCTGTGTGTTCCTTGAAATTCCAGAAATTAGACATAAAAAGGTAACGGATCGCAGGGTTTACAAAGGTCATGTCTCAAGATGTCTCAAAATAATTTATGACAACAGACATTATTACCTGATATCAATCCATAACAGTCTTTTCAAAAGATGGAAATAGTTTAAATTTTGTGCATCGTACACATTTAAAAACTATTTGGTCCAGTTTTTCTGTACGAGATTAAAATTAAATCCGAGTTGACTCATCAAATTTGGTGAGTTAACTAAGGATTAACTGCACAGATACTTTTTAAGCTTTATCCACCGAGTTTGTTTAGTCACTCCACATGTATTCTTCATCGAATAACTGTTTCCTCAGTTCTATGAGGGTTAATTCACTTCTAGTAACTAGCTATTTCTGGTTTAACTCACCACTGAAAAACTGGGCCTTAGAATTATAAGTTTTACTAACTGTTCTTCTTCAAATATTGACAGGACAAATAATTCGAATAAATATTAATCCCAGCAAAAACTCAATTGAACTCAATGATTGATAAATAACTTTTGTTTATAGTAAAATATACCGCAAACTACTCTCAATGTGCAAGCCTTACATTTTCCGTAGTTAAATCTCTTAAAACGCTGATGAGACAATGCTACGGTTAACTGCCGCTCGTATTTATGTGTACTTACATACTTATTTATTTATTTTTAAATTAGAAAGGAATAAATGTAAGGAAAAATTAATATAATAAAAAAAGTACGTATACGCCACAGTGAACGAGGGTTGCATAATTATAATTTCAAAAAATGTTTGCTGATATATATTTACGACTGCTCTACGGTTAATTTAACAGATAAAAAGTTATATTCTACAAAACAAATGTTTGGTAGTGCAGAGGTTAAACTAAATGTGAGGAAGATTTCCGTTTTTGAAATAAAGTTAAATTGTGGCGAATTTTTGGTTTGCACTGCCCACTGCATATTAACGGCTAGGCAAAAGGCATTAGCTGCTAGCCCAAGTAACAATCTGACTTGTTTAAGGTCCAATTTTTTAGAATTTGGCAAGCTATAGCTCGCATAGAATTATCAAAAGGCTTACTTATGCAAGTCAATCATTTATTTATCTTTTCTTGCTTTCATAAAATAGTTCTATGCGAGTCTGTTTAATTATGCCTTTTTAAGGCCTGTTTAAGGTATCTCAAAATTAATGCTTGAATTGCGAAAAATAATAGCTTTAGTAAAGCATTCTGAGAAAGAAGAAGAACGAAAACAATAGAAAAAAAAAAAATTATATTGTTTTTGTTTTTGTTTTAGTGGACTGTGTGACTGCTGAAAGTTATAACAAACATCTTCTATATGGCTTCTTTAATAAAGCCAAAAATGTTTACGAAAATTTCGATTGTAGTCTGTTATATTTATGTAAATTCGGAAAACCGAATTTTTATTAATTTGATATAATTGTGATTTAAACTTATATACTTGCACAGCTTTTGTATTTCCTTTTTTTTTGGAAGCTTATGTATTTTGTTAATAACAAACTAACAATATTGTCCCGATTTTGTAACTATAATAATAGTTAGTATGTTGTATTTATCTTAATAAAATGTTCTATTCTATAGTTATTTTAGCACTTATAATTTTTATAGCTAGTCGGTACAACTTATTTTATTTATTTAAACGACCTTTTTTTTAACTTAGAAAGTTTATGCAATTAGAGAAGAGAAAATACAATTTTGTATCCTAAATAAGCTCAAATTATGAAGTTTATACTTGAAGTATCAAGTCATTAAAATTTGAACAACATATTCTATGTTGCGGATTAGCGTCGTTGGTTGAATGCCCGATCAGTAATCAGAACAGCGTGAGTTCAAATCCCGATCGGAAAATTCGTGTAAATTCCATACATTTCAAAACAAACAGAACAGCAGTCAAACCCCCCATATAAGGTGTATAAAGTACAGAAACAAAAATAATAAAAATTAAATTGAGATGAGACCAAGACATATTTTTCTTTTACAATTTAATTTAGTAGGCTTTTATAAGGCATGAATGGAAAATCCTATGCAAGCTATTTCTCGGCCTGCAAGTGAAGTTCTTATAGGAGTCAAATAACTTGTATAGTGAAGCAATAGCATTTATAAACAGATTATTGCTTTCTTTTTTTTGTTTTCATAAGGCTTTATTACACTGTTCATGGAAAGCTATTTATTTGTACAGCACTTGTAATTGAAAGTGTTAAAGGAGTTGAATAGCTTCGGTAATATGCGCCAAAATGATTTGTATAGGGCCTTATGTTTTTATTATACAAGCCAAAAAATAGCTTGTATTGAACCTAAAACAAGCTAAATTGTTTGTTGGAAGGAGAGTATCGATATGAGAGCTGACGAGAGCGCACCGGCGTTTACATGTGCCCTAATGAGAGCTCGAACACTGACAAATGGCAGTAAAATTATAAAATTTGGTGGTGAATTTTATTTTCATGTTTTAAGAACAGAAATGCGTAAAATAAAATACCCTTATAATTTCTTTTGTGTAGCATTTCAAAAGCAACAATTAACTGTCTTGAAATTAGTCAAATAAATGCATAGTTTTTCGAGTAATTAAAAAACTGAATTTAGCACATTTCACCCTACAAAATCAAAATCTTAACTGACTCTAAGAAAAAAATTTTTTTTTTCAATTAGTTGTAAAATTTTAAGCTTTTTGATTATTGTTTTTAATTACTTTGTTAAATTTATTTCGTTTGAAAATAGCTTTGTAATCTTTTGAATAAAATGGAGACACATAAAACAAATACCTAAGTAGGGTAGGGCTGGGCTAGTTTGACCACGGGGCAAGTTGGACCACGGGAATTACTCAGAAACCGAAATTTCCACAAGAACATGGTCATACACGAACAAATGAATTGTTTTGGTTATTTTTTGTTTAGTTTGTATGACTGTTTTCAGAAGTCCATACTTTTGTTGATACCAGCTCCATAGTTGTACTATGAATAGTTTAATAATTATGAGACTTCAAGTAAAAAGTGCTCCAACTAGCCCCGTCCTACCTTACAACACTTTTTGACTTTTTTAAAGGCCCACAATAATTTAATTCAGAAGACGTTTAGAAGACTGCACTTAATCACAGCGAATGAGGTGATTTCGTTGAAAATTTCCAAATTCGATTCCAAATCACTTCATTGGGCCTGTCAACATGGGATGAATTCTACCGGTGGAAAACGAGTTTTTAGGAGAGGGAAGTGGAAACGGTTTGAAACGGACTAACATCTTCTACAATGGTTGAATTGAAAGAACGAAGTGGAAAACTAATACACACACGACTTTATGATTTTTGAAATGTGAACTGATGAAATGAAATGAATGAAAAATACCTTAGTGCAATATTTATCTGCCAGAACAATATTCATTCCTTGTGCGCTTGATGTAAATTATAAAACCGGTTTTCCCACCAGTCGAATTCAACCCTTATTTCCTATACCAGGACCCAATTCGGCAATTGTGAATAACTTTCTATTCACGCTCAAAATATCGGAGAATAAATTTGCCTATCTGTGCGCACTTTATCTGTCAAAAAATGTGCACCTCACATGTTGATGCGTACTAGAATGTTTGTGTACACAGAGTAAAACTCACATTCACTCACATCCATTTTGAAAAAAGATAATTTGAAACAAATTTGCACGAAATTAGGTTGGAAATTACATGCAAACCATATGAACACACCCAAGTGGAATCCGCTTTAATAGATTTTGTACAAAAATGTCAAAATTCGATGCATACAAAACAGAAAGAAAAAAACAACAAAGACAAACAAAGACAAGCAATTAATGACCCAATCAAATTCAAAATGAAATTAGCAGTCAAACAAAATTAGCGAATTTGATAAATATGGAAACACTTTTTCTGTAATTTGTGTAATTTGGTAAACTATTTCATTTTGATTCCTATGAAAACTTGGTGTTCTAAATAAATTGCTATTTATGTACCTGTTTCCATTTAAATAGAACTCACTGCTATTTGCTTTGCCAATAGCTAAAAAGTTTTTTGAGTTGCTCACTTCTTTGATAACAATTTGACGAGCTTTCCCAGGAATTGTTATAATTTCCACATAACCACCAGTGACGTTGAAGTCGTCAGTGAAAATTCCCTAAATTTACAAATAAAAAATCAAAATTAATTAAATTTAAGAATTTTCAACAAAAAAACAAAAATATTGTCACCTTACCTCAACGGGTTTGCAGTTTTCTCCAGTTCCAGCACAAACTCCACATCGGTCTTCTTGTATATCAGAATCTACAACCCAATCACAACCAACTTTCTAATGAAATACAAGCAAAAATTAAAATCGATTGTAGCGAATTAGATTTTTTTTTTTTGGCAAATCAGTCTTCAATTATATGAAAAATTTGTAAATACTGAATTATTTAAATGGTTTTATTTAAAAAAAAAAACCTTACCTTACATATTCCATCAATGCAAATATTGTTTGTGCCCAGTTGACAAGGTGTTCCATTGGCGGCCATGTCACCCCAACTATCAGTGACAGTTCCCTCAACATCCGTACAAAACAACTTGCATGGGTTTACTATATCAACAAAAACGGTTAACCAATCCATCAGAAAAAAAAAAACTAAAGTACCAAGAGAATTTCCTTACATTTGTCGAAATACGGAAGCCAAGTGAAGAATTCACCGCGGTAGGGAATATTGTTGTAATATGAGCATTGTTGTGCTCGAAATGAGGGCTCTCCTTCAGGGCAAACTTCTTTATTGCAAATAATATATCTTTAAAGAATAATAAAGAAGATGTTTTGGAAGATTTTTGCTTGTAAATTTGGTGTTATATCAAACCTTCTTCTTTCACCTATGCAAAAAACTCCACCGTTTGCGGGTACTGGATTGTTGCATTCCCTTTGTTGAATAGAAACTCCTCCACCACACGACCTAGAACATTCACTCCATTGCGACCAATTACCCCAACCGCCATCACGAGGACTGACTTCTTCCATCGGTACGCATTGACCATTCTGACACCACTTTAAAAAAAAAGAAACATTTATCTTTAAACTATATTTTTATTTTGAAACTAATGACGGTGTTTACATTGGACTCACTCCGCGCGACTCATTTTGACATCTTTTTCTTTCATCTCACTCTACACAACTATATGAGAAAGTGAGGCAGGATTATTAATTTTTTTGAAAAAATCCTGCCTCACTAGACTCTCTCTTTCTCATCATGAGTTGAAGCGAGATAAGACAATGAAATATCAATATGAGTCGCGCAGAGTGAGTCCAATGTGAACACCGTCAATGATGCATTTACACGATTGACAAATTGGCATTTTTCTGTCACTATAATGCCAAAAGAATGAAGTTTTTCATTGTTCTGTCATTTTTTTGACAGTTAAATGCCAGAATACTGCCAATTTGCTAGTCGTGTAAATCTAGCATAAGCCAGTCCTTGTTTATGAATTTTGATATCTGAGAGATATTCCTCAGAGAAAAATGAGAAAATCATCATTCATCTCTCTAGCCGTGTTCCTTTGCACGTGGCGAAGTGCTCGAAAAAACGACGTCGGGGCTAAACATATTATATGTTAAATACAACAGTAACTAATCCCCTTCGGGCTAAGCTAAGCCTAGAGAATTCTCGAGACTTAACTTAAGCAAGGAGAAAAACTATGTTACCGCCGTGAATTACATAATTGTATACCATCGATAGATTTTATGGAAACTCCATAAATTTCTGTAATGGCGTGTCGGTTATCCCCGATGTGGGGACCGACTCTACTGGCGGTAGAGTGAAAAAAAAGTGAACGTTGGTGTGCAACGTTACGATCTGCATACTAGGATGGGTGCGTTCAGTGAAAAAAATCTTAAGATCCCCTTCAAGCAAAAACAAGTCCGTTTTGGATCCGCGCACGTTGATGTTTACACATATTAACCGTGAGTCCCGGCACTCACACAATTTTTTTTTAACCAAATCCCTCCGTGCATGCAAAAAAAGACGCCTATTGAAACTTACTTTGTGTTTGCCACAACTTGTTCCCGTAGCTGTTGGCACCATGTTAGAAATACATTCGTCCTCAGTATTTTTGCACCAAAGTTGAGAACAAATTGAATGTTGTGTTTGACATAAAGCTATACTTTCGTCAGTGATGTTATTTTGTAAGCGGCATTGAATATCAGCATTATACATGGCTCCAGGAGGCAAGTCGGGGTATTTGTATTCATCCATGGAAGGAGTGTTATCCAAGCAATTGCCAAGGCCTTGACTGCAAGTTTTAAAAAAGTTTTAAAAAAGTAATCGATTAAAAAATGCAAAATAATAATATTAAAATGAAATATTAATATAGTGTTTTCGGTTTCTATTCCAGAAGAAACAACATTTTTTTTTTTGATTCTGAAGTTAATGTACCGTTGTTTTTATGAAAAGTCAAATGCAAATGTCAAAATGGTGATCACAACAGTTTATTGGCAAAAGAAGTGCGGGTTGAGGATTCTCAAGAGGAACGATGAAAAAATAAAAACCGGTTTCATGAGTCTCATTTGTAAATGCCCGCGTCAGTCGGACAGGCTACTCACCTATCCAAGAATTTTCAGATAGCTTTGATTCTAATTAAGGATTACAAAAAATACAAACATATCCGAATAGTTGTGTATAGTTACCCGAACGCGGCCATTATTTCAATGTGCAAGATGTTGAAATTGTTGATGTTTCAATGTTCACATTTTGAGCACCTCAAAGTTTCTAATGTAAACACAATGAAACTCACTATTCCGAACTCAATCGTCCGAATCTAAACAGGGTATAGGTAAATAAAATAAAAACATTGAATCTAATCACGAGTTAATCGCAATTCCAAAAATAACTAACAAAAAATGACATTTAATGATTTTGACGTTTAAAGTGGGCGCAAAGTGTGCAAAGTTTTGATTCTTTTATCAAATTTGGAATCGATTTTTTCTTCTTTTCAGAAGAGGTACCATCATCTAGTGCCAAGTAATCGCTTTGAGAACCATTCGGAATGCTTCCGGACTACCCAACGAAAACACTATAAGACCCGTTTACACTGATTAACCAAATTATACATAAATGTATAATGTACAAAATAGTTAACGGTCTCTCCAATTGACATACATAGTTAAATTGCAAATATAGGATTTCCAACTAATGTTAATATACATAAAATGACTTTTAAGTATTGTTTGAAAGAACTTGTTAAACATAGACAGGTTCGTTATAAAAAATATGGAAAATAAAAAATATATGCAGTATCACTTTAGTTACTCAAAACATAATGACAGCTAACTACTTCAGCTATTCTTCATCAGAACACATATATGTATTTTGATTTTTAAAATATCATTACATTTCCAAATAAATGATCTGCCAACGCTCTTCTGGTAAGATAAAAGATCTGTTCGAGTACTGTAATATATATGAAATAATTGAGTACGCGAACAACTTAAGACTTAAATTCGTATACATTTTGAACAATAATAGAACAGACAAAATTAACTACACAAACTCAGGACCTAGTTTCATAAATTTAAAACTTCAAAATATCTGTCATAATACCGTCCACTTGAATACCTTTTTTTTCACCCATACTTCTTAGACGGTGTTCACATTGGACTCACATCTCTTTCTTTTATCTCACCCCACCTCACAGTATCAAAAAAGTGAGGCAGGATTTTTAATTTTTTTTTGAAAAAATCCTGCCTCCACTAGACTATCTCTTTTTCATCATGAGGTGGAGTGAGATAAAACAAAGAAATGTCAATATGAGTCGCGCAGAGTGAGTCCAATATGAACACCGTCTTACGTGTAAATTATGTCACATATCACACTTTGACAACACAAAGAGCATTGTTCGATTTGTGTATTGATAGTTATAGTACGAATAAAAAAAGATAAATAAAATTAAGTGGTTTGTTTGCGATTTTTTAAATAAGCCTAAACCCATAAATAAAGAGTTGAAAAATACATTTATATAGATATCATTTTAATATAATATGTATACTCACTCAAGAAAATTTGTAATGTACTTCCGGCTGCAATTCGACCAGGATACTTGGAAACTATCTGATTGAAAGTCTGGCATCATAATATGCACCATTGATCCACTTCGTCCAGAACAGCCTATTTTCATTGTATCGTGGAACATGCCAAAACTGCAACAACAACAACAAAATAAATAGAAACAAATTATTAGATAAGCCATAATGCACTCAGTTTGTCACACACTCATGAAAAGGAGCACAATATGCGGAGGTTGAGATCACGTTCAAATGCTGTATTGACAGTTATTGTAACAAGCTCCCGCGCTCCTTCCGCCAAATTGTGGTGTTTTGATAAATAATGTTAAAACCTCTTAATCACAAATAATAGAAACATAAACAGCAACAGCTGCTACTGAGTTTAATCAGCTTAACAATCGAAACACGAATCCGAGGATTAGCTGAAATAAATCAATTCGCAATAATTGGCGCAATTTGTCAGCGCTATTGGGCCGAAGCTAAGAGAAGGCTTTGAGTATGAAGTTTTGATCTTAAAAGATCTATTCACCTTACCAGAGTTTGTCTTTGTTTGTTTGTTTGCTTCCATTGTAAATTTAAATGTAAATTATTGACGAGGCCTCTGAGCCACCATCTAATCATGATTGCCATGAGTTGCCACATTGATGTTTTAGGACTCAATTAAAAATAACACATTGATACAAAGAGAACTCAGGTTTTTCTAAGAAATCTGAGAATCTGATCGTAATTCCTCAAAGAGATTTCTCACTTTTGCTGTCAAAAAGCTGAGATTGATGTTTTTTTTTGGATTCGCTTGGTCAATTTATAAAAAAAGAGATGGAGAGTATGCTCTTGACTTCTTGCGGAGATATCTTGTTTAGGTTTCTCCTCCAGCTCAGCTCAGTCAAACTGACGGAATTTACTCAGTGAGATCTCACAAAAGTGAAGAACATGTCATACATACCTAATTTAATCTAAAACTGATCGATTTACTCATTTTAACAGTTTTAAGAAGTTGTTGTTTGACAAACCGAATTTTTAATGGCAGCAGAATGGCAACCAGATGTGTTTTTCAAGCCAAAAGTGTATACATAAACGTGTTTCGAAATCTCTATAGACAACATCTCTGTTGGTTTACTTTCCAAAACTGACATATTGTTTACCAATTTAAGTCCAAAGTTCTGTCAAAATTCATATACAAAAATAATACTAATTGAACTATAATTGTTAGGAATTGGCAGTTTTGGAAAGTACTCGTACATGAACAGACCTCTAAGATCTGCAAAGAGGAACGACTTGAAGGTTTTTCTGAAAAACAGAGATATGTACATACGAGTACACGTTTACTGAATTTCAAACTTGAAACAAAATTTGGGTTTTATAAGGAAGAAAATATTTGGGGTTGGTTTCAGGAAATTAATTTTAGTGTTCCACAATGAAACGTTCTTGGTCCGTTTCTTTTTGTTCTTTACACTCGTGACAACCGCCAAACTTGCAATATCTGTTTCAATTGAATCGGCAACCGCTCTCAACAGCTTCTTGTTTTAAACCAATACAGTACTCTCCACTTAATTGTCCCTGGCTTAATTGATAAACCCATTTAACTGATGATAAATTAATCGTAAGAGTGTTTCATCTACGTAAGTTATTACAAAAAAAAATTGATTTCAGTCGCATCAGGTCCCATCGAGTGCGAGGAATTTGGAACTTTTTATTTAATTAATGTTTGCTAGCGGCAACACTGCGCTGATAGCTTGATGTTAGCATCTCTATCCATTCTATTCGTATTCCCAGTTCCCGAGTTATAAATTAGCAATAAATTATTCAACAACGACCGATTAAGCTGTTGATGTTTTTTTGTCTCTCTTCATTTTCGTATCAATCAAACAAGACTGACAGGCACGCTTGCGCGTATATGGCTTGCTTCAATGAACCACTTGAGCGAAGAGCGATGCGATAAAACGATGCCATAGCCAGACCTTATGCCTTTACGTTAGCGTGCCGTGCCGCGCACGAGCACAAACAGCGGCGGCGCGCGGCACGGCACACTACATTCTACGCGCGATTGCCGCCACCACGACCGGTCGATGTTTTAAACTTTTTTGTTCGTGGCTTTGTTTAGGCCGACCGTGTGGGGATGGGACAGTGGCGGTGGCACAGCATGTTAAAGATATCCACATACTAGATGGAGGAAATGGAAAAATAATAGTGTGGGATGGCGCTGGAGTGTGGGCGCGTCGCGTTCGCGAAACGTAGTTTACTATACACAACCTTCAATGGTTTGATAATAATATGAGACAGAGACGAGAGGGAGAGAGAGAGAGAGAAAGATGTTTGCGTTAGGAATTGGAAAAACATGAATGGACCGCGACTTAATAGTGGTCTTCGAAGTGGTTTTTATGAATGAAATTTTGTACAGAATATCTTTGAATGAGTGTGGAGCAAAACCAAACCCAAGCGATGGGCAGCTCCATAAGCCGGTTTCCGTTTGTGAGATTCATGATTATCTAGGCAAAAATTTTATTTTGGCCTAAGAGAGCCTATTTATTTCACAATGAATGACTATTTTTTCGGAGTGCTTCACTTTTCAAGTAGACTTTAATATTAATTTAGGTTTTAAAACCAATTGGCGCATGAATTTGTAAAAGAATATCTTTAAAGATGAAACAGATCTTAGAATTATCATTGTTACTTTAGATTTCTGTTGTATTATCAATAATTAATCGAGTTCATACGTTAATACAATCAAGATTTAATATTAAAAACAAAAACACTACTTGTCTTAGGTCCTTTTTTTAAGTGCGAGATTAAAGTTAAACCCGAGTTAACTCATCAAATTTGGGGAGTTAACTCAGGATACTTTTGATATTTGATCCACCGAGTTTGTTTAGTCATTCCGCATACATTCCCCACCGAAAAACTACTTCCCCAGTTAGCTGTGGGTTAATTTACTTCTAGATTTAGCTAACTCTGGTTTAACTCACCACTGACAAAACTAGACCTTAATAACGTAAAATTTTGGAAAAAATAAAAAAAGAATTTTTAATAACAAGTTTGAAAACAACTATTTTTTCAAAAATCATTCACTTTAACAATTTCATTTAAGAACAGGGGGTCAATTCCCGATCTGTGAAGCTGTGAAGTGATAAATTTTATTTTATCACTCATAATTCGATTCTCAATGTGTGAAAAAGTGAAGTCAAATGTCGAATTTTTTTCATATGATAACTTTTTTATCACAGTCAAATCATTCTGTGAAGTAAGTAGTGAAGAAAGGATAGACAAAATAAGCGCGGAGCACGTTCAAAACTACCCGTGACAAAAAATCGCAAAGCACTCAACACTTATACATGACAAGGAAGCGCATTTCTACGTTGAGAATTATTTAGGAATGGCTTTAGTTCCTCTATGAAATCCATGCATAAGTGTTTTGGGAATCTAAAGGGTTTTCCAATAAGAGGTGTTATTTTGAATAGCCCGCTATTTCGGTAGCTGTCACTTTTGAAGCTGTTATTTTTTTACATTTGACAAGTAGAAACTACGCCATTAATAAAAATGGAACGATACACGCTTCAACAACGCATTGAAATTATTAAAATTCACTATAAAAATTTGGCAGAGACGGTTCGAAAAACTAAAACATTTTTGGGTCGTCGTAAGTATAAAGTTCAGTTAACACAAGAACTCAAGCCGGCTGATCATCAACAACGTCGTGTCTTTGCAGATTGGGTCCTTGAAATGCATGAAAATGATCCGGAATTTCATCGAAAAATCATCTTGACTGATGAGGCCCATTTCCACCTCGGAGGCTACGTCAACAAGCAAAACTGTCGCATCTGGGGCTCGGAAAACCCAAGAGTTATTGTTGAAAAGCCTCTCCATCCTCAACGCGTGACTGTTTGGTGCGGTTTATGGTCCGGCGGGGTCATTGCACCTTACTTTTTCGAAAATGAGGCTGGAGCAACAGTTACGGTCAATGGATTGCGCTATCGAGAGATGATTAATGATTTTTTATGGCCGGAATTGGATGGTATTGATCTGGACAACGTTTACTTTCAACAAGAGGGCGCTACGTGCCACACAAGCAATGAAACCATCAATCTTTTACGGGAAAAGTTTCCGGATCGTGTTATCTCTCGAAGAGGTGATCACAATTGGCCACCGAGATCTTGTGATTTAACACCTTGCGACTTCTTCCTTTGGGGCCACGTGAAAGATAAGGTCTGCGCCAACAGCCCAGCGTCGATTCAAGACCTCAAAGATGGAATTCGTGAGGCTTTCGAGGACATAGGACATAATGAAATAAACATCCGATCATTTATCTCAAAAAATGCCATTTTTCTTTGAATATCAAAATAACACCTCTTATTGGAAAACCCTTTATATATGTAGTTCAATAAAATGCTCCGTTGTAACTTCGAATGGATTCTGCCCATCTCGAAGGGAACGCCTCAATATCCTCAGAAAAATGATTTTATAATTATTGCTCGAAACAAAGTGACGATTTAATAATACTTAATACCTTTGTTCACTACGGCGTCTATTGTTAATAATTAATCTAATTATAATTCTGGACATTATGTGCAAATGAAATAAGTTTAACTTCTCAAAAAAAAAAAAACAAATATGACAGACAACTGACAGAATTTATCATTTAGTTCATTTTAGTACACACTTTGACAGCCATTTATCATAAAGTGTTCGAGAAGTGATAAAATTAAAAAAAAACTGAGTAAAAACTGAAATGATATTTTTTTATCACTTCACAACTTCATAGAACGGGAATTGACCCCCAGAATTACAATGTGGATTTCCGGCCTTAAAAAAAAAAGTATAACATGACATTGATTGTTTTAAAAATTGCCCCTCGTTCCTAAGCAAGTTGAATAGACCCAAGCGCGGATCCAGAATTTCATTTTGGAAGGGGTCATGTTGTCAAGGTGGGACAGCCCACCGAAATTTTTTTATAAAATAGTAGAGAAAAGAGAAAAGTATCGGATTTATATAGATATTTCTTCAACAAAAATACAAAAAATGCCGAAAGTCTAAGATTATTCCGAAACAAACACAAAGTTATACAAGACCGAGACGACTATGACATCTTAAAGTCTCCTGAATGATAAAAAAAAACTATTTTGAAGTGACATGATAAAGAGAATTCCAGACAACAGAATTTTAACACCCAAAAATCCTTGAAAACTATTTACTTTTACAATTGTGGAATTTTAGCAGAAAAATAATAAAGGTAAATTGCAAAATGTGAGTCAAAATAATTTTTTTTTTTTTGGTTTTTGAAGTAATACGCAACCCTTAGATGTGCAAAATAAATCACTCCAGTCGTATTTATAAAGGCTATCTAAGTTTAATAAAAAAAGGCCGTCCAAGTTATGAATAAAAACGTAAAATTGGTGTATAAAATGTATCTTAATTCGACAATAGAATCGGTTGTCTATAAAACTTGTCTATTTGTGACACTATATTTTGTTAAATCAACCATATTTTCGTCTACATATTTCGAGCTATTCATACAATTTCTGACTACTCAAAAATCTAATAAATGCGGATGTCTATGTTTGCACTTTTACTTACTTTTATGTATTCATCTGCTTACGGGCTTAACGGATATGCGGATTTTGGTATAGAGAATTTTTTTGTAATTCCAATTTCTGAATATAATAGCACAAGAATCTGTGCAACCAGACTGCAAGTCATTCCAAAGTATGTCTAACTTTAGGCAGCTGTCTAACTCCAAAATTTTATTTATAAACATTTCTCATCGATTGTCTAACTTAGACATACTCCAGTTGGTTGTTCAAATCTTTTCTAAAGTGAGTATACCTTCTCTCAATAAAAAAATGTCAGTCTGATTACGAATTGAAAAACTAACTTGATATGTATGAAATATTGATTGAAATTATTAAAACGTTGACGAAATTGACATATTATAGGAGGGATGTTTGTGAATATGTATGAGGATATATTCAAACAACTGCTAGAATTCGATGTCGTACTAATGGGTGATTTTTTAAGAGGTTTAGAACTTTTTTTACAAAAAAAACACAAAAAATTCGAAAAAATGAATGAAATATTTATTTGAATCGATAGTTTGAACCTTGCAATTTAATGTTTAAAGATAATTTCATGCAAATGTTGACCGCGGCTGCGTCTCGGGTAGCCCATCCGCTGAGTCCAATTTTGGCATACTCTTTCACACATATCGGCCGGTATCTCACGAATGAATGCATGGATGTTGGCTTCCAGTGCGTCAATCGAAGCGGGCTTGTCCCTATAGACATTAGCCTTGACATACCCCCACAAAAAATAATCTAATGGTGTCAAATCGCACGATCTAGGCGGCCAATTGACCGGCCCGAAACGTGAAATTAACTGTTCACCAAACTCGCCTCGCAATTGCGCCATTGTTTCGCGTGCTGTGTGGCATGTGGCACCGTCTTGTTGAAACCACATATCATGCAAGTCAAGAACTTCCATTTCGGGCAAAAAAAAGTTTGTTATCATCGCTCGGTAGCGTTCACCATTGACAGTAACGCTGCGATTCGCATCATCTTTGAAGAAATATGGCCCAATAATGCCGCCGGCCATAAACCGCACCAAACAGTGGCTTTTTCGGGATGCATTGGTAGCTGTTGCAATGCTTCTGGCCGATCTTCACTCCAAATGCGGCAATTTTGCTTATTTACGTACCCATTCAACCAAAAATGAGCCGATCATAAAATGGAAGCAGCGCGCGATGAACATTTCGAACCGAGCATGAATTTTGATAGTAAAATTCAATAATTTGCAAGCGTTGTTCATTTGTAAGACGATCCATGGTTAAATTGCAAACCAAACTGAAGCTGTTTGACAGTGACACAAGGTACTAAACACACGTCAGCTGTCAAAACCAGTGTTGCCAAAACCAAACCAGCTAAAAAATCACACGTTATTTAGACAATGGCTTAGTGTCCAAAAGTGCTCTAAGGAAATGTAATAAGTATGACTGTTTGTGTTTTAGACTGCTCCTGTTTTAATGGCTGCTCTAATCTTCATCGTGAAGGATACATCTAAAAAGTTACGGTCGAATAATTGTGTCAATTTGTTTCAATAAAAACTGATAAAAACCTTTTCACTGACTGACTGACTGTAGGTAGTTGTATGATAATTGAATCCACACAGGATGTAATTTAAATTCAAAACAATATTAGATAAACATTTAGCTTATAACTAAGTTAAAACTTCGAAACCTTCGCTTTTACGCACAAACAAAAAAAGAAATCATTTTGTGGCCTACTTCAATCCCAACATTATTGAAGCCACAATATTTTCAGATAAATTTTATGCACATAAATTCTTACTTTGATTAAGAGGCTTGCGTGTGAATCACTTTTCTTGTTTACGCACGGTATCTACGTTTTCGCCCAATAAAACGCTTCCTACGCAAATGGTAATGGCTTAACATCCGGACACAAACATATACATACATGCATGCCAAAACCGAGGGCAGCGCAGTAACTTTTTAAAATGCATTTTTTATTAGGCATCAAAACGGAAATAGTCTCTATTTCTAGGTACATAGGTACATATATTTATAAGTATATCTACTTACTTGTGGCCCAATTCATGGGCAATCGTATGCGACAGCGCAATCCCATTATCCTCGTTGACGCTACAAGATTGCGTTGGCTTGCACATTCCACCCAAATTGGCAACGCCCAGCGTCCTATAAAAAAAAACAACAACAATAATAAAAAAAAGTGTGGTTAAAACCGAATTTATGTCCAACAGTTCTTTCAGGAAGCGTATGTGTAAGCGCAACAAAGTAAATTTTTAGTAAATGCCTTCATAAAAATTGAAAAAAAGAATAAATAAAACAAATTACCCGCAATCTTTTCCGCAGATATCTATTCGCGTTATTAAGACGGCAACATCATGATGGTGCGGATCATATTCATCGGTGTCACTATTTAGTTTGTACTGCCATCTGTGGGAGAAATCAGAAATCAGTCTTCAAAAGCATTACACGGAAGGTTTTTTTTGCGACGCGACAGCAGCGACGCAACAAAAACAAGGAGACGTCATATTGTTGAGCCTATAGCCCACCGCTGCGCTCTACGCTTTGCGCTTTTCGCCCACTTACTCGCAAAATTTATCCAAATTACGCCCAGCTATGTTGGTTAAATTCAAATCCGGATGTGCCTCGTCCTCTTCGATCAGCAAGATCTTCACCACGAGCACCTCAATGAAATTTCCAATGGTGGGGTCTTTGTACAGCGATGAGACCACATTCATTATGGTCAGGAGGTAGGTCTCGACGTCGTCGTGGAACGCCACCATTGTGGAATCGGCCACAATCAACGTTTCTACATGACGTGGGCTGCTAATTGAACGTTTCTTGCGCAGACGGTCTTTCTGGTGATGGTGATGGCGTTGCAGACGTGGACTTTTTTCTGCAGCAGCATCCGCCGCTGTCTGGTTTTGGTTTTGGTTGTGTTGAGGTCGCAAATGGGACTTGGCCTGGCGCTGACGCTGACGATTTCGAACTTTTCTACCACCTTGAACAATGACCTGTTTTTGTTTTCGTCGTTGTTAAAATGAATATGAACAACAAAGAAAAATAGGACAGGCAGACAGACAAACGGACATAAAACAAAAGGAAGAGAAAAGCGGAATAATTTTTCATGAAAAATCTACATCTTAATCGGATTCTGTTTACAAATTGTTACTTTGCCCTGCGATTGCCATTCGATCCGGGTCTCGGTGTGTCTGCGGGGCTCTTTGGTGCCGCAATTGTTGATGTGATGTTTCTTCTTGTTGTTGGATTTGTTGCGGTTTTTCTTTTTCTGCAAGTAGAAATGGAAAATGTATATTATTATATTACGGATGTTGTTGATTTTGTTTAGTCATGTAGTGGTATTCGGGTTCGGTTTGACACCATGTAATTTTCTTACCTTCTCTTTGACTGAAGATCTATGGAAGACAACGTGTGGATGGCCCTTTTTGGGATCTTTTTCATGATGCTTGGATGGCTCAATGAAGTATTCACTGTTCTTTGTTTTAATGTGGCCTACCTGAGAAGGGAAAACAAAAAAGTGCTGTGAAAACCTAATACATATGCAGATAAATCATGTTAACCTCAAAATATATATGTAGGTACATGGTACACCTTAAGTAAAATACGAGTAGCAGCTAGATAATTAGAATACACAACTACTGTTTACAATAATGTAATATGGATCGAGGAAAATATTTGTGAAATGTTCATATGGAAATAAAAGGGATTTTTTTGTTTATAAGTTTTTGTTTGTTTTTAGTTGGCAACACTGTTTCTAGTGCCAGTAAATTTGACGGTTGACGGTGTGGGTATGTACTCGTTATATTCATTTTTTTTATTATCATGCATTACAACAACAACAGCACGAGATGCTCTCTATCGGGATCACGTTTTTGGGTGATTTTTTAAGAGGTTTAGAACTTTTTAAAAAAAAAAAAAAACACAAAAAATTCGAAAAAATTAATGAAATATTTATTTGAATCGATAGTTTGAACCTTGCAATTTAATGTTTAAAGATAATTTCATGCAAATGTTGACCGCGGCTGCGTCTCAGGTAGCCCATCCGCTGAGTCCAATTTTGGCATACTCTTTCACACATATCGGCCGGTATCTCACGAATGAATGCATGGATGTTGGCTTCCAGTGCGTCAATCGAAGCGGGCTTGTCCCTATAGACATTAGCCTTGACATACCCCCACAAAAAATAATCTAATGGTGTCAAATCGCACGATCTAGGCGGCCAATTGACCGGCCCGAAACGTGAAATTAACTGTTCACCAAACTCGCCTCGCAATTGCGCCATTGTTTCGCGTGCTGTGTGGCATGTGGCACCGTCTTGTTAAAACCACATATCATGCAAGTCAAGAACTTCCATTTCGGGCAAAAAAAAGTTTGTTATCATCGCTCGGTAGCGTTCACCATTGACAGTAACGCTGCAATTCGCATCATCTTTGAAGAAATAGGCCCAATAATGCCGCCGGCCCATAAACCGCAGCAAACAGTGGCTTTTTCGGGATGCATTGGTAGCTGTTGCAATGCTTCTGGCTGATCTTTACTCCAAATGCGGCAATTTTGCTTATTTACGTACCCATTCAACCAAAAATGAGCCTCATCGCTGAACACAATTTTTCGATAAAAAAGCGGATCCTCGGCCAGCTTTCCAAGAGCCCATTCACCAAAAATTCGGCGTTGTGGTAGGTCGGCTGGCTTTAGTTCTTGCACCAGCTGTATCTTAAAAGGCTTTACGCCCAAATCCTTCCGCAAAATTTTCCACGTAGTGCTGTAACAAAGGCCTAACTGCTGGGAACGGCGCCGAATCGACATTTCGCGGTCTTCTGTCACACTAGCTGATACGGCCGCAATATTTTCTTCACTACGCACAGTACGTAAACGTGTTGGTGGTTTAATGTCCAACAAAGTAAATTTGTAGCGAAATTTGGTCACAATCTTCAGAATAGACTGCTCAGAAGGTCGAGAATGCCGATCATAAAATGGAAGCAGCGCGCGATGAACATTTCGAACCGAGCACGAATTTTGATAGTAAAATTCAATAATTTGCAAGCGTTGTTCATTTGTAAGACGATCCATGGTTAAATTGTAAATCAAACTGAAGCTGTTTGACAGTGACACAAGGTACTAAACACACGTCAGCTGTCAAAACCAGTGTTGCCAAAACCAAACCAGCTAAAAAAATCACCCGTTATGAACCAAAAGTTTAGTTTTTACTCTTGCTTTTGAGCTTTGCAAATGGCTAGGAAATGTAAACTGTAGTGTAAAGAAAAAGACAACGAATACCTATATGAAAAATCAACAGAAGTTGAGTGAATTTTTGTATGAAGAGATGACGAGATAGTGACAGAACAAATAACTGCACATTAAAGAAAAAAACAGCAGTGATGTCGTCAAAGAACCTCGATGTCATTTTTGTTCATACATTTTTATTCGGATCAAAAAAAAACACACTATCGAATCAAATAACTTCTTAAAGGAAATTCTAAAAATTAAGTAGGTACTTATCACTGATATGATTTTTTTTTTATTTTACTGTGTAATTTTTTGTTTCTATTTAAAAAAAAAAAGGTAATCAGATTCTAATTTGATGATGTTTTGCTGTTAAGTAACATTGTTGTATGTTCGACCGCAATGTATCATTGCGTTTGCCCCTTTAACTATTTTCTAAATGCCATCTGACATTTCTGCGCCTTCTTTTTCTATACCTCATTTTCATGAAAAATTTGAGGAGAGAACTTTGGAACTTCTATCTTATGTCGTTGTGTCTGGAATGGGTACGTTCCGGAGACACAAGGGACTACATTATGTAGTCAACTGCATTCATTGAACTCAAATTTTACAGGGGAAGTAGTTACTTTTTGAGATGTCATTAATGCAAAAACCTTCCATTGATAGTGCAGATGGTCTTTATAATGTTGTATTTTAATCTGAAAAACACCATTTTCGAATCTGGAAACGTCAAACGTGACAGCCATCATTTTTTTGGAAATTGACAGGCAGAATTGCAAAGCAAAAAAAGAAGTTTTTAGCTTTGAGGAAGTTTGACATTTGAAGTCGTGTTCCTTTGGAGGTGGCGAACTACTCATGAGTAGATGCAAACAATAATCTAGTACTAGCAACTATTCGTGTTCTCATTGCGAGTAGATGAGGTTTGTAGGAAAACCAATTTTATGCGTTCCATTCAAAACCGCTAGCAAAGTACTCATAAGTACTTCGCCATCTTCAAAGGAACACGTCTATTGTTGTTTAAACAGTACAGATTCATTTTTGAAAAGCCCGATGGCCAATATGAAGCGGGATGGACTTTTCTATAATCCCAGGATGGTATGGTGGAAGTTCCGAATAGATAGATTTTTTTTTACTGAGAAAGCATTTTGTATACTGTTTATACTCTTTTTTATCTTTTGAATCTATTTACATATATACATACATCTGTACATCCTAAGCCTTTTTTCGGTGTTCTCCAACACGAAAGCGAAAGACGGTGTTCATATTGGACTGACTCCACCGATTTTTTTTTTGACGTCTCTGTGCTTTTGCTCACTTCCATGTCATTGTGAGAAAGAGATGGCCAGGAAAGGCAGGATTTTTTATTTTTTTTTTTTGAAAATCTGTGGATTTTGTAGACGTCTTCTTTTGTGACATCTGCTTTCTCTGTCTGTGATTTATTTTTGGCACTTAAATCTTACAGAATCTAATTTATTTCAATCGAAAACATATTTATCTAAGAAGATTTACATTTAGTAAGTGAAAAATTTGTTATTAATCCTTCAAAGTGGACAGATTTTTGTATTGTTTTAACGACTGCTAAACTTCATATATTTAGTAAGTCCGATGTGTTCACATTAGTTTGTGTCTGAACAAAACAAGTTGGATTCACGTCAAAAAAAACTCGGATGAGTCAGTCCAATGTGAACACCGTCAAATGCTAACGGAAACCACTGCGAAAAAATGACAGTTGAAAAGTGTCACCAATTGCAAAAAAAAACACAAACGCAAAAAAAAACACAGAAAGAAATAAAATGAAAAAAAAACAACAAATACAAACACTCAAATGTCATTATTCCACAATTGTCCCCCGGATAATTAATTCATTGCGAAAAAAGAGCGGAGACTTCTCCAAATAATCTGCTACAATTATTATCAATTTCGCTCATCAAAATTTTTCGTTGTTGTCATTTTTTCGTTTCACATCGGTAGCGTACTTGGCTTCAATATAACGTCTTGAAGATGTTAATGCATTTTACTTTTTGAAAATATAGGTACTTATAGATTTATTATTCAAGAAAATCTATAATATTTGAAGAACCGTGAGCTTGGATAATTATGGTCAGCTGAAATATGTAAGGGTATACCTAAATCTGCCTAACCAAATTACAAAAACAAGAACCATAAAAATTGTTCGAAATCCTTGATCCTATTTCAATTTGCTTTCATATTTTCATAAATATTGGAGCTAATATTAAAATGCCACCGAAGTTAAACAGATCACAATAAATTGTCACATTCCGCCTGTCCTCTCCCGCACCTAGAAAATTAATTCCTATAGCTCTTACAAATGCTAACTTCAAATTCGTATAAATAAAAAGATTAATATCAACTATTTAACTTACATTATGCGCTTAATCTAATGATCCCAAATAAACAATTACTTACATATACATACATATCTAGTAGGTATATGTATGAATGTACCAATTACAACAACGGAAACCAATAAATCATCACACTCATTGATATTTTATTTCAACGATTGCCCATGCATGTAAGTCACAATCTCAAACCGCGATACAATATATCACCACCACCACGCCCACAACCCACAAGTCAGGGCGCCTGAACCCCCACACGCCCGAGAAACACCGCACTTTATAGAACAAAAAACATACAACAGAAGCATAATGCAATTATTAACAGTTGACGGTTTTACGTTCGGCTCGGCTCATAAACACGATTTCCAATAAATTGTGTCGTCGCGCAGCGCACCGCGGCACAGTTCGACGGTGAGCTATTGAATCGTGAAATTACTATTCACAACGGTGGCCCCTCCTGCCGGCTTAAGCGCACAGCCTACCTGTCACATTCAATCATAATTAATTAATTACACATAGCCTTTGCAAGTCGGGTTTGGATTCGGATTCAACAATTGAACACAGCGCTGCGCTAGGCTTAGCTGAGCTGCCGCCACACGACACTACCACCAACTGTGATCTAGAGCGAAACAATATAACGTAGTTGTATTTAAATCGGTGGTGTTTTATGCCATTACCATAGGGTCGTGGCTCAGAAAAATAAATCTATTGGTGTCATTCGTCTGATCACTGAATCGTTGGGCGGGGAGGGAATGTGCAGGGTGAAGGCTCTGATCGTTGGCAATTACAAGCTAATCGACCGAGGCAATAATTGCCGGCCGATCGTTTTTCTCGGTACAAATCGGATTGCACGACTTAGTCGACCGACCGACGCCATGCCGGCCGCCACGATGCATATGGACAGAAGGCTTCACCCCATACAATGTAAAGAATGTATATTTAGATATCTACATTTATAATAATAATGCAGCCCGCCGTGCGCTGCGGCCAGCGGCGCGGTCTTCTCTGATGGGGCTTGTCTTTCCGTTTGGAAAATCGGATTTGATTTATGGGAACGTAGGTGTGGCATGCAATTCCGCAAATAAAGAAAGAAAAGAAGAATGAAAAATAATTCAAACGAAATAAAAATTTATTGTTAACAAAACGAGTAAACAAAATATCTGCAGTCACGATGCTGCACCGCGCCGACAACCGACGAAGTTAGATTTGACTAGGGTTACCATCTGACAAAATCGGACAGAAGAGATTTTAAATAAGTACAAATGACATGTTATGACGCTGCAAACAGTCTGAGAAAATTAAATTGTTTGTTAACGTAGCCGCAGAGTTGATGCGCCTCGTCAGAAAAGATGATTTTTTGCTTTTTCAAAAACCGCACTGTTTGGGCTAACACAGCACTCACTTTGGAAATAAGTTTTCAATGTTTCATAACGTTTTTCAAGGGGAGGTATGATACTGACTTTCTGCGAAAATTTCTAGCGGGAAACAGCTGTCAGGGTCAAAATAACCTATGATTTAAAAAGAAACCACTAGATGGCGCACAATGGTCTTTCAGTTTTTAATTATAGTTTTGATTCAGAGTACTCATTTTGCAGTCTTTTTTACTCCGTCTTTCACCACTCCAAAAGCATTCGATTTACTTTTCCGGTCAACGTTTCGGAGTCCTTTTTTTTGTTCCAGATTTTATGAATGTATAGACACGGAACGGATCAAAAGTGATAAATGCTTAAAGAAGCCATTTTGGTACATAGCGTCATTCGGTAGTGTTTTATGTATATTTTAGCAGACGATGTTTCAAAATTCAACTCCAATTTAAAATGAGTGCATATTACCCTAGCTATCCCAATACATTTCTGTTTTTGTAATCTCTTAAGAACAAAACAGGTGACAGTTGATGCAAGAATACATATATAAATCATTTTGACACTCTTTCTAGGTTATTGGTCGTACAGAAGCCAACTGAACCACTCAAAATGACATTTCTCTTCTGAAAACAGGGTAAATGCTTCTGAACTTCATTTCAGAATCGAAGTCAGGATCACAGATTACCCATATGAAGATGAGAATGTTTCAACCGTGTCTCACTCCAAAACCCATTTGTTTACATTGTTGTTTTTGTAATTTCACCCTCTCGATGAATAGACGTGAATTGCAACAACAATTTTACCAGGTGTATGAAGATCCCAACTGTCTATGTGTGAAGTTTTTATACACACATTCTTTTTTTCTATCAGCAATCTGACAGTTCTAGCTTGTAGGCAAATTAAAATGGCTGCCGTGGATTATCATCTTCATGTGGGTAATCTGTGGTCAGAATGCTTTCTGGACGACCAATGGAAAACAACATTAAATTATCAAATGAGAACTCGGATTGCTTTGTCTCTTTAATACAACGAACAATAATGTCAAATAAAAAACTTTAATAGCCAAATTCAGCCATACGGAAACCTTGTTAGCCATTGCAACACGCTTATAAATCTCTTTAGCACTTCGCATGAAGAATAGGCAACAGGAAAGCTATGGAGTGCGAGATTTATATGCATGCATCAAGCCAAAAAGCTGAAATCCTGAAAGTCACTGAGGCGTTGGATGACAAGGTAAGGAACTTGTTAAAAAAAAAAAAACACTTTTTGTCTTGTAAAGGCGAAAAATATTTTCATAACAATGTAACTCTATTCTTTTATATAAATGTAGAATGTAGATGCTTAATATAAATGTCTTATAAGCACTTTGCAAATCATCGCAAGCGGTTAAAAAAATGATAAACATAACCATAACCATAACCATAATATACTTCATATAGAGTGCGACTTGATTTATTGCTAGTGCAATAAAAATAAAACAATATTGCGAGCAATTCAGCATTATAAAATGTTGCGAGAGGTGAAAAGATGTTTGACATTTTGTTAATTGCATTCATGGAGCATGCTTGCTTATTAATGTGCTGTCAAGTGTCAGTTGTAAATTAATTAATGAGTTGTTACTCCCTTACTATGGGTTTAAGGAGCACAAAACAATAAAAGCCGACATTCAGCCCAAAATAAATCTATGTAGACTTGTTAAATAACAAACTTGTTAAACACCTTAATGCTGACAGAAGTGAAATATGCGAAACTGACTTTTTCCAGATACCATGACATTCTACCAGCTTTATTACCACTGAATAATAAATATCACCTTTGGACACCAGAAAAGTTTTTAAAGTTAAGAATTAGTAGATTTTTTTCTTCTATACAAGTTCTGAATGCTCATAAATTCTAGGTATAATGTACATATATACATTATTTGGTGTAGGTTATTATCGATAGTTTACGACACCAAAACTTTATTTCACAAAAGGAAGTCCATTGATAAAATTATCGAATTTTCAGCAATTCAGCATATTACAATACGCAGGTGTAATTTGTATACAAGGTGGGGTTAAAGTAATGTCATAATGTGAAAATGCCATACTTTTTGCAAATGGCTTCAAATGTCTACAGACAGATGTTAAATGAGTTTTATTTTGCCGCAAGTTGCTGAATTTGGTCTCGAGCATTGTTGGTTCCAGCACGACACAGAGCAACTGCTTACACCGCTCTTACAGCCCGGCCAACGATGGAGATTTTGAAACACCCATGACAAAATGTTTGTTTGGTAACTTGAAACGTCGAACGACCGAAGGACGAGGCGGCGTCACACAACTTACTGTCAAATCGAATACAAGTTTTTGACAAGCACCTAGCCAAAAGTACCAAGAAGTTTGCAAGTTAACAAACAGTCATATTATGACATTACTTTTGCTCCACCTTGTAGTGAGACCATTTTAAGAGGCTGGTGCAAGGGCAAATTTGCAGTGCCGACCGGCGGCACGGCGGCGGCGCGGCGGCGTAAGGTCTTAACTTTAGGCCGCACCCGTCCAAACTGCAATTCAACGTAACTGGCTGAACACAATGGATACGGAGCTGCAATTTCAATGTTGCGAACACAACGCAACTTAGCTGCAGACGGAGCTGCAGGAGTTCACCAACTTTTAACTTTTGCGTGCAGCATTTTTGACATTTCAAAATTGATGGAGGCGTACAAGCCAATTTCAACTCGATGAGTGTTTATAAAGGGGTTGAAATGAGTTTCAAGCTCTCTTCAATTCCTCATGTTATGCTATCAGTGCTTCTGCAATCAGAATGTCAGAAAGCTGTACAGCTGCATTGTGGGCACGTAAAAAAGCACGTACCACAGTTTTTGACAACTTTATTGCAGCTGCAGCTCCAGTTCCTGTTCCAGCATTCTATAAAGGTCTTCCAAGATTTGTCTTTGTCTTTTCTCTTTCTAATTTGACATCTAAAAACAATAACAAAAAAAGTCCCTGGTTGGAAAATATTTACATGCTTTTGGCAGTGTTAAACATCCGGTCATTTGATTATTTTTTGTATTTGGAACCGAAAACATAAATTTGCGATCGAATTACCTATTAATTCGTGTTTAAACATTTTAGTGAACATTTTTTCAAGTGTTTGATACAAAAAAAAACTAATTTTACTACATATTAATCACTATTATTAAACACCCGACTTTTTTGGCTCGCCTTCGTGCCTTCGTGCCTTCGGCATTATGTTTTGGTTTCCAACCAGGGAGTGCTGTCAGGTTGTTTTTTTTTTTTTTTAATTTCACACTGACGCTTCTGAAATTTGGTGGCAGAGATCCATTGTGTTCAAGCAGTAAGTCTCCCCTTGCCACGTCTCTTGGCAAACCCTACTCAATTGTGACAGTTACATCTACAGTTTTGTTTGTTTGTTTTAATGTGTTAACATAGTTAAACATAATTTTGATTGAAAACTTGATTTTCTTTCTGTATTATTTATAATATCTAGCAAACTAGCAAAACATAATATTTGCTTAAAAATATAAAATTTGAACAACTTTTACTTACCAATCCATCACATGCTGACAAAGCCACATTTGATCCGGAATGTCCTCGAATTTTCCCATGATAATGACAATTTATATTTTTTTTTGGTTTCTTACGAAATCGGAGGTCTCTGCGGTGTCGTTCTATTATTAAATTTGGAGCCATAAAATAAGTATGAGGTCTGGACAAATACAAAAAAAAAAAAATTAAATTCATGCTAGAGATATAATCATAAGTCCATAGGCCAGCTAGTTCACAAAGAATTTTAGCCCAACCGCGAGCAAACCCAGATTAAGGCCACATCAAATCGGTGAAAATTTGACAAAGTAAGGTTTTTGATAAATTGGAGACATTTTTTGTTGGCATTTAAAGCCAGATGTACGCGATATTGACAAAAAAAAAAAAAACAAACATTATTAATGGTCTCTCAGGTTTGGGCGGTAGAGTGTCCTAACCCAGCAAGTCAATGCAGACAGTGCTTTAAATAAGAGGACTAGTGAATTAGGCTATTCCAGAAACTATCTTTGTCTTTTCTCTTTCTAATTTTGACATAAAAATATGTAGGGAAAACAAACAAACGACCAATCACAATCACATGTTTTTGTTTTCCCTACATATTTTTCTGTCAAACTATAGATTTTTTTTCTTGCTTGTTTGGTGGAAGTTCCAAATAAACGTTTTTTCTAAAATGTATTCTGATTAAAGCAAAGCTATTATATGAAGTTCTGATGGGTCAAAAATCATCAAGCGTTTTATGGGGGCTTTTGCCCTGTATAGGTTCGGATGCGAATGGACTCTTGGTTTGTTGTCTTCCACGGCCCATCCAGGTGGATAAAAAGAACATTGTGGACTTTTGGGTTATGAACTTATATGAAAATCACATCGAAACAATTTATCCAACTCACTCAAGTTCCAAATGAAGTGTTTCATTGTCTAAATCTATGTGAAAGTGTAAGTCTTCTGGGTTCTGTCTATCGTGATGGTGTGTTAAATTATGCGACACATATTCGCCGTTTCGATTCACCTTTCTCGGTGTAACCAGCCTTCCAGAGATCAGTTCATTAGAGTGTTTTCCTTAAATGAGATTTTAAATTAATTAAATAATAAACTATTAACAAAAAACACACAAGAATAAAATATGTATAATCCAGTAAGCTAATCTTTTAATCAAGTTTAAATGGAGTCATTAAACTTTTCTGATTGATTCTTATTAAGATCTCGAATCGAATATAAAGTATAAAATCGTGCCTGTAAATTGCCAAACCCCAATTTTGAGAGTCACACAAAGTTTTAAAGCTCAAGGTCTTAATGACAACAACCACTTTTGGTTTTGGCTAATCCAGGTGCAATCAAAATTATTTCAACATTTATATTCAAGTTTAGATAATAAGAAAATAAAATCAGTAAGCACAAAATTCAAAACACAGACGACCGACGTCTGCGCTTATTTTGACTCGAACATTATAAGTGGGCAGAGCTAAATTGGTGGTTGGTTATCGTTGTCGGCATCTTGGCAATTTCAATTTCAAGCTTCCTACATTATTTTGAGGAGAAATAAAATCAATGAAACCCGATCTCGCAAAATAAGAAAACAAAATAAACAAAAAGCTAATTTACATGAATTTTTATTCATTAAAATGTTTTCATTCACAAAAATTATGGGCGAAACTTTTATATTGAATCTCAATTAGGTCTTACTCCATTCTTTGACAGTTTCAAGTTAAACAAAATTTGAAATTGGACGCTAAATTGGTTTTTGATTTTTTTATTGTTTTTTTATTTTACCTATGGTTTAGATCACTGTTGCCATAAGTTATATGGAGAAACTTGTGTTGTTTTAAGAATGAATCATTCATCTAGGTAGTTGAATTTTGAATGATTAAAAATTCATGGAAATATTTGGTAAATAATAAATTTTTATACAACTCACCATATAACGTCTGCTCGGCGAAAACACTCCAACAACAAATTAACGACGAAATATACAAAAATGACAATTTATTCGCATTCATGTTGTTTGCATTAAGTTAAACTATTACTTAGATTATGTTTGAAATTATATTTAATGGAATTGTTTTTCGTTTCTTTTTTTGTGTTTTAATAAATTATTAATTACAAATATTTATATAAATTATAATAGATTTTGTTTTTTTTTTCTTAAATTAAATTAATTGAGTATTTAATTAATTTGTATTGTTTTCATGTGATACGCATATACGATATTTTGAATCATCCGTTGTCAATTAGTTTAGCAATTCTTCTTGTTATGTCAAACATTTCAAATACATTGGGATGCAGTAGAAAATTGAGTGTTTTATTGCAAAGTTGGTTTGTTTTAAAGCCGCGGCGATTTTCTGCAAGTAAAATAAATACATTAAATATGATCAAAACCTATTTTTTTTTTTAACATACACCCATTAGGGGATAAACATTTTTATTGATTTTAATGCAGAGTCTCTGAATTACAGAATTCCAAATAATTTTTTTAAAGAAGGTATCGGAAAGCATTATTTACATGTATACAGCTACAATTAAAATTTATCAATTTGAAACAAGGCTCTAAATTTGCAGACAAAAATTGGCAAACATTTTGAAGTCCTTAGTTACGTCCGAGACTCCACCTGAAACAATAATCCCGTTTCCCCGGAAACTCCCCTTTGCCTAACGGCATATTTACAGTTCCCACGCCATTTTTGCAAACCTTGCAAAACCAATCCCAAGCGGATACACCCCTTTCCACACCACCAATAGCGCATTCCTATTTACTCATATTTCACTTTAAATAAACGAAATATGAATATTTTAAAAACAAATATACTTTTTGTAAACGCGGCACATTTTTCTTCTTTTGTAACTTTCGTTAAAACTCAAACTATTATTTTAAGTCAGTCTAATTTGTAACTTTGACCTAAGAGGTGCAGCCTTGCTTTGGACAGCGGCCTCTTTTGTTAAAGAAAATAATAAATAATTTATAAGAAAATAATAAATAAATAATAAGAAAATAATAAATAATAATAAAGAAAAAAAAAATAAATAAAAAAAGAAACGATAAAGTTTTTTTTTAATTAAACCGCGAGGTACATGACAAAACTGGCGCAGTCGGTCGTTCGAAAAAGAACAATAAATACGTTAAAGTACAACGGTTCGAAAAAGAACAAAAAGTGCAAAAAACGTGCGAACAATTCGAAGAACAATAAATACGTTAAAGTACAACGGTTCGAAAAAGAACAAAAAGTGCAAAAAACGTGCGAACAATTCGAAAAATAATAAATGCGTTAAAAGTGCAAAAGTTCGAAAAAGAACAAAACGCGCGAATAACTCAGTTCGAAAAAGAGCTGAAAAATACAAATCAATATCGTTCGAGAAAAGAACAAAAGTGCGGAAAAAATAAGAATAACTAACGTTCAAACAAAAACACACCAATGCGAGAACAAAAGTGAATGGTGATCAGGGAAGTTACAAATCAAAGAAAAAAAGTTCTTACACAAAAATTGACACAAGTGAATCAACACAGAGCAACAACTAAGTGACAAGATGAACACCACAGCAGACCCAAAGTCAACAGCAGCAGCAGCAGCGGCGGCAATAACAACGGAAACAGGAGTAAGTCACGGCCTAACTTTAACATTAGATCCGATAAAATATTTAAACGGATTACCTACCTTTAATGGTAATTTCGAAAATCTAAATAATTTCGTTGATTTATTAGATAGGGCTTATCCCTCCCTCTGCAAATTTGAACCAAATGTCCAACTCATTTTTCTAGACATAATCAAAAGTAAATTGATAGGAAGAGCTCGAGAAGCAATAGAAATAAACAATAGTGCTTCCACTTGGGAAGAAATAAAAAAAATACTTTATCAATACTTTGGTGACAGAAAATCTGTAGAACAACTATACGATGACCTGCGAGGTCTACAATTCTACGATAGTTGCCAGAACTTCTATGATAGAATTAAGATAGCACTTAGGAGACTTAATAGCAAGACAAATCAGGACAAGACAATTATTTCTTCAATAGAAATAAAGAAAAATTGCGAAATGTCACTTAGGCTATTCATAAGTAAAATCCCAGAGCCAATGAAAGGCATACTGATATGCAGGCAGCCAAAAACATTAGAGCAAGCCATGGACATTCTTCATGAGTCTGGCTATGCTTATACAAAAATTACTGCAAAAATCAATCCAAATAACAATTCTAGACTAAACAAAAATCCCAATAACATGTTACCAAGGCAAACATTTTCACAAAATTATCAAAATCCTTCTTATAATAATAACAATAATAATTATAATAACAATCCCTTTAATCAAAGTAATGGATCGGGACAGTCCCGAAACTTTAATAATAACAACAACCCCAATAATAACTCCGGAAACTGGAGAAATTCTTCTTCTAACCAGTTCCGAAACTATAACAACCCCAATAATAACTCCGGAAACTGGAGAAATTCTTCTTCTAACCAGTTCCGAAACTATAACAACCCCAATAATAACTCCGGAAACTGGAAAAATCCTTCTAACCAGTTCCGAAACTATAATAATAGCAACTCTAATAATAAAAACTATAACAATTATGGTAATAACTCTGAACAGATGGACACCTTGTCCATATCTCATCAACGTCAAATAAACACTCTCAATGACGTTGAGGATTTTCGGGAAGAAAGCCCAGGGGTAGACTTCCCTATATAGTCATAAAGACAAAAAATAATAAGTTTACATTGCGGATACTAATTGACACAGGGTCAGAAACTAGTATCCTCAATCCTGGGTTATGCCACCCAAAATGGCAAGCAAAGTTAGAAAAACCAATTGAAATCAAAACGGCAGGTACACCAATATATGCATATAGCAAAGTGAAAATTCCATTATTCAAAGAGTTAGGCATGTTAAACAAAACTGCTGAATTCCTGGAACATAAATTTCACGATTGCTTCGATGGTCTGATTGGTAATAACATTTTAATTCCAATTAAAGCTGTTCTTGACTTTGAGAATAAATTACTAATAATAAAGGAAACGAAAATTCCGATTTTCTTCAATGGAAATGAAGAAACAACAACAAATAACTGCGAAAAAGTAGTTTCAGTTTTAGAATCCAGTGTACACCCCAAACTTGAAGACTATGAACAAATAGTCCCCGAGTTTGAAATATATCACACAGAAACAAGTACTGACCCAATTCTCGATCAAATAAGAGTCAAACACCTTAACGAAGAAGAAAGAAAAGGAGTTTTAAACATTGTTTCAAGAAACGCTTCTATATTCTACCAAGAAGGAAGTGATCTATCATTCACTAGTGCAATTAAGCACCGAATAAGGACAGTGAATGAGATACCAATATATACCAAAACTTACAGATACCCGGAAGTGCACAAAAACGAAGTAAAGAAACAAATAACTGATATGCTGAGACAAGGCATTATCAGGCATAGCAATTCGCCATACTCAGCACCAATCTGGGTAGTCCCAAAGAAAATGGACGCATCAAACGAAAAAAAATGGAGGATAGTAGTCGACTATCGAAAAGTAAACGACGTTACAATAGACGACAAATTCCCAATGCGTAATATGGATGAAATATTCGACAAATTAGGTAGAGCTCAGTACTTCACGACCCTCGACTTAGCGAAAGGATTTCACCAAATTGAAATTGCAGAGGAAGATATACAAAAAACAGCTTTTTCTACCGATGACGAACATTATGAGTTTGTTCGTATGCCCTTCGGCTTGAAAAACGCTCCTGCAACTTTTCAGAGGTTAATGAATTCCATACTGGCAGATTACGTAGGAAAATTTTGTTGGGTTTATTTAGATGATATTATTATATTCTCCACAAGTCTTGATGAACATTTGTTAGCATTAAATAAAATTTTTAGAAGGTTAAAAGAAGTTAATTTAAAAGTACAACTTGACAAGTGTGAATTTTTAAAAAAAGAAACAGAGTTCTTAGGGCACATTGTCACAACTGAAGGTGTAAAACCAAACCCAAACAAAGTTGCGGCAATACAGGAGTATAAGTTACCAAAGACTTCAAAACAAATTAAAGCTTTCTTAGGTATAACCGGATATTATAGGAAGTTTATAAAGGATTATTCTAAAGTAGCAAAACCGATGACAGTATTTTTGAAAAAAAATGCTAAAATTGACATCAACAATCAAGAATATATCGACAGTTTCCAAAGTCTTAAGAAGTTAATAATATCAGATCCTATACTTCAGTACCCAGATTTTAATAAAAAGTTCGTTTTAACTACAGACGCCTCAAACTATGCGTTGGGCGCTGTACTTTCACAGGATAATCACCCATTGTGTTTTGCTAGCCGAACACTTAACATACACGAAACTAAGTACTCCACGATAGAGAAAGAACTATTGGCAATAGTATGGGCCACAAAATATTTTAGGCCCTATCTCTATGGAAGGAAGTTTACAGTTCGAACAGACCATCGTCCTCTTGTTTGGTTGAGTTCTTTAAGAGAACCCAATATTAAACTCCAACGATGGAAAATTAAACTGGAAGAGTTTAATTTTGAGATCGAATATGTAAAAGGTAAGGATAATCAAGTGGCGGATGGATTATCCAGAATCGAATCATACTTTAATGAAAATGCAGGAAATTCCACCGATTATTTAGAAGAACCACATTGCAGTACAAGTAGGTTTACAGAACATAACAATACAAGGAATGAAGACGAAGAATCAATGGTGGCAACTATTCACAGTGCAAATGAGGATAGTAGCAACCATATTCCAATCGTAGAATCCCCTGTCAACATATACAAAACCCAAATAATCCTTAATACTACAGACAAAACAACCAACCATAAAGTATACCACGTCTTCAAAAAAAAGTAGAATAGTAGTAGAAATGAAAAATTTTAATGAAAAATTGATTATAGATATAATGAAGAAATTTATACCTTCAAAAGGAATAGTAGGTGTCTACTCTAAGGATGACCATTTATTTGCAAAGTTTCAAGATGTTTATGTGAGATATTTTAGTAAAAACAAACGTTTAAGAGTAATTAAGTGTAGTAAGTTTTTAGGAGACTTAGAAGATGAGGAAAAATTGGCACATGTAATAATTACAACACATGAGCACCTAAATCATAGAGGTATCAATGAAACCTACGAAGAAATTAAAGATAGTTTTTACGCCCCAAAGTTAAAAGACAGAATCCAAAGTTTTATTAATAATTGTAAAATTTGCAACAAATCGAAATACGAAAGACACCCGTACAAAATTCCATTAAAAATAACGGAAACTCCCGAAAAACCGAATGAAGTCCTCCACATCGATATCTGGTACGCGCATATTAACCTGATGTACGTTACCATGATAGATAAATTTACCAAACATGTGACTGTAGAAGAAATAAAACACAGAACGTGGATAAGCCTTCTTAATACACTTAAACATAGATTTATAAATTTTGGCCCACCAACCAAAATAATAACTGATGGAGAAACAGGTTTTTCTTCAATAATGATTAAGGAATTTCTTAAAGAGAAAAACGTCCACCTACACATCACCACTCCATACAATAAAACGGGTAACTCTGATATTGAAAGGTTCCATTCTACCCTGAATGAACACATTCGAACCTTCTCTGCTGATGAAAACAACAGAGATACTTTACGTAATAAGGTTTTGAATGCAGTTGCAATATATAACAATACCATCCATTCAACAACCAAAAAGAGACCCTTAGATTTCCTAAACGGAAACTTTTCAAAAGAGGAATACCCTAAAATTGTAGAACTAGTAAATACAAATAAAATTAAATGTATAGATAAGTTAAATAAAAATAGAGAAGACATTGATTTTACAGAAGATAAACATACATACTTAAAGAATAGAGTTAGTAATAAACTTAAGCCAGTCCACACAGAATCAAATCCAGTTGTTATAAACAAAGATTATATACAGAACGAGAAAGGTAGTAAATTTTATAAGACACAAGTTAAGAGAAAATACAAATATGAAGATCGATGAAAAAAAAAAAAAAAAAAAAAAAAAAATTATTATTAAGATATTTTCCTTTCAGATTTTATTCATAATCTTCCTATTAATTACAACGACAACCGAACAAAAGATTGACATACAGAATTTAAACGAAGGCAATGGATTTATAACAATTAGAAACAAAAGTCATTGAAAGTTATTATAAAATTTTGCACGTCATAAATTTAACACTATGGACGGACAGTTTTGAACTTCTTAAACACAACGTTGAAAACTTAAAAGACAAGGACGAATTCCCAACTATTATACATGGATTAAACCAACTAGGACAAAAAATAAATAGTTTAATTAAACATAGACAAAAAAGAGCTTTATTCAATTTTTTAGGAACAAGTTTAAAATATTTGGCAGGAACAATGGACTACGAAGACGAACGCGAAGTAAAAACAAGACTTAGCTTAAACGAACAAAACAGTAAAAATCTAATCGACGGGTTGAACGACCAAATTAAAATAAATTCTGAATTTTACGAAAACATTTACAATATAACAAAACACATAAACAAACAACAACAAGACATAAAAAACCAATTTTCAACAATAAGTAACGCAATCGAAAAGGAAAACTTTAAAATAACCACAATGCAACATGCATTTCAAATTCAGTACGATATTCAATTACTTAGCAATCAAGTTAAAAAAGTAAAGGAAAGCATTTTACTAAGCCAATTAGGTCTCCTAGGAAAAGATATTTTGTCACCAAAAGAAGTTGAAAATTTTAATATTACATTTGAAAACTTTAAAGACATCAAAAGTTCAAGTATATTTCACAAAAACCAAATAATCTTTGTTATAATGATCCCAGTTTATGATAATACAAAATTTCACCGTGTATTTATAGAACCAATTCCAAATTTAGAATTTCTTGAACTTAACTCTAATTACAAAACAATAATAACAGATGGAAAAACTAATTATAAAGATGATAATAAAATTTTAAGAAAAGATGAATTGAAAATCATTGATGATGAATGTATTAAGAATATTTTCAAAAAAAATACAAGTTGTAATTTTATAAAAAACAAAAACATAGAAATTAAACAATTAGCAAATAATATTATAATACTTAAAAATATGCCCAAGACAACTATTGAACATAACTGTAATAATTTTAAATTAGAATTGATGGGCAATTATGCTATTAAATTTGAAAAATTGTGTAATAAATATAAATAATATTAAGTACGAAAATTTTATATATTATGAAAGTTTTATAATACCTAGCTTAAGTAACGTAAAAATCAAAGCAGTTGATATGAATTTTTCTAGCGCTGAAATTAATGTAAAACAAATAGAAAATCGAAAGCTCATTGAGGAAATTAAATTTAAACATAAAATAAACACGAGCATACATTATAGTTTTAACTTTTTAATTTTGAGTTTAATAATTGTATTTTTAATTATTTGTTTCACAAAAAGAACAACAAAAAGTAAAATTAAAGTAAATATTCGAAATAATGATTCTCCGGAGAAGAATCTTAAGGGGGGAGGAGTTACGTCCGAGACTCCACCTGAAACAATAATCCCGTTTCCCCGGAAACTCCCCTTTGCCTAACGGCATATTTACAGTTCCCACGCCATTTTTGCAAACCTTGCAAAACCAATCCCAAGCGGATACACCCCTTTCCACACCACCAATAGCGCATTCCTATTTACTCATATTTCACTTTAAATAAACGAAATATGAATATTTTAAAAACAAATATACTTTTTGTAAACGCGGCACATTTTTCTTCTTTTGTAACTTTCGTTAAAACTCAAACTATTATTTTAAGTCAGTCTAATTTGTAACTTTGACCTAAGAGGTGCAGCCTTGCTTTGGACAGCGGCCTCTTTTGTTAAAGAAAATAATAAATAATTTATAAGAAAATAATAAATAAATAATAAGAAAATAATAAATAATAATAAAGAAAAAAAAAATAAATAAAAAAAGAAACGATAAAGTTTTTTTTTAATTAAACCGCGAGGTACATGACAAAACTCCTTAATTTAAAAAAAAAATCACACTTCACTGCTAACGTCACAGGAAACAAAAAACTACAAAACTTGCGTGGTTGTTGAGAAAAAGACAGTCGTACTGTCAATTTTTGTTGAAAAGTTTGAAATTAAAAACAAAAGGCAAAAAAGCTGCATATTCCTGTTTTGGTCCCATTGGTCTGGGTAAAAATTGTTATGCTAATTTAACAGACGCCGAAAGATTCTGTTATTTTCAATATCCTCAAAAACTTAGAAGACAAAAAATTACTACACGCCTTGTTTTTTTGATATAGAAATAGAATATTAAGAACCTTCAGTCAATTTTTTGCGGGAAACAATACTGAAATCTATAGATGTAGTAAAATAGAAATGAGTTTCAAGATTCAATAAATACTATTGAAATAAATTAGCCAATTAGAAGCACTATATTAAATGGGACTTGTTGAATTATTGATTCAAAATAGACTTTAACGGCCTTTAGTTTATACAAATATTAATTTAAGCTAAAAAAACACACCGGCTCGGCGGAGGCAAAACGTTTTTGTTTCATAATGCGGCCCATAGACACAACACTTGCGTGCACACCAATGGAGACAACGACACCAAAAATCAAACATTTTTCATTTTTTGTATCGGTAATTGCATAAGTTTTTTTTTTTTTATCAGCGCGCAATAAAGGGATTTTTCTACCCTTAAAATGTTTTTATGTTTATGTTGTTTATGTTAGGAAAATAAGAAACACAATGAAGCATACACGGTGCCGAACCTGGAAGTTTTGCCGCCCTAGGCATAAATTCTTATTTTGCTGCCTCAAATAAAAAAAGAAGATAACGACAGGTTAGGTTAGGTTAGGTGGGGTGATGCTACGGCAAGCCGCATCATCTCACTCGTTTCTCCATGGATCCATTGCGTTCCCCGGGGTAAAGGTATATGTTGCGAAGGTGGGTAGGGAGTGGAGTGAGTGGGACTTTTAGGTATGGGTATGGGGAGCCTCCCTGAACCATCATGAATTCTGGATGAATTTCAGGATGCTATCCAGTGGCAAGGTTGAGATGTCGCACAGTTCATCGAAGAAGTATTCTCCGAGGTTAATTTTCCTGTTTCTGGCTAGGCTCGGGCATTCACAGAGAAAGTGATATGAGCCCTCTTCCGACTCTTCATCATTACACCCTCTGCATAAGTCAGATGTGCTAATGCCCATTCTGCTCATGTGGGTTCCCATTGCGTTGTGACCCGTTAGGATTCCAACAAAAAGGGATAATTGAGGTCTGCTTAACATGAGTAGATAATATGTTTTTTTCTTAGAGATATTCGGCCAAACATTCCTTGAAACCCGGCAAGTGTCCAGTGATGACAATCTGTCATTTGCGACTTTTAGGAAGTTTTGGTGAATTCTATTCTTTTCTTGATCCAGTGGCATGAGTACCGATGATACGATTTGGCTTGTATCAAGAGATGACCCGTACGTTTTTATTTGTTTTGACAGATTGGCGTGTTTTTAGTTCATAATAATTAATAGATTGTTGATTCATAAGACAGTAAACGGTGGGGTTTCAGCCTTATTTGCTGAACACAATGGGATCTAACTGCAGCTTAAAGAATCGCTAAAGCACAACCTGTCATTAAAATCGCTCCTCACTCATGTAGCAAAAGACGTATACAATGATGTAGCGCGATTCCCCATGGTTAGCTTTCATTAGAATGAGAAAAGTATAGAACGATCTTTATGTCATCTCAAATGCAGTTGAGTCAACTTTTTTTTCAAAAATTTGGTACATATGTACTTACAGGGTGAAATGGGGTAAAAGCGAAAAGTTGTACCCGATTTAAAAAAATATTTTTGTGTATCAAAGATTTTTTCTAGGGAATGGCTTAAGGAATATTTTTTTTCAGAAAATTGATATTTAAAGGTTGAAATAGGGTAAAAATAAAAAGGGACATCCGATTTTAAAAATTCTGTTTGTATTTGAAAGGTTATTTTTAAAAATTTGATGTTTATAGAGTGAAATGGGATAGACACAAAAAAGTGGTATTCGTATACAAAAATTATTTCTGTGTTGGGAAATCAATAAAGATTGGACTGAGATGATCATATTTATATGAATTTAGCCATTCATAGTGTGAAGTGGGTTAAAACCCAGAAAGTAGTATTCAATTACAAAAAGTAGTATTTATATTTTCTAGGTTTGTCTACCCGTGCAAAGCCGGCCGGGCCAGCTAGTGATTAATAATTTTAATATTTGGCGTTTTTCTTTTTTGGCTCTGAGCAAAGCTCTGAGCAGAGGCTGAGCGATCAGAGCAGAGCTCTGAGCAGATATGATCAAAGTCCTCAGATATAATTATGAAACACACTTGAGCACTGAACTGTCATTTTATAAGGAATCCATTTTTAATTTTTAGTTATGTTTGAAGTTGGGGATCGTTAAGAAATCCCGCAGCATGTTGGTGATTCCGAATATAATATTTCTCTGGATTTCTGGACCTGGACGAAGGTGGTTCTGGACCTGGACAGAGATCTAAATTTTTTTTTTTTGGAAAAAATATTTAAAAAAAAATTAACTTTTCTCTTGGAAAATAGTTTAATTTCCCAAAAAAAATTTTTCCTTTGTCCAAGTTCCAGGCCCACCTCCAGAATTTTTTTTAAATTGCAAAAAAGTTGTTTCCAAAAACAAAAAAAATGTGTCCTTTGTCCACGTTCCAGAGTCACCTGCAGAACTTTTGTCCCGGTTCCAGATCCACCTCCAGAACCTTACCAAAATATCTGGCAAAAAAGCAATTTTTTTTCAATTTGTAAATGAATAAAAAGAGTTCTTTCCAAAAAAAAAATGTTTTTCCTTTGTCCAAGTTCCAGACCCACCCCCAGAATTTTTTTTTAAATTGCAAAAAAGTTGTTTCCAAAAACAAAAAAAATTTGTCATTTGTCCAAGTTCCAGAGTCACCTTCAGAACTTTTGTCCCAGTTCCAGATCCATCTCCAGAACCTTACCAAATTATCTGGCAAAAACGCAATTTTTTTAAATTTGTAAATTAATAAAAAAAGTTGTTTCCAAAAAAAATTGTCCTTTGTCCAAGTTCCAGACCCACCTCTAGAATCTTTTTTTAAATTCTAAAAAAAGTTGTTTTCAAAAACAAAAAAATGTGTCCTTTGTCCAAGGTCCAGAGCCACCTCCAGAACTTTGTCCGGTTCCAGATCCACCTCCAGAACCTTGTTTCAAAAAAAAATGTGTCCTTTGTCCAAGTTCCAAACCCACCTCCAGAACTTTTGTCCTGGTTCCAGATTCATCTCCAGAAATTTATTTAAAAAGATGCGGGATTTCGTGATAAGGGATTTTGTGATGCGGGATTTCGTACCCAACCCGTGAAGTCGGCTTCGCTCGATTTGCTCGGTCATTTTATTCTGAGCTAATTGAACAAGCTCTGAGCTAACTCCGATGGAAAAAAGAAACACACTTTTTATGCTCTGATATGTCTGAGCTAAAAAAAAAAACATAGATTTTTTCTTTGACAGTTCCGTGATCTGCTCAGAGTTAAAAAAGAAAAACGCCAATTGTTTTCTTAGAAAAATTCATATATGTAAGCTAAACTGAAGTTAACAAAATCGGGGTAGTGGCAAGGCCAACTGATTCCCAGCTGCACCCTGATGAAACGTTAAAAGTCATTTGGAATCAAAATTCTGTTCTGTTCAACCCAAATTCTCTGTATAAAAAAATAAACGTGGATTTACATTAAGGAACTATGCATCCTTTTTTCGTAAATATCAGACTACATACCTCCTGTCATATTTACATAACATCTATTTCATTGTTTACTCACTCGATACAGACGTTTGATCTTCTCTACAAATAAAATTATGTATGTATTGTATAGCAATAGCCAAGTTAATATTATTCGAACAACAACAAAAAAACCAAACAGTTTGAAAATTTGCGGCGTGGCGCCTAATTTTGTTTGTATTATTAATTTTGTATTGTTTGTGGGCTTTTCATTTTGGGACCGTTTAACCATGAACGACCGACCGACCGCGACGACGCGAAGTCGCGACGTTCGTCTCCAGTTTATAAATTATGTTATGCTGTCCAGTCCATATCTACGAGTATATCAAAATATGATTGTTTGTTGGTAGCGTTTTGTAATTGGGTAAGCCAGTTTCCGGCTGGCTGGCGCACAATCTCATTTTCCAATTCATTAATTTCCTGCGAAGTATTAGATACTCTTTTTGAATTCTTGTGTCATATATTCGGAGTTAGAACTTAAAGAAGGAAGTGTGTGTACAATACGATGATTGACGTACCTACATAATATGAAGAATGAACCTAGCGTTCATTCCATTCATTAATTCTTTTTATCACTCATCAATACAAAAGCAACACTGCAAAGGATGTTTTTAGCGGATTAAAACAAAATTCTATATCACTAGGGTGCCTCTTTCTCACCATGGAGTAAGAGCAAGATACAAACTGAACACAACGTCATATGAATCATTCATTGAATTTAATTAAAAGATTTCATTCATTGACTTCACTTTGAGACTTCGAAAAGATTGCAATAATTTTTGTACTAATTAATCTTACAGCAATCAATTGAATGCAATCTTTTTTGAATTCATTCACTCTATGCAGTCTTTTGCGTATAATCATATCGCTTGGAATACTAGGTGTTGGTGAGATGTTTTTTAGTAACTGGAGAAAAATTTTAATGAGACAAGAGAATGTAAGAATACAAATGAATGCAAGGAATGCATTTCCTTAATTATTTTCTATGATTAAATACAAAAATAATATGTATTTTATGGCAAACATATGAAGAAATCCTAAAAGTATTGGAGGGGCCAGATTTCAATAGCCCGAAGCGTCAGAGAACCTAAATACACCTCTAACATGGAAAGATTTTATTTTGTTAGGCCTCTGCCTATCTTACAGGGCATTCCAAATGCCAATCTTCAATCCTGCAATACTATTGCGAGATAACACAACAAAAAAAAAACCCTCATGAAGCTCAGTACCTTACCTATAGATGAAAAAAAAAACCTTTGAAATGAAAGAAAAACAAAAAAAAAAATTGTGCTCGTCCGTGGCTGGCACATGGCCAGCGCGCTGCCAAGCTGTGATTCCACATTTGAAAGGAAAACAACAATAAAAAAAAGGTAAACTCCGGCGCAGCCTCTTTTACCTTTTTGGAGATGAAGAGAAATTAGTCTCGCGTTCGAGCTGACTTGTGTTGTTTCCTTGAAAACGATCATGGTTGGGCTCCAAAACCAAAACCAAACCAAGTGAAGTGATTTGTATCTGTGTGATGATCGTCTCGGTCTCGTTTTGTTGTTGGTTTTTGTTGCTTTAGCTGAATTGAATTGTGTGTGCTTATGCTTATGGTGCCAATGGTGCCTGCTGCTGCTTATATTACCTTTACTGCCTGATTCCTTGATTGTTGCGTTTTGTTATGGTCGAGCAGACGAATGTCGCCTTCTCCTGTCTGGTGTTGTGGCCAGTGGTGGCGGCGGCGGCCAGCGCAGACTGGCTTGGCGCTATAGTTAAGGACTGTTGATGTTGCGAGGTCTCTTCTTGTGGTGGCTGCTGTTTATTTTTTTTTTTTTTTTGTTTTGTTTTACTTATTCTCGTCTTTTTAAGTCGTCCGTGCTGTTGCTGCTTCTCTAATCTATGCCACTGATCGTTGTTATGGGAGCGATCAAATGGCGCCAGATACAAAAAAAGTGCCGCCAACCACCGCTGCCAGCTACTGTGCAGCAGATTTGGCATTATTATTAATGATGCAGCAAAAAAAGAAAACAAAAGACAGAGAAGAAATTAAAAACCATGCGATGGAGCCATTCCAAAAGGTGATCTTTAGTGAGAGATTGTTTTCAGTTTATTTTTTGTTATTTTTTTTTCTTTTATTCTTGGGAATTGTGTCGCCTGATGGTGGGAGATTTCAATTTTTTTTTTAACTACCCATTTCTATCAAGTTTTTATATTATGATGGAGCCATTCTTGTATTCCCAGAAGGAATAAGGTATTAATTATTCTAGGTATTTTAATCACAAGGTCATTTTCAGCTTCATCAAATTCTTTCAGCGATAGGAGCGTATAGGTAGAATTTCAATGCAAGAAATCAGTACACCAGTATGTTTTAGCATTCTTTTTGAAACATAAACACAAAGTAATGACTGGACTTCAATAGAAGAGCTGGGGGTCAATTAAAATGCCGATCTGTGAAGCTGTGCAGTGATAAATTTTATCACAGCTTAACACATCATTCGATCTCGATATGTGAAAAAGTGAAGTCAAAATTTGTTCATATCTTTTTTATCACAATCATATCATTCTGTGAATTAGTGAAAAAAAAGTTGAAAAAAAAGAAATAACGGAGCGAAAGGCTTCAAAATCTCCAAAAAAAATAATTATTAGATTTTTTGGAGGAAAGGCCAGACTTAGGAAACGACAAGTAAGTAAAACATAATAATAAAAACATTTCATGCAGATATATTTTTGAGAATACTAGGTAACAAAATTCAATAAACACATTCATGACGCGACGGCGCACAGTGGTGCGAGAGCGGAAAAAAGTCTTTTGAAAAAGTCATATCTATCCTTTTAAAGTTTATGTTTAAGTACTCTTAGATAACCCGAGCGTATGATTTAAAAGTATTTTTTAACATATATATTGTATGTTCTGATTTACAAGCCCTCAAAGTTGAAAAATAATTTTACTCAAATCGCGAACCGTATTTTCAACAAATTTTGAGATGTTTTTTTCCGAAGTTCCTGTAGATAAATTCTCTAGCTTCTTAAATAATTTAATTGGTCTATTTTCGATTATCTAAAATTAAAAAAAAAATATTGATTATTTATAAAAGATACCTTCTATAAGTAGCCTGAAGCTTTAGTACTAAGAAAAAATGCTTTTTTTTAAAACTTTTTGATTTAAAAAAACAGCTCCAAAAGATACCAAGAAAGTAAGTGTTGCTGACAGCTATTGAAGAGTAACAGCCCGAAGAACATCAGACAATGTTAAAAGACATTTATGCTTTGAGAAAAACACTTTCGAGAAAATCACTTTAATTTTAGTACTATTTTATTTTCTTTACTTCCTTGAAATTCCTTACTTTAATTTTCGTTCTATATAAATATTATTTTTCATTCTTAATAAAGAAACTCAATTGAAAATACCAAATATACTTAAAATTATATTCTCAACATTCTAAAATTAAATTGGAAATAGTTCGTGTTTTCTTCAAACGGATAAGGAAAATAATTCAAAGATGAGTCTAGAGGATCCCAATGGTTGTGCTGGATGCAGCAAGCCCAATTCTTACCAGGATATGGTGGAGTGTGATAGCTGTACAAAATGGTATCACTACGACTGTGCTAATGTCGATGCGACTACGATAGGAGACAGGAGTTTCGAGTGTTTCGACTGTGCTGAGCTCAATAAAACAACGCGTGGAGTGGCAGTTGCAGGAAATAAGGGCAACAAGGATAAGTCACAAGAGGTTTTAGGAGACGTCGGCGAAGTGGCACTTTCAACAAATAGAAGTATTGCAGCCTCATCAGCAAGAAGCAGAAGACGGCTAGAATTGGAATTAAAGCGCCTTGAGGAGCAAAAGGAACTGGAGTTGCGGTTTCAAAAAGAAAGAGAAGAAAAAGAAAAGGAATTTCTTTCAAAACGTTATCAGTTGTTAACACAGGAAGATGACGAGGCATCTTCATTGAAGAGCTTTGGTGGAAGTAGAACATCCGATTGGGTTAAAAAGGTAAATGAAAGAACTTTAAGAAATCCGAAGGAAGATTCAATCAAACAATCAAGAGTGCATCCTCAAGAGCTTGTACCAGGGGTTGCAGATATTTGCCTATCGGATCGGAACATTGCAGCACGACAAGTTATGACGAAAGAACTTCCAGTTTTCTCAGGACGACCCGAAGATTGGCCCATGTTTATCAGCACATTTGAGAGTTCCTCGAGGCTCTGCGGTTTTACTGACAGCGAAAATATGTGGCGTCTTCAGAGAGCTTTGAAGGGTCAGGCATTGGAGAGCGTGCGGTCAATTTTGGTAATACCATCAATGGTCCCAAAAATTATAACGATTCTTCGGGCACAATTTGGACGACCAGGACCTCTTATTAAGATGCTCACAGAAAAAATTAGATCTGAGCCACCGCCAAAGGCAGATCGCCTTGAAACTTTGGTTGTGTTTGCAAATTCCGTGCGCAACTTGTGTGGCACAATGGAGGCATGTAGTTTGCAGAACCATCTCAACAATCCGGTTCTTCTAGATGAATTAATAGAAAAACTTCCAGCTTCCTACAAGATGGATTGGGCGAAGCATCGTGACTCTTCGGATCTGAACTTGTTAGACTTCAGTGAATGGCTTGACAGTATCTCAAATGCTGCATCTTCTGTGACGAGTTACGCTGAATTCAAGATGGATAAACGTCATTCGGGAATACACACGCACACAGAATCCCATGCATTCAGCAAAGCAGCAAACAAGAATGGGTGTTTCATTTGTGATGGTGCTCATCGTTTGCTTGAATGCAGTAGATTCAAGGATCTTCCCATTGAAAAACGAAGAGAATTGGTTATCAAAAAGGAAATCTGCGAAGTTTGCTTATCTCACCAGAAACGTTTTAGATGTCGAAGCCGGGGTCAAGAAAAATGTCATATTATGCTACAAAACAAGAAGAATGATAGTCATCAAGTCAATATGAGACCATGTAACGCTCATCAGAAAAATGAAGACAGAAATGCTATATTCAGGATCGTACCAGTTGTTTTGTACGGAAACGGAAAGTCTTTGAACACATTTGCGTTTTTAGACAGTGGATCTTCCTTAACTTTGGTCGAGCAAAAGATTTCAGATTCGTTGGGGCTCAATGGCATGGCTAAGCCATTATGTCTTAAATGGACAGCAGAGACAGTGAGGTATGAAAAGGATTCAAAAATCGTACCATTAGAGATATCTGGCGTTGGAAAGTTCTCTGAAAAGTTTCGACTTCAAGATGTACGTACTGTTGAATCTTTGGCGTTACCAAAGCAAACCGTTTTGGCCGATGTGATCAAACAACGATATCCGTATCTACGTGGAATCCCATTACCATCTTTCAAGAACTCTTCTTGTGGAATTTTAATTGGACTCAATAACCAAAAGCTAACACTTGCACTGAAAACGAAAGAAGGAGAATGGAACGATCCAGTTGCCATTGAGACAAGACTTGGTTGGTGCTTAAGCGGCGGAGAGATGAATGGTATGCGGAGCAATGGACTGTATCATATCTACAAAGCTTGTGACTGCGATGCTGAGCTTGACGAAATGGTTCGAATACAATATACTCTTGAGAAAGAAAGCAACGAAAAGAATATCTGCGAAACTGCTGAGGAGGTTCGAGCAAAAAAGATATTGGAAGACACGGTGTGTCGAAATGGAAGCAGATTTGTGAGTGGTCTTCTTTGGAAACAAGACGATGTCGTTCTACCAGACAGCTATACGATGGCGCTAAAGAGGCTTCAGTGTTTGGAGAAAAAGGTTTTATATGATGCTTTGCTTTTGAAATCAGTAAATAGTCAAGTGAAGAATCTGTTGGACAAAAACTATGCGAGAAAGCTAAGTAAGTCAGAGCTAGCAGAGAAAAAGACAAGAGTCTGGTATTTGCCCACGTTTTTGGTAAAGAACCCGAACAAGCCAGAAAAAGTACGTATGGTATGGGACGCAGCGGCATCAACACAAGGAGTTTCACTGAATGATATGCTTTTAAAAGGACCGGACGAATTAAGGGCTCTGATAGATGTACTTTCTGGATTCCGGATGAATAGAGTTGCTATAGCTGGCGACATACAAGAAATGTTTCATCAGGTAGAAGTTTGTGAAGCAGATCAACATTGCCAGAGATTTTTATGGCGCGATGGAATATCAACTTCGGAGCCAGATGTTTACATAATGAAGGTGTTGACTTTTGGCGCTACGTGTTCTCCAAGTATTGCCCAATACGTCAAAAATCGGAATGCAATGGACTTCGCTGATGAGTTTCCTGAAGCTGCAGAGGCCATTATTAACCGACATTATGTGGACGACTATCTCGATAGTGTCGATACTATTGAGGAAGCTATTCAATTAGTAAAAGAGGTAAAGTACATACACTCCAGAGCAGGCTTTAATATTCGAAAATGGCTGTCGAATTCAGATGATGTCGTACGAGCTATTGGTGACTCTGAAGAAAAAGACCAAAAGCTTACAACAATTTTGGATAATTTTAGTACCAACATCTGTACGATGAAAGTCTTGGGACTTTGGTGGGACTTTAATAAAGACTGTTTCGGATTCTCAGTGCAGTTTGGAAAGGTGCAAAAGGATATTATTCTAGGATTAAAAATCCCAACAAAAAGAGAGTTGCTGAAAGTTCTTATGTCCATATTTGACCCACTAGGATTTCTTGTTTTCTACCTTGTGAAGCTAAAGGTACTAATGCAGGAAGTTTGGCGAACTACAATAGGATGGGACGATGTTTTACCTGAGGAGTTACAACCAAAATGGGAGAGCTGGCGGTGTCTGATGAAAGATGTTCAAGAGGTGCAAATTCCAAGATGCTATTTTCCAAAGAACTTTAGCAAGCAGGCCAAGGTTCAATTACATATCTTCGTCGACGCCAGTGAAGATGCGATGGCTGCTGTTGGATACCTTCGGTTTCAAGAAGGGAACTCCATTGGATGCGCTCTGGTTTGTGCCAAAAACAAGGTTGCACCTTTGAAACCTTTGTCAATTCCAAGGTTGGAACTACAGGCAGCAGTCATGGGTGCTAGATTGGCTAGCTCGATATCAAAAATGGTAAAGATGAACATCGAGAAGCGATTTCTGTGGACCGACTCAAGAAACGTTATTCATTGGCTGAAATCAGATGCCAAAAGGTATAAACAATTTGTAATGTTTCGTATCTCTGAAATATTGGAGAGAACTCGACTCGAGGAATGGAGATGGACTCCAACAAAATATAATGTTGCTGATGAAGGTACCAAGTGGGCGAAAGTGCCTTCTTTTGATAAAGACGCTCGATGGTTTCGAGGTCCGGATTTCTTGTACAAACCAGAGGAGACCTGGCCAACAATTCCAGCTGCAGCTATAAACCAGCAAGAAGAAATACGTCCAAGATATGTTTTGGTGACAACTTCATTGGTTCAAAGTTTCTTACTGGATTATGAGCGATTTTCTTCTTGGACACGGCTGAAACGGACGATGGCGTGGATATTGAGATATTTCAACAACTTAAGAAGGAAAGCACGTGGTGAATCAACATATGGTCGATTGCTTTTACTAACGGAGGAACTTCAAAATGCTGAGCAACTACTTTTTCGAATGGCACAGAACGATAGCTATATTGATGAGATCGTGTTATTGACAGCTGGTAAAACTTTATTCAAGACTAGCCAGTTGTATAAGCTTTCACCATACATTGACAAAAGTGGAGTTTTGCGTTTAAGAGGAAGAATGGACAGTGCATATTACGTTGAAGAAGATACAAAGCGGCCAATAATACTTCCAAGAACCCATTATTTGACATTTTTGCTTGTAAAGCACTATCACGAAATATTCAAACATCAATGCCAGGAAACAGTTGTAAACGAAGTTAAGCAAAAATTTTGGATACCTAAGCTCCGTCCTTTGGTGAAATTGGTTAGTAAAAGGTGTGCTGATTGTTGTCATAGGCGAGCTGAACCAATAGTTCCGGAAATGGCTTCACTGCCAGAGGCAAGGCTGGCAGCGTACATACGTCCGTTTTCTTATGTCGGCGTTGACTATTTTGGGCCAATCATCATCAAAGTCGGAAGGCGAGCAGAAAAACGATGGGGAGTACTTTTTACGTGCCTAACTGTGAGAGCTGTTCATTTGGAAGTTGCTCATAGTCTGTCAGCGGATTCATGCAGCATGTGCATCAGGAATTTTATATCCAGACGAGGTATTCCAAAAGAAATTTATTCAGACAACGGAACAAATCTGAGAGGCGCCCAAAAAGAGCTTCGGGAAGCGTTTTCTAAACTTGAGTTTGACAAAGTACAAGAGAGTTTTACGACTTCAGACACAAAATGGCTCTTCAACCCTCCAGCAGCACCGCATATGGGAGGTGCATGGGAGCGACTTGTTGGATCGGTAAAGCATATACTGCAACAGGTGATGAAAAACCAACGACTGACGGATGAGTCTTTGCTGTCAATGTTAATCGAGGTCGAAATGATCATTAACACTCGACCACTTACATATGTGCCAGTCGAGTCTCATGATATGGAAGCTTTAACCCCGAACCATTTTCTACTTGGCTCATCAAGTGGATACAAACCGGCTGGACGATTTTGCGATAGTGACCTTTTACTTCATAAACAATGGCGAAGATGTCAACGGGTGGCAGATTTGTTTTGGAAACGATGGGTACGTGAGTTTCTTCCAACGCTAACACGAAGGACAAAATGGTTCCAAAAAACTAAAAATATTGAGGAAGGAGACGTGGTCATAGTTATTGATGAAAGTCTACCTCGGGGATCTTGGCCAAAAGGAATTGTTACAAGAACTATCAAAGCAAAAGATGGTGTAGTACGAAAAGCGACTGTGAGAACAGCTTCAGGGTTGTATGATAGACCCGTAGCAAGGTTGGCGGTTTTAGATGTTACGCACATTAAACATGGTGGTGACTCAACAGCAGGAAGCAGTAGAATCACCGCAGGGGAGAATTGTTGCTGACAGCTATTGAAGAGTAACAGCCCGAAGAACATCAGACAATGTTAAAAGACATTTATGCTTTGAGAAAAACACTTTCGAGAAAATCACTTTAATTTTAGTACTATTTTATTTTCTTTACTTCCTTGAAATTCCTTACTTTAATTTTCGTTCTATATAAATATTATTTTTCATTCTTAATAAAGAAACTCAATTGAAAATACCAAATATACTTAAAATTATATTCTCAACAGTAAGTATGCCACCATATGCTCCATACATTCATGTTAAAGCACAGAAAAAATCAGCTGCAGATACGTGCAGATGTGGAAGTTATGCTCAAAAATGTTTCACTTAATCGGATTTCAAAAAACTCCGTCTTGACGGTGGTGTTTACCAAAAAGTTTGATTACTTCGGTATTAATTGTCAGAATGAACTAGTTAAGCCTATTATTTTAAGAAAAAATGTCAAACTTTATTTTAAAAATAAAACAAAATTAATACATTGACCCAGGGCTGAGAATTTCGATTTTTGCGAAACCATTTATTTCTGCCTGGAAAATTTTTCAACTTTCAACTCAATTTTCTTGAAATCAACACAAGAAAAATAATATAGTTTTATGAAATTTTGAATTATATGATAGAGCTTAATACAAAATAAAGAAAAGGATCAGGGGTAATCTTTTATTTTTTTTTAATTTTTCGCTAAAAGTAGGGCAGGTAAAAATAAAAAAGGTGTTCTTTTTAAAGTTTTATTGCTTTGTTTTTGTTCTGTATTGCGTAATTTTTTATTACCTGTAAGGATTAGCAATGGCTTATTAGAATAAAATCTCTTACTTAAATCTATATATATAAAATATATATAAATCCAACCATGACTTCAGAAATCACTGGAGTTAGGGAATCCCTAATTCGGCGGTTTGCTGCTATCCTTGAAGTAATAACGTCGAATGAAAAATTAGATTTCAAAAAATATGCACCTTACACGTGGGAAACTGCTGAACTGTTTGTTGAGAAATATAAATGGTACAATATGCCAGCAACCGTACATAAGGTTTTGATCTATGGAGAAGAAATAATTAAAAGCTGTGCATTTCCTGTTGGATCGCTCTCCGAGGAAGCCCAAGAATGCCGAAATAAGGATTATAAAGCCTACCGCAGGTTTCATTCGAGAAAATGCAGCCGAATTGCGACGAATGAAGATGTGATGCATCATATACTCATATCCTCAGATCCAATAATAACAGGTTTAAGGCCACAGGCAAAAAAGAAAATACCTCCAATCAGCGCAGACGCAAAAAACCTCATTCTAGCATTATAAAATTATTACTTCATAATTGTTTTTTATTTTTTTTTTTTTATGTATTCATCTATTTATTTATTTAATTTTATAATATACATAGTTAATAATAATATTTTATTCAAAATAAAAAGTTAAGATTTTACTAAAAAAAACTTTTATTTTATATAAAAATGTCAATAACTTTTTTTCTAACAATTTTTTCTTGACCAAATTTCGACCAAGCATGTATAAAACTAATCTTAACATGTTTGTCAAATTTCATTAAAATTCGTTTAATAGTTCAGATTTTACAGACTTTTTTCCGCTCTCCAATACAAACATCAAAACACTCAAATTTTAGAAAAAAAGTCAATAACTTTTTTACTAATGATTTTTTCTAAGCCAAATTTTGACAAAATGTGTATAAGACTAATTTAAAAATGCGAATCAAATTTCATCTTAATCCGTTAAACAGTTCAGATGTTACAGATTTTTTTTCCGCTCTCCCATACAAACATCAAATCCCTCAAATTTTAGAAAAATGTCAATAAGTTTGTTTCTAATTATTTTTTTTCAACCAAATTTTGACCAAATATGTATAAGACTAATATAAACATGTTTGCCAAATTTCATTTAAATCCATTGAACCGTTCAGATAAAACAGACTTTTTTCCGCTCTCCCATACAAACCGAACCACTGTGCGGCGCGGCGCAAAGCACTATAACACTTTTAATTTTACATGACAAGAAAGCACATTTTTCACGTTGAGAATTATTCAGGAATTCGGCTTTAGTTCGTCTATTGAATCCATGCGACTGAATACCAAGAAGTTTGACACTTATGGAGTTTTCCATTGGTAAAATAAATCAAATTATTTTTGATTTGGATCTGTCAAACACCCGATTTTGACCATCTTTTCGTTCCATTGGGCAAAATAATTTGATTTATTTTTGATTTAAAATCAATTTTGCAAATCTAAATTTTTCGGTAGATTTACCCCTCCCTGTACTAACACCAACATAATTTACAGCTATCAGTTTGCAAATGTGTTTTTTGAATTGATAAATTTATTTCAGGTGTGAATATTGTATTCAAAATATGTGAGAAATATTCGTTCATAATAAATGGAACCAGTTTAGAATTAATCGGTAACTTCATCAAGTTCATCTTCATCTTCTAAAAGTGCATCCAGGGTTTAAGTTTTTTTGAAATATAAACACAGAAACGAAACTACACGAATACAATGACAGAAATATATCAATTTGAAAAAGTGTTCCATTCGCCACGAAAAAAATCAATTTTTAAATTGAAATCTGAATTTACCAATGGAAAACCCCATTAGAGTCGATTTTGTACTCCAAGAAGACCAGTGATAAGTTGTGTCAAAAAGAAAAACAATGATATTTAGAGACGTTCAAGAATAAATTGGTTAACTGAGCACCATTTTGCTAGCCTAAGAAGGTCATCTTGTAAGAGAACACAATCATCGACAGATTTTATACATCTGAAGAATTTTAAATCATCAGCAAATACAAGTCGAGCCGAATTTAAAAAGATGTCAGCCATGTGATTAATAAATAATAAAAAAATAAGTGGGCCAAGGTGGCTTCCTTGGGGAACACCTGAAGATACTAAAACGGGTTTAGAGAGTATTAGATCAATAGATACGAATTGTGAACGAGCTTTTAGATAAGATATTAACCATTTCAACATTTCAATGCAAGCCTAATTTTTCCAATTTATTAATCAAAATAATGGGACTTACTCTATCAAATGCCTAAGCAAACTCGGTGTAAAATACACCGATTTGGTATCCTTTCTTGAGTTTATTTAGAATGAAGTTAGACAAAATTGAAAGATTGGTTGTTGTTGACCTACCACCAACGAAACCATGTAAGAAGGGTGAAATATATTCCTTAAGCCAAAATGACAACTGAAGGTAAGCAATCTTTTCAAAACGTTTTGGAATAGATGAAAGTTTACAAATCGGACGATAATTAGAAACTTCTTGTTTAGGACCAGTTTTATGAATTGGAATAACAAAAGATTTTTTCCATACTCACATAGAAATTCACCACTTGCAAGGGAGCTATTAAAGATGTATAAAAGCGGCTCAGAAAGAGCAGATGCGCATTTTTGATGTGTAAACATCTATGCTGGCGGTAGAGTGAAAAAAGACATGGACGTTCGTGTGCAACGTTACGTCGTGCCACGTTACAGTGTGCAACGTTACGATCTGCATACTAGGATGGGTGCGTTCAGTGAAAAAAATCTTAAGATCCCCTTCAAGCAAAAACAAGTCCGTTTTAGATCCGCGCACGTTGATGTTTACACATATTACCCGTGAGTCCCGGCACTCACACAATTTTTTTTAGAACGATTGGAGGAACTCCATCCAGGATCAGGATTGACATCACAGGTCAAGTTTAAAAGACCTTCTTCGACATCGGAAAAATTCACCTCAAGTTGACCAATGTCGACCATAGAATCGTGAGAAAAATCTTCAGCATTTATTGGATTCGATATTTGATATTTGTAAAAATGTAGAATAATCGCAGGTTAAAGATTATTTTTACTTCTTTCTTCTGGATTCAACCATCACTGAGTTAACGATGAAACCGAAATAACTATACCATAGAAACTGTTTTAGCTTCACTTCTGTTTTGCAATCTGGGTTGGTATCTTAATTTGAGAAAGGTAATTTAAGTTCTTTTTGTGCTACCAGTGAAGTCTGCAGTCTCTAGAGCCAGAACATTCGTCTTTGAGACTGTTTAAAATGTGGCTGAGGGCCACAATAACGAATACCAGGCTTAAGGTATTAGCTCTGTTGAATATTCACAAAGAAAGTTTTCAATAAAAAAAGGAGAATGGATTTGATTTTTTCACCAAATTTTTCTACATTTATTTGTTATTTCAAACTAAAAATATCAACAATTTAAAAAAAAAAGATATCTACTTGGAAAAATTTGAATAAAATTAATTTTAAAGGCGTACGCTACTGCCTTTAGGTACTGCATTCTGTATGTAAATGTGTTTATCATACAAAAAGCACCCTCTTATAGATTAATTTCAACAGCTTTTAACTACCTACTTCAGCTATAAGCCCAAGCACATGCGATCCATTCTTGCTTTATATTGCAATTCCCTGGCGCCAATTTGATAAAAGTTGACTTAAGCAAATATACATTTAAAAAAAAAAATTGTCATCCAAATCCCAACGATTAATGTAAGAATACTTTTTTCCATATTAAAGTCTAATCATGAATTAATAAAAATTAAAGCATTAAAAGATGATAAAAATCTTCATAATATAATAATTATAAATATATGTATTTGGTTTGACAACGACTTCCGTTTCATTGCCAAAACTTGTTAATAAAACAAAAGCTTTTTAAAAAACAAACAAAAAAAAACCGCTTCAGTTTATGGAGCTAATAAAATTCGCTAGACAATTTTAATCCGCTCTTCATTATAATTTTATTTTTGCCTCAAGGTTTGTTAATGAAATTAAAAAAGAGCAAAATCAAATCGAGTTAATAACAAAAATCAGGCACAAGCACAGGCAAGGCACTGTTGGAGTGATGGCAGCGGACATAGTTGTTATGAATTTGAAGAACTTTATTTTGTCATTTAAACTTGTTTACCACAAAAATTTCAAATTAAATTCGATAAATTTGTGTATTATTTTGATTTTTTTGTTTTTTTTTTATTATCGGACTTGAAGAGATTTAAATAATGAGCTACAAAGCGTTTAGTGATTAAGTAATTATTTATGAGTCTTTTCATGTTGTTCAAATTAAGAAATGAGTCTTTTTTTTAAGGATTATTTTTTAAGTTTTAAGGACTTTAATAGCACTTATTGCAATTTGTTGTTTAGTAAAAATAAGAATTTACAAAGAAAAGGGTGTTTTTTTTAGACGTTTGGTTTTCAATCTGGCAATACTTTTTTAGGAGTTGGTCTTTTTGACAGCTGTCACTTGATTTATGTTCAGTTTGGTTTGTTATTTCATAATGAATATACTACATCTGAACAACGTTTGAAAATAGTGCAAATTTATTACGAAAATAATCCATATTGCTTCAAAAATGAAGCCGGCCATAATGTTATAGTTAATGTGGAACGCTATAGAGCTATGATTAATGCTTCGTACCTGAATTGGAGGATGTTGATGTGGACAACCTTTGGTTCCAACAAGACGGCGCTACATGCTATACAGCCAACGAAACAATCAGTTTATTGAAGGAAACTTTTGGTGAGCCCATTATCTCGTGTCGTGGGCCTGTGGCGTGCGATTTAACACAGCTGGACTATTTTTTGTGGAGTTATGTGAAGTCGATTGTCTACGCAGATAATCCCGAGACGATTGACGCCTTGGAAGAGAATATTCGGTGCGTTATTGCTGACATACGGCCCCAATAGCTGCAAAAAGTGGTCGAAAATTGGGCCTTTATTGGGAATTTATTCGAGCCAGTGGCCACTTGCCCGAAATCATTTTTAAAACATAATGGCAAACCCTTATCTTTATAATAAAGCTAAATCTTTGGCCATAACATTAAATTATATGCGTTTTATTTCTTCTTGAAAATCACACGTCTAAAAAACACACCCTTTATCTTTGTGCCTATATGGGAATAATTCTTGGACAATAATTCTTGGATGCGAAACGAAAAATCCCATACAAAACTGATATCCATAAACGAAAAAATTTGTTTTCCCTTTAGTTTTGCAGTACGCTGTTCGATGAGCGAAATTGATAATTGTAGCAGATTACTTGGTGAAGTCTCCGTTTTTGTTTCGCACTGAATTAATTGCCAAGACCATTAATTATGTGCGGAAAAGTGACTTTTGAGGTTTGTTTGTGTTTTTGATGTGTGAAAATCTATGCTGGCGGTAGAGTGAAAAAAAACGGAACGTTCGTGTGCAACGTTACGTCGTGCAACGTTATGGTGTGCAACGTTACGATCTGCATACTAGGATGGGTGCGTTCAGTGAACAAAATCTTTAGATCCCCTTCAAGCAAAAACAAGTCTGTTTTGGATCCGCGCACGTTGATGTTTACACATATTAACCGGCACTCACACAATTTTTTTTTTTGTAGTTTCTTGATTTTATTTACGTTTGTGTTTTTTTGTTTTACTATTGGTGACACTTCCAACTGTCATTTCTTCGCTGTGGTTTCCGTAAGCATTTCGCTGTCGTGTTGGAGAGCGCAGAAAAATTTCGTTTCGCATCAGCAGCGTACTAGGCTTATAAGGAGAAGAGTAAGGCAAGAAATCTTGTGATTTAAAAATGTAACGCAGTTCTACACCGATGTCCCAAGGCCCACCGATGAGAAAGATGATTCAGAGAAGGACGCATTTCAAAATTTTCTCGAGAAGACGTATGATAAAGTGTCCGAAGTACGACACAGCAAGGATTATTCGTGGCAACTTAAACACAAAACTCGAAAAACTCTTTGGTTCGATAGACAGATGAAACTGTCACGACACGATAACACTATCAGAAATGGAGTCAGGTAGATGATGGATAATAGCAAGCACTCAATTTCCACACCAAATATACACAAAGCTACTTGGCGGTCTCCAGATCAAAGTAAAACGTAACTGATCAATTTAGTTACGTTGGAACTTCCACTAGGCTACTTCTAGTATCTTGGATGGCTGAAAGTTCTGAAGGGTCAGTATAAACTTGGATCACTAATTGGTAGTAGCTGAAGTACAGATGGGGATGTCCATGACGCCACTACGTCGAGTGGATGCTGTGACAAAAACTAACATCACGAAGTTTCTATCACAAGAGACCGCTAGAAACCGCTACCAAAGGATGAAACGATCTACCGAAGGCCAAAGCGAAAGCTTTCCGCGATGAAAGTGGGAATACTGTAGAAGATATACACAGCCAGCACTGAGAATCTGACTGTTAAACGGTGAAGATAGCCGCTTTGAGGCAGAACACTCGATTCAACTTGGAAGATCATGGCCAAAATTTCGGTCTACTAGACCAATAAGAAGTGCGGATAGCTCGATAGATAGATAGAACATATGGAGGGTAAGGATAGCGATGCACCCCTCACAGCCCCACCAGTCCTCGAATCTACCCTTGATGAACCACGCAGCAGAAAATATCCGACCTTAGATGTCACGCACAAATGGAGAACGTCTCAAATTAGTGAGCGTGGACTGGGCTGGCTGAACAGGGTCGTTGTCGTTGGTTGAGGACAAGGACTGTAAGTACCATTAAAAGTTTTTTTATATTTATTAATTCTATAGTTTGGTTCTTTAAATCGCTTCAGATTTTTAAACGGATTATGCATTCAATAATAATTAATCATAAATTCAACATGCAATACCAATCAACTGTCATAAATGACATAAACAGCCGAACATGAAACGAATTCTTTACAAAACCCACGCCAATAAATTTAAATTCTTTCCGCAATCACATTCAGACAGACATAGACCGACCCGACACACACTTAATAAACGAATCAACAAACATCGCTATAATTAGCGTTTCTTATGTTCAATAAACATGACAGTAAGCAATAAAAACATTGTCGCGTGCAATATGTAAATATTTTAAACGCAATTCTTTTAAATAATAATTAACACACAAGATATTAAACAAACAAACAAATTAAAAATCAATCGACACCTTATCAGCCAAAATGCATAGCGTAAGTCCATATGTCAGCCACCGAAGACGTCACAAATGGAACGTCAGAAAATATAGCCTGGCATTACGTTTTTCCTGCTTTTAATACGCAGAATCAGAAAGACGCATTGTCGTCGTCTTCGTGACGTTTAATGTCGCGCTTCTATTCACAGAATCCCTGGCGGTGTGGTAGTTTGAAAAAAAAAAAATGCAAATGAGATCAATAATAGTGGTTTATTACGTGCTCACCATCTAGAATTTATAATTAAATAATTCTGCACAAAAGCATACAAGAAAATTTAGCGCTCAAAGCCCAATCAATTGACAGTATATAAGTTGTTGGCTGCATCAACAGTCGCGCAGTCGACAACGACGCGACGCGCCGCAATTTACAAGTCAATTTATTGCCCAGGTTGTTGGCGTTGTTGTGAAGTCACTTGGGGCATTTAAGTACCTTCAGGCGCGGAAACCCATTGGAGGGCAATGGGTCCAATAGCTCTTTTTTAGAGCATCGCTGTCGGCGAGAATATGGAAAGATAATTTCTACAAACTGTGTAACGACGTCTTAGTAAACATAGAAACAAGTAATGAATGCCCTTATTGAGAAAGTCTTTTAACGTTCGATGCGACAAAAGTCGATCGTATCAAGAAGATGCTGCGCGTTCGAATTCATATCCAAAGCTTTACGGGTAGGTTTATGTTGATGAAGTTTGTTGTGACTAAAATACGTAGCAGAGGAAATCTGATTCAACAACAGCTTAAGATGTATATTGAATTTTCGATGATCATAGATCGATAAAAGTCGTTTATCGATAAACAAACAGCATTAGCAATACAATTAATAAGTTCAAGAAAGCTGCTTCAACTGAGGGTTTTACTGGCAAGCTATTCAAATTGACAGGGGATAAATTTGGTGAGGAGTATGTACCAACTCATCAGACAAATATGACTGGAAAAAAACATACACGATGAATGGAACCCCAGCATGGGTGGCCGCATGCCTTCTGAATTGTACCAACTACAGGGGCATCAGTCTCTTTAACATCCGATACAAGTCGAGACTGGGTCATATGGCGTGAATGGACACCATAATGCTCGGTCCTAGAAAATCATTGAGTCCCCCTGAGGGAAGTCGCAGTAGTGAACAATCGCACACCCAAGGTGAAGTGGACATCAACCAGCTTGCGCTTGGCGAGTGAAACTGGATACAGCTGGTTGGATAAGTTAGTTGGTTGAAGCCTAGGTCCAAACCAGACTGTACCACCACTTTAAGTTAGTAAGAACGTTTGTGATTGTCAGTTAGTAAAGCAGTGCATCTATCAAATGTCAGATTTCTTCAAACAGCTTTCGATGCAGGGGTCTCCTGGAGATGTCATTCTTGTTGTTATCCAAATTAGTTACCTGCTTTCAGTGATTTAAATATGGTAAGTAACAATTTAGTTATAGTAAAGCGCAATTGAATCATAAGTTTCCCGCTTTGTAACACGCACAGCGACCACAAGACGAACACATTGCGCATTAAAGGCCCTTCCACACTATCTCACATTGTATAAACACATGTCAAAATGTGTGAAAAAAAAACAATTATAATATTGTGGAAACAAAATTTGAAAGCTCCTTACACAAGATCTCTGACAGGTCATTTCACACAATTCGACAGCCCATCTCACAAGACTTGACATAGTTTTTATACATGAAAATATTGAATACCTTAGTTCTAAGACCTTCACACATTATTCTTCAAAATTTAAGTGTTTTGGAGTTATCGTGAAGCCGATATTTTGTATGCTATATTGAAAGCCAAATAAGAATATCGATTTTTTCACACAAATTTGACAGTCCCATGGAACTGATGTCTGACACTTTAAATTTGACAATATAAGTAGTAATCATACGACTTTGTTGTTATTAGAGTTTACTTACAAACTTGTATCCCCTTAAGCTTACTCTTGAGCAGAGATCCGCGCCTGATAACTTAAACAGTTGGGGTTAAATGCACGAGTGCCATTGGCACAACCATCCGCTGGCTCTTCGATATGTTACGGATCGGGCTGGTTCTAACTGCTGCCCCCTTGTAGTAGAGGATACCAATGAATGTGGGGTGATTGGCTGTTTAGTGTAAATGGCTAAATAATTGCTTAAATTATGGTTATTAGCATTTGTAAACAAATTAAATTTGAATGCTGTGCAGTTAGCAGCTCGATGAGAGAAGGAGAAATGAAATACAATATTGAATTAATATATCGATAGACGATTGAAAAGCGGAAAATTTATCAATTATTGTATTTTGTATTTTATGACTTTTTGATGACAGGAAGAAGCTGTTTGTTTAGTGGAAACGTTTTGTTTCCATGTGTTTTTTTTTTGTTCTAAAGTTGTTTTGAGTCATTTAAGAATCAAATTAAATAAGCAGTGATTAACTTTTATTTTTATGTGGAAATTAAATAAATTGTTATTTAAAAGCACACTAATTAAAGTCTGTATTTCAAATATATAGAATTTAAATCCGCATATCAAATTAGATTGAATTTCGTATTAGCTTATAGTTTTTAATTAAGAATGAAATGTAAAATAAAATGCGCTGACATCGTTGTATTATCACCTTAGAGGGTTACTTTTAGAAGCGGTTGGGAATGTTGGTAAGACTTGTTTTAATTGCAATTATGTCTAATCTTTTATGACAGATATGAGCTGTCATCGAGGTAGCTGAAATGTCAAAGATATATAAAGTTCAAATGGATAGGGGAAGTAGTAGAATTAGTCCAGTTTTATTTTTGTATTATTATGGACTGCTCAAAGCCAGAACACCAAATTCATATAGTTGCATCTTATAAGTGACAGTTTTTCTAAAGTGTCGGTGTGTATTAGTCAACAAATTTGATTGTATTTCTAGAATAAATAAACAAATGTCAGTTTCCACAAAGTGATGATTTTAACGTTTGCGAATAAACGAGAGGGAGGGATACATTGCTATTATGCTATGGTAAAGATTGCCGTAGCATACCTTTAGCTACAGTATGGCTATAAAAGACTCGCCCTTTTATAGCCCTACTGTAACTAAAGGCTCTTTCAATAAGAGATCTTTAAAATAGCATAATAGCAATGTATCCCTCCCTGTCGTTTATTCACAAACGTTAAAATCATCACTTTGTGGAAACTGACATTTGTTTATTTATTCTTGTGGGATTATACCTGGCCACAAAGCAGATCTGGCCACTGCTGAATATGAAGCGCTCTCCAAGCAAATTGCATATCGGCTGCGTGATAAAAGTGGCAAAACCGGACACTGGCTAAAAGGCAGGCAAGCAACAATATTTGGAGTATTTGCCAACGATTTCTGCAAAAACTGTTTGGTTGTAGAAGAGGAAGAGAAGAGTCGATTCCTCATCTGTTTTGTACCTGCCCGGCTTTATCCCAAAGACATAAGCTCCATCTTGGAGATTTATACTACAGTACAACACGAATATATGAAACTCTGAAAATCCAAGAAATTTATTTCTTATATCCATGTTTTTCTTATATACAAACAACGGATATATGATAGAAAATTTCTTAAATAAAAACTCGGGTATAAGAAACAAAGTTTCTTTATATAGAAAGAAAAACAGACAAAAGACCAAGCAATAACACATCAAATTCAAGTGTCATAACATTGACAGAGTATTGGGGAGCTTTCCAAACAGTTGAAGTTATTCCATTGGAATTGTTAGCTGTCACTTAAGGTGAAGATGAGATTTATAGGGAAATTAATTCTGTGCGTTCCATTGAAAATGGCTAGCAAAGTACTCGTGACTGTTGTTATGCATAACCGTGTTTTTCTTATATGCAAGCAATTTTCTTATAAACGTTTAATTTTGAAGAAAAATTGAAGAAAAAAGGCTTATTATTGTTGTCTCGCACGCTTCGGAAGGAGCACCAAGTGGTTCAACGGATAGAAAGAAAGCCAAGATTTAAGTGTGTCAAGCTGAAGCTTTCCTGATAGTCACAGCAACGTCAACCTAACCTTTCTTAACTTAACTACGTTCTTCGTTAAAAAGTTTCAAACAAAAAAAAGGAGTTATTTTAAATTGATTTAGGTATACATATATGAATATTCAAAGCTTCTAAAAAAAGCAACAACAAGTTCGTCTAATATTCTAAGCTTAAAATACGCAAAATCAGTTTGACATTTGCTTATAATTATGCACGTTTATCGTACAGAAATATTTATAGTATATGCACAAATCTGATATATACAGATACCTGATCTATACGAATACAAAAAGAAGAGACTAATCTATATTTTGATCATCCTCCTGCGCACCACAAAAGTGTGGTTTATTTCAATGAAAAACTTGTTATTTTGTTCTTTCTTAACTTTTTTTATAGATTAGCTTTTTCGCTAAGGCCACCCGAATCAGCTCACGCAGGCGCAATTCATAAACAACACTTAACGTTTGACACTTTTAAATTATTATCGCTACAATCTTATCCGAAACATAATCTCTAATTCGCTTTCTGTCCAACTATATATTGGGTTAAACAACAACCAACATAAATATTCAAGTCAATGCCATTTTAATGTTAAATGCTGTAAATTGAACCCAATCTGTATTGACAGACCAATAAACCGCACACTTTATGCATCTTCAGGTTGAAGAGAGACGCGCTTTGGGTCTTCTGTCGAATTAGTGAATTCGAGAGCCCAACCCAAAAGCAAACATTTAATTCCAAGAAAAGTGTCGCTTTTAAACAAACTATGTATATAACAATAAGACATTTTATGTAAGAAGGTTCGAGCACAGAAAACGATTGAACTGACTGTTTTCACAAAATTTTTGTTTCACAAAGCAGTTCGGTTTATCGAAGATCAAATCGAATAATGGTGAATTTAAATTTTTAATAGCACTTAAAAAAACGCGACACTTTATAGAACTCATTCCAATATTTTAATTTCTTTACTACTACTCTTAGAGTTTTTTATTTGTATACACATGGGCCAGAGATCTAAGTTACCACACACACTCATAGAACTCAGAAGTTTGCGAAATTTTCCGAAGCGTTTGCTAAGTGAATCAACGCATTGACGCCTTGACGCTGTCAAAAATATCGTCAATATATTGACAACTTAGACTGTAAACACATGAATAGTTAACAATGAGCGTTGCCGCGGAGTTGACAAGTAAAGTCAATGTAGCTCTTTGGCGGCTAACATTCATAGATTGTCAAGTTATTAACTGTCTTGATGTATATAAAAAACTCTACAAAATTAAAAAATTTTCAGATTAAATTTTTTGATCCGGAAAAAGACGTGTTTATGTCTTTTCGATGAGATCGATATATTTATTCGATAAACGTGAAAATATAACTAGTATGTTTCCTATAGGTACCTGCTTTAAACTGTCAAATTCCATTAACGATAGCTACGATGTCGATGTAGGTATTAAAAAACTTCTTAATACATAATTTGAAATGTATGGACACAGTTAACGTTGGGATACAGTCACGGCGGGATACAGTTGTCGATGTATCCAAGCTCTTTTGACAGGGTGATTTTGTACATGTTCACACAAAATAATAAACGTGTTGACCTCAAAATTCGTGTCAACATCAAACGCATTGACATTTTCTGCGTTGACGTTTTAACAACTTCAGAAAAAGTTTTTACTCATTTTGACGTCAGAGAGTCAACGCATTTACCATTAGCCTTGACAGTCTTATACTAGCTTAACTGACGAACGTTTATTTGAATAGGAATAAATAGCCTGTGATGGTAACCCTGATTAATCTATATATATATAATTAGGCAGGCTATTTTTATTTTCTATCGATATTGCCCCCGCCTGCCAGCTACCGAATATTCTTGGTTAAATCAATAGCTTGTTTCTTGAAACTTTATTGGTAGATAAACATATCTACATATTATGTATGTTAATTCTGGTTGTTTTTTTTAACGATATTTTATGTATGATCTATTAACTATGGGTATCTAAGCTCTTTAATCACCTCATCCTTCATCTAATTCAAAGTTTATTCGAGATCCAGACGCAGCTCGGCGTACGTCTGCCACCGGGCGGCCGGCGCCAAAGAAATTAATTTATGCAAATCAAATGCAATTTTGACATTCGACAATAAACTTGTTGTTTTAAAAATCTGTTTGAAAGGAATTTTTACATTTTGTATGTATATAGGTATTTGTTTACTTTTTTTTGTTTTTAATTATGTTCGTATATATCTCTGTTTTTTTCGAAATTAAATTTGAAATTAAAAACCATTAATTTAATATTGGTATTCCTTTGCAAAAACAACAATCTTTTTCTGACAAAATATCCACAGATCGGAAATATGTACGTTAGGATTTTGACGCTTTTGGTTGTCCAAACCTATCTTCTAAAGTTATAATTTGAAAAGTTATCTTGAAATGAATATAACCCTCATTAAAAGCGATTCCAAAAGATAACAAAATTGACAGATTGCAGGGATGTCAGTGAATGAATATATGAGGATGTATTAAGAAAACTGTTCGAATGCGTTTATAAGTAAGGAGATGTCCATCTATTTAGTAATTTACTTTTTTCTAAACTTTTTGTGTTCATAAACATATTTTCATCTTTAATGACGCAGCTTCCAACTATATCCAATAAAATTACACTAATAGGTGTAATGTTATGAAATTTGAAATGAAATGAAATTTGGTGTATTTTTGCTTGTTTTTTTTTTCTGTTTTTCTTTTTATATGGATAAGAAATATTCTTTTTTACATCCGAGTTTCTTATAGTAATTATCTTTCTTTTATATATTACTAGCTGACCCACCCGGCTTTGCACGGGTAGACAAACCTAAGCTTGGAATACAAATTACAAATGAAAATATAGATAAATATTTAAGCTCCTTTTTGTAATTGAATACTGATTTTTACCCAATTCAAGTTATGAATGGCGAAATTCGTTAAAATATTATCATCTGAGTACAACTTTTATTACTTTTCTAACGAAGAAAGAATTTTTTTAATCAAAAACCACTTTTTTGTGTTTATCCCATTTCACCCTATAAATACCAAATTTTTGAGAAAAATATTAGTAAGGCCATCAACTTTAAATAATAAACTATCAAACACAAAATACTTTCTTTAATCAGACAATTTTTGATGTGTAAACATCTATGCTGGCGGTAGAGTGAAAAAAAAAAAACGTGAACGTTCGTGTGCAACGTTATGTCAGGCAATGTTACGGTGTGCAACGTTACGATCTGCATACTAGGATGGGTGCGTTCAGTGAAACAAATCTTAAGATCCCCTTCAAGCAAAAAGAAGTCCGTTTTGGATCCGCGTACGTTGTTGTGTTTACACATATTAACCGTGAGTCCCGGCACTCACACAATTTTTTTTTTATTTTTACCCCATTTCATCCTTCAAATTGCAATTTAAAAATAATACTTGAAGCCATTTTCTAAGAATAACCTTTCAAACGCAGGTAGAGTTTTTTAATCGAATACCTACTTCTTTTCCATTTTACAATACAAAGTGATTTTTTTTATTTTAATAGTTATTCTGCTATTAGGGGTGGAGTAGGATGCAAGACGTCCCACCAGGCGCAAAACGACATATTTCCCGCAAGTGTCCCGTCAATATATTCTGTCCTGCAAAGTAATTTAGTCCAACCTTTATTGCTTTCCCAACACAAAAACAATTTTTGCATTCGAAAACCACCATTTTATTTTTACCCCATTTCACTCTATAAATAGCATTTTTTTAAAAATGGACTTTCAAACAATAGAAGAATTTCTTAAATCGGACAATTTTTCATTTTTAACTCTGTAAATAAGAAAATTGAAAAAGAATATCATTCATGTCCTAAAAAAAAACCTTGCAAATAAAAAAAAACGGATTTTTTTTTTATTTTTACTCCATTTCACCCTAAAAATTGAAAATTAAAAAAAAAATACCCTTGAAGCCATTTCCTAAGAATAACCTTTGAAACGCAAGTTGAGTTTTTTTAATCGCATACGTCTTTGTCATTTTATCCCATTTCACCCTACAAAGTTAATTTTTGAAATATTTGTATAGTTATTCTACTATTCGGGGCGGAGACGAAACCAACAAATCAAAGATCATTAAAATCGGTTCAGCGGTTCTTGAATTATAAGTGTTGTAACTAAAACGACTTTGTTTTATAAATATATTAAGATTAAAATATATGATGAAATTGGATTTATATGTAGACAAGAAAGGAATTTCTTGGACTTTCAGAGTTTCTTATGTCCGTGTTGTACTTTATTTGTAATAATACAGCTTTTTAAGTTTTTGGTCATATTTTTGTATTATTTAGTACATAGGTACCTAACTCCTTTTTCGAAAACATAGTATTTTATACCAACATTTTCAAAAACAACATTTTGTGTCCATTATTAATGTCATAGGTGTGTACATCCCATAGTTCTATATTTTCTCTCTACATAGTTTTATTAGTATAGGTATACAAAATTATATAAGTGTTTTGTGTACCTACTCACTTCTTCGCTTACTAATTTTTCTGCACCAAAAACGGCTCCCGTAAATAATTCATTTATTTTTAAATAGCTTAATACCTACCTTACTTAGGCACAGCCTTAAAAACTACAGTGGGACCCAGTCTTGCACTTAATTTTTTGTCATTTGATTTCATTGTTCATTGCGGTTTTTAACACTTGGTCACTTTTTGAAATAAAAATTGCAATTTGTTAGAAATTTGAATTTTTAAATGTTGGTAGGTATAGGTAAATATACATAAGATCAATTTTTTGTAAAAAAAAGGAATTTTTGTAATTCAAAAAGTTTATTATTTAAAGATACAGGTATGTATCCTACCTACTAATTTTTACGAATTTTTTTTTTTTTTATACATTAACTTTGAAGGATTTTGTACAAAAATTCGCAGGTTTGGACAGTGGGTACGAGAACAAACATAATGTGAATGTTGAAAATATATGGGTAGGTATTTTCCTAATATAGGTTCATACCTACATATATTGTTTATTCAGTCTTCTTAAATGTTTTTATTTTGAAAACCCACATTTCTTTCCAAATAATTTTATACCTAGTTTAAATGTAAAATTTTATTTTGTTTTGTTAAAACTATAGTTGAAACTAAATTCGTTTTGAAAAATATCTATTTTCTGCATTTTTCACTCTTTTCATTTTTAGCCCAATGAATTTTTACAGAAGGTTTTTTTTTTAACTTACCAAAAACACTAAATTCTTCGGTCAGACGAATACGAATACCTATCATATGTACGATTCACACTTTGTATCGCAATTTGGCCCACAACACTCTTAAACTAAATATTTTATAATAATAATGTGGTTGATTGATTTGTCATATTAACATTTTTGGAATAAAAATAAATAAAAACAAAAAACAACGTTAACACTTTCTGTAAACTGCAACGAACTTACCTCTAAATAAAAATTGTTGAAACTCCAATTCAAAAACAGATACTATCTGCTCTATTTTCAGTAAAAGATCGTGTTGCAAAAATTACCCACTTTAAGTAGGTAAACCACGCCAACTCAATTTACTGGAAAGTCATAAAGTAGGTAGCACAGGTTTGAAAAAGAAAAAAAAAATCACTGCAGATGATATCCTTTAAAATTACGTCACTTATAAAATAGATTTACTTAAATTCAAAATGGAAAATAAAAAATCACTCAACTATACCGATCAGATTTTCATCATCTTTTCTGAGTTATTACCAAGTTTTATTTATTTTAAATCCAAAAAAAAACCTTAAGTTATGTACTTCCGAGTAAAGATGCAATTTAAAAACATGTGCGCTTAAGCAGGATGTTGAAGAGACACTGTTTTTTTTTTTTATCTTTTATTCAAGCACGATCACTCAAAATTTCTGTACCTATTACGTTTTTAGTTTATTTTCTTTTATTAAAATCAATATTTGGAATTTTCTTAATAAATCACATCAAAAGTGAATTAAAATCAATTTAAACAAAACATCTGCGCCTTATATTGCCGAAATGCAATTGAAAACTTCCGAAACTAAACGAATTTCCAATGCCCTCAAAAACGTCTGATTGGAATTAATCAAAATTGATTTTCAAAATTCAGTTAAAATCACTCAAAACGATTGCAAATTAATGGTAAACATTTTAAATTGATTTCTGTGGCGACTACGTGAAGACGGCAGCGTCGATGCGGCGGCGCGCGGCGCGGTGTGGATTAGATTTTATTTACCCAACCGAAGAACAGAAGCCGCAGAAATTAAAAAAAAGAAAAAAAATCAAAAAACCGACCGCAAAACACAAGAAAAACGCTTATTTTTTAAAACAAAACGACGACCACGACGACGACGAAGATGACGGAACAGCGCCGATGACAAGAAAAAAAAAACTCTGGAGAATTGCTGCTGATACTTTGTGCTTTTATAGATAGTTCTCTCATTTCTCAAGACGTTGCACAGAAATCAATGGGAATACGGCGGAGCCAGCCGAACTTGTTGATGCTCAAACTCAGACTGAGAAAAAATTCAAACTGAAGCATAAATTTAATGAAAAGGGGTTTCTTTTGGGTAGACGCAACACGATTGTCGACAACGACGACGATGACGATGACGAAGACGATGACGGTCTTACGGCGGAGTATGGTAACGAGACGCGACGGAGCTGTGGAGGTGGCTGGGGGAACGTCGACGATTAACGACTACGACGCCGACGGTGAGTAGCGCGATTGCGCTTCGAGCTGGTCTGGCCAAAGCAGCAGCGCCCTCCGCTGACTGACGCCTCCTATCCTGAGCACCGAACTATCTCCAGCCATTATGGTCATATATAAAGAGAGTGATCTTGCACTTCTGTTAGTTGCTCCTATATAGCTGTATAGATTGTTCATATACCTACCTTATATAGGTATAGATACTTTTTATTTTGTGCATTTTTTTTGTTTTGGTTTTTGTAGTTGTTATTATTTTATCTTCTCTTTGGTTTCACGCGTTGTGTGTTCGGCTTCGGCGATCTGATCAGCGATATCTGAATTTGAGTGAGGCGCTAGTGTTTTGACCAGAGATCGTACAGGGTAACAAGCAAATTGGCGGCTAATGGTCGTAGTTGTTGTTACTGGCATTGCTGGTAGTGTTTTTTTTTTTTTTTCTTTGTCTTATAAGATACGACGACCATACCCGACGAAAACGTCGTCTTCGTTACCTTGCTGCCGCCGCCATTTCTGTTATCAAGATCACCTCGATGATGATCGCCGACGACGCCACTGTTGTCTTTGATCAGGACGATCGATGTCTACACAGGAACATGGTTACCTACTTGTGGGTAGCAAATAAATAAAAACAAACAAAAATGCACCACCAGTCACGGTTACCACTTGACTTGCCGTCAACGCTTTTACATTATGGCCCTTTTTATTCGTTATGTATATTAAGTCGACTATTACGTTAAGGGCCCGTTTTCAGTGGTGAGTTAACTATGATAGTTAAACAAGAATTAGTTAGGACCAGTTGTGCAAACGTGTTTTAAATATTGATCCTTGGTTCAGAAATTTTAACTCACCGAATTAAGTGAAGTTCAAAGATGTTTCACCAGTATGTAATTTGTTAATATCACATACCTTGAACCATCAATGAACCTCAGTTAATCCACCGAAATCGATTAGTTGACATTGCTTAACCATCACGGATCAATATTTAAACCACATTTGTATAATTAGCGCTTAATCCAACAAATTCATTTAACCCGAGTTAAACTCAGTGAGGATTAACTTTTAATTTCAGTTGTAAAAAATCTTTCGCGTATAGAAATGCGATTTCAATACCAAAACAGAGAGGGTGACACTATGTGGTACTATTTAATTTCCAATAGTGTCACCCTCTCTATTTCAAAAGTTCTTTACTCACACCTGTCAGAAATATCTATTTATGCCGTGTGTGATTTGGACGGAAATCGCATTAGATTTTATTCAAAGTTTAATTTTTGACACTATTGAGCTGAATCTATAAGTATATGGAAACGTCAAATTTAATCGAAATTTGAATTTGTTAAGTGGGGATCTAAATTGACTGCAAAAACAAATATGTTTCAGGAATTAACTCGGCTATAACACCAAAACTGGGATGATCTAGCACTGAAAACCTAGGCCTGACACTCAAGACCAATGACTCTTTTCGAAATAAAATGAATGCAAAGGTGACATCAGATTGTATTTCTTTTTCGCACTCATTAAACTTCGAATAGAGAGAGTCATGGTAGAACTAATTAAAATAATCTAATGCTACACAATCATAATAATTAGTTTTATTCAAAAGATTTAAAAGAAGGCGATGAACAGTTAAAAGATTGCAGTTCTGCGGTCAGTCAAAACACACTATTTTTACATTTCATAATAATATCGTCATAATAAATCGTTAATAAGTAAGTATTAGTTGACATTCAAGGTTAAGTAACTACATTTTTTGTTTGTTCTCTTTTTATGAAATTAATGGGGTTTTCCATTGGTAAATTCAGATTTCAATTTAAAAATTGATTTTTTTTTGTCGAGAATGACACGATTTCAAATTGATTTATTTTTGTCATTGTATTTGTGCAGTTTCATTTCTATGTCAATATTTCAACACAAATTGCATCCATTTCAGAAGAGAAAGGTGAGCTTGATGAAGTTACCGATTGTTTTTTAAACTTTTTCATTTATAATCGAATATCGAATACCTCTACCTACTTCTCACATATTTTCAACACAAATTTCAAAGCTGAAATACCTACATGAATCCAATCAAACAACACATTTGCCAACGGACAGCTGTAAATTATGTTGGTGTTAGTACAGGGAGGGGTAGATCTGCAAAATTGATTTTAAATCAAATATAAATCAATTTATTTTGCCCAATGGAACGCAAAAATGGTCAATATTGGCTTCTTGAATCCAAATAAAAAAAAAATTGATTTATTTTACCAATGGAAAACCCCATAAAAATCTTTAAATAAGTTTATCGCTTCGACGATAACAGTCTCCTTTTTATCTAGGCATTATAATCAAAACGATGTGGTTAAACATTTTATATGATATGTGCCGTACAATTCACCAAATTTGGTAACCGTGGCCTTAAATAGGAACGTATAGGTAGGTTAGGTAGGTTGATCTTTTCTCTTGCTGTGATCTATCCATCCTTCCCAGACTTCAGATCATGGTATCTATCAACATAGTACCAGAGCAATGCACAGAATTAATTTCGGCTCGAGTCTCAGATATTTTACCTATCTAATACCTCTCACACTACAATATTATATTCCAAAGAATGAGGCACTTCCTGGAAAAGAGTTCCAGGAACCGGAAACTCTCACCCACTTCATGATCTTTTATTGCTATCATTGAAGAAAAAAAAATAGCTAAAAACATATTACAAATCTGTTTACCTATAGAAATAGAAATACAAAGTTATAGCAAAATACATTCACACTCTACGGCCTCTGGTGCCCGAGACTGCCCCGTCTATTTAGATTAGAAACGACAAGCAATTTAATGAATGAATAGATTGGAATAGATGTCGAATGGGTGGAACAAATGAATGAAGTTTGTTTTCAACTCTTGCTAGCTAGGTATTGTAATTTTGTATATGAGTTTTAAAGTGGAATAAATGGGAAGAGGAGAAAAGGTAAAATAAGGTGTTTGGTTATGATCACAAAGAAGAAGAACGAAGGTGATTACAAAACAAAAAAAAAAATTATTAAGTAGATCCAGATCGTGCATGAAGTTAGCTTCTTAGTATTGAGCTGTTTTAAAATGAAAAGTGAAGTTTGTATAATTATAATTAGCTTGAAACGATAAGCGTTGTCTTTGATGTGTCAATAATAAAAGTGGGGAGGCGTGTTAATTTGAACTGCTATGCTTTTGTTTTATAGTTTTTTTTTTTTAACGGAATTTGACTGTAGATTATTGTCGGTTGATGTTTTTTTCAAAACAGTATAGCGTAGCCCGGTAACCGTTTGTTTCTTCCCTGTAGGTAAATTTAAGCCCTGTTTCGATAAATACTTATGTTTTAGGACCAAAAGAACGGATACCCTTTTCCCCTAGCTTACTATTTAAAGCAAAAAAAAAATACCTTTATTTATAGAGGTTTTTCTGAGAATAAAAGAAATTTTTTCCAAAAGCACAACTGCAAATAAAACACACATCTTCTACGCGTGGCACATCATGTTTTTTTGTACAATTTTCACTTGCTCTGTATGCGAGTATTGGTTTCTTGGAAAAATAAATGTTGAGGTTGTAATCAAAACTAACACTATGATAATCAAGAAGTCCAAAAAAGTAAGTTTCGTCAAGCCGTCCGCCGGTCTGTGCGTCTATGCGTATGTGCGTCCACTGTTATTTAAGCTAAAGCCTAAACGGGGGGTCCAATTTACACCAAATTTGGTACAGAGGCTTAATGTGATTGCCTAGAGGCGAAATTTGAAACTTTATTTAAGCTGAACTAGAACGGGTAGCTTCCATACAAACATTTTGGTTGCTTCAAATTTTCCCGAAAACGGCTACGTGTAACGATTTTGAGTAAACTTCGTACTTGGAATGACAAAAGTAATTTCAAGAAAACTGCGTTTTAGGTTTTAACAAAAAAAATCACATAACGGAAGTAGGCATTTCATGTTTTTTTATGAAAATTATTCGACCAATATTTGAACTACACCTATTCCATTTAATTTTCAAGCGGAAAAATATCCATTTTTGTAGGTAGCACTTCTGACTTTTTTTTACATTTTCTTGGAAAGATAGGTATATATCATAAAATTAGTCGTGTTTTTTTGAACTCACTTTCGGCGTTTTCCTTTGGAGGTGGCGAAGTACATGTGAGTAGATGTAAACTTAAATCTAGTACCTTCATCTACTCATGCTCTCTTCGCGAGTAGATGAGATTTATAGGAAAACTAATTGCGTTCTATTCAAAATGGCTAGCAAAGTACTTGCAAGTACTTCGCCACCTCCAAAGGAAAACGCCTTTTGTTGTTCCACAAATACATGCCATCACAGTTTACCCCCCTATATTCTTTACCCTTAGAGGATATACCTATAATATGCAGTGCTTGTTTTTATTCGAATGCGAAGCTTTCATAGGGGTCGCTGTTCAAGTTTCGGTAAGTTAAAGGCACTCAGTTTTCTGCACATTGGAGAAAAAAACTGAAAAAGAAAATTTCAATATCTTTAAAAAAATAAACAAACACTAATTAATTTCAAGAATTACTTCAAAGTAAAACAATTTAGAGAGAAAATATGCAAATTATGACTCACGATTGATAGCAGCGGTACGATATACTCGAGTTTATCTTATCGAAAGTGAAACAGTGCCCCCTATCATGGCTTCAGGCACTACAATGCAACAGGGATAAAAACGAGCACTCCATATTACATGTCCTCTAAGAGTTGGCCCCATGTACAACAGTTGCAATAGTTATAATTCTGTTTATATGTCCGCTAAGTTCATAAGCGGAGAGGCTTATCGCCGTTAACTAAGCAGAATTGTTGTTGTATTTTAGATGGAAATTATTTTGTTAAGCTTTAATGTGTGGACAATATAATGCTCCAAAATAGATAAGCTAAGTAAATCAAATAAAATAGGTCGAATTCTATAATAAATTCACAACCGAGATTTAACAACAAATAACATTTCACGATTTTGCCGTTTAAAAGTGTGCTCTTGTGTTCGTGCTTTTGGTTTTGATTCTTTCTACAAATCCAGTGCAGAATTGATTTTCTTTTGTTTTCAGAAGAAGAACTGTCATCTAGTACCAAACGAATGGTTTGAAATGCTTCCGGACGACCAAACGAAAACGCTATACAAATGTTCTCATGTAGGTATTCACTGATGGCGAATTCCTTTCAAAAAAGAAATCGATTTTTTTTCTAAACAGAATCGAATTTTTTCTGTCAATTGAAAGGAATTCGTATTTCGTAAAAGAATCAATTTTTTTTTGGTGTGATTGTTCTATTTGCACATATATTTTTAAAGAAAATTGTTATTGAAAAGTTTTCACTTGCACTGAAAGTTTTAAACACGTCTTTCACTCGGGAAAGCTATTTTTTTGTCAAATTTGTGTTGATAATGAACAACGCACAATAAATTATTTTAATAGCTGTATTGACTGTATATATTGTTGAATATTTTGTAAAATTATGTAGAATTCGTTGCAACCAAAAAATAAACAACTCGTCTTCCAAAAATTCCGCGATTTTCAATTTGACGTATTATAAAAATATCAAGTCTTCGTAGTGTGTGTGCAAATCAGTGTGAAATCTTCCTAAAAACGTAAGAATTGTTTTGACAGAAAAGAATCGATTTCGTTTAGAAAAAATTCGATTCTGTTTAGAAAAAATTCGATTTCTTTGTTGTAAGGAATTCGTCATGAATTACTCATGTACCTACTGTAATCTATCAATTTCGAATGAATAAATGAATTTTAGTTAATGAAACATGGTTCAAATATGTGATAAAAGTCAATTATTTGCTTGAATCATCGGGTATGTTTGGTTTGTTTTTTCAGTAAAATGTGTAAAACCTGGCAAAATACGATAGTGAGAACGAATTTCTCAAAAAATAGAGAAACTAATAAGAAAGTTAACAAACGAATTGAACCAGTCTTGTGTACAAATTGGTAAAATTTCACTATCCTCACATCACATCACAATCACATGCAAAAAGTCCGGTTTTGTTAACATTTGCGTTTATTTTGAAAAAAAAAAAAATATATTAGGGGTATTCATGCAATGAGATATATTTACTAACTTCGTATTTGCGTAAATGTATGCTTCACTTTGCATGAACGCACCTATAAAGCAATCTGTGTATATCCTTATTACGTTGCTCGCGTATATAATTTTCCATACAAATTTTGACATTTGATTTACGAGGTGATAAACTTATGCAGTTTACGAGGTTTACTAGGCAAATAAGACATTGCATGAATACCCCTATTAATTATACATTTCCCAAGTTGTCTATTATTTATATAGTTAATTTTTACATATACAAATTAAAAGCAAAAGATGCTAACAGCTGTGTGCTTTGACACTCTTTTCTCTTCTTGTACACAGAAATTTCACGTTACCAAACAAACCTAATATGTTAGACAATATACATACATAAATACATGCACAGGTATACTTTTGATTGAATATTGAATTGAACGAATAGTGATATCTATGTATGTATATTGCTTTTATTCTATACTCTTCGCATGGAATGAAAAGAATACATTTAAAATATTTCGGAACTTATAAGAAAACCAGAGGAAACAACAGAATGGTTAAGCCGGAATATTTCGGTTAATAAAAAACGAAAAATGGTTTTTCCGAGCATTCTTAATAATTCGAATGAATAATGAAACATTGTCATTATGTTAATTATGACATTTTTAAAAGTAGGACGATTTACTCACAATATTTCGCAATAATTCTTCGCAACCGCAAATTATAGACTGCCGGGCGCGATAAGAATATTTGAAACAAATAGCCACTCTTTTTCTTGGAATGGAACTGTAAAACCAGACAATATAAATAAAAAAGATTTATTATTACTTTGAATTTTGAGATTCTTGGAGATATTATAGATTAGTTACCCACTTGAAAGTATGACTAAGGGAATTTATAATTTTTAATAGAAAAAACCTGAAAGTGAGTTCAACAATTAAAATCGTGTGCCAAAGCCAATTGTATTGGTAAATAAGTTAGGTAAACACCAGGACCGGCGCGGCGCGGCGTTAGGACAGGGCACGGTTGGGCGAATGCCTGGGGCGCCTCAAAATGTCTATCCGCTCATACAAGCGACACAAAGAGCTGAATGATAGGCGGCATTTTGTTAGTCGAGGCAAACTTTAAGGTTAAACTTCAGTTTATAGATGGAAAATTCTGACCGATCACTGTGGATTATCTATTCTTTAAAGAGACTCAGTGACATACGTTGGGAAGCAAAAATAAGTAGTGTTAAAGCATTCCCTTATCAAATTAGTGCCATTCATTATGGTTTAATTACTTTGGCCACTAAAACTGAGAAAAATGATGTTCAAGTTCAAGGTTCCCATGAGGCCTCTACTCTAGCGGAACAGTTCAAAGATTTCAGCTTCAAAGTTTCATTGGTGATTTGGAATGAAATACTTTTTCAGGTTAATATTGTAGTAAATCTCTCCACTCAATATAATATGGATCAGGGTAATTTGCACAGAATTGTTGAAAAAATGCTGTGTGTTTTTAGAAGATTGCAGAAAAACTGAGTTTAAAAGCGGCATTTTAACAGCAAAAGAGTTGACTGAATAGCTTGAAATTTAACCTGTTTTTTTTAAACCAGAAGACTTCGACTTGTTAAACACCAAATCCGTGACGGAGCTTATAACTTCCCCAGAAAAAAAAATTTAAGTTAAATTTTGTGATTGTATTTTGGACACTTCATTAAGTTCACTCAATAAATTTTTGAGCAGCTGAATGAGTAGGTACACCCAATCTTGGTATTTTTCGTACAATGTAAAAAAGATTCCAGAAAAACCAGAACTTCGCAAAATCCGTGGTGATCTCCAGTTAAAATTTACCATAAGGCATAAGCTCGAAATCGGATATACCTATGTATATTGTCTTTTTCGCCTGATGAAGATGATGCCACACCTCCCTTTATTTTAAAATTCATAAACACATAATATTTTCGGATTCAGCATGAAAAGCCTTTTATTGTGTGAGTGAGATATATTTGTGTTTTAAGGGCGTGAGGAAGGGAAGGGTAAATTGAAAAAAAAAAATAATTTTTCATCAATCACAAGTTCAGTAAAACGACCTTCAGTAAAAAGACCATGTACAGGCACTAACAGCCCTTTTAATAAAAAAAAAACGCTTATTCCACGAGTTTACTTCATCATGGAATAAGAGTTAAGCTGCGGGTTAAAATTTTCATCAATAAAAACAAAACGTTCGTGGAATAGTAAAGTGAGGTTTACGAAAAATCCCTCTTCGGTGGTTTAGCTTAAGTACTAAACGTCACTCAGTAGAAATTTTGTTTTATTAACAACATTTTGCACTTAGTCCACCTGAAAAAGGCTTGACCCTTCGCTATTCCTCGTTTATTTATTTGGCTGTAGGGGTTTAATTATTTCAAAATTTGCAAGTCGGTACCATCAAAAAGGGCACGATTTGAGTAATTTTCTTAAACATGCTGTTGTGTGTACTGTGTAGGACGTAAGACCAGACACACAAAAACACACCATTAACTCCACCTCTTAGGTGATGTGCAGATGAGTCAAGACTGCGAGAAAAATTTCAGTTTTAGAAACAAAAATAGCATTCGAACCACAGATTAGCCACATGAAGATGAGAATCCCCGGCAGCCATTTTAATTTGCCTACAAGCTTGAACTGTCAGATATCAGATAAAAAATGAGAATGTGTGTATAAAAACCTCACACATAGACAGTAGGGATCTTCAGACACCTGGTTAAATTGTTGTTGCAATTCACATCTATTCATCGACGCGGGAAGAAATTACAAATACAACAATGTAAACAAATGGGTTTTGGAGGGTGAAACGTACGAAACATTCTCATCTTCATATGGCTAATCTGTGATTCGAACATCCATTTTCAATTTCTGACACTTAAAATTTTAACAACCTTCGCAATTGTTGACACTTAAAATTTTAATTAAAAATTGGCCGCGTTCAGGCAAATATCCAAAGATATCCGGATAGGTTTGTGTTGTTGTAATTGCATAGAAAAATTCAGATGATGAACCAATCAGCTGTTGTCAGAACCAATCCGAAGCTATCCTAAAATTTTCGCGATACTAGGCGTGTTTTTTTTGCAAGTCCATATGGATTTGTCGAAAAAAACAACATCGGAACTAATAATTTTACACGTAAATACAACAAAAACTTAAATCCATATGGACTTAGCTAAGTCCAGATAATTATCGGGACTTACGTACTGTAAGTAAGAAGTGCCTCGTCGTCCCGATGTCGTTTTTTTCGACAAATCCATATGGGCTTGCAAAAAAACACGCCTACTAAACTATTCGACGGAAATTTGGGGAACAGCTGATCATAGCTGATTATGCCTTATTTTGCTTTTTGGTGTCGCGTCTGATTTTGTTCTTTTAAAGAATAAAATAACAAATATGGGTTAAAATGTGTACCAATGTGATATGAAATGGTACTTAATACTTGATTAATGATTCAGAAGGGATTTGCAATAAAATGAAAATCGAATTGTCGCGTTAAAAACTCAATAGTTTTCCCTTTTTTTAGCTGCCTTGTCTTTTGACAACACATGTAACCTATCTAATTTTGGTCGTTCGAAAACATATCGGATACTTAAGTATCTTATGTGGCTTTCGTTTCAACCAATTCAGATTTGGGTGTCAGATCTTAAATCTTACTGGCAAAACGAACACAAAACGTGATTTTATTTTGTTTTATGATTGTATGAGTACCATTTTTAAATCAACACTGGTAAAAGTCACTTTTCTTTGATGTGTGTGCAAGTGCGTGTGAAAATCTGTGTAAATCTTGCTAAAAATCGAGATCTGCAAAATCGACTTCAGATCGACAAAAATTCGATTTTTTTGGTCGAAAGGAAAGGAAAGAAAAAACTTGTCACAAATCAAAAAAATCAAATAAAAATCGATTTTTTTGGTCGAAACGAAAACCACATTAGATAGCCTATCGGATTTTCACCCGAACGCGGCCATTACCTATTATTTATGAACTGTGGATTCCGATTGCTGTGCTTAATGCGTTCGTGAAGCTTTGAAAAGCTTTTATATTGAAATATGTCAAAACAGAAACTGAAATAGAAACCAACGAAAAGGGCAAAATCAAATTCAAAATGAAATGAGCTGTCAAACGAAATTATCAAATTTGAGGTGAAAACACTTATGTAATTTGCAAAATAACCTCATTCGGGCTCTTATGAAAATGTAGTACGGGCTTTGTTACGTAAATGCCGATTGTTATTAGGCGTGTTCCTTTATGCTCCAGTATCTACTGCCAAGTACTTCTGGCTGCAGTCAACTACTTCTACTCTGTGGTCAAAGTAGTTCACAGTAGTTGAGTAATAAAGTAACTAAATGTATTAAAAGTCGAAAAAGACATCATTAGTAAAATGAAATTACGTAGTAAATTATTCTTGTTGATGTTTTTCTAATTTAGAATAAAATATAAAACAAAAAATTAAAATAACATAGTATATTGAGGTAAGAGTTTACGTTTGGTAGAATGAAAGCGTTTCATTCATCATCTACTGGGAAGTACTAAAAAGTACTTTGCAAGGCCCGATGGAACACAGCTATCTATTATCAGAAATGATCCCTCATTAAAAAAAATCCATTACAACAACAACACGATATCCTGCTCTCTATGGCCATCTCTTTTCATGAACCAAAGATTTTGATTTTTACTTTTGCTTATCAGCTTTGCAAATGGTTACGTAGTATAAGCTGTAGTGTAAAGAAAAAAGACAACAAATATTTACATGAAAAATAAACAAACATAAGAAAAAAGTTATTAATTCCATCAATGGAATTTGACAGTTAAAAGTTTGACAGTCTATTTTTGCCGCGATGAGTCAAGTCGTGTGATCTGCAATACGCGTTGAGACAGATAACACGTCAGCGGATTTTGGAACAGCTTTGACTGACTGACGTCGTTCGTGTGATTAGAAATGTGTCATGTGTTGTTGTCTAATCATCCGGTCATTCAGAATAAATTATAAAAACTAACCTCATATTGCTAAAGTAAATTAATTTATATCATATTATGTAAGTTAATACCTATATACATATATGTAGGTATCTCTGTTTAAACCTTTATACGAAAGTAAGTAAAATATTACTAAAACATGAAGAAACTGTCAAATAAAGAAAATTGTTTGGTTAATATTCCAGACAGATATCTACAAATATGTATGTATGGCAATTATAAATTAGATGTTTATTATTGTAAACAATAAGCACTTACAGCAATCATTTCGTTTTCTTACCAACCTCCAGTGCATATAAATTAAAAATTGCTGTCACACCTAAGATAATCTGTCAAATTATTTAACGACTTTGACAAAATTAAAAATTATTATGAAAACAAGCAAGACGACCACACCGCAATGTCGCGCCACAAGTGTCAAAGTGCCTAGGGATGTCGGCGACGACACGGACACGCCATATAATTCCACCCGCCATATCCTCCCTTTAGCGCCAGTAAGCCCACAATGCACGCGCCATACCCATCAAAAAGATCAATTCCCAGTCAAAGTAATCGATTGATTTGATGGATGGGCTGGCGAGCTGACGCGACTTTCATTTCATTAAGATCCCACAGCCATGCTTTTGGCGTGGCTCTGGCAACTGGCAGCCAACATCATCCAAGTCGATTAAATCTGATCGAGCACCCCTCGTGCCCAGCCATCCAGACTATACCCCAGCCTCAAAAGTCAAGAGAAACTATATGGCGCTCACAGTCAAAGGTTCAATAACAAGCAATTAATCGACTCACAAAAAGGCAATTACTTAATTTAATTCTAATGACAGCTACATGAGCATGAAGCGCGACACATGCCGCGTCCCCTGATACATGACTCCATTATGCGAGACGATGGATGTGAATTGTGTGAACCCTTGTGGCACAACAATCTCAGCCGGCATCAATTCCATCATAACGTAGCATTGTATCATGAGACTGTGCCGCCACTGCCGCTGCCGCCATAGCTTATAGGGAATTATCGTGGGCTCCCCTCCTCCTACACAGAATGGGATTTTGAGATTATGATGTGGGGTATATTAGATACCGCCACCGCCATGACGTCGTCATCATTATCGCTTCAATGAAATGACTCGCCAATAGAGCTAGCATCTGGATATCGGGGATTTGGTTTAATCGAGAGATCACGTCCAAGCAACAAAGTAAAGGAATAGCATTAGGTACTATAAATTTCAATAGTCATTACGTGCGTATGATCGATAATTTCCAACATTGCGATCAGCCAACAGCTGATCGTAATGTGATGGAACAGGCAATCATGACATTTCAATGATCACGCTGGTCGCATTTCAATTCGAATCAATTTTGACATTTTTAATTGGTGCGCGCAAATTTGTACTGTGGGAAAATGGACGCGCTTGTAGATCAAGATCCGCTTACACCGGTTACTTGTGTGTGTCAGTCTCAGTCAGTCATAGAGAACAAACTGTCAATATGTAATGTAAGCCTTGTTCTCTTATGGTTAATATTAATATGCCAACTCATGATATCAATTTTATTTTTAAAAGAATTTACAGCAAAACTTATATTAATTGCTGTATTTTTAAATGCACATAGTAATAAAGTCGCCCTAGGCATGTTTTGTGATACAATTTATGTTATAGAAATTCATAGTGACAGATCGTTGTAAACAAACACTAAAGCTAACCTTATAATTATAAAATGGAATATAATTTGTTGTTAATTAATTAATTACTATGAAAGATTATAGCGATTTGTTTAATATCTCCATACATCATGCCGCGAAATTCCGAACAAGCCATGAAAAAGATGAAGTAATTTGAATTACAAAAAAGTCCCTGTGAAACTTAATTAGATTGATAGATCGGTTATCTGCATTGAATATCTGTAATTTATTGTTACAAAAAAACATTTTTTTAATGATTAAAACTGCAGAAAGTCTTATTAGGCGTTTTCCTTTGGAGGTGGCGAAGTACCTACTTGTGAGTAGATGGAAACTAAAATCTAGTAGGTACCTTCATCTACTCATGCTTTCATCGCGAGTAGATGAGGTTTGTAGGAAAACTAATTTTTTTGCGTTCCTTTCAAAATGGCTGGCAAAGTACTTGCAAGCACATTACACAAATCTAAGGTAATATATTGCCCAAGTTGTCAGTCAGAAATTAAACATGGCGGCTCGAGTGTCTACGAAAACTGCATATGGCATTGCTAGAAACAACAACAAATATAAGCATTTTGACAAGTAAAGAGACACTGGATTCGCCATTTTCACAGATGCGCAGAACTGAACAAAAATTTAAACGCTAATGATATTGCCCTTAATATATGTACCTTGCTTGCAAGTACTTCGCCACCTCCAAAGGAAAACTGCTATTGAAACATCTCTAAGTCCCCTTTCACACGAGGAAACAAGTTGCTGGAGATTTTTTTGACGTTTTCTTTTAATTTCCTTAAAAATCTCCTGTACCTTTCACACGAAGAAACAAAATCGTGGAAACTTTCTGTATTTTCCTTTTAAAATAGCTTGGTTAAACACACTCTACTGTGTGTGTGAAGAGGAATGTCAAAAAAATCTCCTCGAATCGTTGACCGGGGAGATTTCATTTTCCCCTCTTACTTCTTGCCCTTCTCACCAACAAACTGATTGTTGCTGGCAACTCAGTTTCCTCGTGTGAAAGGGGACTAAGAACCAATTCCACAAGTGAGATTTATTTTAACTTTTTCAGTGAATAATTTCTATTGACGCTCAAAATATGCGTGAACAAAATTTGCTTACGGCTATAGGCGCGCACAAGGCCGTTAGGGGGGGGGGGTCACTGGGGTTTGACAATTGAAATTATAAATGAAAATAGTTACCATATATTTTTACTTCCTCTATAGGGCATTTATTGCTTTCGTGTACAACAAAATCGAGGTTGTAATAAAAATCAAAACTTACACTACCAATATCGAGAAGTCCGAAATAGTTCTATCCATCTTCAAATTTGACAAAGAGCTTTTTTATGTGAACCCCTAGAGGGAAAATTCGAGTTCATGTTTTGGCTCATGGAAACGGATAGCTGCCATTCAAATATTTTTGAGGATCCATATTTTGGATCCGTATGTGAAGTTGTCCATACGTTGTTGATTACGTGCACGGATCCAAAACGTTCTAATATGCTTGAAGAAGGGGATTTTCAGATTTTTGTCATTGAACGTATTCCCAATATCCTACTATGCTGACTTCCGTAACGTAATGTGCTACACCGTAAAGTGTGACCTCGTAACGTCGTTATTAAATTAAAATAAACAAATGCCTTTCTAATTTATTAAGAATCATACTAATTCCTTAAACCACTTAATTTGAAAATATCATAAACGTTATCTTAGCTAAGCTTTATGAATGAATAGTCACTTATTCAGCTGCAGTTTATTAATGTCGTTTACGCTTGGACGTTTCTCTCCAACTACTATTAAAGACTTTGATTCCAAGAAGTAACGTTTTCTTATTTTCTGGGTTTAATTTCGTCTGTCTTCCATTCGAAACATTTTAATAAATTTAATAATATTAATTGGAACTAAAACTAATTTGTAACATTAGTCTTTTATTAAATTATTAACGACATCAATATAAATAAGATCCAATAAAAACATAAAATTCGATTTCAAGTCATTACCATCGGCAATTTGTATACACAAAAATTATTGTTTGATTCGGATTCGGACTCACTGCTCAAAACCAAATGGATAAGAGATAACGTTTGACAACTGAACTGACAGATAGAATATAGAAAATAGAACGATCTATGGAAAAGTGTTTCGTTTCCTTTCTTTCCGGTTGAAAAGGTGCTTTTAAAACCTGCCATATTTACTAAAAGTAAACTTCAAGCAAGTGATAAAGAGTCACCACTGCGCTTATTGGACACTCTGAACTTTGTTCAGTAAAAAAACTGGGGTGAGCTTAAACTAAAAATTATATAATACAATTTAAAATAAAAATAACATTTTAAATTTTTTATTATCAATCAAAACGAATTTCATGGGTTAAATCTTAAATCGGCTAATTCATGTACACACACACCATATATGCTTCATGAAACGTGTGTTTTAAATTTAAAAACTGAAGGCTCTCCCAAACTAACATGCACTTGCGTTAATAGCCGTGTTCCACTGGAGGTATGCGCCGTATACTCTATGTAAACGATAATCTAGTAAAACCAACTACTCTTATTCACATGTATAGGGAAATCAATTCTGTGGTTTCCAATAAAAATGATTAGCAAAGAACTCATGAAAACTCCAAAGGTCGCCATCTTACAAAATGGCTTCTTCAACCATTTATCCATTTTGACTGAAAAAGAAGTGCAAAATGAGTACTCTCCGAACATCCAATCGAAAACGACATCTGTAGCCGTGTTCCTTTGGAGGTGGCTTACTACTCATGAGTAGATGCAAGCAATAATCTCGTACTACAAACTACTCCTGCTCTCATGACGAGTAGGTAGATGAGGTTTGTAGGAAAACCAATTAATTTAGACAGGCGAAAGTTTCGTTATCGTTCCGAAGTATTCGCGTTGGTTTGGGAGAGCTTTTTTCACTACAATTGCGTGTGGAATTCCTTATCAAAATCAGCATGAAATTCCAAAGCTGGAATTATGTATATCCAAATAATTTGCTTGTGTTTCCTTCCTAAACTAAACACCTCTCGAGAACTGTCACATTTGACATCTGTCACTACTAGTTAAATTTTTCGTCGAAAGTGTCAGAATTCCCATCCGATTTCATCGGTTCAGTAATTTATATTCCATCTTTAAGGTACATTTTGCTTAATTTGTTTATAAAATCCAATTAGTTGGTTAAAAACCAATATCTTATTTCATTTTCCAATAATTCTTATATATTCACGTACCATTCGCTTGTTAAAAATAATACGCAAAACAACTTTTATTTAGGTTAGAAAATACGTTTCTTCTTCGAGTTCTTTGCTTATGTAATGAAAAATATTACCGAGAAGATTTAAATTTAATTTACAAATTATTTGAATGGTTATGTATATCAATGATACATTTATGCTCATTTTAATAGAATAAAATGTTTCGTGCGCCGCTTGTCAAGGCATTAGCTGCAGGCTCGGGGTCGCCCATTCATCGGGTAGCCAACGTAGCGGCGATACGTACCAGCGCAGCAGTTGCCCAGACGCCAGCCAAGGCCCCCGAGAAGATCGAAGTTTTTGTTGATGACATCCCAGTGCAGGTGTTGCCTGGGACCACTGTTTTGCAAGTAAGCTAGGAGTGAATCACAATTTACAAAGCCAATTATGTAAATTGATTTTGATTCGATTTCAGGCTGCGGCTATGGTAGGTGTTGAAATTCCAAGATTCTGCTATCATGAGCGTTTGGCTGTTGCTGGAAATTGTCGCATGTGCTTGGTGGAAGTGGAGAAGAGTCCAAAGCCAGTTGCCGCCTGCGCCATGCCAGTTATGAAGGGCTGGCGCATCAAGACCAACTCTGATCTAACACGTAAGGCTCGTGAGGGTGTCATGGAATTTTTGTTGATGAACCATCCTCTGGATTGTCCAATTTGTGATCAGGGTGGAGAGTGCGATTTGCAAGATCAAGCTATGGCATTCGGTTCAGATCGTTCTCGATTTGTTGACATCAATCACACCGGCAAGAGGTTCGTTTGCAATTTGAAAATACATACATATTTAAAAAAGTTAAACCAATATAATTTGTATTTATTTTTCAGAGCTGTAGAAGACAAAGACATTGGTCCCTTGGTTAAGACCATTATGACAAGATGCATTCACTGCACTCGGTGCATTCGCTTCGCTTCTGAGATTGCTGGCGTTGATGACTTGGGTACAACTGGACGTGGTAATGATATGCAAATCGGAACCTACGTCGAAAAGTTGTTCCTTACTGAATTGTCTGGAAACGTAATTGATCTGTGCCCAGTTGGAGCTTTGACCAATAAACCATATAGGTGAGTCATTGTATTTAAAAAGGACTCGGAAGGAGTGGGTTTTTTAAAATTTATTTTTGGCTAAAATGGCAGAAACAAAGTATTTTTCTTTTCTTGTTGCTGGCAGATAACCTTTCAATATCGATCGGTTTGAATACGTTTTGTTTTAGAGTCTCCTTCAAGAAATCGAATTAAAGTTTAATTTAAACTTATTTGCAGTAAATTTAACAAAGGTTGATAACTTATTTTTATTAAAATAAGAAATGGGTTTTATTGTTAAAAGCAAAGTTGCCGCTGATGGCAATGAGATCGGTGCTTTCGAAGAACTACAGACTCTCACAGACAGCGACGATTTGTTTCGATTGATCTTGCGTTTCGTTGACACAAGGTTTACTTAATCGGTCGACCACTAAAATTTGGATAATCGACTTGGAAGGAAAACCATGTCAACCGTAAAATAGGCACAATGCACGTATCGTTGCCGCAAAAGATTTTGATATAAAAGTTTTATCATTTGGACGTGCTGTTCAATCGTGTTACTTGCCATGGTGGTTTGGCATCACTAGATTTGCTCGTTGAGCCCTGAAGTCACGCTTGGGGTCGCCCCAAACCTTTTTTTTTTTTACTTGAAGTCACCCTAGTGAAGAAATTCTGTGCTTTTTGAGACCTGGACCCATGTTCTGTAACTCTCGCATGGTCAAAAGCAGTCGAGAAACGATAAAAATTGAATCAAATCATATGAGTTTTGTTCCATTTTCCATCGTTTCTCGACTGATTTTATCGATGCGAGAGTTACAGAACATGGGTCGGGTCGTCCTTAACTCGCCCTAAAGTGAAACTAGGTATTTTGCTGTGGATAGTTGAGGTTAAGAATAAACTTCCAAAGTGACATGAGTTGTGGAGCCTTTTTTCATTTTTATTTTTGAAAAAGAAATTGAAAGCATACACAAATTTTATTTAATGCTAATAAATAGGAAATGGAAACGATAAAAGTTGTTTTTATCATATTTAAAACAAATTTTAAGTTTTAATTATCTGAGCGCGGACCTTTTTTTCGTGCTTTTAATGTCAACGTCAATGAGCGTTTTTTAAATATAAAAAAATCCAGTTTTTTTGACAATTCTTTGGGTTGTCAAGAAAACCTGGGTCAACCCTGGGTAAACGAACGAAGCTAGATAAACATTTTAATACGTTAAATTATGCATAAGCTTCGAAACCTTAATAAATCGGTCGTTTTCGCAGATTTTTCGTAAAATATCAGCCCAATTCTAAATGTCAATTCCCCGGGAATTTTTTTCCTTTTCCGTACTCCCGTATTCGAAACAAAAAATTCCCGGGAATTTCTCCCGGGGAATTCGGAAGAAGAGTAGATACTACTACTCCCGAGAGAACACGTCTCCCGGGGAGTCATTTTCCCGGGGAATGTTTAGAATTGGGCTTATGGCATTCTGCCTCTGTTGGATGATAGTGGGAAAATGACAAAAACTAATTTTTTTTTTATTTCTCTATTGATTGAAAATTGAGATTGAGATAGCACGTACACTAACGTATGATGTAAACAAATAATCGGTGATTACATGTGGATTATTAACTTTAGCCACTCTAATATCGGAGCTATCTCAGTTTAACGGTGCTCTAAGAGTCATTGTAGATTAAATAGGATAGTATGTTAAAAACACGGATGCAGGCGAATCTGTGTAATTCGTGCATTTTAAATATCTGTTTTTTTTTTTGTTTAAAAAAAAACAGTAAACACTATTGAAGGGAAGTCGTGTGGGAATAAATGACCATTAGACAAAAAGCAAGTTATTACTTCTGTTTATTTTTCTTTTTTTTTTTTTATACAGCTTCACCGCTCGTCCATGGGAAATTCGTAAAATTAGCAGCATTGACGTTCTGGACGCCATTGGCAGTAACATTGTGGTAAGTACTCGTACTAATGAGGTATTAAGAATTCTACCTCGTGAAAATGAAGACATCAACGAAGAATGGTTGGCCGACAAGTCTCGATTTGCCTGCGATGGTTTAAAACGCCAACGTTTGGTTGCCCCAATGGTAAGGTTACCAAATGGTGAGCTACAAGCAGTTGAATGGGAAGGCGCTTTGATTTCGGTGGCCAAGGCTCTTCAAAAGGCACCAAAAGGATCAGTTGCTGCTGTAGTTGGTCAGTTAGCCGATGTCGAATCTATGGTGGCATTGAAGGATCTCATCAACCGCATTGGGTCAGAGACTCTTTGCACAGAACAAGGTTTCTGCACCAAGGGCTCCAGCACTGATTTGCGATCAAATTACTTGTTGAATTCAACAATTGCTGGTGAGTTTCTAGAAACAGTGATTATTAAGTTAAATAGTTTAATAGGATGATTGATTTTTTCAGCTTTGGAGGAGGCCGATGCAGTTCTTTTGGTTGGTACCAATCCACGTTATGAAGCCCCACTTCTGAATACTCGTTTACGCAAGGGTTATGTGCATAATGAACTTGATTTGGCTTTGATTGGACCCAAAGTTGATTTGTCATACAAACATGAGCACTTGGGAGATGACGCAAGTTTAATCACACAAGTATGCAATGGAAGTCATCCCTTCTCAAAGACTCTAGAGGCTGCTAAGAAGCCAGCTATCATAGTTGGTGCTGAACTATTGGAACGTGCCGATAGCGCTGGAATCCATGCCACTATTCATTCCTATGCAAAGAAGTTGAGCAAACCAGTAAGATTTTTAAAATAATTTTGAATAATTAAACCAGTAATTTTTGGTTTGGTTTTGATTTCTCTTTAAAGAACTGGAATGCCTTCAATGTCTTGCAAACTAATGCCTCACAGGCTGGAGCTTTGGATATTGGTTGTCAGCCAGGAGTAAATGCAGCAATCAAAGCTCAACCCAAAGTATTGTTCTTGCTTGGTGCCGATGCTGGTGTCGTTAAACGTGATCAATTGCCAAAGGATTGTTTTGTTGTGTATATTGGACACCATGGTGATGCTGGTGCAACAATTGCTGATGCCGTGCTTCCTGGAGCAGCATACACAGAAAAACAAGGAACCTATGTGAATACTGAAGGTCGGGCTCAACAGACACTTGTCGCTGTATCACCTCCTGGATATGCTCGCGAAGATTGGAAAATTGTCAGAGCTTTATCTGAAGTTGTTGGTAAGTTATATATGTATATTAGAGTTAATATAGAGAACATTATTGCCGCGCATTGGTGAAATTTGATAACGGAGATAACTATGATTTTTGAGTAAAGTACACAGTAGATTATATTTTAGGATGTTGTTTTAATTGAATTGGGGAATTATTTGTATACTAAATAGTTCAAATTCTTTAGGAACTCCACTCCCCTACGATACGCTTGATGAACTAAGGAATCGCATTGAAGACATCGCCCCACATCTAAACCGACATGGAAAATTGCAAGGTTCAGCATTCGGTGCACTTGCCGAACAGTTGGCTGCGGTAAGCTATAATAAATAATTTCAAATGTTTTATTTTAAATATTTTTTAAAACTTTTTTTACAGGCAAAATTAATTGAAAACACAAAGGTCGACATTAAACAGAAAGTTCTGAAGGACTACTTTATGACAGATGCAATTTCAAGGGCATCTCCAACAATGGCCAAGTGCATAACCGCTGTTAAGAAGCAGCAGTCCAAAGCAGCCATGGCTCAATAAACAGCTAAATGCGAATGGATATTCTAAAAAAAATTAATTAAATTTAAAAATAAAATTATTACAAAAAAAAACACAACTCAATATTATAACATCAATGAATATTTATATTTAAATATGTTACGAGACGTAAATAACGAGGCACATCAGAATCTTTTCGCGGGCTGTAGACTGATGTAATGTTTGTACATTTAACGAAAACAAAAATAAAAACAGGAAAAGTTAATTCAATAAATTAAATACACACAAAAAGAAATGAATATAGTCTTCGAAAAATTACTGTTTTTCATACAGCAAATTCAAGGACTCTCGATATTGGCTAAAGAAATTTTTAAAATTATCATCATTCTCCTGATGCTCTTGTGTACTGCAGACTTCTTCCATTTTTATATGGGGCTCTTCAATGGACTTGTCTAAAGCTTGGCTTTCAGTTTGTTCTTTGAATTTAATGAATTCATCCATTAAGATGTCTTCATCTGATATGAAAATAGGTTCAAGAGATGACGGTAAAAAAACGTTTTGCTGTGGGTATAGTGACGTAGATGGCAAAGGAATATTTTGTTCTGTAACGTTTGTTGGAAATGGGATTGCAGATTCTTCATTTAACGAAACATTTAGCTCAAAATTGTTTGGCTGGAATGTTGCTTTTTCTGCTGGACTGTAAATAAAAGGAATATTATAACACAATGCAACCGTAACCTTCATGTAAAACATTTTCTTATTATAAATATATGCACAATTATGTATAATAAAATGATTTTATTGGGACTGCTTTAAAAATCACATATACGAAGTTTAATCAAAATCGATAATGCCGTTTATAACTACCCGTTCTATATGAGTTAAATAAAAATCCCACAAATGAGGTGCTAAAAATCTCTATTACCTTTAAAATCATGAACTCCATAAACAAGCTGTGAAGAAAATATATCCGGAGCCAGGGGGGGCAAGTGCCCCCCTTGGTCCTATGCATACATACATAAATCAAAACGAACGAAATGCATATGGGTTGCCTACCAAATTCAGCTGGAATGGGATGTAAAACGGGTGACCAATTTATTTTTGTCGACCATAACTTACTTCATGTGGTTCCAGGTTAAAACCATACTAAATTGTAAAGCTTATGCTGAAACACATTTGCGCACCACAAAGGTCATAATTGTTAAAAATTGTTCAAAAGATAGAAGAGATTGACCTAAAACCTAAATTCCAATTTCCTTCCAAATACCATCTAGTAGGTATACTTACTTCAAATTAGCAATCCGTTTTTCTCCCTCATCGTTGTTTTCATTCTCATACATTGGTAAATAAGGCCCAAAGAATTTTAGAACTTGTTCGTTAGTGCAATTTCCATAAAATCCAGCGTAAGCAGTGCGATGTTCTTCGCCCATGTACAGTACAGTGTCGTGAGGATTCTCAAATAAATCAGCTGACAATTCAATCATAGAGTCTTCGTCATTGCCGTTGTTGTTACCTTTGGTCTTGCATTTCAATTCCGATGATTTAAGTTTTGACTCCAACGTTTTAGTTTCCGATAAAAAATTCAATATTAATTGATGTTTGAAATGGGCTTTGGACAACTGAGATCTGCACCCGATGCGCCTAAAGCATAGATCACTTTCCAATCGATTTTTACTCATAAAGGAACCCTGTTTCTCGCCAGCCACACCAACCGAAGCCGAAGAGCATGTTGTGTTATTGTTAAGCCTTATGTTAGCCAATAAATCAATTCTATGACGAAGGAAATATATGTTGCTGAAGTGCATCACGATTTCACTGTATTTTGGACTTAAACATGCAGATTCAAATTTAGACTCAAATGCAGCTAGTTCTTGTGAGTTTTCCCTTTGGTCTTCTTTTACTTCTGTTTTGTTCAGTTGAAATCCATAGTCACGCAAATGAGTCACAAAGGAGGAACGACTCTTGATTTTGAAAATAGAGTTCGGTCTGTTGAGATAATTGTCCAATGCAATAAGTTGGACTTCAATTTGGGTGCCATCGATGTTCCATTTGATGAATTCGCATGTAAAGGAGTTCACTGCAATCCAAAGTTTATATGGAAATGGGAAGGCATAAATATCTTGATGGGAAATAGTAGAATTCATGTCTAATTGCTTGAACAAATCCAAATTAAATGATTTTCACAATTCAGAATTCAATTCGAAAGAAAAATGGAAAAACGAAGATAAATCGTTTCCGTAGCGTTACGTACGAATGCAAAGAAAAAGAGCTTTTTTCTTTATTTCACTCAGTCGCTATTCGCGCCATCTATGTACATAACTTGCACTGTTTTGAAAAATTCTAGGTGTTGCTAGCATTAGCAGGCAGAATTTAAATGGCTGCCGGAAATGAAAATGCTGGTTAAAGGCAAAATTAATTTAAAAGAATTTTTATATATAAATTTACATAAATGCACAGATGTGTTTAGCAATGCTATGTAACTTTATTCTATTTTCTAATTTATTCAACTTTTTGCCACAGAATCTGCAATTAGCGCTGTTCTATATCAGTTTATGAGCGTTTGCAATAGAATTGAGTTGAGATTTTGCGAATTCGAACGTTTTATTGTAGAATCAAGTTACATAGTTGGGCCCCAGGACTTTAAATTATGTACTTTGTGAAAATATATATATAAATAAATGTAAATACTTATTAAGGGGGCGGTCGAAAGAGGTGAAAAGGCAACCAGGATCTATCAATTTTCACCTAACCGCCCCTAGTCTAAATTAGAGGTCATATTAACTTGCTTTCTCAAGACATCTTGAAGAGGTCTTACAGATATCTTTATAAAAGTTGTGGCGTTAATTTATTCTTATCTGTCAACTTGAAGTTATATTTCTGCTGGTTAATCATATTTCGCCTTTCGTGCACTGTCTCAAAGTCACCATAATCATTTCTGTTCATAAAGCTGCACTTTTTTACTCAGCAAAGTCAGTGCACTTGTTGAAAACAGTTGCCATTGATACTGGTTTGACATTTCGTAATTATTGACCACTTAAGGTAAGACCGCACTCGACGGAAGTGCACTTCAGCGGAACTGCAAAGCAACAGAACTGCATGACGCGGCTGGGGGTAGACGAAATTGCTGAGGTTGAACAAATTGCAGAGTTATCAATCATTCTTCTTTGTGTTTTTCCTTATTGTTGGAATGTGTTTTATTTTCTTTCTTCGTCCACTCAGATAACTTCGCTTAATCAAGTGGAGTAATGCTTTATATCGCGGAAAGGCCTGTTAATTTTCTATACGAAACTGAAAACTGCAACCTCCACAAAAACTTTTGAATGTTTTGCACAGAAATGCAGTAAATCGAGCAATCACTCTGGATGAAAATATTTCGAGAACCAGACCTTCCACACGCTTTTGGTTTGGAAAAAACCTTTGTTTTGATGTATAGCTCAATGATTTTTGGAAACTTTTTTCACTTGCACAAAGTTATTTTTCATTACCGCTGTCGTGTAAAAGGTACTTGCAATTAGAAGGAAACCAAAAGAGAAACGAAGATTAAAAATGGCTGTCGTGTAAAAGCAGTCTAAGCGACAACGGAACTGGGTCTGGGCAACTTTGTCGCGTAGCGCCGTGCAGTTCCGTTTCCGCAAGTGCGGTATGTATAACAAGCGTTGCGAGTCGGTGTCGTGTGTCAGTGTCAGCTGTAATATGTATTAGCTTCATTCAAGCCGTGTTTTTTTGCAAGCCCGGGGAGATTTGGTTGAAAAAAACGACATCGGGGATAAGCGACGCCATTACAGAAACAAAATGGAGTTTCCATACGATAACAAGTATGCAATTCACACCGGTAACACAGTTTTTCTCCGTGCTTAAGTTAAGCCCCGAGAATTCTCCGCGCTTAGCTAAGCCCGAAGGGAATTAGTTGTTGTTACATTTCACACGTAAATTGCAGGACAGGACATCGGTTTTTTCGATCGATTTCCTCGGGGCTTGCAAAAAAACACGGCTTTTATCATCGCCAATGATCCATATAGTTAAGTATAGAGATCATCTCATGAAAATAAAACAATTCGGATCTTAGTTGCGTAGGTACTCCGTCCCCGAAAAAAAACCATCACCCAATCCGCAATTTGTATTAGATTTTCCACTACGATGGATTCTGTGATAGTTTTTTTAGGGATTCGTAATAAGTTTCCGATTACGATGGAATTCGTGATCAGGCTGATTATTTTTTAAATTTCATCCATTTAAAATATACGGCATGTCTTATAAAATTTGTCGGATTTGTTTAAATTATTTGTTTGGTTAAAAATCTATTCTATTTTGTCGATTAAAAAATAGAAGTAAACACATTTTACGGAACTTTTAGTCTTGTACCGGAAATGTCAAAATTAGAAAGAGAAAATGCATAATTTGAAGCGTACTGTCGCGTTGCTTTTTAAATAATTAATTGATATCTGTATATTTTTGAGTTTGTTTGTCAATCTGCTACGCATTATGTTTTCTGACCAAATGGCTATATTGTTGTTATAAACTACTGTCGCGGCCAGCCCTCTAGCGCCACGGGAAACCTGAAAATTTGCACTGCCCAGAATTTTAGTACGGCGGATCGAAAAACAGAGTACACCAAATCACCAATTGATGTAGAAGGTGGATATTACCTTATATGTCACGCCCAACGTTTTGGGTCCACTGGAATACTAGTAGTCTGATATCTGTCAAAATGTGCCAACATTTTTGGTACGGCGGGTTCACTAGAAAACTTTTAGTTTGACAGGTGTCAAAATGTACCAACATTTTTGGTACGGCGGATCGAGAAACGGAGTACACCAATCGATTTAGGAAGGGGATATTACCTAGTGTCACGCCCAACGTATACTATGATACAAGCGATTAATACTCACCCTTATTATGAGTGTCGTTTTAGTAAATCAACAGTTAAACGACATGGCTCTAGAGTCTAGAAGGTAAGATTGACGATAAAATAAAACTTCAGTGTTCTCACCCTTCTCGCTATAACGATAGTTGTTTTGCTGCAACGCTAATTTTAGCTTCTAGAGCCGATTAGTCGTATACAACAACCGTTATAAAGGTAATTAATTTTTTTTTTCAGTTGATGCAGTAACATATACTCCAGCTAATTTTAACTAGAAAGAAAATCGATGGAAATCAATTAAAAAAAAACAAACAGCATAAAGCGAGTAACAATATTATTGTTTTGTTGACTTTATTTCATTTTTTTTTAATTAGTTATTATTATATACTTAGGCATAGTTCTCTTAGATACATCAAATATAATAATATTATTGTTTATAATGTGTGGTTGTATACATATTTCTCTTTTTGTATTAACTTCTATTTATATAATGTAAATATATATATATTTTTACTACATCATTTATTTTATGTTAAATTAACGTAACAGAAAATCATTTTCAGTTTTAAAATATATAAATAAAATAATAATCTTCTTAATCCCTTACTTTGATTTTTTGTTGTTAAAAGAAACTAAGTGCACATTTTTAAATCATGCGAATTACATATTTTCATTTTTAAATTTAGTTTTTTTTTTTAATATATTTAGATAAATTAAAATTCAAAATCAAATATTAAAAAAAAAATCATATTAAAATTTGTTTGAATTTAAAACAAATGAAAAAATCAAAGAAAATTAAAACTTAATATTTTGTTTAAATAAAATTATCGGTGATACAGGGACATATGTATTAGTTTTATTTTTATTTTGCCTTCCTTTTATTTTTGCGAAATAAATGTTTGATAAAGTCTTTGTATTTTTTTTAATATTAAATCGAATATCACACAGAGGAATAACAATTTTTAATTTTTCTTATTATGCTTGTTATTTATGAGCCCTTATTAATTATAATTATGGTTGGCGAGTCGAATTTTTCGATTGCGTTGAATGATGAAAATAAGCTGCAAGTTAAATTAACAATAACGAAAAACTTAGCTCACGAAAAAACGACTCAATTTAAGTAACAGCTATGAACAATAATTATTATTGATCTTTTTATATTAGATTTCAACCTTTTACTGTAAATCTATTTTGTTAAATTAATAAATAAATAATTGGCAATTAACCGTTATTTTTATTTACGTAATTTTGTTATTTTTTTTCATTATCGTTTTCTATCTATTTATTTGCATTAGAGATACGATTTTGTGACATCATTAAGGGATTCTTTAACTAGAGTTGTGTAAGACGAGACGAATAATTGTTGACATTGCTCGAGTTACTTAAAGAATAATGATTTTTCACACTAATCAAGTATCTTTAAATTCACCCATTACAATTTTGTTTATTTCTTGTTTAATTTACAATTCATAGCGATAAAGTGGCGGTAGGTTCAGTGTTATAATAATGTACTGAGGAATAAGTAACTATTATAGTGATAAGAAGTAGATATAGTTTTTGTATTGTAGGCAAAACCCAATGTCAACATTAATATTTATTTTTTTTTAATTCAGTTTATTCTATTTATAATTTCAAAATATAATCCACGTTTTGATTTAAAAACCCCATTTCAGGATAAAAAGATGTATTCATTTTTGTTTGATTTATTATTTACAACAGATCACGATGGAACACCCAAGTGTGTTTTGTGTGAGCGAATTTATGCGAGAGCCACTGAGATTCCAGAAGATTGAATCGATCTTGGCTGAGGTATAATGGTTTACCACGTCTGAAAGTTAAAAATAAAAAAAAAGTAATTTATCAGGATGTTATTTTTGAATACAAATTAAAGTTGAAAAAGGGGAGTTTTAATAATGTGATAGCTTAACTAATAGGTAGTGATGTTAAAAAGTTTCAGCTGTATAAACTAATGGGGCGTATTCATAGTCGTTTGCTAAACTCATGTTTTACCAAATTACAAGTTAAAATAAAATGGATCAACGAATGCAACTTTTATTTTTAACCAAATTACCTCATAATGTTGATTCAAATATAAGTTTATTGAATTATTCAACTTCAAATATTAAAAATCTAACCCATAGAATCGAAATTTAGCATAGAAAATACAATTAAACCCAGGTTTAACTTAGAAACAGTTTAAAAATGACTATGAATACCCCGCAATATATTTCAGGACCAAATGATCAGTTTGCTTTAAAAGAAATATCATTGAATTTTTGAACAACAACAACAACTTAAAGCTGCTACCACAAATTGTTTACGAATTAATTTATAATTCGTTTATTTGGCTAGAGATATACCTATTTCAAGGGGTGCCAAGCCGCCTATCATCAGTTTCCTCCTTTAATCCAATTTTATTATGAAAAACTTTCTACATGCATACCATACCATAGGAATCGAACCCACGCAATTGGTGGTAGCACCTTTAAGTTGTTGTTGTTGTTCAAAAAATTCAATGAAATTGACGGAATAAAGAATGGTCAAGTCTAATAAACTGACATTCTAAGTATGAATAGTACATTAAATAATAATAATTAAAAGAAATAGTCTTAATAGACATTAGAATTATTTGCATTTAGAACTATTAGTTTCAACAATAAACTAATAATGTAAATCTGATAAAATGAATGATGAGTTGCTTAAATAAAACTCACTTCAAATCGCGATCTTCTTCATCAAAATCATCTAAATACAGCGAACCCCACAAGCAGGCTCTTCGACCTCGTATAACAATGATGTATGTCGATGTGACTACTAGAAAGATGCCAATACCACCGCCGCAGGAAATTGTGTGCTGAAAAGTTTATATTAATTAATTTTCACAAAAATTTAATAAAGAATTCAAATTAAACTTACTCTAACTGCTTCACAACAATCATTTTCAGCACAGCAATTTTGCTTGAGACAAACTATTGCTCCGCACAGCAGGCAAATGGAGCTCTCTTTTGGCACTTTATTGCAATTTTCACATGGTCTCTCGTGATAATACTAAAAAAGATCAAATATTTTTGATATAAATATAAAAACAAAACAAAACAACCAACACGACAACTCACCGTAAACAATCGCTCATATTCTCTGGGTAGGCCAAGCAACTTTGGCTGTTGCCACGCGATATTTTGATTGACTATCACAAGATCACGGATGGCTTCTAGTGGTGGATGAACATCTACTAATTGTTCACACCAGAACTGTGGCAACGACTCCTCGGTACCGGGAATAAACGATAGTCCCTTTGATGCATTAAAACACTCCCAATCCATACTATCGGTGACCAACTCCAGATAGTAAACTAGTCGAACGAATTCTAATGGCGGAGCTGAGATCTCTGGCATTTCATGGCGATACAAATGGTATCTTAACAGAGCAGCGATGCGCAGAAATGGCAAACACAAAGTCTGCAGCTGTGTTTCCATCGATTTAAGGTTCACTTCGATGGGTCCAGATTGATCAATTGAGGCCGGTAGGCAGTCACGACGCAATCTCTGCAGTCTATTAGTGTGGCTGAGAACAAGGGCCATAGCTTTGCCCAAGTGTGGAGTACTGTTACTCCTGGCTTTGTATTTGTCCATGATGAAGTCACATTCGAGATCAGTCAGAGCGACGCATAGTTTAACAACGATCTGGTAGTACAATAGATTGTACATAACTTTCACTATACAATTGAAGTAAACTGAAAAAAAAAATCATCTTGAATATAGATTTTGTATTTAATATTTTTATATCATACCTTGGTCCAAGTGTAGCGGTGCTAAGAGGATGAATTTCAAGAGCAACGCTATGGGGTCGGCGAAAAGACTAGGGATGAATTCTTTGCAGTGGGAAGGCACGGGTGCTGAGTCGATAACTGGCATACCGGCCAGTGACGCCCAGGAACGCCACAATGGCCATTCGACGAGTACTCGTACATGGACAGAGAGAACGTGCAGCAATGGAACTATACACTCCCGCTTGGGCTTGTAACGCGTTGATTGGTTGGAACAAAGTGTCCCACCACGTTGAATTATTTCAGATTCTAAATTTGTTCGAGCTATAGACGTCACAAATAGAAATAGACTTCGGAACGTTGGGGGAAATCGATTGATCTTGCGATGAGTAATGTTAGTCATGTCTTCCATAGCACGACCCATCGCTTCGGAGAGCTTTGTCGTCGTCTGTGAAAAAGAGTGGAACGTGTTAAAAGACTGAAATCAATTTAAAATTAATCAATTATATTTCATGTTCAGCAAAACTTACTCTCAGTGGTGGTCTTTCATTTTCTTTGATTAAGTTCATTAGCTCAAACACGAGTGTGCCGAAAGACTGTGTGCCTGATCGCACAACTGGTGCAGGTCTATCCAATTGTGGATTTAATGGAAGAACCGAATTGGAGAGCTGTCTACAAACGGGACAGTAGAACTCTCCGCGATCGTGAAGGTGTTGTCGTTGCGTGGCATATAGGGTTTTGAGATAAGCGTCGAGACAGCTCAAATGAACATGATGACCACACGACTGTACATATACTCCGTTTTTGTAACCTAAATTATTGGACAGATACCATGATTCCTCTCCGAATTTATCGCTCAAAATTCTGTTGCGTCGATTGAAGTCAGTCGCAAGGATACTGCTGTTTTTAAGCCTCTTTTCGTCTTCAAGATTCAGTGGAAGTGGTAGTCGTTCAGCTACTTTCCTACGATGACCGACAATGCCACTCGATTCGACAAGAACTACTAAACCTATGGGATTTGCATCTGTACTGGCACTGGTACAATTACAGATTATACAATCGTACTCTTTTTCACGAGGCTGTTCGTATTCCTCGTCGTCTTCGTCGTCGCCGCACTCCATGCTCTGACCTGCAGTTTGCATGAATTCTTTTTGTTTGTTGGCAAAGTCCTGCATTAGTTTGCGTTGTCGCTCCTTTGCTCTTCGAGAACGTTCCTCCTTTTCTCTTGTCTCTCGGGCCTTTTGTTCGGCCTGCTTTTCTCTTTGGTTCGGCCATAATCGGCTACGAATCTCTTCGATGTTCCGTGCACATTTTTCGTCCCGTTTAGCAACTTTGCGCAGGAGATTTCCAATGAAGAACGGCCCGTCACCAATGCGGGAATCAGATATCTGAATACCTCGCGAATTTCCATGCCGCTGACTAGATGACGATGACGAACAGGAAGAGGACGAAGATGACGGTGATGGACCTGCTTCATCACAGTCAATATCCATTGTTGATGAAGCAGCCTTGTCATCATCACCGTCTTTCAACGAGAAACTATCCAACGTGCCGCTCAGTTGCGAATGTAACTTCAACAGCAACGACAGGATACTCTCCTCGATGACAACTTCGTCTTTATTAAGCCCGATGGCGTGCTCTACGTTCCTCATACGGCTGCTGGAGTCGAAGTTCCGACGGGAACCACTACTCCCACTGCCAGCGCTAAGAGAATTCGAGGGAACAATGTCTAAATTGCTACTTGGCACAGCTACGGGCTGCACTCGTTGGAAAGGCAGCAACATACCACCAGCAATGTGCGTAGTCGGGGAAAACATTTCATTTGGCTGCCGGTTCGCTATTGTTGTAGTAGTCACTGAAACTCCATCACTTGTTGTAGCCAGACCCAGATCACGACGTAATGCTACCTCCATTCCCGATTCCGGTGGAGCTATTGGCTGTAGTGTATAACGTGTTGTCATATTGCTCATTGGCTGAAGAGCCAAGGAGTGGGAGTCTCCGATTTGACTATCGCTGTCGTCATCAATACTTCGGATGACAAGAGAAGTTTCAGGAACCACCGAAAGATCCTGAGGCAAAGCCAATTCCATAGAAAGAACCGCCAATGAGTTACTGAAGTTCGATGCAGACGCTCCTGTCTCATTTTCTCCTCCAACGATCATAGGAAGCGTCTCGCTATCGGAAACATCAAAATCAATATCATTGTAGAAAGGATTTGAACGATAATTGGCTGGCGAAACCTGTGGCTCTTGCGATTTAAGTGATAACTTGTCAACTACATGTCGCAGATTCTCACAAAGATTATCTGTTGGGAAGCATTGCAAGAGTTTTGGTGGATCTCTACGCGAAAAAGTGTAAAACGTTTGCTGATAGGCCGATTCACACTCTACAATGGCACCATTGCTCGGCTCATCACTTACTTCAACGGCAATCTCCAAAAGGAACACAGCCAAAGCCAGTAAGTGTTCGGATACATCTCGTGAATGTACGGCTCGGAAGAATATCGAAAGAATAGTCGAATGAAAAACTCTGGAATTCAAGATCCGACAAGGATCTCCAAATGCTTTTCCCACTGGCCTCGGAAGTCTAAACGGTGGCCAGAGATTACCACTTGCCGGCATCTTTTCCTTTGATTTGACAAAATTGGTGAAGCGATCGAGCGAGCTCTGGAAATCACGTCGATGTACGGCACGTAGCAGTACATGCAGTGGATCGTAGTAGTTCTCCCAAACTTCATCGATTGGAGTAAACAATCCCTGTTCCAAGTTATCCGAACCCGAAGAAGGTGCCTTGTATACAGATAATTGTTTAAGAAACGTTTCAAAGTTCTTCGTATGGACATTTCCAGAACGTTCCGGCATAAGTTCCAGTAGCTGACTATGCGTTTTATTCTCAGTTGCCAACAGGGCACTGATTTCTATGATACATTGAGTGGCTTCGTCGTTGCCCAGATTAGTACGGGATGTCACTAGAGTGGCTAGGAAAGTTAAAAAGCCCTCCAACATTGAGGCTTGTTCCATTTTCTGTGGTGATTTAAGTGGTGCCATTTCCAGCCATTGGCCAACGCTAAATAGATCGATAGCATTTGTCAGAAAGAAGTAATCGGGCAAATTTGTTGCGCATATTTGGAGGAAAAATAAATCCATATCCGCCATTGAATTGCAGAAATTCGCTTGGATATAGGTCATTGCTTGTCCCTTTATTTGAAGTCCATTGCGAACCCATTTTCCAGCTAGGATTTCATAGAAGAAACTCTGTAAAAAGAGAAAAATATAGTATATTAGTTGATTTTATTATAAAAAAAAAGTATATTGAAATTTGTATGGCATATATTTGTAATAGGTAGTTATAATCTACAAGATTTATAAAAAAAAAAAGATTATATAATAATTGTTCCAGGTACCATAGAAAACTGCTTTCTTATAAATATAAAACTGGATGATATCTCGAGAACAACACAAGCTAATTTAAATTATCTGTTGATAAACTAAAGAGAAACGGTTATTTTTCAGGTACTGTTAATAACGGTTTTCGATAAAATCGTTATCTATCAATCACACCTAATTTAACACAGAAAAACTTTTATCAAGTTTTCAGCTGCTTTCGAAAAAAAAATAAAGTTTTCATAACGGTACGTGCAACTTAAGAACAGTTTACAATTCCCGTGCGAAAGAAAAATCAAAGTTTTCAGATTGTTTTGAAAGTTAGATGGAAAATCCATGTTTCTTGTTATTGACGGTGTTCACATTGGACTGACTCCTCCGATTTTTTTTGACGTCTCTGTGCTTTTGCTCACTTCCACTTCATGGTGAGAAAGAGATGGCCAGGGAAGGCAGGATTTTTTAAATTATTTAAAAATCAGTGGATTTTTTTTGACGTCTTCTTTTGTGACATCTGTTTTCTCTGTCTATGATTTATCTTTTTTTTCAATTGGAAACATATTTATTAAAGAAGACTTACATTTTGAAAGTGAAAAAATTGTAATTAATCTTTCAAACTGCACAGATTTCTGCTTTGTTTTAACGACTGCTAAACGTCAAAGTAAGTCCGATGTGTTCATATTAGTTTTTGTCTGAACAAAACAAATTGGATTCAAGTCAAAAAAAATCGGATGAGTCAGTCCAATGTGAACACGGTCATTGAATTTTTCAATCAAGTAGCTATAGGGTTTTGCAATTAGCGCGGGAAGATTTTGACAGCCTATGTTTGCCATGTCGAATTCCTTTAAACCAAAAAATCGATTCTGGTTAAAAAAAAATCGATTTGTTAAGAAAAAAAAATCGATTTTTCTAGAAAAAAAAAATCTGTATAATTAAAACTTGAAATTTGTTTTAAAAATGTTTCAAAAATGAATAACCTCATTTCTATTTATTAACATTAAATTAAATTTATGCACTCTTTCAAAAATAAACAATAAGTTGCAAAACGTGAATCCACAACAAAACAAATACTTCACAACACATGTCACTTTGACAGTTTATTCGTTACCTCAACTCAGCACAGCAAAAAAAAAAGCAGGTCTACTTCAGGGCGACTCCAGGTCTCAAATAACACAGAATTTATTCACCAGGTTCTTCAGGTGACTTCAGGGCTCAACGAACAAAACCTACGTCAATTTGACAATGAGCGCTCACTGAGATTTTACTTGGTGATACATCCTAATTTTACCAAAATCTACCCGTATTTGCATACACACTAGAAGAATTGACATTTTTCATCAAGTTGAAAGTTTTTTTTCGTCGCGTAAAAAGAAAATTTAATTCCACAATTTCAAAGGTTACACACTAAAGTGAAACTCGTTTTTATATATTATATATTTAGATACAAGCTGGCCCGCCCGCGTTTTAACCCACTTCACGTTATGAATGGCTATGAATTCTTAAAAATATGATCATCTAGTCCAACTTTTATTATTTTCCCAACATAAAAAGAATTTTTGTAATCAAAAAGCCCTTTTTATGTTTATCGCATTTCAATCTATAAAAATCAAATTTTTAAAAATAACCTTTCCAACCCAAACAGAATTCCTAAAATGTGATATCCTTTTTTTTTCTTTTCTCCACATTCAAACTATAAATATCAATTTTTTGAAAAAAAAACCTAAAACCATCCCCAAGAAAAAAAAATTTTATACACAAAAATATTTTTGAAATCGAAAACAATTTTTCGTTTTTGCACTCTAAAGCTAAGCGAACACGATTGGTAGATCTTACAATATTGTCAGTCAATGTCTGAAATTTATCTACCAATGAGCTGACAATTAGTTTTGTGTGTAAACGGTTGGTAGAAAATCTACCAATCTCTTACAATTTATTGCCAGAAGTTGGCTGAAAATTTATTGTCATTGTAAGAGATTGGAAGATATTCTACCAACCGTGTACACACACAACTAATTGTCAGCTCATTGGTAGATAATTGTCATTTTCAGGTCATGGAAACTGCTTCATTTGCACCTTGGTCTGACTTTTTTTTCATCTAGCATCCCACAGACTGCGTCGCATCTCAATTTCTTGAATTAACTTCAAGGTTGTGTCGTGTGACCATTCACTTTGAACCTTCTTCATATAGGATTTCTGTTTTTTTTTTTTAATTTAATTTGCAGATTGCTGAAGCGGCGACTGCAAATTTAATGGCAAAATAGGCCGAAATGTTGCATCGGTTGCAATTATTCTTTCTAATTCTGGTCTTTCCATGTTAAATTGTTAAATAAAAAAAATTGTAAAAATTAACCTCACTGCACCACTAAAATCAGCTTCCAAATTCACTGCAAATTGTCTGACAATGAAAAAATTGTATGATGTTAAAAAAAAGTACATCTGACAATTTCTTCATTGTCAGAAACGTCAGACAACGATAAAAATCGGCAGACCTGACAATAAATTGTGGGTGTACACGATTATTAAATACCTTACAATTTATCATCTTACAATTAATTGTCAGATACATTTTCTGACAATTAATTGTAAGAGTACACGGTTGTTAGGCATTGTAAGCATGTTTTTCACTGACAGATCTGACAATATTGTAAGATCTACCAATCGTGTACACTTAGCATAAGGCCATCTACTAAAAATGACCTTTCAAACATCAAAATAATCTCTTAAATCGGACAATTTTGTTTATTTTTACCCTATTTCACCCTATAAATAACAAAATGTTGCGAGGCAAGAGGAATCATAGGAGAGTCGGTAAGGGGGAATGGTCGGACAATTTAGGAAAGGTTAGGAAATTTGGAGAGGCATATGATAGAAAAGGAATTGGAATGCTAAGCTCCGGGGAACACGGCCTGCTTGCGGTGCTCAGCTTAACTCGCCGGAATGGGGGGGGAACTTGCCCCCGAAACTTAACCTCACCTGCAACTTGAACACAAATCAGGCCTATACAAAAAAAAATCAAAGAAATTGACAGCAGACGGACGATCACCCTTCAAGGCACTGCCGGTGTCATAGCAGTGTTGCCGAACCCACCCAGCCATGGGAATCCGGTGGCCCTGTTTGAATTCCCCCTCAAATGTCGATGCCAGGTTCCGGTCATATCATCTTCCGCGCAGCAACTTTGTTACCATCCACACCCCTGAAAATTATCACTTAGTAGACCATGATTTCTCTAGCGAAATCAAAAAAAGACATTATTTTCATCCACAAGAGACATTTGTTGAAGTTTTATTATTTTGGAATTTTAAATATAATTTAAGCATCAACATAAAAGAAATAACTTTAATCAAAAAAAAATATGTAATTATCTTTCATACACAGGAAATTAAACGGAGTAACCAAAACAATCAACGTGAGCGGAGCTGTTTCTCAAAAGGACTATCATCAAACTCAAAGCCTTCTTAATACTCAGGCCTACCTGGAAACTAAAAACAAACTTCCTACCTTCTTAGAGCTCTATGGAGGTGTACTAGGTAATGCAAAACAAAAATTGAATTAAAAAGAGTAACCCTAATGACAGACCTTGAAAATCAAAACTTTTCACTTACATTTTGTATTTGAACCATATAAAAAAATATAAATATAATGGAAAAAAGTAATAATAATAATAAGATTAATATAAAAAATGTGAATTTAGAATAAGCAAATATTTAAAAAGAATAAATAAAGCAAAACAAAATTTACGTAAAAAAAAAATTACTTCAACGTCTCGTTTTTTTTTTCTTTAGACAAATTAACAAAGAACAGTTTAATCCGGAACAAAAGGACGTTTATGATGAACAAAACGTTAATCAGGAACAAAATTTGATCAAATGGCCATAGAAGGTCCTTTTCTTGTTTGACTTTTCTTAATGACGTTGACGATAACTTAAATGACGTTTTTATCGACAGAACTTTTCTGTCCAACTTTATAAATATTAAAATTGAGGTAAGGACTCAATAATTCTTGAAATTTATGTTACTTTAAACTTGTTTAGTAATCCTCTTATAGATTCTTGAACTCAAACCTGGTACACCCTGTATGTGGGTATTCTGGATGTGGAATAGTCTGTCCAGATCGGGAAGTAATTCGGGTCCCAGGATTTCAGCAACAGCTTTGGTGACCACGATTCCAGAAAGAGTTGTTAGTCCCGATTTAACGGTTATTCGGGGTTCAAAAGGACTTCTATAAGGACAGGACGTTCCTCTTGGTATACTCGTGGACGTTCAACCACACAATTTTCAGCACGACCAACTGGGTTTTTCAAAGAAATCTTCGCAGAACTGGAGTAGGCCTGTAACGGAGCTCAAAAAGTTGTAGTTCGCACAATTCCACTTCCACACCAGTCACACCAAGGCAAAACGAAAACAAAATTGACGTGGCGGCCCAGCGCTCCGCTGGCAAGCTGGAACCGCCAGAAATTTAACAAAAATAGCGTACAGTAGCCTATATAAATTTATCACGTTTTAGCGTTAATTTCTCTGTAAAATTTCCTCAATAAATCTCACCTTACTATAGTACTTATTCCAAAAAGAATGTATTTAGGAATTCTCCTCGTGAATCTGTGCACTTCACTTTAATATTTTAAAGATCTTAAACTTTCAAAAAAACTGTAATTAATTTTACTATTTATTTAAGAAAAAAAACTATAAAACATGAATAAATTAATTTTCACAAACGTGAATTTTACCACAATAAATCCTTACTTTTTTTTTTCTTTTAAACATTACAAAAACAGTGTCATCCGAGCTCAAGACGGCTGCTCGTATTCACTCTTGGAGAAATAATAACATCTGTCACTTTATTTTTCCCCCTTACATGGTTCCAACCGGCGAACATGCCACTTTTTTTTCTAATCTAATCTATTTTTTTTTCCTCTCATACAGTTATCATCATACGATCCAACACACCCGCTATTTGATCTTTTTTTTTTTCTTTTTTTTCTTCTTTAGAGATCTCAACATCAGTGTGTTGGTTTCGCCTCGCTCATTTCGCCTCATCTTATTTCCACTCCATTCTTGTTTTGACATTTTGAAAAAAACATCGCATCCGCCATCTTAACAGATTTGTTTCATATCAAATAGGATATGAAGATGTTATCCTATCTCTCCATTACCTATCAGATGACGTCACCAAAAGGAATTATCATATGTCTACATACCGACCCCTGCGAATAAGTGCCGCGGTACAGGTTTCGTAATGAGGAAATTTTCATGAAAATTTCTTTCTTTATAAAGATGTTGAATTAAAAACAAAAAAAAAATGGAGAAAAAAAACATGATTCTTGATTAAGTTTTTGACAACCAAACTGACAGAAAACGTTTACTTGGAAGAATGGATTGTCAAAATTGTCAGTTTCCCTTTAGTTAAGATCTTTCAACTGATCTTTCAACCCAACTCGTCTATTTCAATCCCCGGGAGTGAAATGTCAATTTTCATAATTTATACCTCGGTGTTAGAGGAGAGAATGAAAGAGAGAGAGATATACAACTTCACCAAATTGGAATGTTGTTTATCTCAATTTCGTTTTCCTATGTCATTCAGATTCACAATATGACATTCAACAACCGGCACTCGGCAGCAGCAATAGCAACAGGCAGTAAACGAAAAAAAGGAGAAATGGTTAATTGGGTAAGTAATATTTGCGTCTTTTATTATTTATCGTGTAGATATATAATACAATTGTTTTTTTCTTTTGCAGGTTCGAGTGGATGCGAGGCGACCGCAACAAAATTGTTTGTTGGTTGGATATACTCCATCCAACGAACAAAAAAAAGGACGCCGTACTTCCTCTTGCCTCTTTAGGCTGAAAGGATAGTGACGTGGGGAGTCAACCCACGCTACTCAAGCCGGGCGAAAAAAATAGTTTGGGTGTTGCAGTCGAGTACTCGTAATGAACAAAATTCATTTTATAGTTGTATTTTTACTTATGGCTTATTTTTCTTTCAGATCCCGTTTAAAAGAAGCACGAACAACACTCGGAAACACTTGCAACCCCCTCGCAAACTTATAACGGGCGGGGTTAGTTTGGCTGGTGAACACTGCAGCAAAAGTTGCGACACCGTTTGTTCAGGATGCACATTATCTGACAAGATACCTGTAACACATGAACGAGATGTAGGTATTTTGCTTTTCGTGGTTTGATTAACTTGTTATATTCATTTACGTTTTTCTTTTAGTATCTATTACCTAATTCTATTATGGTTTGGTCGTGCCACAATTGGATTCACACCGAAAGGCCGTGCACTTTTAGGCCAGACCACCCAGAATATCGCTGCTTACGTTTGAAATTTAGCAGTTTTTGTTTTGGGAATAAGCCGAACACGGAAGAAGTGCGATAAATTTCTGATACATCCTTTAATCTTATTGTTGGGTGAGCGTTCATCACTTATATTAAATAACCTATGTTTTAACTAGTGTTTAATTAACGAAAATAATTCTTTTGGACTGAGGTACGGTAGATGTTCAATAAATTGTAAACAAGAATCAATAAATAAATAAAACAAATCAATAAATTAACACGAATTCTAAGCCTATCTCACAGATTGTATATCACAGCTGGTTTTATTTTGCCTCGGTATCACAGTCGACTCAAGTTTTGATTATTTTTTTGTATTAATAATCCAAACGGAATTGGATCTGCATGTGCATGCAATCAATAATTATTAAAACAAATTTTTAGTGGTTTTCTACTGTACATATTTTAAAAATGTACAGGTACGGTGTGACAACTATTGCTTACTTAGGATCGTTTTTATAAACTACAAACTAAGTCAGGTACTTTGTGAATTAAGAGTGTGTTGTGGTTCGGATTGTTTTTTTTTTCCAAGTTCTAGAAAGCCTTTGAGGTATTTAAACCAGATAGCTAGTTTTGACATGCAATTATGATTTGAAAATACATAAATAACTAACACCATCTTTCAGGTACTGTGTGACAATTACCATAATTGTATCTATCTTTGGTTTTGACTATGAGACGTGACAATGATCAGGTACTAGGTGCATTGTGTGATTGTGTGATTCTTTCCATCAAAGGACTATTAGGTACGCGTGACGAATTAGGAATTACCATTCATTTAGTGGTATTATACGTGATTTTTTTTTTTTTCACGTTGATGAGGTTTAAATAAATAAATAAAAAACTTAACAAGACGGTTTATTAGGAGGACAAATATATATATCCAGAATTCTCTAGAGTATAGGAGAACAAAGAATAGTAACATTAACAGGTGTGATTCATATACAAGATGTTTAGACGGAATGAAGTCGGAGTTTTTTTTTCCAGGACGTGTAGTACTACCTACAAGGTTTTTCTAATGTATTCGTTCACGTTATATAGTTTTAGTATGATAATGACTCAACGGTTTATTGTTTTATATCCTTGGCATGGAATATGCCAATTTTCTTGCCGGATATATTCTCCAGCTCGTACATTTGTCGTCCTACTTGTTTGACTACACGACACTTAACATATTTCGGGCATAGTTTTGCGGATAGGTTTTTGGACGAATCACTTAAAACAAAGTTTCTTCGATAGACTTCCTGTCCGGGCAGGTATCGAACATTTCGCGTGCGGGTGTTATAGACTTTTGCGGATTTTTCATTGGACTTCAGAATATTTTGGCGAATTCTTTTGCGAATGCACTCCAATCGATCGCGACGAGGAAGGATTAATAATTCACTGTCCTCAACCGCGTTTAATTTTCGTGCAAGTTCATAACTGCTACCGTGCATTATCATGTTCGTTCCGAACAACGCGTAGTATGGGGATACACCGGTAGAGCTATGAACTGCACTTCTCAAGGCACACGCAATGTCGTTTAGATGGTAATCCCAATCTCGTTGATCCGTTTTGAGATAAGAGCGGATTGCAGCTAATAATGAGCGGTTGACCCTCTCCGACGCGTTCGATTGGGGTGCATAGTTCGCGGTCCTAAAATGTTGAATTCCGTATTTTTGCAGTACGTTTTGAAATTCCTTCGCAAGAAACTGCTTTCCGTTGTCGGAATGAATAATACGGGGCACGCCGAACATGCTAAAAACCTCTTGCTGTAAGAACTTTATCACATTTGAAGTATTAGCGTGTTTTAAAGCTTTCAAAAAAACAAACTTCGAAAGATGGTCTAAAACTACAAACACGTACGCATTTCCAGACTTCGATCTGGGATAAGGGCCCAGAAAATCAATATATAGTTTTTCAAATGGACGATCAGAACAGTAGGAGTGGACAATAGGCGGACGTGAGACTTGGTTTGACGCTTTACACTCTTTACACACAGAACAGTTAGTAACATATTCGCGTACTTGTGCCGTAATATTTGGCCAATGAAAATTTTGTCGGATTCGATAAAGCGTTTTAGCAATCCCTCCGTGGGCTACTTGTGGGGGATTGTGGGCTTTTTTAATAATGTCTTCAGTAAGACCTGACGGAACCCACAGAAGCCACGTATGCTCTTGCATTGGTTCGTCACCTGGACTTCTAAACGCCCGCTTGTAGACGAAGTCGTCTTCGATTTTAAGATCAGGAAGTTCATCGGAGTGATCTTTTATGGTTTTTATCAAACTCACATACTCATCGGAGCTAAACTCAGGAGACTCTAAGTCGATTAGTGGGGCTACTTCTTCTATGGCCAGAGAATCTACATGTACCCGAGAAAGAGTATCCGGGACGACGTTTAGGCTGCCTTTTCGATGCTGTATGTCGAAGGCATACGACTGTAACAGCAAACTCCACCTGGCTAATTTACCACTGAGATCCTTCATGCTCATTAGCCAGCGGAGACTCGAGTGATCCGTGATCACTGTGAAGTCCATGCCCTCGACATACGGCCTGAACTTTTGCACAGCCATCACTGCAGCCATACACTCCTTCTCAGTCACACTGTAGTTTCTCTGGCTTTTGTTAAACTTCTGCGAGAAGAATGAAATAGGAACTTCTTCGTCCTCTGCGTTCTTCTGGAACAGCACTGCACCAATTCCCGCATCTGATGCATCGCACTGGATGTAGAAGCGTTTGGAAAAATCGGGATGCGAAAGAACCGGTGCCGTGGTTAACGTCCGTTTCAGATCCTCGAACGCTCTCAACGCTTCATCCGTCATTTTGAATTTTTCGTTCCTCTTTCTCAACAGGTCAGTCAAAGGTGCAGTCAGACTCGAGAAATCCCTAATAAACTTCCGATACCACCCTGCTAAACCAAGCAGCCGCCGAACCTGCCGTGGAGTTTTGGGCACAGGGAAGTCTACGATGGCTTCTACCTTAGCAGGATCGGTTTTGAGTTTCCCACCACCAACAATGAACCCCAAATACTTCAGTTCTTTGAAACAGAACTTCGATTTGTTCATGTTGATGGTGAGATTTGCTTTGCGTAGACAGTCGGCTACTTCGCTCAACAGGGCGATATGGGTCTCGAAGTCTGGCGCCATGATCAGTAAGTCGTCAAGGTACACAAAGACACGATCCCTAAGTCGTGCAGGAATCACCTTGTCCATCAACTGACATAACCTTTGGGCTGCATTACACAACCCAAAGGGCATGACAGTAAACTGGTACAAGGGTCTTCCCGGTACCGCAAAGGCAGTCTTTTCCCTACTCTGCTTCTCCAGGGGTATTTGCCAGAATGCTTCTTTTAGATCAATACTACTAATATAGTATGTATCCGGTAGCCGGCTGATGAGCCCTTCGATATGAGGGAGAGGATTCGCGTTTTTCTTTGTCAGTGCGTTTACCTTGCGAGAATCCAGGCAAAGTCGATTTTTGCCTGGTTTCCGCAAGAGCACTACTGGTGAGCACCAGGGACTTTCGCTCTCCTCAATAACACCCAGGCTCAACATCCGGTCTAACTCTTCGTACAGAATCGCTTGTACCGCTGGAGAGACAGGGTAGTGACGCTGTTTCACAGGGAGCGCATCTCCTGTATCAATCACGTGTTCCATGAGCGTCGTTTTTCCGAGACCATCCCGGTCGAAACAAAGATATCTCTGCCTGACTGCATCCAGTCTGGCCTGCTGATCAGCGCTCAGCTGGTGAGCGTTCGAGATTTCTGATTCTTCAGTCAACGAAATACAGCTGATAACGTTTGGAGCCAACTTAAACATCTTCCAGAAGTCTACCCCGAGGTAGATTTCCTGTTCCAAGTTAGGAACTAGGAAGAACGTTACCAACTGTTCACTGTTCATATATCTAACTTTCGCTTCTACTTTCCCCACTATCGATTGACTTTTTCCGTCAGCAGTTTTAACACCAGACCGATACGCACGTATAGGCAGTTCTAGTTCTTTGACCAGCTGTAAACAGTTTTTGCCGAGAATGCTTACACTGGCCCCGCTATCCAGCAAACCTAGTACCTCTTTATCGCCTAATTTAATTTTCGCGTATGGTCTAGGGTCTGATGCTAAATCTACTATGGTGGAAGAAATTCGATTTCTCATTTCTTTTCTGGCTCTGTATCTCCATCTAGTTTTAAGGATCTTTTTAGAAGGCTTATAAATAGCGCTGTTGAAAATTCTACTACGTGCCTGGTTGTATTCGGCGATTCGTATATGCAGGGGTCTTATATGGAATAAGTTTGGTTTTGTTTTTATTTCTTCATTTGTGTTTTCGATTTTATTTCTTTTTAACATTATAATTTGATTTTGGTTCTCTCCCGTGAGAGGATTTTCAACCCTAATCTTTTCAGGATTGACTTCAATTTTTGAAATTACTTCGGGTTCTGATTCGGATTCGGACGTGATTCCCCCGCTGCCTTCGCGTCCCACGATCGGTTTCCCGAATTGCATCGAGTACAGTGTGGAGTTTTTACACCTTCAAGTCCACACTTGAAACAAAAAAGGTTACGGACGTCAGACTCACACTCAAAGTATGAGTGTCCTTGAGTTTTGCAGTTCCAGCACACAAATTTCGAAGTATCTCCATACTTTCGTGGAGGGACTTTTTGACGAGATCCACCAAACTGGAAGGCAGCGAGCTGTTCGTCAGGAGGCTGGTATGCATCCTCATATTCTATCTCATTAGCTGTATATTTTACTTGAGGCTTTGAGAATTTTGGATATTCTTTTTCTTTCTTAGGAAAAGCCGATTCTACATCTTTACATGCATTCCTCAACTGATCCAAAGAATAAATTGGCATCGGATATACCAAGTTGACCAACTTGTCGTTCAGACTCTTTTTTAAAATTCGAACCAACTCCACTTCAGGAATCGGGATACGCATTTGTGACTTGATTCTGTTCACGGCTGCTAAGAAGTCATCTATATTCTCCGAGAAACCCTGCTTTCGGTCCATTATCTCACGCATAATGTCGTAATCAGATCGATTGTTTTTGAACTGGCGCATCAGAGCTTCTCGAAGAGTGGGCCAGTCAGGCCTGTAATTGCTTCTCTGAAATTGCCAGAACCAATCATGGGCATTTCCAGAAAGTAATAGGTGGAAATCACGCAATATTTCTGCCCACGGACACTGGTACTGACTCTGCAAAGTCTCAAGACGAAAAATGAAATCTTCAACCGTTAAGGTTGCTGGCTGACCTTCAAATTTAAGACCCCATTTATTGATCTTAATTGGAGCTTTAAATCCAGAAGGCAATAAATTATGTGGATACACAGGTGGGTAAGTGTATGAATTTGGCTGGTTCAATGTATATGTTGGGTTTCTTGCAGCACCATAATTAACTTCTCGGAAACCGTCAGGTTGAACATTCCTATCTTGAGCCCGTCTGAACGGTTCCTGAGTTCTCCTGCGCTGGTGTTCAGGAGGAACAAAAGCACTCCTGTTCGACTCAGGCTGAGGAAGCTGTTGAGGTGGCGGAATGATAGGTGGCGGAAAATTGTACTGACTGTCAGATGGTTTCGGTACTTGATTGACTGCTGGAGGAGAAGGCCGACTCAAATTCAATTCCCGGAGGAATCCACTCAGCTGGTTTTGAATCTCATCCTTCAGAGTATTCGACACTTCACTATGTATGGTTTCTTTGTAGGTTGAAAGGGCTTCAACGATAGCTAAATTTACATAAGCCTTAAAATCTTCAGGAATTATATTTTTTTCTTTCCTTTTACTTGCAGGTGGTCTTTGAGAAAGACTTTCCAAAATGTCTCTATACCCAACCCCGTTACTTGGATTTGCGCTATCTGGCCTAGGAGGGGGTACTGGTGGAATCCTTCCCATATTAGGCCTAACCGTTTGATTCATTGAACCTAAACTACCACGTAGAGGTAAAGCTTCTGCTCCCTGACCACTGAGGTTACTAAACGAAGGAGTAGAGACTGAATCTATGTTACTGAGGGTCTGAAGATCTTCATTTGGCCTACTAGAACTAATGGCGGGTATATTGGATGTAGAGCGGATATGTCTATCAGTCTCGAGAGGAGAATACATCACTCGACGTCTTTCGGTAACATCTAAATTTTGGCTCGCTGACCTAGTCAATCTAACATTTTCATCTATTTCAGATTCTCTTATGATCCTGTGGATACGATCGTCCTCATCTCTACCGACTGGATACATCGTTAAATTTCAACAAAAGTATCAATTTATTGACAAAAAAAATTAACAAATTTTACAACTAACAAATAGGTGAGTTTTCTTTAAGAACCAGAATTTCCCAGAAAACAAATAATGCCAAACGTAGTAAATTTATGAAATGTAAGCTTACTTAACTATAGTTTGAAGGAAGCAAAATAATTTTCCTTTCGAAAACAAGTAGTTTTAAGTAGTGTAAATAATAATTGATTAATATTTAAGAATAATTTAAGTGTAGTTTTTAAGAGTAGTATTAGGATAAATACCAAAAAAATTTTAGTATGTAGCAAACAAAAAAATAAAAAAAACAAAGTTTTTCTATTTTGGGTGTAAATGATTTAAGTTTTCACTTGGCCAAATTTTTGTCTTCAATGTTTCGAAGTTTGAAAATACGTATTTCGTTGGTTTTTTTTTTTTTTTTCAATACTAATTCGGGGTGCTTCCGGTAACGTCCTGGGGGTTTCTTTTCGACACGATATGACCCTACTAATGGCATCTTTCAAAAAAAATAGACATCAGACAGACAAAAATAAATTCCTTGAAGCGGTGATGTAGAAAAGGGAATTACAAAAAGTAGTGAGTTCATGAAAAGACAAAAGGTAGTCTACTTCACCGTTCCCGCGATTCTTGTCAGTCTCTTTCAACTTTGCAAGAAGACTTGAAACGGTAAGGGAAACGAAAAACAAAAAATGAGAAAATCTCAAAGAAAGAAGATGAAAAAGAAAAAGTTGGAACGGTGCAGCAATGTCCAACGACCCGTCAAACACGGTCACCGCTTCCAAATTGAATCCTACTAAGACAATACATGAGGAATGAAATTGAAATTAAGAAGAAAAAGTTGAAATTTTGGGAATAGGAAGGTAAGGAAAACAGGACTTAGAGAAAGTGACTGTGCTGGCTGCAGAGTTTTCCGAGTTCGTCGCAATTTACCATAGTATGTCAGAGACTTTCTAGGTGAAGACTTACGAATCCGAAAACCTGCACCCAGTTCAGTATAAGAAGAAAGAAAATCTTCACTAACCGCAGTCACTGTGGATTTTCAAAAGCTCGTCGCAATTTAACTAAGTTCGTCAGAGACCTTCTTGATAAAGACTTACGAGTCTAAAAACCCACAGTAAGTTTGGTTCAACTCACAAAAACAAAGACTATAAACACAAATCTTAGCTAAAAGCCAAGACGTTGGGCGCCATCTTGTTGCGAGGCAAGAGGAATCATAGGAGAGTCGGTAAGGGGGAATGGTCGGACAATTTAGGAAAGGTTAGGAAATTTGGAGAGGCATATGATAGAAAAGGAATTGGAATGCTAAGCTCCGGGGAACACGGCCTGCTTGCGGTGCTCAGCTTAACTCGCCGGAATGGGGGGGGAACTTGCCCCCGAAACTTAACCTCACCTGCAACTTGAACACAAATCAGGCCTATACAAAAAAAAATCAAAGAAATTGACAGCAGACGGACGATCACCCTTCAAGGCACTGCCGGTGTCATAGCAGTGTTGCCGAACCCACCCAGCCATGGGAATCCGGTGGCCCTGTTTGAATTCCCCCTCAAATGTCGATGCCAGGTTCCGGTCATATCATCTTCCGCGCAGCAACTTTGTTACCATCCACACCCCTGAAAATTATCACTTAGTAGACCATGATTTCTCTAGCGAAATCAAAAAAAGACATTATTTTCATCCACAAGAGACATTTGTTGAAGTTTTATTATTTTGGAATTTTAAATATAATTTAAGCATCAACATAAAAGAAATAACTTTAATCAAAAAAAAATATGTAATTATCTTTCATACACAGGAAATTAAACGGAGTAACCAAAACAATCAACGTGAGCGGAGCTGTTTCTCAAAAGGACTATCATCAAACTCAAAGCCTTCTTAATACTCAGGCCTACCTGGAAACTAAAAACAAACTTCCTACCTTCTTAGAGCTCTATGGAGGTGTACTAGGTAATGCAAAACAAAAATTGAATTAAAAAGAGTAACCCTAATGACAGACCTTGAAAATCAAAACTTTTCACTTACATTTTGTATTTGAACCATATAAAAAAATATAAATATAATGGAAAAAAGTAATAATAATAATAAGATTAATATAAAAAATGTGAATTTAGAATAAGCAAATATTTAAAAAGAATAAATAAAGCAAAACAAAATTTACGTAAAAAAAAAATTACTTCAACGTCTCGTTTTTTTTTTCTTTAGACAAATTAACAAAGAACAGTTTAATCCGGAACAAAAGGACGTTTATGATGAACAAAACGTTAATCAGGAACAAAATTTGATCAAATGGCCATAGAAGGTCCTTTTCTTGTTTGACTTTTCTTAATGACGTTGACGATAACTTAAATGACGTTTTTATCGACAGAACTTTTCTGTCCAACTTTATAAATATTAAAATTGAGGTAAGGACTCAATAATTCTTGAAATTTATGTTACTTTAAACTTGTTTAGTAATCCTCTTATAGATTCTTGAACTCAAACCTGGTACACCCTGTATGTGGGTATTCTGGATGTGGAATAGTCTGTCCAGATCGGGAAGTAATTCGGGTCCCAGGATTTCAGCAACAGCTTTGGTGACCACGATTCCAGAAAGAGTTGTTAGTCCCGATTTAACGGTTATTCGGGGTTCAAAAGGACTTCTATAAGGACAGGACGTTCCTCTTGGTATACTCGTGGACGTTCAACCACACAATTTTCAGCACGACCAACTGGGTTTTTCAAAGAAATCTTCGCAGAACTGGAGTAGGCCTGTAACGGAGCTCAAAAAGTTGTAGTTCGCACAATTCCACTTCCACACCAGTCACACCAAGGCAAAACGAAAACAAAATTGACGTGGCGGCCCAGCGCTCCGCTGGCAAGCTGGAACCGCCAGAAATTTAACAAAAATAGCGTACAGTAGCCTATATAAATTTATCACGTTTTAGCGTTAATTTCTCTGTAAAATTTCCTCAATAAATCTCACCTTACTATAGTACTTATTCCAAAAAGAATGTATTTAGGAATTCTCCTCGTGAATCTGTGCACTTCACTTTAATATTTTAAAGATCTTAAACTTTCAAAAAAACTGTAATTAATTTTACTATTTATTTAAGAAAAAAAACTATAAAACATGAATAAATTAATTTTCACAAACGTGAATTTTACCACAATAAATCCTTACTTTTTTTTTTCTTTTAAACATTACAAAAACAGTGTCATCCGAGCTCAAGACGGCTGCTCGTATTCACTCTTGGAGAAATAATAACATCTGTCACTTTATTTTTCCCCCTTACATGGTTCCAACCGGCGAACATGCCACTTTTTTTTCTAATCTAATCTATTTTTTTTTCCTCTCATACAGTTATCATCATACGATCCAACACACCCGCTATTTGATCTTTTTTTTTTTCTTTTTTTTCTTCTTTAGAGATCTCAACATCAGTGTGTTGGTTTCGCCTCGCTCATTTCGCCTCATCTTATTTCCACTCCATTCTTGTTTTGACATTTTGAAAAAAACATCGCATCCGCCATCTTAACAGATTTGTTTCATATCAAATAGGATATGAAGATGTTATCCTATCTCTCCATTACCTATCAGATGACGTCACCAAAAGGAATTATCATATGTCTACATACCGACCCCTGCGAATAAGTGCCGCGGTACAGGTTTCGTAATGAGGAAATTTTCATGAAAATTTCTTTCTTTATAAAGATGTTGAATTAAAAACAAAAAAAAAATGGAGAAAAAAAACATGATTCTTGATTAAGTTTTTGACAACCAAACTGACAGAAAACGTTTACTTGGAAGAATGGATTGTCAAAATTGTCAGTTTCCCTTTAGTTAAGATCTTTCAACTGATCTTTCAACCCAACTCGTCTATTTCAATCCCCGGGAGTGAAATGTCAATTTTCATAATTTATACCTCGGTGTTAGAGGAGAGAATGAAAGAGAGAGAGATATACAACTTCACCAAATTGGAATGTTGTTTATCTCAATTTCGTTTTCCTATGTCATTCAGATTCACAATATGACATTCAACAACCGGCACTCGGCAGCAGCAATAGCAACAGGCAGTAAACGAAAAAAAGGAGAAATGGTTAATTGGGTAAGTAATATTTGCGTCTTTTATTATTTATCGTGTAGATATATAATACAATTGTTTTTTTCTTTTGCAGGTTCGAGTGGATGCGAGGCGACCGCAACAAAAATTTGAAAAAGAATACTATCCCTAAAGCCATCCCTTAAAAACAACCTTTCAAACAAAAAAAAATTCTTAAATCGGATATTTTTTTGATTTTTACCCCATTTCACCCTACAAGTAGCATAATTGAATAAAATATACTTAAAGCCATTTCCTAATAATAACCTCTTAAAAGCAGGTAGGTATATTTTTTTTTTCAATCGGATACGAGTTTTTAAATGAAATTCGAAAATTAGCGAAATGCACTTGTTTTTTGCATTTTTTTTTTTAATGAAAAACTCGTAAAGAAAAAAAGAAAAACAAAAACAAAAATGTGAATTCAATTACGTCACTCGGTGACAATATGCATGGGAGAGATAGCATAGCAACATGTGCAATAAAATTGGTGGAAAAGTAATTTCAAAATTTGAATTTTTGTTTCGCATACAAACTGTTAACTAGGCTTAATCATTAAAAAAAAATCAAGAAACGTTGGCAATCCTAACCACCCAGTGAACTTATACGGGAATTCCCCGAAAAAAACAGACAAACGTCTGCGAATTTTTTTAAAATCCGAATCTTACAATTATATAATAGGTATATTTATACTTACATATGTATATGTATAAATGTATATGAATAGATTTTATTTCATTTGAGTACCTATGTTCGATGTTCTTGATTTGTGTTTTATTTACTTAGAATTTTATTATTCTTTTGTTTGGAGTTATGTATGAGTTAACGAACTCTTAATGCTAAATCTCTTAAATTTTTCTTCTATCTTTTAACTCAAATTCTCAATTCATCATTTGTCTTAACAGAAATTGATGAATCGCATTTTTCTCTTTTATATTTATACATACATAGATGCACTACTATAGTAATAGTTATACACTACTACCAAAAAAAATGCAATCATACAACTGAGAAAGAGGAGGAAAAGTAATAAAATTGTTTCTGTATCGACGTAGGGCAATAATAGTTTTGGCTGTGTATTAATAAGACTTAACTCAGGGCCGCATTTACTATATCGGATACATAGACTCTCTAGGACAATATGGGAAGATAAGAACTTCGGGAAGTTTAGAGCCAGTTTCACAGTCGACACTTACCGGAATAAGTGGCACTTAAGTTTCCCATATAAGGAATTTAAGCTAAATTTCATAGCCAGCGTAAGTGGAACTTAAGTCACCAACATCAGAGACTTAAGTGCCACTTATTCAGGTAACAGTGCACTGTGATATTGGGAATTGATCTTTCATATTCCCCACTTAGGTGTCACTTTTCTGACTGTAAAACTGGCCCTTACTCTTTTATTTTCGTTGTTTTGATTTTTATGGGTATTAATTTCAAAATAGATTTAAAAAAGCCCGATTAAATTCAATTTGTTTTTCAAATATCTTGAACATGTTTTTTTCAGTAACCCGTAGCAATATTTTTCATTTAAAGCTACAAGGACCTCAAGTTGTTTCCTGTTTGTTGAGTAAGACCTTACAAAATCATTTTTTAATCTTACTTCACATTTTAAATTACAAAAAAAATCTTACATTTTACCGTGCTAAAGGTTTTTCCCCGACAACTTGCTTGCGGAAATGTTCGCATTGAAATAAGGAAAAAGCCATTTTTCTGACAGGATGTTTTCCTTAATTTCATACATGTTTCATGATAGCAAATATCCCAAAATGGGAAAAAAAAACTCGGAGGAAATTTTTTTCGCCATAGGGCTGATAACTTTTTTTTAAATTAAATTAAAACAGAAAAATTTCGTTATGTCGGGATTAATTCTTTCCGTTTTTTTAACGTAAGATATTTCTCAATTATTTTTTGTTGTCACACAAAACATTCATACCTTCAAACATTCACTTCAGTTTGCCTGTTCTCGATTGTCTGCCTTTGAACTTGTTTCATATTTAGTATTAAATTGTTAATTAATATAATTTAAATAATAGCTTACTTAAAAATGGCATATTGGCATGACAATATAAAACAAACGAACAAACAAACCATTACGCTACAAATGAATCTACATTTCTCTTATCTTTATCTGACAGTTAGGGCGTCAAATTAAAAAAAAAATGCGCCCCTGACTAAAATACCATCATAGTCAGTCAGTCAGCCAGCACAGTACCCACAGTACACATAAAACAACACGACTGTGAGTGAGCAGAAACAGCTACCTACTTTGTCCGTCTGTCTAGTGTCTTTGCCTGCCTGCCTGCCTTCCACATTTGTGTACTAACTCTCACTCGACTAACAACAAATCTCTCAATTACCCAAGTCTCATTCTGTATTTTTCTTGTCTGCCGTTTTTTCACAAATCTAAAACAAAAATAATGTCAAGACAAAAGGAGTGAAATAATAAAATAAGTTTAAAATAAATTAACGGGATATAATCAGTGCCATTGCCATAAAATATTTATTATAGAAAAATGCAATTAAATAAGTTTCTGTTTGTCATTACTTTGATACTTTTCGCCTGTGCCGGTCAATTCCAACATGCTAATGCCTTAATAGAAGACGTAATCGATGTTATTCATGTGACGAAGGAGGTAGCAACGGGCATACTTAAAACATGGGATTTCGTGGAACAGACAAGTTTTGTGAAAGGTGTTGAATTGCCGTTCATTCGAGAGAAACAAAAGAAAGTCCTCCGCCGCATGAAGGAGCTGGCTCGAAAAATCGATCAGTCGGAGAGTAGGGTGCGAAGACTTATTATATTTTGAATCACAAAGAAAATAACACAAATAAGTCGAAATTTATCTTTTATCTCATAGTACGCAAACAACATAGAATGGGCGATTGAATCTATAAATAGATTCACTAAAGTCAACACTCGGTTAGAGTTGCAAATGCATGAAATCGACGACATAATGAATCGAATTGCAACACGCTACAATCAAATGCAACGATACGAAGCCAACCAGGATAAATTGGAACAGACTACGCTGGTGACATTTGCTGAATGGTCTGTTTCGCCAAATGCTTATGCGGTAAATAATCTGCTGGAGCAATTGCATTTGATTTTCATTGGAAATGAGGCCGAAAGCCGAACCCCATCGAAAAGCGTGTTGGAGATATATGCCGAGATATTGCAGGTAATAAAGTGGTTAAACGGTTAATCATTATTTTTCAGCTCATTGTTATTTTCACCAAGTCGGTCTCAACATCAAGTTAACTGACTGACTATCTCTTCTCAAATGACGTCATAACTAAGATATAAATGATTGAGATTTAAGAATATCACAACTTGGTTTTCCGGTTTCTTTGTTGCGTTTTTTTTTGTTTTTTTTTGTTTGTTGTATTTGTTTATTTATTTATTTATTCCACGCATGAGTGGTCAATGCTTGAGAAGAAGAGTTAATTGTGTCTCATGGAAAGCTGTTTAACAGTTTGCTGGAAGGGAAAGTTCAGTCAGAATCGTTGGCGAATTATTTAAAATGAATGACTCATTTTGTGTCGTTGATCACTTACTTGTGGACTTCTCAAATCAACCATTCTGGTTATATGTACCTACAAAATAAATATAATGACAAAGAATGAAACAAATCTAAAGTGGATAATATCAAGTAAGCAAATTATTAATTTAAATCCCGTTTGTCAGACAAACCACGTTGTTTGATAAAAACAAATGAGATGGGTGACAATGAACGGAAGAGGTACCTACTTGGTTCAAATGGTTCAAAAAGCAATAAACTTTACACAATGTAAACAATGACCTGACAGAGAAGAAGAATGTAAGAAGGTACTGATAGCGTTCCTCATACCTAAATCGCCTGAGTATTTTATCTTTAGAAGTCATTAAAAAAATATTTGGTTTGTGTAAGAGATGTAAGGAATAACTGTACATTTGTCATTGTCGTTTCCAATTGCTATTTCAATACCTTCTATAGCTATATTAGTTGAAAGTTGAAAACTAATATGTTTCTTTGAACGCCCTTAACGGGTAAGTTGCAATAGTACAGATTTTTAGACGATTTAAACGTAGTAAGATGTTAAAACGTTCTTAGTAATATTCCTACCTACTAGGTTAAAGAGGATTTTACAAATTTTAAGCGAGTTTAGCATCGTAGGAACTATATAATTACAGTCTGATTAAAGTTTAAATCACCAAATGCCTTTTTTAACTCTTTAGTATCTTATTTACTCTAAATATGTCACTTGGAATATTAATGTTGTGCTGGATTTACACGACTGACAAATTGGCAGTATTCTAGCAGTTAACTGTCAAAAAACTGGCAGAAGAATGGATAAACTCATTCTTTTGGCAGTATATGTATACTGACACAAAACTGCCAATTTGTCAGTCGTGTAAATCCAGCATTAGTTTCGTTTTTTTGCATGAACTGTCACTATTTTAAGTGTGTTCAGTTATGCCGAATTCCTTTCAACAAAAGAACCGATTCTGTTCAGAAATGTTTCTAAACAAAATCGATTCTTTTCTGTCAAAACAATTCTTGCGTTTTTAGCAAGATTTCACACACACTATGAAGACTTGACATTTTTAATACGTCAAATTGAAAGTCGCGGAATTTTTGGAAGACGAGTTGTTAATTTTTTGGTTGCAACCAATTCTACATAATTTAACAAAATATTCAACAATATATTCAGTCAATATAGCTATAAAAATAATTTATGGTGCGTTGTTCATTATAAAAAATTTGACAGAAAAAAAAAATACCTTTCGCGAGTGAAAGACGTGATAAAAACTTTAAGTGCAAGTGAAAACTTTTCAATAACAATTTTCTTTAAAAATATATGTGCAAGTAGAAGTTCGAAGAAATAAAATGCACCAACAAATTGCCCCCGTTTAAGCTCTCTTATATCTTTTGTTATTAAAATAGAATTATTATAGTAATTAGGACATTTAATTCTATTGGTAAAACATTTTTCTCACAACCTTAATAGTTTTGTGAAAAATGTCTTCACATTTTGCGTCAATTGCAGCTGTCAAGTAAGACAAACACAATCACACAAAAAAAAATCGATTCTTTTACGAAATACGAATTCCTTTCGATTGACAGAAAAAATTCGATTCTGCTTGAAAAAATAGGTTCTGTTTAGAAAAAAATCGATTTCTTTGTTGAAAGGAATTCGCCATAAGAAAATATTTGTAGTAGGTACGATTCTACTTAAAAAGTGTTTAAATTAAGAACATTTTAGTAAAGAGCTTTAAAGTAAGACAAGCGTTAAGTAGTACTAATCCTTAATATAAGGCTGTTTAATATTTTGCGCCAATGTAATCAAATTATGCTACATATTGTTACACATTTTTAAACTCAAAAGCAACAGTTTTCAAAAAATGGCCTAGGTGGATCTTTTTTTTTTTGATTTCTAATTGATCCTGTCAAAAACAAAACTACATATCTTCCAACTAATGAAACAAAAGTTTTGAACAAATATTCATCTTTAGTATTCATCTCACATCACCACATACGTTGAAAATGTTCAGTTGGAGAATTCTGGTAGAAAAGTCAAAACGAGATTAGAATTACGATTTCGCAAAATGTTGTTCTTTTCTTTTCGCTTCGTTCTCGTTTCGTTTCAGTTTTATTTATGTTCGCCGTTACTAAAATACTTTTAATTTACCCCATACTGAGAGCTAAGATTTTTGTTCATCTACCGAGCGATCAGCGATGTGAAAGAAAATCTTATAGGTGCCTACTTAAGAATGTAATTATTTTTTTTGTCACAAAAATCAATGAACAAAATACAGACCGATGAGTGTTCGATTGTGTATGTGTGTATACCACTTGGTATTTGTTTTTAAATCGGATTACACTGCAAAGAGTTAAATATGTTGGTTTAGGCTATGTTTAAAGTAAGAGCGAAATCGGAGGGTGTTCTTTTTCTGTTGGGAGATATTGTCGCTTCAATTTTGAATGCAAACCCCTCAGCAAAATTAGCTGTGAGTGCAAAACCAAAACCAAGCGTATATAATCTCTGACGACTGGCTTTTGGTGTCAGCATTGTTTTTATTTATAGAATTATGGTCCTTCTCCGTATAGGTACCTTATTTGTTTTGTTTTGTTTCAAATATATGTACACTTTTAATCTTGATAATGCTGACAGTGAAATATTTGTTATTATTGTATTCAAATTGGAGGCAATCTGCTGTTTTAAATTTTTAAGTTTATTTAATTATATCGACATAATGTTCATCATACAGTCACGTTTAGCTTCAAGTATGACTTTGAAAAACGATATTTTTTGTGGTTATTTTGAGCAAAATAATATCATTTTAGACACACAAGAGACTTTGTGTTTCAATTGCGAAAATGCAAAGAAAGAAAGAACTATCGTTGAAATTATGGACTGAATTCTTTAATGTCAAAACCACAGATTTGCCACATGAAGATGAGAATCCCCGGCAGCCATTTTAATTTGCCTACAAGCTTGAACTGTCAGATATAAGATAAAAAATGAGAATGTGTGTATAAAAACCTTATAAAAACCTCACACATAGACATTAGGGATCTTCGGACACCGGTTAAATTGTTGTTGCAATTCACATCTATTCATCGACGCGGGAAGAAATTACAAATACCTACAACAATGTATTCAAATGGGTTTTGGAGGGTGAAACGTACGAAACATTCTCATCTTCATATGGCTAATCTGTGGTCAAAACAATGGCAACATAAGCAACACATTTTGTATAAATTGCAACACTGCTTTTGCACACTAGTGTATTTGTGAGGCATCTATCTGCTTGTAATGGCTACTTTTGTTAAATGTGCGCTATGAATGAGGTAAGGCTTTTCACGAAACAGCAACTATCACTGCGGTGCCTCATTTATTTCCTTACGTCAAAATCTTCACTTTGTTGAGGCTGACATTTGGTTGATTGACATAAGACAAATGAGAGAATTGTGCTAACTGGCGGATATTCAGGGGTAATGGTAACATGGTTTGTGGAGCATTATATCGACTGTTTCGTAAGTAAAACTTTCACCAGATTCCCAAAATTGTCTTTTTTTTCCTATGGGTTTTGACAGCAAATTGTGAAAATTTGTGAAAAATTTCACTTTACCAAACAGACCTAACAGACAGTTTCACATTTTTTTACACGTTATTTCAAGTATTAAATGGAAAGCTTTGTGTTGTTGTAATCCCTTGTGACAAAAAAAAGCTGATGCAACAACAACTCAAGGTATCTGAAAATACTTGGATAGGTTAAAACCGTCTCGGATAGGTTCTTGAACGCATGGAATATTTTGTACCAAATAAATCGAAAACCATTCATGCCAATATTTTTTCGCAAAACCCAAATGTTATCCCAGGATAGGCATAATCTCGATTCAATTTTTTTTTAGAACAGGAGAAACATCAAAAGAAAAATCCGAACAAATGGAGTCCAAATAACATACATAAACTTTTCATCGCTACTTTACAATAAATTATCAATAATTGTTATATAGTTTTTTTGTTATTAAATTTAAACTTTCAAGCTGTACTTATTGAAGCTTGCAAAAATAAAGTCTGGAGATCGAATCCCATCGAAAATATTTTTTTTTTAAGGGTACTGCCTTAAAACTTCACTTCGCTAGGAAGTGACAAGAATATCTTTTGTCATGAAAAAGTGCTTCTAGTCTAAGCCGTACGGATTCGGGAATAAATTGAAGGGGTCCATTCATTGCTTCCGACTAAAAACACGCACACATAAATCGTTCAGAGTTATAAGTTACTAAGCCATTGTTCTCCACGAGCTGCTGCGCCGTCATTATTTTAGTTTTCTTTTATTAACATTTGGCATATTATAACGTTAAAAGTTTCGGAATTGATATCTTAAGAACAATTTCAGTTCGTTGGTTTGGTGACCTTGCTTGAATAAAGTCCAACACATATTAATTTTGCTGAGTGGATTTGCTACACACTCAAAATTTATAAAATACAGACATTTTAAATATTTATGAGAAAAAAAATAGTGTCTGTCCTGGGATTTTAAGGGTATTTGCAATTACTTTTCAAAAAGAAAGTGACTCTAGACATGCCAATTATAACAGTTTTGGTTTATAAAAGTACTGTTTATCCGACCTCGCAGGGCCAGGGCTCTCCACGGGTGGGCATACTTCAGGCACTCACAGTTTTTTTTTTCAAGTCGCACGAAGCGCGTTACAGCACGCCTACTTTTAATGGCGAAAAACTGTTATAACTTTTATGGCATGTCTTTAGTCTCGTCCTTTCAAAAAATATTGTCAACGAAGAAAAAATAATATCTCAGAAACTTCGGCATTGGAAAAATCGGGCAATGTAAATCCAGACTAACGACAAGCTGGAACTTGACGAAACTTTAGGCAATACTAAATTTGTAAACAAAAATTGAATTAAAAAATGTACATATTACAACCGGGAATACAAAAGATTATTTAAATAGCTTTGTATGTAACTGCTTTCCAAGCTTAGCTTAACTTGAGGTTGTAATAAATATTTGATAATGAATTAATAATACGGATCCTGACACTTCCTAACTCCAATCATACAAAGGAAATATTTATAGTGTAACAACCTGTAGATTCAATATTAAAAGTAGCTACATTTTCCATCTTTTGAAATGTGTTCTTGTTAAATTGAATTTCTTTTTGTGCAAATCACTTTTTTCGAATGACAATAACTGAAAAAGATCTGATTTCCTTTCAATTGAATTTATACTAGTGTGTACCTATTTAACATCGCGAATAACAAAAAAAAAAACTTATACCTACTCCTTGAATTATAACATAAGTTCCCCTTTTCCACTAAGTTGGTTAACACTCGCTCTCTTGATTATACACTTTTCTAACGCCGCGAGCACGACCCACGATTACTAGCAGATCTCTTTATAGTGCTTTGAATATGTTATAGCATTTAATATCAACGCTATTATAAATGCATCCATGAGAACAATGAAATCATATGTTTTGTTTAAACCTTTTTTCAAAGAGAAAAAATGAGAAAGTTTTTTTTATTCATCTTTCTTAGAAAAGTTTCAGCTAAATTATGTTGGACAAAATTGAGAAAGGTGTTTTTCTTTAAGTAATTTTTCGTAAGACAAAATTTTGAGATGTGACCATGCATTGCGCATGCAATGTTGAACATATTGATGCACTTATATAGTCTAAATGGGAGCTGGGAGATAGGTATAATAGTTAAGAATTGTAATATGGCAGATACATGGGTAAATTCTTGAATACCTACCTAGGAGATTTTCTATTTTTTTATGTAATTGCGGTCAAGGAAGTTGGGAATATAAAATTACTGCAGACACGAGTGTGCCCCCGTTTGATATGAGTGAGTTATATGGTATGTAAGCAATCGTGTCCATACATATGTATAGGTATATGACCTTTAAATAAAGGTTCAGTTGTTGCCTATAAAATGATTAATGACGATGCTCTTTATTATTCGTTTGAATCGGAAGGGCATTGACTCCATTGATATTGAGTATCTTCCTAGAGAACAAACTAAAAATTCTAGAAGATACCAAATTGTTTTATCAATAAGACATAGCTCTTAGTGATGGGGAAGCCGAAAACCTGGTTACGGCAGTTAGGAAGGTAAGGTATCTATTGAAGATATTCATATGGAGGCAAAAAAGTTTTAGGTACATATTTACTCCGTATCTGTTTAAGCACCCGAAATGGAACTTCTTTATTAAAACTTTATATAAATACTCTATGAGGTAGGCTACGTATATATATATTGGAGTTTTCTTTGAGCTATTAAATTATACTGTACTGAAACAGCTTTCCCAAAAAAGCTTAAGACCTTAATATATGAGTTTAAAGATTATTCTTTACTAGAGCTATAAATGAAAGGTAAAGAATTTTAAAGCCTTTAAAACTCTAATAAACATACAACATACAAAGTACATTAAACCATGTCACAAAAAATTTAAAATAAAACACCCTATTTTTATAAAATCTCACTATACACTCTTAAATAGTTATAACCTCTGCTGCAGCTACTCTAGAATTTAATACTCTTTCTTCATAGTTTGTTATGTGATGTCTACTGCTTGCGAAATTTTTTTATTTCGATTTTCATTTTATTTATTTATTTAATTCTTTTTTGCTCTTTCTCTCATTCGTTCGTCAACAAACCGCTCAATATAAAAAAAAAATAAAAAAAGGGGGAGAACAAAAACTCTACACTAACTGGAGGTGTACATGTACAGATGTACACTGCTTTAGTTGGCTGACTTACTTCAGGCTTCTGAATACCAAATACCACACAACCCCATTGCTTTACGTACTTATGAATCGAATAGCCGTAGTCAAAGTTGAACCAGAACGGGACGGTAGCATACAATCTGTGCAAAAATTAACATTGAGAAAAAAATAAATAAATACGCTACCAAAGTGTTGTACAGCATTAAAGTTTTTCGCGCTGTTGTGCAATAAAAGAATCCGCTTTGTTTAAATAAATAATATACCTACACCTATAATCAAAAATTATGTAAAAATAAGAATTTCGTAAAGTCTTTGTCAAGTGAATATCTCTACCAAGTGTAACAAACAAAAACAACAAATCCACAACTTATGAAATTATCGCGGTTTTCTGTATGAACAGAGGTCAAAACGACCACTTTCGAATTAAAATTAACAAAACAATATCAGTGTGTTTTGCTTAAATTGAATTAATGCTCCGAATATAATAGCAAACGACAGCAAATCCAATAGCAAGAAATAAATAAAATGTTTCTACAACGAAGCAGAATCATAATAACGATGTCAATGGAGGTGATGATGTCGTCATTGTATCTCGTCCTCTTCGTTGTTCCCATTGTGCTTCTGTCAATAACCACCTTTGTTGGTGTTGACGCAAAAAGAAATGTGGCTCTAGAAGTCGATACGTCACACGCGGAATATGTTTTCATAGAGAAGGCTCTCTGGAAATACATTACAAAGCCTCGCATAACTCGCGAAGCACAGCTGAAAAAAGTCTACGATAGTCATAGGAATTTTGCTGGTGATAATTTGCAACGGACATACGATGAGAATCGATATGGAATTATCAAACATTCTGAATGGATTATGCTGAATACAGATTTGATAAATTTGAACAGTATTTTTGAGGCTTTTCGTGTGTTCTTAAATACGTATCCCATCGATGGTGATTATAACGAGCAGGCGGCCTTGGATTTGTGTGATAATGTACTAAGGAATGATAGTACATTCTCGATAGAAAAGATATTCAAACAAATTGAATTGATTATGGTTAAACAAGCCATGTACTATCGAGCTTTATTGGTTAGTTTTTATTTCTAAAAAGTTTGTTTAATATTTATGTATTTGTATAGGGGTTGATACTTCCGCAGCACAAATGAGCAATTATATGTATATTTTATATGATTGCAGTTTTTATTTATTATTATTTTTTTTTTTTGCACGGAATGGGTTGTTTTTATTGCAAAATTATTCAACTGTTTTGAGGTTTTAAATTGTGATGGAGTTTGTCACAACATGCAATAAGTATTCAGGTATCATTATAAGCGTTTGCTTTGTTGAATGTCACACAGAGGCATGGCAGTGAAACTGCTTATCAGTAATATATAAAAATATTTTGGAATTCAAATTTATTTCAACGCAATTATAAAGTTATGAAAAAAATTAATTTTAAGATTGATAAAATTAGTAATTTTGTGTCTTTAAGTTATTGTTGTAATTTTAAACATAAAACAAGTTTCATTATTTCATAATAATTGCAAATTACATAAGTAATACAAAATTCTTATTCTGTATAATCTTAATATGGTACAAGAGTAAGTTCAACTTTCAACAAACGTTTATATTCTCACCAAACCGACTAACATTTGCATTATTTTTAAGTTTAATCATCAAATGCGTAAACCACAGAACAGCCTCAAGAAATGTCTTATTTCGATGTTGCTGCTGATTCATTGCAACAGTATTATCCATCAGCCATGCAACAAAGCAGTGATACTAATTTCTAACATTCAGTTTAATACAATTTCTCTGCATATTGACCGTCATTATTGAATGTGATTTAGTTTCTAGTATTAGAAATTGCATTATGGTGTCACATCCAAAAGAAATTCTAATTAATTCTAAGTAATTCTTTTTCTTATCTCAATTGAAAAATATAATAAGTTAACAGAAAGGTATGCTACGATTTCACATCCAAATTGTTTGAGCTCATTACTCATCAAAATAATAATTACAGGTGCTTAAAAGCGAACTCATATAAAGTCAATATTTTATTATTCAAATAAACAAATAAAAAAAACAAGCAGTTTCAACTGGGCCCGTATTACGAATTACGAAACGAAAAAAAAAAACAAAAATACCCAAGAAAACAATAGTTATGACACAAACCGATTATGATTTACGAGAATAGATGTCTGAAAATAATGCCAGATAAAATAAAAAAAATAGCAAAACCAATAAATAAAGTGACAAAAACATAAAGTCACGATCCAAAAGTATAAAAAATGACCGCAAAAAGCAGTCGTAAACGAAAACGAGTATCGTTTTAAACAAACGACTATCGTAAATCTTAATCCCAAAATAACGATAACGATGGATTTCGAACGAAAATTGTGATTCGTAATACGGGCCCTGAATTGTTTGTATAGGCATGACATACGAGTCAAAATATATTGACACGTAAAATAAAATTGTATTTATGATGACAAAACTAAAGACAATTTAAAATAAACAATGAAAGTACTATTCTCAGTTGAAATATTCATGAAACCTTATTCAAAATCCACTGTGACTCCTATTATAGGTACGTAAAATCAATATTGTGAATCAAAAAAATGGTTTTAGATAAAACTATTCTGGTTTCAGAGGAATACTACATGATTGGTTTCGATCTTAAATGTAAAAAGCAACTATATGTAGTTAATGTTATTAGAGGTTTTAGTAGTTCCCTTACAATATTGTAAGAACCCTTAGGGCATTGTCCTTGGATAATTTTTTTCATTTTAATTTATATAAATACTTACTATCTTTTTATTCCGAATTTTAATGGATTACCCACTGTGTTCGATACTGATAAAACTTCATTTCGTATGATTGTTATTATCAAAATTGCGAAAGATCTCAAAAAAATAAGGCAGTGATTTGGTTTTTAAAATTTTACCAACTTTGTATTTATACCTATGAAATACAATTTAACAAAAGCCAATTGAACTCATTCATTGTGACTCAGTTTCATAGTTTGGTCATTGTGATCTGACACCGAGAGCTTTGACACGTACCTCGTTTATTTTACAGAATAACTGCATTTCCACTTCTGATTATAATTATGTACCTTGGTTGAGTTGAAATTAATTTTCCGCCTGGTTCCCGCAAATTTTTGCCAAGTTTAGTCAAGGCTCTGGAAAGTTTTCATTAGAAAAAATTTAAACTAAAATTACTTGTAAGTAAAAACTTGTTGCGCTAGTTTTAATATCCCATCGGAAATACTCCCTATATAACAAACAAACAAAAAGTTTATAGCCACCATACAACGGTATGAAAAAATGAAGTAAATAGTTAGGTAGTCAAAATGGTACATAACTGACAAGAGCTTGGCTAATTTCGATAATAACCCTTCCAAGTCCCTTGTTAGTATCTATGTTAAACTTTCTAGAGCCCCATTAAAAACTAGATTGTTTTTTAAATAATATTGTTTGTTAAATAATAAAGAACTTAAAGTGAATGCAAGAACTGTAAAGCCAAATAAAAAATTATCCCATTAGATATAAAAAAAAGTAAAAGGGAAGGATAGAAAAATGTTAAGAATGCCCGCGTTCGGGTGGTAGTCGGATAGGCTATCAACCTATCCAAACATTTTTTAATAGCTTTGATTTGTTGTTCCATCAGCAATTTTTAACAAGAGATTACAACAACAGAAACCTATCCATATAATGGGTGATTTTTTAAGAGGTTTAGAACTTTTTTAAAAAAAAAAACACAAAAAATTCGAAAAAATGAATAAAATATTTATTTGAATCGATAGTTTGAACCTTGCAATTTAATGGTTAAAGATAATTTCATGCAAATGTTGACCGCGGCTGCGTCTCAGGTAGCCCATCCGCTGAGTCCAATTTTGGCATACTCTTTCACACATATCGGCCGGTATCTCACGAATGAATGCATGGATGTTGGCTTCCAGTGCGTCAATCGAAGCGGGCTTGTCCCTATAGACATTAGCCTTGACATACCCCCACAAAAAATAATCTAATGGTGTCAAATCGCACGATCTAGGCGGCCAATTGACCGGCCCGAAACGTGAAATTAACTGTTCACCAAATTCGCCTCGCAATTGCGCCATTGTTTCGCGTGCTGTGTGGCATGTGGCACCGTCTTGTTGAAACCACATATCATGCAAGTCAAGAACTTCCATTTCGGGCAAAAAAAAGTTTGTTATCATCGCTCGGTAGCGTTCACCATTGACAGTAACGCTGCGATTCGCATCATCTTTGAAGAAATAGGCCCAATAATGCCGCCGGCCCATAAACCGCACCAAACAGTGGCTTTTTCGGGATGCATTGGTAGCTGTTGCAATGCTTCTGGCTGATCTTCACTCCAAATGCGGCAATTTTGCTTATTTACGTACCCATTCAACCAAAAATGAGCCTCATCGCTGAACACAAGCAGCGCGCGATGAACATTTCGAACCGAGCGCGAATTTTGATAGTAAAATTCAATAATTTGCAAGCGTTGTTCATTTGTAAGACGATCCATGGTTAAATTGCAAACCAAACTGAAGCTGTTTGACAGTGACACAAGGTACTAAACACACGTCAGCTGTCAAAACTAGTGTTGCCAAAACCAAACCAGCTTAAAAATCACCCTATAGCTTTGGATAGGCAGCTAAATTCGGCCAATTATATCGTTTTTAAAATGAGAAAAATGGCAAAACAAATTAACTACTCTTAATATTTTTATTTGGAATTATTCAAGCAAGCGACTCTATAAAAAGCATATATCTGATTTAAATAACTACCATTATGGAATGTCACGTACGAATTTAATTTGTCGAACAGAGATAAGATACATATAATTATTGGTTTGGGTAATATTCTAATGTTGCCTGCACACAAGTATCAAGCCGTTTGTTTATTTTTTTAAGAAAATTAATGTATTTCGTGTTTGGTAGTAAAAATTAATTAAATGATATTTAATAACATAAACATTGACATCATAGTTGAGCTTTCTTGACATTTTTTGATACAAATTTTTCAATTAGCTTCTATTTTACTCAAACTTCAAAACTTGATTAAAATTAAAATGGGATTTATTTCTTACTTAAGGTCTCTACCATAGCATTACTAAATTATGTATATAATTAAATTTTTATTTCAGGATGCCAATAACCATTTAAGCGGCACTAAACAATCGGCTCAGCAGTTTCTTTATTCTCTTTATGCTGATATTGCTTTAACCGAACTAAAGGGCTACACTATGATGCAGTTCTCATGGATGATACTAAGAATTTATGGCAAAGGTAAGTAGTTAGCCTTTCGAGTTTGCTTTAAATGAATCATAAAACAAAAATATTTTCAATTTTAGGAAACTTTACTCAAGAATCAGATTTAATGCGCGAAGATTATGCCAAACGGACTGAACGTACTTTAATTCAATTGCGTCAAGTAATGCGCCGAGCTGATCGTACTGTCTGGCAAAGTGATCCAGATAAGCATGTGAAAGGTAAAACGTATGATGAAGTAACACGTTTACTGCAGGGATATATCGAAAATGAAATCGATATGAACTCTGAGGAGACCTGCAGGGAGACTTGTTCATTCTATGAGGCAACAAAGAGTTATGGATGTTTTAAGAATCAATATTGTGCTAGTCAAAAGAGATGTTCTGGAAGGCTGTTGAATTGTGAATTTGTCGATTCGGATATGTGGATTTGTCAATCGGTAGGTGTAGAAAAAACAATTCTATTTTATAGCTTCTATAAATTTATCGTTTTGCCTGACAGCCACCCAACAGTACTCGACGATATGAGTACATCGAATATGAAAGTGGTCGAACATTAGGATTAAAGAATTCATGTTCCCGAGGCACTACTAAGGTTGATTCTTGGTGGCGTTATCTTTTCTGGCATTGCAGTTACTGCTTCTGTTTATGTGATGAGCAAGGAATAAAATCAGATCGGTATTTTAATCTCCGTGAGTCTGTCTCAAACATTGATGAAAATAAGTGAGTTTCCTCAAAATATTATATTCTACACAATTCTCAGACATTATCAATTTTCTAACAGAGTAATAACTGGTCTTCGATTTGTAAAACACAAGCGTGTATTCCATATTCAAATTCAGGAAGGTCGACTCCTTCCACGTGGCAATGTTAATCAATCAACTTTAAGTTGGAAGCCAGTAGAGGATTATCAAATATTTGATCGTGGCGTATTGAATGGCTATGATTATCATACTCTCGCATGGGATAAGCGAGCCATCGATTTGGATGATGTTGAAGGTGATGACGTGACTCATGTTGTGACTGGAATACGATTCCGGGTAGTTGGAGCACATATAAATCTTGAAGCTCGTCTTAGTGAATACAGTTTTGAAAGTGGGGAGCTGGTTTCTCCCAGGACCAGCAGTTTCTGGAAGTCTAACGATAACACTGATGTCAGTGGCGATAGAAGGTGAGGTCCCTATACTATACAAATCATCAACATAAATAAAATAAATTGTTTTGTTTTCATAATTTAAGAGAGCAAATTAAGCTTAAAGATCCCGATGTTCCGACAAGGACTTTAATTAAATCAATGCCTACATCCAAGCATAATCAGTATATTGAATTCACTCACACAAGTATGAATAGGGATGCGGCACAGACAACAGTACCTTTCATAGATATCCAAGAGGTTACATCAAATCCACCTGTGCCATTGTCGGGAGTTGGATTATACCACAAAGGAAGTAAAAATTATGGTGGTTTTATAGCTCCAAAGTTAATAACGTATGATTTTACATCGTATGTTAGGTTGCCAAAAAATGACACCATTTAAACAAAAATCGAAATGTTACTTTAATTTTTAATATTTTTTTCTTTTTTTTTTAATACGCTTAGTAGTACTTTTAAATAATCTACTTAAGTATAACAAAACTTATGTGAACTATAATTTAAACACTCAAAAACACAACAATTACAATTAAATCATTCGAATAATTTGAAATAAACAAATTCATAGAAATAAATGTCGAAAAAAACTGATAGAATTGAATTTGAGATAAATAAAGAAATAAAATTTAATAATTTTATTGTATTCAATATTCTATTTTTCCATCAAACCAACCAACACTTGGTCACTTAAAGCATTGGAAGAAATGAAATCCATATTTGCTGGCTTCCATTTCATGAAATCTTTGTGGAAGTCTGAGAGTGGTACTGAGAGATTCTTAGTACAAAACCGTAATTGAGTAAAGAGTACAGAGCCCGGGACACAAAATTCCTAAGTGAAGCCTAAATTAAAAGTTTCCCTCTGAAGCCTTCTTTATACATACTATGTGCATACATATGTAAATTCAAGGGAAGTGAACGACATTCCAAAATAAAATAAAAAAAAAAGAGGAAGGTTGTCAGGAGTTTGAAATCCAAAATGGTAGTTGAAAAGGCATACGATCATCAATTTTTATTTTTTGTTTATTAATTTTTTACTATTAATGCCTTTTTCAATATATTTATAATTTTGTTTGTATTTAAAAAAAATCTATTAGGTTAAAAGTGCATGATTAACCTATGATGGATTAAATTTAACGAACATTACAATGCAGTTACACACGCTCCAACAAAATAAATTAAACATACCTCACTGTATAGTCAGTTTCTCTCCCAAACGCGGATGAAAGGTAAAATCCTAAGACGTCAAAATAGACTTGCGTTGAGACTTTTGCCTGAAAATGCCATAGAAAAATTTGCAGAGGGGAATTCCGGAAAGGATCTATCGTAACCAAAACATTGCCATTATGTCAGGCAGACAAGCCGCACTCAAATCACTTAACTCATACACCATCAGTTCTAAAGTGACATGGGAGTGTGCGTGTAGGTGAAACGAACTAGGGATGTAACGCTTCAAAATTGGTGACAAAAGGCTGATTCTTTAGTGAAAAAGGATCAAAGACATCCTAAAAGCGGGCCGAGTCCGATTGTGGAATCGGAGAAAAGGTGATTACGAACAAAATCGAAACAGAAGAGGAGGCCAAAAGATTACAAATTTGAAATTAACTCCCAAAGGTACATAAGAGAGGCTAAACCACTGCTTGTGAATTACAACCAAGAACGTTAAGCTTAAGTAAGAACAACCAGAGAATAATAACGGGTTTCTTCACTGGCCATCTGGCCTCTGTAAGCTAAGAAAACACCTATATTCTTACCTTGACTTGAAACAAGTCTATAAACTTAACGAGCAAAACGCAACTGTTCAAGGGCGTAAATTGCTCTTGATTGACAATAGGATTTGATCTTAAAAAAAGCTCAATAATTTAACAAAATTGAATCCCGAAAACTAAATCGTCATATCTATTATCCTATAAAAGGCTGCAATAATTGCACTTATATTCACACTAATACGAAAATGTATAAACACTTAATAATTTGATTAAATATTTCACCGACATTATAATAATGTTGTTACTCTTTCAGTATTGCATTGATAAAAAAATAACTCACCTGTACTCTCAATGGATGTATCATAAGAAGCGGCAATATATACGATGACGATGGTAAAATATCATTCAAAGACATTCCCATCTTTGTTACAGCTTGGCACAGGAATGCGGCTAGATAGCGATGAAGTGGAAAGTGAAACGATGCTTGCATCATTTCTTCCTGAAAAAAAAAATAAACAAAATAAGGTTCAACAACATCTTTGTTCAATGTTACAATCAATTTTTCAATCAATCGTCAACCCACCTTGCTTAACTTGGGTTCCAAGAAATATATGGCATCTAGCCATTCGTGCAGAGTATTTACACAATATGTTAGAATTTTCTTTGCCAGCGGGGCGTGTTTTCCATCCTTGAGGTGAGATATAATCGACCACATTGGATAGGCACTGGCTTCAAGTTCACAAGAAAACGCAGCATAATATGAACTTGGTTCGAATTCCACGTGACTTGTTGTCTCTCGCACATTCACATTCATACCCTGAAGCATTGACAGAAATTGAAACCACATATCAATTAGATTGTCATCACGTAGGAAAACCAAAGCAACCGATTCATGCGAGAGCACATTGTTGAAGTCCGACACTAGAGGCCAATAGCAATGTTCTTTCATAACTTGTCGGGTGCAGTCGATCACAAAATGAAAGTTTTTGAGGGGATCTACTTGAAAAGGGGGCCACATATAACAAAAAAAAATCATTAGAAATTGAATTTGATCATTTATTGTTTAATTTACCATGAAGTGTATTTTGAATGAGTATCTTGGACATCATCAGTTTTAAACTGATTATCATGACGTGCAGCAGAGAAAGTTCATTGACCATTTTAAGAGCTAAACTTTCGTTCGAAAACAGTTGAACACTCATGTGAACTACGCGATTGCTTAGAGTATCGGGATCTCGGGACATTTCCAGAACACATGGTATTCGACTGTAGTGCATCACAAATGTACGGGTGAGGTGCTCCTGCAAAAAGCAACAAATATAAAATGTATTTTTTGAAGTACCTACATATATAGTATCTATAACATTAAAAACTTCCATTTACGGCATTTTGTATTGAAGAATTTTGTTGTGGATTTTTTACTATGCATAAAATCCTCAAAAAAGCAGATAACGACGTTCGCTTTAAAAGCTTGTATCTTGAGTTCTATTAATCGGATCGTCAAGATAGATATCTTTATACTTAGGGAAAATGAAAATGCATCATTTTCTATTTAACAAAATGGGATTAAGTGACAAATGCTTCTGAAAAAAAAGTTGTACCATCATTTTATGTGTAGTGTACGGTTGGGCCAAAGTGATTTTTTTTTTGTTGGCAAGAATTAATAATTAATGTCGAATTTCTTTCAACAAAGAAATCTTTTTTCTAAACCGAATCGATTTTTTTCTAAGCCAAATTGATTTGTTTCTGTTAATTGAAAGGAATTCGTAAAAGAATCGATGTTTTTCGTGTGATTGTGTGTGTGTTACCAGACAGCTGCAATTTATTATTTTGTAGTTATATTGACTGAAAATATTGTTGAATATTTTGTTTAATTATGTAAAATCCGTTGCATCAAAAAAAAAAAACAATTTGAATTCCCAAAACTCCCAATCAAACGAAAAAAAAAAAACAAATCGATTCGGATTAGAAAAAAATCGATTTCTTTGTTGAAAGGAATTCGCCATTAAGTGACGCGAAACATGCGTTGAAAATCTAACCCTATTTCAACATGATTTTTCGATGATGTGTGTATATAGGTATGTATATACAGCCCATAAAGACCTGGATCAAACGATTTTAATTAAACTTCGTCCCGTAATGACCAAAGTGAATGTCAGAAAGCTGCGTTTCAGGATTTTGGCAAAAAATTCACATAACGTAAATGGACGAGACCAGAGACATGCCGATTTATAACAGTTATAACATTTTTTCGCCAGTAAAAGTGGGCGTGCGTTAACGCGCGACTTGAAAAAAAAACTCTGGATGCCATAAGTATGCACACCGGCGGAGGGCCCTGACCCTGCGGGGCCGCTTTTATAAACCAAAACTGTTATAATTGGCATGTCTAGAATCACTTCCTACGTAAATAGGCATTCCACGTGAAGTCTTGTCCTTAAATATTACAAAATATTATAGGCTTATATGTATTTATAACAAAAGACTATCGCGCCACTGGTTTTGTAAAGAGGATATTCTTAGTATTAATTTGCTACCTCATTTATAAAGGTTTTTTTTTATAGAGTTATAGAACTTTAAGTTGGCAGTTTGGTTTGGCATTTCAACATGAATAGACTGAAGCCTGAACAACGTTTCCAAATTGTGCTCAAATGGGCCCAAAACAAGATTGCCGTTGATCCCAATTTTCATAAGCGAATATTGTTTAGCCAAGAAGCTCACTTTTGGTTGTATGGATACGTCAATAAACAAAACTGCCGTATTTGGAGTGATGATAAACCTCAGCTTTATGGTTTGTTGGAATAATTGGTCCGTACTTCTTTAAAAACAATGCTGGCCAGAACGTTACAGTCAATGGTGACCGCTATAGAGCCATTATTACTGACTTTTTCGTTCATCAATTGAATAACCATGATGTGTAGGAGCTGTGGTTTCAACAAGACGGCGGGACATGTCACACAGCTCTTGCCACAATTGATTTAATGAAGGAAACGTTTGGTAACCGCATAGTTTCATGTTACGGACCCGTGAATTAGCCTCTAAGATCGTGCGATTTAACACCGCTTGACTATTTTCTGTGGGGATATGTGAAGTCGCTAATCTACTCCGATAAGCCCGAAACGATTGACTACTTGGAGGACAACATTCGCCGCGTTATTGCCGATATACGGCCACAAATGTCATAGAAAATTGGACCTGCAGATTAGACTACGTCCGAGACAGCCGTGGTGGTCATATGCTAGAAATCATATTTAAATTATAATGCCAGAAGATTATCTTTCGAATAAAGTAAATTTCATGTCAATTTAGAGAAATCATATTTGTTTTATTCCATTTCAAAGTTGTATACCTCCAAAAATAAAAACACCGTTAAGAAGTTCTTCATAGGACAGGTACCTAAACTTAGCTTTTTTTAACCGAAACAACAACCTGCAAAAAGATTGCGGGACCAGTGGTTTTCTTAATGTTTGCTATCGGTTGGTATTCTCTAATTCAACAACCGTGATGAGATAAGTAATCTTACATTCGTCTCCAGGACTAGCAGTACAAATAGTAGTTTAAAGAAAAACAGATATAACTTCACATTTCACAGCAAAATAATTTGTTTTTACGTTTACAAATGGCATTGCTTCTGATTGAAAATTTCACTCCCAAGGAGTCGGAGACTTTTCACACCTTGTCTTAAGACTCTTGCCTACCAGACTATATGTATTGTTTTCGAGTGTTTTTTTTTTTTTTATTTCTTCCACTCACCGATTCAATTTATTTAGTAAAAAATCAATAACAATGACAATTAATTTGTCGTTAATGCAATGTTTTATATGATTCACGTGGAAGTAGCCTGTTGCATGATGGTGTCACTGCGAAGGTATGGGGATCGCATCCCAGGCTATGTCACCTAAAAACAAAGATGTTTTTCGCGATTACTACCTCTTGCGAAGAATTTACAAATCATACACAAGTATCTCTTGCCATAGAAGAGTGCTTCTCGCCTTAGCCGTTCGGATTTTAAGTCCCTTCCATTCCTACCAGCTACACACGGAAAACAATCGTTGAGAATAATTGTAAGTCACTTTGTTTCTCTACGAGCTACCGGGCCACCAAATTTAAATTTTATTATTTCCCTGGCTTTACTTAGTTTTTATTAAAAGTTTATATTAGTTAATTACCACGAGTATTTTATTTTATACGAGGAACTTGTAGGGAAATGTCATGTTTTCCGCTTATACATTTTATTTACTAAAAACTAACCAACGCCTTGTTTAAACTAGACAAAAAAACTCTGTGTTGCGAGTTAGGGCAGTGGTTAGCAAAAGATTATACATATCAGTGGAGAAGACCTATCTAGGTTAGGATGTATAACAAACAATTTATAGGGTCTCGTTTAAAACAAGATTGTAGGTGTGTATAGTCTTCTCATAAATAAAACATAAAATATAATTTTACAAAAACATTAATTAGCGGTAACCTTCGAAAGAACCGATTAATTGTATTAAAAAAAAACTGGGCCCAACTATGTAACTATACTTCTACTTTTAACTCTATTCGCTTTAAATCCGATTCTACATGGTATTTTGTAAATGGTATTTTGTATGATGCCAGTAATGCCAAAATATCCGAATTTCGATAGAGTCTCGCATAGTAATTGACATAAGAAAAAGTAAAAAAAAAATACTAAAAAAAATAGAGCTTCTGTCAGAGTAATAAATAGTAGAATTTATTGTAAAATTTTTTATTAAAATAACAATATCTCAATAGAAAAAACGTTGATTAATTGCGAAACAAATTTAACGCACACGAATTAGAGACAAATCCATTTGTGTTGTTTTGTGTTTCTTTTATATAACTTTTTCCATCGGATTAGATACATGGATCTTCGGCAATTACATCATTAAACCTATTCTTTCGTTTCGATTAATATCTGGGTTGGATTGTTTTGGAATAGCCTTTTCACAAATCAGGTTAATTTATTGAACAAAAATATCGAACTGAGGCACCTTCATGTTAGCGGTTTTTGACAACTCCCCGTACAGAAAATATTATATATGTAAATAGTTTCATAAAATATTGAATAAAAGATTAACAATTTTTAATTTCCTGTTACTTACATTTTCAAAGAAAAGTTCCATTACTAATTGTAAATCTGCTCCCAAACATTTTTGATATATAGAATGAAAATTTACGAATTTACGAATGACTTTGACGTTATGTTTCGAATTACACAGTACGAACTTTCCGAATTTAACAACAAAATAGTTGGCATTACTAGAGTTTTTCAATTTTCGTTTATTAGAACTTGCTATAGAGTTTCAGAGTTCCGATTTTGCGAATCCGATAATTTCGACTATAGAATTGAATAACATAGCAGGGTCCCTGCTCTAACGATTTTTAAAGTTTTGTTCCATAAATTTATATTTATTAAAGAAATCAGACGAAATTCTCTAAAATTATAAACCACTTGAACTATTTTCTGGGAATTCCAAGTGGGAAAAACTTGGGGGGTCATTCCGTAATTTTCAAAATGATAATCGTCAAAACGCTTCACGTAACTCGACCATTAAGGTCTCGTCTATCGTTTTCAGTTTGAGATTGTTTGGTATATTTCACAAATTCAAAAACTGTAGTGAAAATGTTTTTTTTTCTATGGGGTTTGACAGAAAATTTGTAGCAAAAAAGCACACCTACAACTTTTTTGTGTTGTTTATTGCTTTGTATTTTGTTTTGGTGCGGCCGCCGCAGATTGGATTGAAAAGCCGTCTGGCAAGTTTATTATTTCGAGTACCATCACAAAGGCTTCTTTTGATAGCCGAAAACGTTGAACTATAATGGTTTGAATTAGTATAACAATAATAAAAAGAATATTTGTTTGTTTAATTTTATTTAGCAACCAGTGCCATTAAAGATATTCTACAATACATTGGGGCATATTCATAGTCATTTTTAAACTCCAGTTTATCTTAGACCTGGGTTTATCCTATCTAAATAACATTGAATAAACCCCAGTCTTAGATAACCTGGAGTTTAAAAGTGACTATGAATATGCCCCATTGTGCTTACATATGGGTTGGAAGAGATAAAGGATCTGCTTTATCTCTTAATTGTTTTCGCAATCGTATTAATTGTAGTTTTTCTTAATTTTCATTTTCACTTTGCAAGACAAATAAATTGCGCTGAAACATTTTTACTTCTATTTATCTACTAAATTGACAGATTTCAATGCCAAACGATACCTATTTAGCTATCCTGTAAAAACGATATCGTTTTGATGATATCACTTTGACGATTATCGTCTTACGTGAAGCGCGACTATCGCCGAAACGCTATCGTCTGACGATAATAGTTTTACGGAATGACCCCCCTGGTCGATTTCACTTATACGAGTATGGAATATTTTTTAGAAAATAAATCCCTCAAGCGGGATATACATTGTTCAAATGCTTGTCATGCATAGAGAGTGTATTAGTAAAAATGAAACACGTATACATTGTGTGTATGCTTGAAGCAAAATAAAAAAGTTTTGATTTTTGTTCAATCAGATACCCAGAATTGAAATGATTGCTTGATCAAGCATAGGCACATTTTCGCATAGAAATTTAATTAAAAATAAATGATTGAAGACTTATGCATGAACTGTCAAAAAAAATTATTAATACACTCTCACTGCATGACAAGCATTTGAACAATGTATATCCCGCTTTATTAAATAGGTCAGACGAATGATAGCACACATGGGTAAAATAAAAACCTAAATGGCTTTCGATCTTGAGTTACCTTATAGTCTTGGTCTGGCAGCATATTTAGCAAAAAGCACACTAAATTTTGTGGAAATTCCAATTTAAACGTCCAGAATATAAACTCTTCCAGCAATGTAGTGTGGTTTAGTTTTTCTCCTAATGCTGGTAAATGTTTATAATCATCAGGAGGTTCCGGTCTATTGATAGAGAAGAAATAAATTTCTAATATGAAATAAACTCATTGCCTTTGATAAGCATCGCTCACCTTGGAAATCGATTAACCGCATCCTCGTACTTCTTTTTATTGGCTTTAAGGAAATTTCCATGTTCTGTATCTGGACAGGGTTGTTCGTTGTAGAATTTATATACCTGCGGAGGAGAGAATGATGTAATTATTTATGTAAATTATAATTTGTATACATATAATAAACACCCCACCCCTCATTTATTCTTACCTCGGGATTGATAAGAGCTCTCGTCATGACTTTACGCATTATCTCGCCCATATTATTCAGTTCAATGAGCATGTTAGTAAATTCCTCACATGCATGTGCGGCCATATTATATGTACCAACATTATCACTATATTGACGGAAATGTTGCAATAATCGAAACAGTAATTTTGGCATTATGGCTTCGGCCACTGCCAAAAGATTGTTAGGAACTGGATCTTTGTTGGCACCTTTGTTAATGCCATGATCGGTGCAAAAGCCGTCAGCTTTCATTACCGATGTATCACCACAATCACAGGCACCGCCAGCTTGAGAAAGAAACATGTTGAAGTCATGATTGGTGTGATCTCCTTTTTTGAAACAATCACGGCATATTGACATACAGGGTGATATGCCACACGTACGACATCGATAGGCAACCACCTGTGGTACCCAGACCAAGCCGCATTTTGCATGGTTATCATAGCTTCGAACTGAAATCACGAAAAAGAAAGCAACAATATTAAATTAAAATCAAATAATTAAAAAAATTTATTTGTAAGAGAATAGGAAATGAGTAGAAAAATTAAAATGGATATATTTATGAAGTGAACTTGAAGAAGAGAAAAACGAAAACAATAGAAATGCATTGTTTTTTATTTTGTTTTTGTAATGAACTTGTTCATGAAGTGAAGTGAAATCATTTAAGCTGCAATGAAAGCAACTAAAAGAGCTTGGATAATGCGAATATCGAGAGACGAAAAAAATGCACTAATCAAATCGGGGAGGTAATTTCACAGAAGGTACGTAATATTCTACAAAAAACAATGTTTTAACTGAAGGCGAAACTGAACTCTGTGAAATTGATTTCTCCCTTAAAAAAGACTTAGACCTATCTCAGAGTTTGAAGATCTTTAGAAATTTGCTAGGAAAACAGGTTAATTGAAAATGTTAAGAAGGAACTTCGAATACGATATCATGGTTGGGTAATGAATTTGAATCTCAAATTTACACAACAAGGATCTACAATACAAATTAAGCTTCAGATAATGGTCAACAGCATTGAAGAGAACTGTCACCAATGGAATCTTTTTTTGAAGACCGGCAAGCCCAAGATATAGTGTATGTATGTCCGTATTTAATATTTGAGTATTTAAAACGATTAGTGTTAAGGCAATACGTTCCAAGTATCGCAAAGAGGCAAATCCGACTGTATTGTACAAAGTATAAATATTTCTTATCTTTACTTTCAATGTAGGTACCTAATAGAACCCAATTGAAGTATTTATTGTAAATATTTACCCAGATAGGTAATAATTTTTGAAATAATATGATTTTTGCTTACTTTGATTAAAGGTTCAATGACCAAGTGATAATGTTTTATCAGAAAGAGATAAAAATTGCAATTACATTCATTTTCAAAAAAAAAAATCCAATCATATGACAAGAAAAGTTTTGAACAAACAGTTTTGTTTTTTGTAACAATATAATTTCATTTATCATTATTTAATGATTTCATGCATTATTTTTAATAATCTGGTAAAATTTTTTGCTTTTAAGTAGAAATGCTGATAATATTCATTATAATCTTTTTGTTTATTTTAAATATAAATCTGTAGGCATCATACGATTGACAAATTGTTTCAGTCTTTGTCACAAAAAAAAATTGCAAAATACATAATGATAGATAAATGAGCTAATCGATTTATTTACATGTGCAAGGGCAGAATTCCCAAATTACGTATAGACAAAAATTTCGAGGTGGCAGCACTACACTTTTTATACCTTACGGCAACGCAAACTTGATGCTTTTTATACATTTAACATGTTCTCGCCTTGAAAAATAGCAAGTTAAGTCAGTTAGGAAAAATCTAGACGAGGTAAATTTTTCAAATACGCGTGAGGCCCTTGCTAGTAAAAACTTGTTGGATATATGAAATACCACATATATGTATACATGATTGTGATTATGATTATCATTAGTTCTCTACGGTTCTTATAAAAGTTGACAATAAGAGTGGTTTTCCAAAAATCAACAATTCTTCAATAATTTTTTTTTAAATTACTTAAGCCCCAACCAGATTTGTCACGTGTGGTGTGTTGTGGAGTCATGTGTCGGCGACACACTACTAACCAACACACCACACGAGAGTAGATAGTGTGGTTCCGGCTTTATGTAGCTATTCATAAGTTTTGCGTGCCCTTTTATTTGACTACCTGTCAAAACTCTCGTTTTACCCAGTTCCTTAAAATTTCTCAGAAAGATTTTGGTTTGGGGTATGATGGTCTAATTTGAAAGTTTACCAAATAAAAATGGGAAAGGGTGTTTTTTTAGACGTGTGGTTTTGGAGAAGAAATAAAACGCATATAATTAAATGTTATGGCCAAGAATTTAGCTTTATTATAAAGATAAGGGTGTGCCATTATGTTTTAAAAATGTTTTTAGGCAAGTGGCCGCCGCGGCTGGATCGAATAAATTCCAGCCGAGAGGCCAATTGTTGCGCGCGAAAGCGGATGGATTCATTCGGGTCTTCTTTGAAACTCTGCTCCACAGCAGCAATAGCGTCTTTGGTGCGCACTGTACGGCGTTTCTGAGGATGCGCATTATCCACTGGAGTAAACGTGGTGCGAAACCAATCCATGGTTGCTCGAATTTATGCGATTTTGCCATTATGTCGACCGAATATTGGACGCAGCGCGCGATGCGTCGCGCGAACCATACCATTATTTTGGTAATAAATTTGCACGATTTGCAAACGTTGTTGAGGAGTAAGTCTATTAATTATGAAATGGCAAACCAAACTGAGCATAAATCAAGTGACAGCTGTCAAAAAGACCAACTCCGAAAAAAGTATTGCCAGATTGAAAACCACACGTCTAAAAAAAAAAACACCCTATATTATGGCTTTATTAGTAAGAGTAAACATTCTCATTTATTATGGAACACAGCGCCGCCGTTCAAGTGGCTGCCTCGGCTGGCCTCGCAGTAGCGCATTCTGTCACTCCAATCACCAATCCTTCGCGGTTCCCCACGAAAAAAAAGTCCAAAGAGGTCAAAAAGACGGCTGATAACACGATTTGCGAATTTGGTGCGCATAAAAGATCGATTGTGGTATGGGCTGTGTGAACCGGAGGTCGTCCAAATCCATGTCTTCAATTTCAGTAAAAAAAAAAAGTCGGTTAGCATGGCTCTGTAACTCCCACCGTTGACCGAAACGTTGTTTCCAGACTCATTTTCGAAGAAAAATGGTCCAATGATGCCACCACTCCACAATCCGCACCAAACTGTCACTCTCTGTGGATGCATTGGCTTCTGGACAATATCGTGCGGCTTTTCCAAGCTCCAGATGCGGCAACTTTGTTTGTTAACCTATAGCCGTCGAGATGAAAATGCGCCTCGTCATAAAAGATGATTTTTCGCCTTTTCAAAAAACCCACTGCTTGGGTTACACAATACTCACTTTGGAAATAAGTTTTCAATATTTCCCAACGTTGTTCGTTCAAGCGCTAAGCGACTCATTTCGTTCCGCGGAGATATGATACCGACTTTATGTCAACATTTTGAGCGGGAAACATCTGTCAGTGTCAAAATAACCTATGATTTAAAAAGAAACCACTAGATGGCCCACTTTTCATTTACAAAACTTATACTAACGGGTGATTTTTTAGCTGGTTTGGTTTTGGCAACACTGGTTTTGACAGCTGACGTGTGTTTAGTACCTTGTGTCACTGTCAAACAGCTTCAGTTTGGTTTGCAATTTAACCATGGATCGTCTTACAAATGAACAACGCTTGCAAATTATTGAATTTTACTATCAAAATTCGTGCTCGGTTCGAAATGTTCATCGCGCGCTGCTTGTGTTCAGCGATGAGGCTCATTTTTGGTTGAATGGGTACGTAAATAAGCAAAATCGCCGCATTTGGAGTGAAGATCAGCCAGAAGCATTGCAACAGCTACCAATGCATCCCGAAAAAGCCACTGTTTGGTGCGGTTTATGAGCCGGCGGCATTATTGGGCCTATTTCTTCAAAGATGATGCGAATCGCAGCGTTACTGTCAATGGTGAACGCTACCGAGCGATGATAACAAACTTTTTTTTGCCCGAAATGGAAGTTCTTGACTTGCATGATATGTGGTTTCAACAAGACGGTGCCACATGCCACACAGCACGCGAAACAATGGCGCAATTGCGAGGCGAGTTTGGTGAACAGTTAATTTCACGTTTCGGGCCGGTCAATTGGCCGCCTAGATCGTGCGATTTGACACCATTAGATTATTTTTTGTGGGGGTATGTCAAGGCTAATGTCTATAGGGACAAGACGCACTGGAAGCCAACATCCATGCATTCATTCGTGAGATACCGGCCGATATGTGTGAAAGAGTATGCCAAAATTGGACTCAGCGGATGGGCTACCTGAGACGCAGCCGCGGTCAACATTTGCATGAAATTATCTTTAAACATTAAATTGCAAGGTTCAAACTATCGATTCAAATAAATATTTCATTCATTTTTTCGAATTTTTTGTGTTTTTTTTTTTAAAAAAGTTCTAAACCTCTTAAAAAATCACCCATTATATATTATAAACTATAATTTTTGATAGTTTTTTCATTATTTTGTTTCTCATTGCTAAATTGAAAATGAAGATCAACTTTCTGGTAATTAATAAAAAAAAAAAGAATGAGAACAATGAAACACTACTTTATATGACACATTTGGAAATCACCAATTTTCTAAGGTCACACTTTTACTGCTGTAACGCAACTGAAATGGATCCTATAGCTCAACCACGTATTTTTTAAATTCAATACACCAATGTACAATGTACCTATGTATACTAATTTATTTATCATGCTTTCTATAATTTTCTCAAATTCATTTTTATTGATTGAGAATATTCTGTGAATAATTTATAAAATAATGAGTATCAGTGTCACACCTGTAACAATGGAAATACCCAAATTCAAATGCAACAGATGTGAGTATGAATCACATGTTCGCGGTTGTAACTTCTATCAATATGAATGATGAGTGATGAAAGATGAAAAATGTAACTAATTTCGAAAAAAAACAAGCTTTTTCCAAAATGAAGACCCGATTTTGTGTATTGAACATTCTAAAAACTGCATCAGGTGGAATCGATGTAGGAAAATATCTAAAAAGTGAGACTGTAATCTATCGACAAAAGTTCATTAGTCTCTTCTTTTTTAATTAACATTTAGAGACTATTTTCATCTTTTTTTTTTTTGTAGAGGCCTTGATGTTGTGTGTAAATTTATTTGTTATTTTCTTTAGATGTAGATAGGTTTTTCTTGAAAACTGATAATTACTATTATGAGAGCACGCTTTGTTTAGGTAATACTGGTATACGTCTAAGTGCATATATCCACTTCAAAATAGAGCATGATAATAGGGAATTCTGTACAATTTGGCTTGGAGCGAAAATCGCGTGACGCTTTCTATATAATGCTGCACCTAACCACTGTGTAGTGTATATGCGAGAGCAAAAGATAAATAATAGTTTACAACAATTAAGTGAATGTTTATGGTCTGTATGGTTGATAGAAACTTAGCACGTTGGATTTTTTTTTTTTTTTTTAAACGTCAACCCATAGTTCAGACCGTAGAACATAAGTAGGTACAGCAGAGTGTGTGTAATCTTGCATTTTGTTTTACGGAATATTTTTATGGTCTACTGTCATCTAGCAATAATTTACAGACACATTATTTAGAAGGTAAGTGCCCTTGTGAAAGCTTGTTTTGTATTGCCTATATGAGTCTTTATTTTATAACATTTTTAAACATTAGAACTATTGTGCTTGATTGGTGCAAACTTGTTAGGTAACTATGATGGGTCAAAAAAGGTACGAAAACTGAACTGAAAAAATCATGTAGAGGATGGATGGTCTTCTTCTCCGCCCCGTTAAGGCAGAAGTGTTATATGTTATACATGTCCGCCGGGAAGGTGTACTTCTTTGCTTTGCCGCCATTTTGGTAAACATTAGTCTTGACATATTTGGCAGTCGTGAAGTAGACACGTGGCAAATTTATAATGGAAAAATATTCGATAAACCAACGCGTTTTAATCGTTCAAACATTTTATCATAATCAATCATCGATTACTGTGACGATGAGAAAGTAACGTGAAATTTTTGGGAGAAACAACAAAACGAATGATTTCGAAGAAAGAGGGTCTGTAGGTGATAGACCCAAGTATGGGCCACAACGTACTGCAAGATCGGCTGAAAACATTACTGCTGCTCAAGGAAGTGTTCAAAACAATCGATCAACCTCGATTCGACGCCCGCCGTGCTGAGGAGCTTTGTCTTCAAAGAACAACTTTGGCCACAATTTTGCACAAGGATTTGGCATTTGTTTCCATTTAAGATTCAGTTTACACAAGAGCTTTTTCCACAAGACCATTTACGCCGCCGTACAAATGACAATAGGATGTTACAGCTAGCCCATGACAACCCCGATTTTCATGAAAAAATCATAATGAGTGACGGGGCACATGTTCATTTGAATGGATATGTGAATAAACAGAATAGTCGGTTCTGGGCAATGGAAAACCCTCAAATTATTCATCAATCACCTTTGCATCCATTAAAAGTTACAGTCTGGTGTGCAATTTGGTCAGGAGGAATCATTGGACCTTACTTCTTTGAAAATGAAAACGGCGCAACGGTAACTGTGAATGGGGAGCGATATCGTGATATGATTGAAAACTTTTTAACGCCACAACTGCATGCTTTGGGCTTGATTAATATGTGTTATCAACAAGACGGTGCCACATCGCATACAGCCAGGATTACAATGGAATTACTGCGAGATCTCTTTCCACAACAAGTTATTTCAAGAAATAGTGATGTTGATTGGCCTCCACGGTCGCCTGATTTGACTGCTCCGGATTTCTTTTTGTGGGGATATCTGAAAAGCAAGGTTTATGCAAACAAACCAGAAACGCTTGAGCAATCCAAACAAAATATTCGTGATGAAATTAATGAAACACCGCGTGAAATGTATGAGAATGTAATGAAAAATGTGCTCAAAAGGGCTCGCATTTGTGAGATATTGTATTCCATACATAATTGCCTACATTAAATAAAACATTTATCAATATAAGATCCATTCTCCTCATTAAATCAAAAATTATAAACAAACAAAGTAGTATACCTTCCCGGCGGACACCCTTTATTATTATTATTATCAAAAACATAGTTTCTTATATGTCTTAGGACTCAGTTTAATAGCTTTGAAGTTTTTTCGAGAAAAAAATCCGATTTTATATTCAATTTTTATAAAAAAAAAAAACCGAATGGTGCTAATCGAAGCAATTAAACGTAGATGATTCCGTTTTGCGGCCTTCCTGGTCTGATGCGTATAAACTCCCTCCCTTTAAACAATCAATCCCTTGGACAACGTCACCGTGTGGCTGATATTGTCTTTACACTTTTAGTAGCTTTTAGGCTCCGGGATTTTAGCACCCCATATGTGGGATATTCATAAAAAAGTATGCCATCTAAAAGGTAATTGTTAAAAAAAAAATCAACTAGTTTTAATAAAATTGGTCAGTCATACGTTTTTCTAATGAATTTAAAAAAAAAAATTTCAAGGTCCCAGTAAAGATTTTTAGCATCTCATTTGTGGGATAATCGGAAAAAAATCCGGGAATATCGATTGGCATGTACTTCTAAAAAAAAAAACCCTCTAAACAAACCCCAATTTTCTGCCTCACTATAAAACATCGGACTGATAATAGTAACAACGAACCTATAATTCGTAAGCTATACTATAAATATAAATAGCATTTGACTTTCACTTGAACAATGATAGCCTTGAAACAAGAACTTCAAAGTATCAAGATTTTTCGGATATCCGAATACCTGAAACGCATCCGAACTATCCGGATAGTGACGGATATCGGGATCCGGACCTACGATCCGACACCATCCGGATAGTTTAACAGGTAACAGATGGCAAAAACGAAAATCTTACTGTCATGCAACATGGTAGAAGCGTTTGAAAAATTTCGGTTTTGCATCCTTTACCTTTTACTATGAGCATAATTTATCAAACTGGATGCGGATCTGAATTTAGATCCGGGTAACCAACACTATCCGGATTTTTGTCGGATCTCAACTGTCTCATTTAACATTCCGGATATCCAAAAGTATCCTGATATTCTCGCATCTCAACTGTCTCATTCATAAGTAGCCGGATCTGATTTAAAGCACTACTTAAAACCACCATTTACAAAGCCTCAACTAGGTACCCTTCCTAGATTTCCCTTAAAATTTTGAAGTGGATGTTTTGTCTAAAGATATTAATTAATGTTAGTAAGTTTTTTTTTAGTTGGACGTTGAGTCAACGTATGAAAACAATCGTTTGGGGGTCTTTTTCTGTCCCTTAAGGTGAAAAGGGCAATCTTATAAAAAACTTACTTAAAAAAAAAAAATATGTGAGTGCCGGGACTCGTGGTTAAATATGTGTAAACATCAAGTGCCTAATTTTTGTTACTGAACAGTCATCAAAAGAAACATATTGAATAATTAACTCACATTATACCTATCTGTACGCAGTGCTTAAAATGCTTAGTGTTGAAAGAACGGCAGCGAAGTACTAAGTGGGGGAACCGCTGTAACGAAATATCCAAGCACTAAAAGGCTGGTGGTGAAGTTTCCAACGAACGGAGAAGGTTCGGTACTGAAAGGTCCTGCTTCGTAGTTCACTCTCAACTTTAAGATGACTTCACATTGCACATGGTTATTGTTTATGGTTATCACTCTCTGAGCATCGACAAACAACAACTGTCAGCGGAGAGCACTAAAATCGTGGTTTCAATTAAATGACACCGTACCCATATTCCAAAGGAACTTAATGGTTTGACTGACAGGGGCTGAATTAATATATCCAGTTAGAACTGTCATACAGTTAGAACTGTCAACGAACTTGCAACCCTTATGAAACTCCATCTTTCCATCGAGTAAAACTTACAAAAAGTTCAGTCTTAATTTTATACTGAACGAACGTCAAATGAATGTCACTATCAGATAGCCGGCGAATTATATATATTGAGTTTTTAGAATATTTAGTTGCAGTTGTTGTCAGTGGAAATCACTTAAATCGCAGTTTCAATCGATTGACACCATCAATCGCCTATGGAATTGGACGCTGTGATTTTTAATGAATGTTAACTTTGTGCAAGTACAAAGGTAGCCGATAACTCTGCAATTTGTTCAACCTCAGCTATTTTGTATATCACAGCCTACAAATTGCAAGAAGAAATTGCATCATTTAAAAGCAGTATAATGTAAACGTAGAACTTAATTTCAGATTTGTATCACTGAACGCACCCGATATCCTACCATACCTACAGCCATTGATCTACCATACCTACAGTCAATTGTCAATCCCTACAGCTGACTATTACTATTACTATTTTTTTTTTGATTTTGTTTTCTTTTTAATTACTTGTGTCGCGTCCATTTTGTTCGGGGAATAATTAAAAATTAAAGAAAAAAATATAAAAATATAAGTGTTAAAATGATAAAATCGTCGGTCGCGCTAAAAACAATTTGCTTTCGTCGTTGGCAAAAACAATATAAATGAGTGGTCGCGATAAAGTATAATCTAATTGTCGGTCGCGTTAAAATCAATTTGTTTTGGTCGGGGAAAATCAGATTTCGTAACGTAACGTGCTACAACGTAAAGTGCACCACGTAACGTTGCACACGAACGTTCACGTTTTTTTTCACTCTACCGCCAGCATAGATGTTTACACATCAAAAAAACATTAAAAAATAACAGACAACATTTCAATGTCAAATTATGGCTTTTTGTAAATCTAACAATAGATTTTACAATTTTTTAGTAAATCAAGTTGTTTTAGTAAATCGTTTTTGAATAATTAACAAACACAAAGTTAAAAAAAAAATTGTGTGAGTGCCGGGACTCACGGCTAATATGTGTAAACATCAACGTGCGCGGATCCAAAACGGACTTGTTTTTGCTAGAAGAGGATCTTAAGATTTTTTTCACTGAACGCACCCATCCTAGTATGCAGATCGTAACGTTGCACACCGTAACGTTGCACGACGTAACGTTGCACGCGAACGTTCACGTTTTTTTTCACCCTACCGCCAGCATAGATGTTTACACATCAAAAAAAAATAAAACAAATTCTTTCAAACGGGATCGTTACAAAATCCCACAGATTACAAATACAACAAAATCCCTCAAGAAAGTACGCTGCGGGATTTTCAATACTTAAAAAAAAAATACGATTGAAAGAATTTTGATGGTGATTTCGAATAAAATATTACAATCGGAAGAATGTTGGTGATTTCGAATATAATATTTTTCTGGGCTTCTGGACCTGGACAGAGATGGAATTTTTTTTGAAAAAATATTTTTAAACAAATGAACTGTTCTCAACTTTTTTTTGGAAAAATTAAAAAAAAAAACGTCTAAAACTTTTTTTTTTTGTTTTTGACAAAAAAAATGAGATTTGTTTCGTTCAAAAGAAAAAAATAGTAAAAAAATTGAGTTTGTTGAAAAAAAAACGAAAAGAGTTTTTGTTGAAAACTGTTGACATTGGCGCCTGTCAGGCGACTGAATGAGTTAAAATCCTTGGAACCCGCGAAGGCAAGGTACTTTAGTCCAAGAAAACACTTTTTTCCAAGAAAACTGTTGACATTGGCGCCTGTCTGGCGACTGAATATGCCCTTAGCGGAGCAACGGATTGCGTGAGCGGGATCACCCATGACCACCCGAAAAAGGTAGTTAAAATCCTTAGGACCCGCACAGCGCACAGGAACTATTACGCAAGAAAACTGTTGGCTTAGACGCCTGCCTGGCGACTGAACGGATTTATACGTGAGCGGTTTAGAGAACCGAAAAAGGGAGTTAAAAAATCATTTTTTTTTAATTTGTAAAACAAACTTTATGAGAAATATTTTATGTCCAAAAAAAAATTATTTTTCCTTTGTCCAAGTTCCAGACCCATTTCCAGAACTTTTTTTTTGAATTTTTAAAAAAGTTGTTTCCAAAAACAAAAAAAATGTGTCCTTTGTCCAAGTTCCAGGGCTTTTGTCCTGGTTCCAGATACACCGGCGGACATTTGAACGATGGCATATTCCATACATAATGGCATCGATAGGCATTTTAAACAAATACAAAATGTCGATGATATCTCTCACACAAACTTTGTTTTATTTAAATTTAAACATAGGAAGCGCCGATTAATGAAAGACCCTGTAATATGTATGTGATTTTATTATTTCTTTCAGATCAAATTTTTACAAAGTTGACAGTTGGTAAGTATTGGCTTTTGCCGTCAGTCGAGGATTACCAGTGTTGTCTTTTTTATTTGGTTGTTTTGCACTGTGCAGTATACTGATCTTTATATTTGCAGGGTTTTTCAGACTGACAATTTTTTTTATCCAAACCCAAACTATTTCGGTTGGTAAGAAATTCCTTTTTCTTCCCAATTGGATTTCTAGGGAATGTAATCACAAGATTTGCAACCAGTTAAATATGTAGGTAATAAAGTTTTGTACATAATAATAATCATGCTTTCCAAGTTTACGAAACACTAATATTGTTGGAAATTGACAAAAGTTTTCAAAATATCGAAATGCGTCTGGCAATTAAAATTGTCAATAAATTGATCACAAAACTAGCAATTTCAACGTTGTTGTCTTGTTTTTCAATTATAAATAAATAATAAAATTCAAAGAAAAATGGCATTTTTTGAGATAAATGATCGGATGTTTATTTCATTATAAAGAGGAAGGTATGCCGTTAATAATGGAACACAACATCAGCCAAATGGCCGCCACGACCACGCTTACAGGACCATATCCTTTTCATGAAATTTTCCATAACCAAATCGCAAAGTGGCTGCCCTATGTCCTCGATAGCCTCGCGAATTCCATCTTTGAGGTCTTGAATCGACGCTGGGCTGTTGGCGTAGACCTTATCTTTCACGTGACCCCAAAGGAAGAAGTCGCAAGGTGTTAAATCACAATTATGATCACCTCTTCGAGAGATAACACGGTCCGGAAACTTTTCCCGTAAAAGATCGATGGTTTCATTGCTTGTGTGGCACGTAGCGCTGTCTTGTTGAAAGTAAACGTTGTCCAGATCAATACCATCCAATTCTGGCCATAAAAAATCATTAATCATCTCTCGATAGCGCAATCCATTGACCGTAACTGTTGCTCCAGCCTCATTTTCGAAAAAGTAAGGTCCAATGACCCCGCCGGACCATAAACCGCACCAAACAGTCACGCGTTGAGGATGGAGAGGCTTTTCAACAATAACTCTTGGGTTTTCCGAGCCCCAGATGCGACAGTTTTGCTTGTTGACGTAGCCTCCGAGGTGGAAATGGGCCTCATCAGTCAAGATGATTTTTCGATGAAATTCCGGATCATTTTCATGCATTTCAAGGACCCAATCAGCAAAGACACGACGTTGCTGATGATCAGCCGGCTTGAGTTCTTGTGTTAACTGAACTTTACAAGCCTTAAGACCCAAGTCTTTATGCAAAATACGGTGTAATGACGTTTGTGGAATGCCTAATTCCAAAGAACGACGAGGAATGGACAAACCTGGGTTTTCTTCAACACTTTGGGCTACAACAGCAATATTCTCAGTTGTTCTTGAGCGACGTGCACGGGTTTTATTCTTCACATCACTAACTTGTCCCCACAGCTCGAATTTGTCCACCAATTTCTGTATTGCGGTCCGACAAGGTGCTTCACGACGACCCAAAAATGTTTTAGTTTTACGAACCGTCTCTGCCAAATTTTCACCATTTTTATAGTGAATTTTAATAATTTCAATGCGTTGTTGAAGCGTTTATCGTTCCATTTGTATGTAATGGCGTAGTTTCTACTTGTCAAATGTCAAAAAATGACAGCTTCAAAAGTGACAGCTACCGAAATAGCGGGCTATTCAAAATAACACCTCTTATTGGAAAACCCTTTATAAAAACAAACAAAAAAAATACAACTTTACACTCCCAGACTACTAACATCTATTGAATCAAAATTGACTGAGATTCTGGAACATAAAAAGAAATGCTACTGCGCTGCGGTCAATCAACCTAAACAACGTACAAAGTTTCACTCGTTAAAGTTAAACACTCATGGCCTCGCACATATTTTATACTTTATTTTATGCAGCGATTAGGTAGTTTGTTCAAAAGATACAAAAAAAAGTGTATAGGTACAGTACACATATAGGCATGACGCATGACTCGTCTTGGCAATGAACGAACTGCAAATTCAACCGGTTGAGAGACCAGTGTCATCTGTCATCTCTCATCTATCAGCTGCAAAAACTAATAATCGTCTTAAGCATCATCATCAGCTGAGTCTGGGTGTTGTTTAATCATCATTTTTCTATTTGCAAAGATGCGCTTTTCGTATTTGCAAATAATTTTTACACAATTCAATCAATATTGTTCTCGTTTGTTGTTGGGGGGGGGGGGGGGGGGGGGGGGTTGGCAACACGATTTCTCTAAGAGAATTTTTTTCAAGTTGGTCAAATGAAATAAAACAAAGGTAATTAATATATTATAAGAGAAATGTGCACCTTGAATGATCAAAGTTGCTTCACATTAGCAACGTATAAAACTTTCTGGAGAACTCTTTGAAAGTTTTCAGGCGCCGTCCTTTTAAGGTATAAATTATGTCTATTGCAAAACAATTGTAACTTATTAAATAAATAAACATAAAAATTGCACGAAAATAATCTTAAACTAAATCGGTTTGTTCCGACGCCAACGGCCGGCTTTATCGGTAAGTGCACTTTTTTTTGGCGATTTGTCATAATTATCATTTTGGTTTGTCGAATTGTGGTGCTTTTTTATTCTATTTTTGGGCGATGTATCAGATTTTCGATGTTGTGATTTTTTTTTTTTTTAAATAAGACATCATGACCTTGGGCGATAAGACCTTCCTCTGTTTCACACGAAAGTGAAGTGCGTTCTTTTTCAAACAAAAGTTAACTACCAAAAATAGTTCGACTTGTAACTTTTTGATGCCATAATCATCATCGTCGGCTCGACAACCGGGGTCCGGTCCTGGCCTCCTTCAACAAGTCTCTCCACCCATCCCGGTCTCGAGCCGCCGCCATCCAGTTGCGTTGATGCCATAATATTGTTCCTAAATTCATTTTGAAGCATGGTGAAATAGTTGCTTTTACCCAACCCCACTTTATGGTGAGAAAGGGATCGCCAGGAATTTTTAATTTTTTTGTGACATCTGTTTTCTCTGTCTGATGGATTTATCTTTGGCAATTAAATCCTACAGTTTTAAATTTTATTCAATTGGAAACATATTTTTTAAGAAGATTTATATTTTGCTATCGTAAAATTTCGAATTAATCCTTCAAAGAGCACAGATTTTTGTTTTGTTTTAACGACTGCTAAACGTCAAAGTTAGTCGGATGTGTACACATTGGTTTGTGTCTGAACAAAAAAAGTTGGATTCACGTCAGTCCAATATGAAAACCGTCAATGAACGGAGCCAACAAAAGTTATCTGTTAAGAAAACTCGGTGACTTCCGTCTTCCCTTGTACAGAAGAACACAAACCCAGATCAACCTACTTTTTTTTTAACATAATAGAGATATGTATACAACACAGTTTTCACTAAAATCCGTATCGTTTTATTTTCATGGGATAAACTATGTATATGGATCATTAGCGATACAAAAACACCACTATTTTTCCTAAATAAATTGTAAGATCCTGACAATGGGCGTGTTCAACTCATTACGTTTTACATCTGAATTTTCAGAATTCTGAATTTTTGGAGCTTCTGATCGGCCAGCTGTCATAAAATGTTAGATGACTTTTTGTGACTTTCAGTTACGTTTCATCTGAATTTTTAGACCAAAATTCTCATTGGCCACGTTCATGATTCACTAAGATAGCCTATCTAAGATACTTGAGTATCCATGTATGTTTCTGAACGACCAAAACCGGTCGTTTTGCTGCTCAAATCAGTCTTGTAGTCAGCTGTTCATGACAATTCTCATTGGATAGATAAGTATCCCAGAATTTTTAGGATAGCTTGAGATTTCTTTTTTGGCAACAACTGTTTTATAATCAGATGTGTTTTTACAAGGGATTACAACAACACAATCGACATCGCTTTGGATACAAAACTGGATACAAAGTTGAACTTAATAATTTTCGCTCTGGTTAGTAGACGATTTGTGATCATTAATTTCCATCAGGAACAAATTAATACTTTTTTACATAAAAATAAAAAAACTTATTGTTTATTGATAAGTGAATTTTTTTAAATCAAAAGATTGACCATTCATAGAAAAATGTTCCCAGAATTCTCCATCGCAATATTGTGGAATTATTTTTTCATTGAACTTTACATAGTGTTGCTGTCTTTTGTTGCTGATTTAGTTACATAATTATATCATCACCAGAACTACTGATGCTTAATTTTTAATTTAATAATATAATTAAAGTTCTATTTTATTTCGTTTTAATCTAAATCCTTTTGATAAATGCTAGCATTTGACACAACAACATAAATTCAGATCTGAATTTTCAGATAACAACATGTTAACCAAAGAGAGAACACTTCGAAGCTACATTACTACAACACTGATCATTGAAAAAAGATACAAAAAAAAAATACCGCCCTGGACTTTTGATCTGATCATGTGAGGTTCATGAAAAATGTGGTTTACATTGAAAATTTAATCCGCAGAGTCGGGGATTTTTTACATTGTTTAAAGACTTACATAATAGGCTTTACGTTTTGTAAACGAAAGATCCAAAGGATCGAATTCCATCTAGAGGGGCAAGAGAGTGTACATAACTGGCGAGGGCTTAGCCAATTTGGATAGTCCACCCTTGCTAGCCCTTTGTCAGTTTCTACGTAAAACTTTATAGGGCCTCTTTGAAAACAGGCGGGCCTGTTTTCCATCCCCTCGAAATCAGTTGAACCGGACAGAGAATGAACAACAATGTTTCCTATATTTGGGACATTTTAGCAGTGTTTGCCTTAATTTTGGATTATGGAAAACAATTTTGTCGTCGAATTTATTACAGGTCTTTTTATCTTATATCAATATATCGTGGTTTGGTCTCAAAAAAACATTTGCAGCTGTCTTTTTCCGAAGCTTTTATCAAATTGCCCATATGATTTTTTACCCTACCCAAACAACACGTCCAAATACTTTGTGAAATTTTTTCCTCAGGTTTTAATTTAACTATTGTAAAAATCTTGTATTTTCTTTTTCTATTAAATACGTCGATAATGTTCTCATCAAACACTTCTTTCTTATGTAATTTACATTTTTCTAAATAAGTAACAACCTTGACTTTTGCTTCCAAGGTCTCCACGAATTTTTATGGCTATCACAATCAATGTTTTAATCCCAGGCACAAGTCAGCTGTTCGCCTAAGCACTCATGTATGTTTAATCTTCCCAACAGCAACAGCAGCTGTCCTAACCGGAATATACTACATAGTGAAGAGGTCATCAACAGCTCAAATATATATGTACCCACAATGACAGGTTCCATTTAAATGTGGAAACATACAATCAACTACTACCCTACTTACTGTCGTCAAAAGGAAATCAATAGGCACACACTGCCTGCTATACTTTGTCCCCTCTTATACATGGCTTAACTTTGCTTAACGCTCGGAGCAATTCAATTGTAATTTCTGGAAAATCTAAGCAAGAACCAAATAGAAACTGGAGAAACTAAAGAAAATCAACCGCTTCGCTCTTCTTGTTCTTCTCGTCAAAATATTCGAGAGGTGGTTTCTTTTGGTTCTATGCCAACTACCAACATGCGAATGAAGGCTATAAAAAAAATTATAAAAATTGAAACAATCAGCAGGTAGACAGAACGGATGGTTGGATGGATGGACAGATAGGTAGATTTTGATAAAACAAGAATGGCAAGACGATAAAGAATACAGGCAGCGGGATCAGGGTGCAGAGAAACAGAAGAAAAAAGAGATTTAAAAGCAAGGTGTATTGGTTATGTATGGCATATACGATATACCCCCAAAAACTCAGGTGCTATCTCAATCTCTACTCAAACATAAAAATTACTAAAGGAAGAAGAAGAATTTGAGTAAAGAAAATCAACTACCAGAAGGTTCAATGCTCTAATACTCTCCACTTAACCACACATACTAAAACTTTGCCATTAACCATACCTAGATGATGAAAACCCTGAGGAACCAAAACAAGTATCTGTTGGAACAGGGTTACCGTCCGTTACATGTAATCCGAATATTTCAATCGCTAAATGGGATTGCGATTATGTTGAAGTTGTTCACCAGGAAGGTTTATTATAATTTATGTTTGTATAACTTTATTAAAAATGAAACAAAATGGCGGATATATGTTTTATTAAATATTAAGCTGTCAGCAAATGCCCACATTTAAAAAATGTTCATTTTTCAATTATTCAATTTTATTTTACCATTACTACTAGAAAGTTTCCCCTCCCGCCTTAACAGGGGGAAATAGACCCCTCTCCCATACGATTTTTGTCTTGTCTCGACCAAAACTACATGCCTTAGCCTTTAGTCGCATCTTATGCCAAACACCCTTTGTATTCATGCTCAGTAAAATTTTAGGTTGCCCCGTCTCGAAAAGCACTCTAGTTCTTAATGAGGTTTTAAAAAGTTTTACATTTTTTTTGCCTTTAAATAATGTACTCTTTTGCCTCGGGAGACAAAAAAAAAGTAGCTTCATTTGAAATTCATTCTTGAAAGCTTCTTCTTACCAGTCCGATACACTTACAACTGAGCTAATTCACAATACAGTTTTAAGACGTTGAAAATTAATAAGTCTATATTTTAATTTTTCATCTTATTGCATGGTGGTTATAAAGTTTTTGCCCAGCAAGTTTTTATAACCAAGGGCATCACAACCTAAATTTCCATACCATTGTGTTTCGCCAGTAAAGCATAATTTTAAAACCTCATGGTAGGTAATCCATTTTTGATGTGTAAGGATCTATGCTGGCGGTAGAGTGAAAAAAAAAACGTGAACGTTCGTGTGCAACGTTACGGTGTGCAACGTTACGCTCTGCATACTAGGATGGGTGCGTTCAGTGAAAAAAATCTTAAGATCCCCTTCAAGCAAAAACAAGTCCGTTTTGGATCCGCGCACGTTGATGTTTACACATATTAACCGTGAGTCCCGGCACTCAGACATTTTTTTTTTAATCCTTTGGTCTCTTAACTTTTTCCCTTTAATTACCATCGCTATTTGGTAGAGTATTAGACAAATATTCGTGAGGGCAACCCTGTTTATATAGCCAACAGCAAGTTCGTGTGGTATGGAAGTAAAAAAAACTTTTCTCTTTCCTTATTTTTGTTATGAATTTTTTTTTTTCTCTGATGACGATGGATACTCAGGTTTTTACATCTTTACGCTATGCACATATGTAGGTAAAATTTGTTTTATTGAGAAATGAAAACACGTGCAATTTACTATATTTTTGGCAAGTGAAGCGACCTATGGCAGTGGCGTCGAATATGCACGGTCGCTGCAGGTAGGTATGTATCTATATCAGAAGCGAGACTTAAGCAATTTGTACAAAACAAAGGATATTTGAGTTGAAAATTCTTCAGATAGAAGTTGTAAAAGATAAAATTGAAAAGAATTCCTATTTTAACTGAACAAACACATTTGGAATAGAATTGATATTTTTTGTACCTACTCGAAAAGAGGAATAGGGGACAAATATGATGAATGTATACATGTATCTTATTGATGATGTTTTTGAGAAAATTTAATATTGGGTAGACAGGTAGGCTACACACACTACACACATTCTCCTACTTTCTTCGTTTTCTTCTGTGATGCATGGTATTCTACAAGGAATAATTCTAGTAATTTTTTACTAATGCAAATGGGATCCTAATTTGACAAAACATCATCAATCCCTTCGCAAACCGGTTGTAATTGCAAGGACAAAAGGATTGGTTTTCTAGGATGGTTGAAGGGTCATCAGCATTTTATATAACTGATTAAATTCGGCCAAGGTCACGCCATTATCATGAATGTCAGTGACCACTGATTTACTCCAATATTGAACTAGTTTTACTGATTCTTCAAATTAAAAGTATTAAAGTGTGTCTCTGTGTCGGTATTTCTTTTTTTGAACAAACACAGCATATTGAGTAGGAACAATGATCACATGTTAGGCAATTCGAAATGTTACTTCAGGCGTTGTGTAAGATCTCGTTAGTTATAGTAAACCCAGTTTTTGACCTACCCATCTTTGGGCATGTTAGATTAAGATCACAAATAAGGGCCCGTGTTATGTTTACTTCGTCTCATCTACTCGCCATGATAGTACGAGTAGTTGGTAGTAGTAGATTATCGTTTGGATCTACTCATGAGTAGTTCGCCACCTCCAAAGGAACACGGCTTTTGACAGGTGCGAACGCGCTTCTATTGTGCTGGTTGAACACAATAGAAGCGAGTAGTATGCCTGTTTGGTAACTTGAAATTTTCACCAAGTTTCGCAAATTCGAGGTTTTTTTTTTGTATGGGGTTTGACAGCAATTTGTGAAAAATTGTGAAAAATTTCACGTTTCCAAACAGAATCCATATATGTCACTTTTGCTTTCTTTTTTGCTCAAACTGACACTGTTTTAGGTGTGTTCAGCTGGAGATTATGGAGTTTATTAAAAAAAAAAAGACTTATGGCCGATTTCATAGTGCCCTTTTAACTATTTAACAGGCTTTTAAATCTTAAAATGATGTCTGTCATTTGTTTGTCATACAAAATACGTCAATTAAAAATTTAAAAGCCTGTTAAATATTTGTGAAACCGAACATTAGTATGATACAAGTTTTAAATTGTTTAAAATTTAAGAACATTTTAGTAAAGAGCTTTAAAGTTAGTTAATTGCTAACTAGTGACATGCTAACACCTTAACATAAGGGTGTTTAAAAATTTGCGTCATTATTTTTAAGTGATAACAACTGTCAAAATAAAACAACAAATAATAACAATCTAATGAAATGGAATTATCTTTTTGCTCTCCGAAAGTCCGAACAAAACCAGATGACTGTGACGTCATACAGCTAATGAGCATACCTTGTTTCCTTTTATCGTGCTTTTTGCGTACCTTTCAAATTTGAAACTGCTACGTAGTGCAGCTGCAGCTACACCATTGTGTTCAGCCAGTAAGTTGTTCTACCTAAAAAGCAAGTGCTGAAAATTCTGTTCTAAACTTTTCCAGACAGCAAAAAGTTATTTTCTATTCTAAACTGTTCCAAAAACCTATTACTGAGCAATCTGATATATGAATCTCAATCTCAGCTACATGAATTACATCCGCTTGCTCACTCTTTTTATGGAGCGAAATCTCATTTTCTCATTTTCTTGAACGTGCCTATTAATTTATCAAATAATTATAAAATTATTTCGAATTCTTTTCAACAAAGTAATCGATTTGTTTCCAAACCGAATCGATTTCTTTCTGTCAATTGAAAGGAATTCGTAAAAGAATCGATTTTTTTGTGTGTGTGTTAATTGACACTTGCAATTAATTGTTTTAAATTATGTAGAATCCGTTGCAACCAAAAATTCAATTTGTCTTCCCGAAATTTCCCGAATTTCAATTTGACATATTAGAAATTTAAAATCTTTCTCGAGTGTGTGCAAATCGGTGTGAAATCTTGCTAAAAATCCAAGATTTTTTTTTGACATAAAGGAATTGATTTTGTTTAGAAAAATATCGGAACAAAATCGATTCTGAAATTGTTGAATTAATCGAAACCAAAACCTCCCAATCTACTGAGCTCGGTCAATCTTCAGTATTTGTCCCAGAATGTTTCTGTGAGATACCACCATGCAGCTTTTTCTTTTTGTTAAGTGTATCAACGCACGCCGGGTACCTGTACATTTTCATTAAACTTATATGTCAACCTGTCGCGTGCATAATTTTCGGCACTAGAAAAAAGTTTCGACGCCATGCTAAAAAGAAACTCTCATCAGTTAGAATTCCAGGCCAATTCTTTCGTTTTTTTATCATCGTTTGATGGAAATCCCAAGTTATTTTTGTTTACACATGCAAAACTTATCGCAAGTAAACACAGATTATACCTACGCTTTTAATTGAAATTGAGCATATTTTAATCATTATGAATGAAAAATTAATATTTTCAAGGCCTGCAAACAAAAACCTCACACCAAAACTAATTTCAAACACAAATAAAAAAAATTAACATCGATAAAAATAAATCTATTTGGATTACTCACCAAATTTAACAAATTCCTCGAGTGTTCTGCCACCGGCAATGAGCCAACGTATCCAGTCCATCTTATCGGTATTGTCAATGGGCTCCTTGGGACTGAACAGATGATACATAATCGCATCCAAATCGGGCGTAGGTCCGTTGCGACAACATTCCACATTGACCAATGCTCCGATTTCGTGTTGACGTTTGTACAGCGATGCCGAGCGAATCATGTTTGCGATTCTGTCCGATTCACCACGACTGGTGCTCGGAACAGGTGTTGCAATCGAAGAGAAGGAAGCTGCTCCCGAAGACGACGAGGGTGCTGACGATGATGCAGCCGACGATGATGGCATTGATCTTGCCATTGGACTGTCTTCTTGATTTGCTGCTGCTGAATTATGAACATCTCCCTCGTCACCCGCTGAATCGTTTGAATCCATTATGGGATATTTTTTAAAATCCACAAAATTAGATGCAGATTTTCTTTTTTTTTTCAAGAGGTTCGCGCGTACCTCAAATCACAGGTGTTACTGCAATTTTTTTTTGACTTGACAAAGCACTTGTTCTTTTTCTATTAATTTACAATTTGCACAATTTATTTAGCAAAATAACAAATTTTATTATTTTTCTCTTGCTTTTCTTCGTTTTGACATACAATGGATAGAAATTGATGGTAACACTGGCAACACATTTCTTGGTTGTTTCTTTTTTTCTTGCACTGCTGCTCTTTGCTGCCTTTTTTGTATCTTTTTCGATAGAAATTCCTTTGCACTTTTCGTTTTTACGATTACGCACTGAAGTGGGATTCACATTTTTTTTTATTAATTCGCGCACCACATTGCAATGGATTTTGATGTAACAATTAATTGAAAATTTAAATTTAGTTGTAACAACAACAACGCAAAAACTTAATAAACGAACCGACCCGACCAACTATGGTGAAAAATGACGACAGACTAGCTGAACTGTAGCATAGCAAAGGAGAAGTGAGAAGAACCGACAGAGGAGCTAAAAAAGGAAAACACGCATCAAAAATTATCTGTCATCTTCATTCGCTTTGGCTGGCACTGGCTATCTCCGTCCTTTTCAACGTTTTTTTTTCAATGCAAAATGAAAACTTATTATCGATGAATTTATCTTTATAACGATATTAGTTTGGTTAAAAATTATTACAGGGTTTTCACAATAACTGAGAATTTGCTCCTGGAGATATTTTGTTAGTTAAGTTTTTCACTGCGTGAGATTCACGTTTTCTTTACACGGAGTATTTTTTTGTGTGGTGGATAAAAGTGCAGTGGGGAGTATTTTTTTTTTATCGAAGACAGTTTTTGATAGCAGGGATGTTCAAGAGGAAAACCAGGTGACTTTTTTTTTTGTTACTTGTCAAAGTACGAATGACATTGTGAAGAAGAATTCAATGACATGAGGTGAATTTAACACTTTAGATGTGTTCATTTTTATGAAATTTGACGGCCTTTTGGATAGAACACGGAAAGAAAAGGTGAACACACCTTGGGTGCGTTTGGATACGTTAAATTTCTTACAAATTTATGAAAAACACAGTTTTACGAAACTTGATGGATCTTGATTAATACTGAAGTATGTTTGCCCTCCAAAACCCATTTGCTAACAGTAACCATATTTTTATATCGCTTATGATCAATAAAGATCATCCCATGAAAGGTAAACGGTAATGATCAGAATGATAACAGCATTATAAACCCATCTCTTTTTTCCTTGTTTTTTTCGTGCATATTTTTGTTTCATCCATGATCCGTATTGTTGCCGTATATCCTTTTTTTCACTTTTTTTGTGCCAGATTATAATTTCTACTAAATAGTATCGCCTGTGGTCGAAATTCGACCATCTCTGATTTATTTTTTTTTTTTTTTGTTAAGGCCAGGCGTGCACATGCAACTAAACAGTATGGTTTCGATTTTGAGCACTCGGGATTATAAATATTTATGAGAGTCCGCCGGTTTATGTTCGCGGACTCTCATATAATCCCATAGTGCTCAAAATCGCAACCAAACAGTGTTCCCAGATTGGTGGTTTTTCCCACCAAAATGGGGGGAAAAATGTCTTTGGTGGGAATAATGGTGGGAAAAAATTGATGGTGGGATTTATGGTGGGAAAATATTTGAAATGCTTTTTTATGTAGGGAAAATATTATTTTTAACATAACCGAAACTTTTTTTTTTTCTTACTTAAAATTCATAACTCAAAAAAAAAACTATTTGGCCGAACCACCAATGACACAGAAAATGTCTCAATAAGAGAGGAACAATTTTTCGTTCTTCTTTCGCCTCACAAAAAATAATGGGGCATATTCATAGTCACTTTTAAACTCCAGTTTATCTTAGACTGGGGTTAATTCAATCTTATTTAGATAGGATAAACCCAGGTCTTAGATAAACTGGAGTTTAAAAGTGACTATGAATATGCCCCAATATGTTTACAGTTTTCTGTTGCAATAGCGATCTTCTTTCTCGGCTAGTATTTGCATTTGCACCCTCGTTTTGGCACTTTTAAGTCTTCCCTTCTCCAATGCTTCAGTCGAGAGAGCGTTCTCAGTTGTTTAAATAGTAAAAAATAAACTCAGGAATCGACTTAGTATCGATACAGCAGATTCAGTTTTACGAGTTCGCTATAGCCTAGGAACTAAAGGCTGCATCGGTTTCGAACCTTCAATGGCAATGCTGTCTAAATTCACTTCAGAGAACCTCTTTGTTTCGCATGACAGTAACCATGATGATGAAAACGAAGAAACTCTTGAGGCATTTGCCTATGAATTAAACGTCAATAACAATTTGTAAATATGTGAATAATGTACATAAATACAAAATCATTTTACTTATTTATACTTTTAAGTAAATTTTTTAAATCCAATATTTTGAAGTCTTTTTTATTTATTTTTTTTACAAAAAATATCTTTATTTTTTTTATGACAAAACTCAAAATATGTGTTCCTAGCTTTTTATTGAAATAAGATTTTTTTTTATATTAAAAATGTGAAAATGTACGAAAGTACAAATTTTACCTATAAGATTTGACTTAAAATACTGAATTCTTACAATGAAATCTAAGAAGTTTTTTTTTAATAAATATGAAGTGAAATTAATTTTTATTTATTTAGAAAATAAAAAAAAAAATTTTAGAGTGTGTTTTGTTTATTCGGGAGCTTTTTTCTTAAAGGAGAAGTTCACATCTCACATTTAATTTTTTTTTTTGTTTAATATCTAGGAAAGGATTGTGGCAGAGAAGTATGGTGGTTTTTTTTTTCTTCCAGTACAAAAACAGTGGGATTTTTTTTCAAATACGGTGGGATTTTAAAAATCTCATCTGGCATCAGTGACCAAACTGTTTAGTTGCATGTGCGCACCTGGCCTTAGTAGTCGACAGATTCACATAATCTCTTCTGATGGCACTTCTAATTAATATTAGCTTTCAAATGGTATATTTTTTATTATCGGGCGTTCGGTTTAAGTAATTTAAAAGGGAGTACAACAAAATTGTTAACGTAGAAAAGATAGAATAGAATAGATTTTATTGAGACTTCTTATAGACTATTACAGAGTTTGTCTTATTCTAACGAAAAGCTACATATGTTTGTTCAAAAGAGCCTGTAACGTATGGCCTTCTTTTTCAGATTACTTTATTGATAAGCCTCGTGACTGAAAATTGTTATATAAGATTATATAGTGAGACTACTTTTGCTCATAAGTATTATTGAATCGCTTGAGACGGAAGGTCACAATTTGTTAACGTATTAATATATAGATTTGACGATTCACGAATAGGTACAAATAAAAGATGGTTCTGACGTCTTTGTACTTTTGCTCACTCCCACCTCATGGTGCGAAAGAGAATGCCAGGACACAAACTTCATTCTTGTAAAAATAAATCAATAAAGTTTAAACAAAATAACATACAAAACAATTGATTTATATACAACATTATTTGTTAAATTCAATTGATTATGTCCTTGAAAAATCTGTAAAATACATAGCAAAAAATGAAAATGTTCCTCACGTCACGTACTTTTTTTCAATTTTTCGAACTCATGGCGTGACGAGACGACGAGAAACGCTTTATTGTGTATACTCTGGTATACTCTCATTGCTTGAAAATGGTTTGACAACTATGAGTCCTCGTCACGCTCACGTCTCGTTTCCTCGTCGCATTGTGATTTGTGAATCAGGCTTGAGGTTGACAAATTGCAGAGTTTCCGCTCATTCTTCATTGTATACTTTTCCTTATTGTTCGAGTGCATTTTCTTTTCATTCGTCATCCTCACTCAGATAACTTCGCAGAGAAATGATATTTTCCCACTATTTTGCAATTAGAAGGTAACCAAAAGAGAAACGAAGATTAAAAATCGCTGTAAGATCTGTCATCAGATGCCTTTTTCCAAAAAAAAGCCTCACCTAATTTTTTTTTAAATAAATCACAAATATGATTTAAATAACAAAATAATCCTCTATTAAAAAAAACTTAAAGATATCACAATAAACATTTAAAAAGGAATATTAATTAAATCAGTCATTTAAGTTACAAAGGTACTTTTGGAGTAGGTACAAAATATATGCATCGTCCACTTCCTTAAAATCATACATATTTTTTGAAACAAAGATACATAATGTATGTGGGTTTGCTTAAATTCAAGATCAAAGCAATTTTTATTTTTGAAAATCGTTTTCTGTCTTAAGCCTATTCCTCAGCTTTGTTTTATTTAAATTAATGCATGAAAAAATCCTTTCAACCGTCGTCGCCTAGGAATGCGGCAAGCATAGAATACGGTTTATTAATTTTTCAAGAAAAGGAAACATATTGAAATGCCTTTCTCCAAAACTGGGAAATATTGGAGAAGTCGGTAGTAGTCGGTAACAGCAATGATTGCAGCCACTTTTCCTCCTAAGTATATCTCTTCTAACGGCAACAAATTTTTTTTACTACCATATTTTATAGTATCTAACTACTTTAAAAAATGTTTTTATAAAAACTGGCCATTTTTTTTTAGATAACATGAATTTTTCTATCCTCACTTTGCATTTCTGTATTTATTAAAATAAATTATGGTAAGATATACGATCAAAATTCCAAATAAATGAAAAAAAGCCTTTTTGGACAAAAAAAAAGCCTCAAAGCCTCAGGCGGTGAAAAAAGGCCTAAAAGACATGCAAAAGCCTCATGTCTGATTCACAATGCGACGAGGAAACGGGACGTTTTTTACGACAAAAATCCATTTTTGTAAAAAAAAATCAGTAAAATATAAACAAAATAATTTACAAAACAATAGATTTAAGGATCTCCCAAACCAACGCAAAACATTCGGCGCGACAACGAAACTTCCGCCTGTCTTAATTTATTTACATGGAGATTTATGGGAGCAGCCCCACTGGCGCGATGCGAATCTTCGAACATTATTCAGTCGTCGCATATTCGCGCGAATGTTTCGCTTTGGTTTGGGGCAGCCTTTATCAATAACTTTATTTGTTAGACACAATTTGATAATCCAGGTATGCTTTCATTGTTTGAAATTGGTTTGACAACTACAACGAGTTTTCGTCACGGTCACGTCTCGTTTCCTCGCCACATTGTGAATTAGGCTTCAGTTGGCATCGCTGGCTGTCATACAAAATATTCTTTCAAAGTTGATTTATTTTGTAGTTTGAAAAATATTCAGTAGGTGGCTCTCTACGAAGCGTGGCAGGGTTCAGCTCGTATAAAATAAAACAAATCAATGAATTTATAGAATTGAAAAAAGAATAAAGGCTCTCCCAAACCAACGCGAAACATTCGGCGCGACAACGAAACTTCCGCCTGTCTTAATTTATTTACATGGAGATTTAATGAGAGCACCCACACTGGCGCGATGCGAATCTTCGAACATTTTTCAGTCGTCGGATATTCGCGCGAATGTTTCGCGTTGGTTTGGGGCAGCCTTTAAGATTGTTTCAATTACAGATTATACATATTACAGGTCATCATTAGCGTTTTCATTTTTGTTCAGTTCTACGCATCTGTGAAAATGGCGGATCCAGTAGTGCCCCTTCATGTGAAGTTTGTGGCGGCATTCGACCGTATATAGCTATGTTTAATTTCTGACACTTTCAATTAATTTTGGTGTTATATTATTCATACATACTCTTTTTTTATGTAAAACACCATACTTTTGTTCATCAAATTTTTTGTAACAGTTATTTCAGGGTTAATATTCAGACAAACCATCGGCATCGCTTTGACTGCTGTGCGTTTCATAAGAAAATTCTCCAAATATTTAGCTATTTCCGATGCTGTGGTCTTCGTATTACATTTTTGAGGTGTTAATCTCTTAAATTATAAAATATCTTAGTTTTCAATTTAAATGGCGCCCAACGTGACACTAACAAAAAACAATAAAGGGCATTATGTGCAATTAAATCATTTTTACTTTTAGCATTCAGCCAATAAACAGATTGAAAAAAAGCATTTAGTTTATTACAATAAATAAAAAGTCTTTATTATCTTTCTCTTGAATTAGTCAATTTGATTTCCACACATAATGTAGTTGCATCGGCAACACTGAATTGCATAAATATATTAAAATATATATATACATATATTGTTTATCTTTTTTCCATATAAAAACATCTCCGAGTTATTGCATTTCATTCATATTAAAATAGATATTTTCTTGCAAAGCTGTTTTGATTTGTTAGTTGTTTTTTTTTCTTTTGTTTATAAAAAAGAGATATTTAGTTGGTGTTTTCTATTTCAGTCGTAGTGTGTTAGAAAATCTGGTGGAACAAAGCTACGCTTAATATCCACTTTGAACATATTGCACCATCTAGCGATCTAAAAATGCAAAATAAAAAAATTAATAAAAACCCACATTACAATAAATAAGGCATTCTTACTTGATTTTCATCGATATTGTCACAAAAACTTAAATCTAGTAATTTCAATTTTTTGCACTTTTGGAGTATTCTAAAGGGAAATCGAAAAAATCAAATATAAAAGCAAGTTAAGTAGGTAATCAGAGATAAATATACTCATAACACCGCTCAGTGGAAATGCCCAGCACTCCCATAAGATCTAGCTGTTCAAGATTTGGGCACAAATTGGCAATATTTTCGACATCACGATCTGTAATGCCTCGAATTGCAGCCAAAAAGAGTTTCTTAAGCTTCGGACAACCAATGAGTAGGTTTTTGAGGCTTTCGCCTGGCAATGGTTCTTCTCTTAAGCTTAAAAAAGAGAAGGTTATTTTTTAGGCTGAAATTCAATCAAATCTATTTTGTTTCTAATTCCGCAAACCTACCACCAACCGAAGTCGACTTCCTCCAGATCATGGCACAAGGACAATGCTTGGAGACCCTTGAAAGAGAGTGAATGAGACTTCCACATGTCGAGTGATATCAATTTCTGATTGTATTTTGCTATTTGTATTGCAACATCGTCCATGTTCACTCCAATACCACAAAATGCTGGCGAAATAATAGCAATTTATTATTGACAAATATAATTACTAATAATTAATTAGGGTAACACCAACCCAAATTAAGATGTTTAAGTTTTCGATTGCTTTCGAGCATAGTTAGCAACAAATCAGGTTCGATGACGGTGCGGAAAAGATCGAGTCGCTCCAAGTTTTTTAGATTGGCCAAACAGGAAAAATTTAGTATGGGCGGATCTATAGAATAGTTTCTAAGAGAGAGTTCTGAAAATATAAGAAAAACAAATAAAAAAATTAGAACGATTAAAAAAGCATGTAAATACTTAATAGCCACGTTTTATTATCTAAGGATCCGGATCGAGGTTATTTTTTGTGGGGATATTTCAAAGATTCAAAAATTAGTTTAAACTCTGACGGATAGAGGACTTTTTTAATTTTGGAAATGGAGTCGATAGCATAAAGAAAAAAGACAAGAAATACATGAAAAATAAACAAACATAAGGAAAAAAAAAGAGATGGCTATACAACACTATGGGTACTTAGGGGATATATAATATGGAGCGCTCGTTTCTATCCCTAATGCATTGCATTGTAGTGCCTGAAGCCATGATAGGGGGCACTGTCACTGTAAGTCATAATTTGCTTATTTTCTCTCTAAATTGTCTTACTTTGAAGTAATTATTGAAATTAATTAGCGTTTGTTTATTATTTTAAAGATATTGAAATTTTCTTTTTTAGTTTTTTTCTCCAATGTGCAGAAAACTGAGTGCCTTTAACTTTCCGAAGCTTGAACAGCGACCCCTATGAAAGCTTCGCATTCGAATAAAAACAAGCACTCCATATATTATATTATCCTCTCAGTATGGGTTATTTATGGTTAGCCCATTTAAGGTCGATATAATCTAATTGGATTGGACAAGACTAGGGAAAAGGCAATTTATAAGTTATAACAGTTTTTCGCCATTCTCGTTTGCGAAAATGGAAAGAAAAACTCTGGATGCCAGAAGTATATAGTATATACAAATATGTAATGTCGAAGCTGCAGTATAAACACCACATAACAGCTAGGAGTCAAGCATCGATTTCATCGTTAGTCGCATCGCTGTTTAAATCGTCTGTCGAAGCTCCAACATAAACACACACTAAGGCAACATCGTAGTAAAAGCTCTGCCGGGGCTCAACTATATATTTCGATTCGATTCTACACTAATATAATTTTCGAATTCGCGAAACATAACCCTTTAATTTTATGGCAAGCAAGTTGGCAGTTCTTTGAATTGATCATAGTTTCATACAAAATTTCAAAGGATCATCGAAACAACTTTTGAATAGCTTCCAAATAAGATTTTTTTGGACACAGACCGCGACGACGACAAATCTAGATTTCGAAGTAGATCAAAAAATTTCCTCCACCTGAACTGAACGAAGTGGATCGGAGCTATGACTAAACTCAAGTCCAATAAACACCTGGGAACTTTCATGCGACTGCTATAAGATTTGTTTTTAAAGAATAGCGCCTACATCGCACCCGCTGCTCTGATGATATTGGTACACACGGAAGAACAAAGCTTGTGGCGCTTTTGTCAGTCTACAGTCAACTATATGGTTCAGTTAAAACTCCATTAATGTATGTATGTCAATTTTTTTCCAAATTATGATACCCAAATCTAAGTTCTTTAAAAGAAAATCCCCCCCCCCCCCCCATAAGTCCTATGTTTCTTATATTTTACAAAAACTCCCTACATTCAAGCATTTTTAAATTCGTTTCGTAGGGAAATAGGTTTTGATCCAACCTTCCTGCTCTAGACTTTTGATGCATCTTATGCAAAGCACCCTGTAAACTCATCTAAAAATGACACTCGGACTCAGAACCGACGCCTTGGAAAGAACGTCAACATAGACAGTGTGTAATAAAATAGTAAGGGACTTTGTCTACTGAGGTTCCACTGCTTACTTATGTGTAAATCTGCCATTAAATCGTGATTTGAAAGATCAATCGAAAAAACAGACTTTTTTGGTTGTTCCGAAAACTACATTAGATAATAATACCAGCGTGTGGAGAATTTTCTCTTTCAAACAATTGACACTTCTCATCCTATTATTGCCTAATGGTATTTACCTTGTCAAAGGAGGATAAAGATGATTGTGGTTGTTTTAAAGATTGTCAAAATAATATATTATCCTACTTACCTTTCAGACTATCACAGACAATGCCAACCGTTTCAATGCAACTAGCATTTAGAAATCTACACGAGTTAAGTCTTAAATGGGTTAGATTATCACCACGTTGTTGAATAAACCTTAAATTGTAGTTAAAGCAAATTTTAAAATATAACATACATACATATATTTATATGGGATTACTTACTTTTTAAACTCAGTTGGTGATATTGAATTAAATAACCCACACCATGATATATCAAGTTTTTTCATTAAAGTTGATCTCTTGGCTAAGGTGCAAAGCAGTTCTGATGTAGCCAAATGCCAATATGGTTTTAAATTCAATTCGCTGTACAGTAATGGATGTGTAGATACGTCATAGAGGAATTTCGAAACTTGACCCACACGAAACAATGAAATCAAGTCCAAATGCGAGAAAATGTTAAGTAAAATTTCAAACTGAAAAAAAAAACAAAGTATTATAAACAATATTTCAAATAAATATTTGGTCATTATATGTTTGTTTTTATTTGATAAAATAATATCTTACAGGCATATCATTCAGTCCAAGTTTAACTGTTTGTTGATCTCGTGAATCACCATCTCCCACCGAAATCATGGCTGTTTCTTCAATAAATTTCTCTAGATCATTTTTTAAAAAGTCCATAAGGCTTTGCGGGTTTTCTGTGAAATTTGGTCGAAATTTCATGCTTTCTAGTTTGCGAACAATGCGACCTTTTCGATGACGTGTCTTACAAAAGTTAATGATGTCTTGGTTGTTGTAGACACTTGATTTTTTACCTACTAAAACTACGCCATCGATTTCGGTGAAATAGTGTAAGAGGCTGTGATTGAATTCCAGTCTTATAGTGCTAGAAGGGAAGGAAGTATGTAGAGAAAAATATAACTAAATTAAATTGAGTCTTTTATTTTATTTAATTACTTTGTAGGCAGCAGTATTTTTTTCAGCGGTGGGGAGAATCGACTTGAGCTTATATTCGCATAGGCTTTGGGAGCTACCTCCCAAAGACAAATCCATTTTTCAGCAGCTGTGTGAGCCCAAATACGAACAATCGCGCCCGGGTTATAGGTTTCGAAAATAACCAATTCTTCAGGAATAACGTATTGTTCAAAGCTTATTACTGCAAAGGAAGATAAAATCAATATATTCAAATTAATAACTTGTTTCAACTAAGCAATAAGGATTTATTTACGAAAGCCGTCATATTTAGTGGAGAAAGTTTGAAAAGTCTAGTCGATTGGTCTACGCATAATTTATAATATGTATTAAGTCAAACGTTGTTAGTGGCTTGAATCAAATTTGGTGACGGCAACACACAACATCCGATTAATTTGAGGCAAAGAGGAGTATCACGCTGCGCTTTAGGTCTGGGGATCGAATCCCAGCCTATATGCCACCTAAAAAGCAGAAATGCTTTTTTTCAAGCCTACAACCTCTTGCGAGGAATTGACAAATTCTAAAAGAGTATATCTTGTATTGAAAAAGTGCTTCTCTCTTTAGCCGTTCAGATTTGGATTGAAAATTGTAGGCCCCATACATTCCTGCTGGTAACACGCGCCCAGGAATGGTTGAGAATTTTGTTTTTTGTTTAATGCATTCAATGTTGCGATTTGCTGTTTCAAAATATCGAACCATTAAAATGACCTGTTCAAGGCTAATGATTAAAACTGCCATATATTTAGATTTTTTTCGTAAAGCCATTAAATGTTACGGTTACAACTACTTTGTTTACAAAATAAAACAAACGTCAATATTAGAAGCCTTCAAATCAATAACTATACGAACAACTTACCAATGAAATCATGCGCCGGTATACTGGGTAAATTCTGTGGCTTAATCTCTTCCACCCTTGACGGAGCCATATCCCACCACTTGCCATATGTCCGCTAAAGAAAACGAAAGTATACAATCAAAAAGCTATAAGCAATGCTTTAACATAATACCCAGCGAAGAGAACGAGGTTTGACATTGTTTACATTGTCTTACCATGTGAATTGCAGGTAAGATATTGCATTTGTTGGTTTTCCCTCGCAGGGCAAACTTACTTACTTACCATGGCAAACGTTTCGGGGAAATCTCCATAGTCTGGAAATTTCGATGGACGCCCGGTTATATTTAGCGCTGTATAAGAAATACTGTAATCACTTCCGTATTGCGAACTGAAGTCAATAACCGCCTGGGCATATTGATTGACCTGTACATCGGAGTAGTAGCTGGTCTTGTAATCTGTGGCATCATAGATCTCATCGTAGATTGAAGATGCACTTCCAGCTGTGAAGTCATTCACCAATGGTTCGAACGGTTCTTCTTCAGAGGTAGACATTGGATGTATAAGGATAGTTAAACGCGAACAAAAACTGTAGCAATAAGTTGTACAAGTCACTAAATGGTTCCTCTTTGTCTTAAAAACAGTCCTTTTCCTTGCATTTGTGGGGCTGGATTTTCTCAAACGAAAAAGTTGTGGCACAACAAAAGCCTTTTGCTAAGCAACACAAACTAACAATTTTTTTCTTTTGCTGGATGAATAACAAAACTAAAAGCTCCAAAGAGCATTAATTAAATTATGGCAAAGTGCATACTAAACTTTGTATACACAGATGTGTTTCTGGATTCTGATTAAAATTTTTTTGTTTTTGTTTGTTTTTCTTTTTATTTTTTGACCTTTTTCAAGGATATTCATGGACTCAAGACAATGGAACTATGACCTGGGGAGAACAATGGATGATATCCTTTAACCTTCAATTTCAATCCTGCAATTTTATTAATTTTTGTTCTTTTGTGTATATTTTGGTAATTTTTGGTGGTGTATACTTTAAAAATTCTTTTTTTTTATAGCTTGTCAGTTTTTGACAGTGACATTCAAAGTTCAGGTGATAAGAATGATTGTACTAGTTCTACATGGGTCTGTTTGGCAATGTGAAATTTTTCACAAATTTTCGCAATTTTTATAGGAAAAAAAAAAACAGTTTCCAGTCAATAGGCATGTTTTTTTTGCAAGTCCATATGGATTTGTCGAAAAAAACAACATGGGAACTAATAATTTTACACGTAAATACAACAACAACTTAAATCCATATGGACTTAGCTAAGTCCAGATAATTATCGGGACTTACGTACTGTAAGTAAGATGTTCCTAAGTCCCGGTGTAGTTTTTTTTGGACAAATCCATATGGAATTGCAAAAAAACACGCCTAATATAGCAACAACTAATAACTAATTTCAGCTTTCAAGTAACACACACAAAATCACACAAACAAAATCCATTCACTTAACGAATTCCTTTCAATTGACAGAAAAAAATCGATTCGATTTAGAAAAAAATTGGTTTATATTAGACAAAATTCTATTTCTTGGTTGAAAGGAATAGGACTAATAAACTAATGTAGACGGTTAATAAAACCCTTTTATATGAGCTTGAAGCCAGCTTCGACTCTTTGTAAATCTGCATTATGTTTAAATGAGCTTGATCTGATAACGAGGTATATAGAATACATGGTGTGATATTGCGCATGATGTTATCCTATCTCTCTCATGCAAATTGTCACCGAGTGACGTAGTTCCCCTTCACATTTGTTCTCATTCCCCTACTTAATTTTCTTACGAAATAAATAAAATTTCGTATTTTTATCCTCAGTGGCTTCTGGATCACGTTAACTACCTAATAAACGCCCACTCTGCTCTCCTCTTTCCTGTAAGTAGCGCTACTTGAAACTGTCATGTACTAAATTAACGTGTTTTTTTGCAAGCGCGTACATATAAGCTGTTTTTTATTGGTTATTTATAGCTAGCGCAATAATCAAGTACAAATAAAACGCTTTGGCTGTGTTAATAAAACGCTTTAGCAACTTTAGGCTGTGTTCGCTAAAATATCATAGTTCACATCCATTTTGTCTCCACCAAAGTACAAATATCATAGATCACATCCATTTTGTGAGTAAAAAACAACATTAAGTTTCAAGTCATGAATACTTTTCAAGAGCGCCATCTTCATCTTCAAAGTTCTAACTATGTATAACCACTTTTATATCCACTCTTTTACTGGATAAATTATCGACACTCTTTGTTTTTGTTTGTCAAGGGAAATTTAACTGCGCTGGCTATAAAATTACCAATAAAACACGCCTAAAATAAGGAAATCTTGTTTCCATACAAACTATCGATAGCCGTGTTTTGATGCAAGCCCGGGGGAAATTGGTCGAACAAAACGACGACGGGGCTTAGCATATATCTGCAGCTCGAATAAAACATCTCTTTTTTTCTAAATATATATTTTATTAACTAGTTAATTTATTTAAGCAATATTTAAAAATGTACAAATAAATTTTATATTTTTTTTGTATGGCTTAAGCTAAAATTACATAAAACCTACAAATTATGTTACCTAAAGGTTAATTTTGTTCATTTATTTCATTTCATATATACTATAAGATTTATATGCGTAAATTGAGAAGTTTCGAGTCATTTCTGTTGTGTTTTTGCTCTATAATTTCTATGTATGTAATTAATAAAAAAAAAATTAAATTTGTATTATTTTTTTTAAATTTAATTGAAATTTGCAACTTTTTGCGAAACTTGGTGAAAATTAAAGTATTGTGGTGCAGGTTCTTCATTTTCTGATGGCTAAACATGGCCAAGTTGATAAAATCTAATTCATTTGGAGCAGAAAGAAGGAAATTTGAACACGATTTTTTAACAAAAAGTCAATAGGCTTAACTATTTATCTCTTTTCTATAATAATTTAAATATATCCAACGGCAAAAATAATAATAATTGATAGCTGTTTTTAAATTTTCTTGCATCGCTTTTGAATATATTGCGCTACGATTATTTGACAGTTCTCTTAATGTTTCCAACTTCACTTCAACTTTAAGCGTTACCTTCTGAAAATGTTTGCAAACTCATTAATTGCAGAGATACAATTTACTGTTTAGATACAAAATGATACGCTCTAATAAGACTGTCCCGTTGGTCGTATGGGATGGAAAATAATATTTTTTAATGTGCAGAGTGAAAAAAACATTTTTCGTTAACTTAAAACTAATTGAAAATGATTAAAAATTTTGGTTAAAACCAATTAGCCATTTTTTTTTAAATTATACAAAAATAATAATTCCAAACACGCTTGTGCTAAACTAAACCTTAATATTAAAACAATTTTATGATTTAATAGAAAAGAATATAAAGAACAAAAAATTAACATTATTTCGAATAGTAAGAAATTAGAAATTATTTTCTTGAAAATAAAGTATAAATGTTATTTTAGGCACATGCATCAACAATAATTATTATACATATATTTCTTAATTTATTTATTTTTGTTAGTTTAATTATCACAACCAACATTTAAAAACATTTCTAAAATAAGTATATTTTGTAGTTTAACTTTTAGCTAGTTTTTTTTTTTTTGTCTGTAATAAATAATATTGCTATTTTAATTTTTGTTTTTATATTTGAAAATTATAAACTAGTATTAGCAGTTGTGACATTTAACCAATCCAACTTCGTCACAGTTCATGCATTTGAGTGCAACAAATTCAGCTGTAAAATGATTTCGATGGACAGACTTCTTGGAACCATTGCAAGATGGACAAGGTAGAAGACGATAGCCACCGCAGGTTTGACATGTGTATGTAGATGAAATTGACTGAAATAAAAAATGTTTATTCTTAAGACAAATAAGCACAATTATAAAAATTGATTATAAATACCTTGTAGGGTTTCAAAAGCTGGCGAAGTTCTCCAGATTCATTCAAACGTTCAACGTGATCTGCATCCTTTAAATAGAAATAAGGAAACAACAGTATTAAAAACTAGGTCTATATTTTATATTAGTTTTTTTTTTTTATCATAAACAAACAAAATAAAATAATATTTTTTCAATAAATCAAATGACATAAATAAAATAAGATTAAGATGAATGAATCGTTAAAATTACAAAGCTCGTAAATTGTAAGGATTACTTAAGGAGAAATAGAACTAGTTAGATGATTTCGTGTAGTTTCACTTAATAAAGAATCTTTGTACTTGTAGGCCGAGATTTGGCAACGGATTTTTAGACCTCATTGGTATATAGATGATCATTTTGTGACATACAGATTTATGGCCATCAAATACATAAAACTCCAGTGTTACACTCCGGTTCAGATGCTTAGGGCCTATTTATTAAAAATAATTTTAAGGACCTAATCGACATACTGCTGTTTCACGGTCATAAATCTTTCTATGGCCAAAGTTTCAATTTATTCAAGTCCTTTAGGGTCAGTTGTATAATATCTACATTTCTTCTATATAAATAAAAATGTAAATGTTGGTTTGTTCCTAATCCCTAATCTCTGAAAGTTCTTAACTGAAATTGAAATTTGAAATTTTGGCACACCATTGCATTCGAATGCGCGCGTGTTTATACATATGTACTTCTTTTTAGAAAAAAAAGCGGGATATGTTGGGCATAAAAACAACACCCTATACCTATACTGATATATAAGCAATACAGGAACTATATTTATCAGAAAAATTTCTCAGTTTTATTGTCAAAAAAATGAGGAAAAAAAATATTATAAGAGAGCTGACAGCAAATTTTGGGTGGAAATATAACTTTTTAAGCGAACCTAACCGGATTTTTGTGGTTAATTGTGGTGTCGATTTTGTGCTATGCATAAGAGGACTTCGCTCATATGTGAACCTTCATGACATGGGATCTTTCTGCAGACTGAATATATATTACCATCAAACAGAAGTATGAAGTGAGGTATAATTTCGTATTTGCAATCAAAATATAAGATCCCTGAAAGTTCTTCATAGATTGCTTTGGAATTTTGACTCAACGCAACGTTGTATTTGCATTCGCACCCGTTTTTCTGTAGGTCTTAGAAACAGCACCATCTGTTGGACGTAAAAGAAAAGCACTCTTTACTGATATCTCAGAAATCTCAATTAAAAGCGGAACAGGATTCCTCAATTTACTTAATCTCTTTCTGGCAGAGCATTATCCGAAATCTCATTTTTGAATTTTGATTTAGTTATTTCGTGATATTCGTGAGCGGAAGAAGCATTGCTCTGAAATGTAATGGAGACAAAAAAGGTATGTACATAATATGTGTTGTGCCACCGGAAAAATTAAACTGGTTCATTCTTGGGGTTTGCAAAACGTCGCTTATTTATTTGTTTTCTTAAGAAAAACAATTTTAATTAAAAAAATTGTAAATGATGGATTCTTATGGACTGTTCCATTGGTAAAATAAATCAATTTATTTTAATTTTGGTCCGTTAAAATGCCGATTTTGGCCGTTTTTACCTTTTCATATACTAAAACCAAAATAATTTACAGCAGTCAGTTTCCAAGGCGTTTTTTGATTTGGTTAGTTTATTTCGGTTGTGAAAATTGTGCCCAAAATACCTTTGTAAGAAATAATCGTTCAAAACAAAATGAAGCGTTTTTAAATGAACCGTTAACTTCTTCCATCTCATTTTTTTCTTCTAAAATGCATCAAGGGATGAAGATTTTTTGAAATATTGACACAGAATCGTATTCCATTCGCCACGCAAAAAAAAAAAACAATTTTTAAATTGAAATCTGAATATTCTTCCTTCAAATTTCAGCCTGTGAGTTGTGCATAGGTCTGGTCCTTCACAGTGTTCCGTACTAGCTAATCTGAATGAAAAGCTCGCCACTATATTTGCCTTCTTCTTTTACTCTCAGAATAACATTTTGCTGAACTTTAATTTCTATCCTCAGAAATTGCTTGAACAGAAAATCACAAATAGGGGAAAGGATCGAGAGGACTCTTTTTCTGTGTAAAATAATTTTTTGAGTACAGCTAAGCAAAATTGTATGGCAAATATTGTTATATTTCCTCCTTCAAAAAGCATCTTCGGTGAATGTTCAAAGCTAGGAACCAACTAAAAAATCAACCATTGCGTATCATACAAAACGAAGTATTGCTAAAGTTAAATTTACGCCCAGCGAAGCGAGCGGTTAACAGCTAGTTATATATATGATTCTAATATTTATCCGTGGTTCAGTGAATTTAACATACAGATTTCGTCGTATTACCATCGTCGTCGTTCTACTATCTTTAAAGTTGAAAGTATGTGATAATAGCCAATTACATCCTTGAAACATCGTTGAACCTCAGTAAATCTGCCAAAATCGGCGAGTTAAATTTGCTGACCCATCACAGATCAATATTTGAACCATGTTTGACTATTTTAAAACGGTGGAATTTCTTCTTGTGATTTTTACCATTGCCCTTAGAAAAGCTTAAATTATTCCGACTGGGCTTAACTTATAAATACCAACATTCCACAGTTCATATCCAGAATCTATGGAACAGTAAACCCTAAATGTATTTATCTGCAAATTTAAACATTATAACATTCGCGTGAGGTGGATATTTTTTTACCATGAGTGTTAAGGTTTTAAATAAATACTCTGCAATGGAAAATAATAAAAACGATTGGTAACACAGCTTCTTTTTAACAAAAAAACATGTCTATCGTAGATACAATACAAAAAAAATATTCGTGGTCGCTTTCAGAGCGTCAGACATGCAAGATACGTGACAGAAAATATATTATCCAAGTTTGGGCCTTTGGTGTGACTAAAATGTCTTGTCTTGTTTGAGTTTAACTTGGGAGTGATGATAATGGGCGCTAATGTTTCGCGATTGAAATTTCCTTAAAATTTCACTTTCTATGGAGTTTTTTTTTTTTGCTGCTGTATGTTGCGCTTGGAATTTTTAATACATAATGAGTTTAACAATCATTTAAAAGTGATTGATAATGAACCAAGATTTCTCATTTAGAGACCATTTTAACATTTTAAGCAACTATAAAAATGGCTTTTTTTAATGAGACTTTTTTTTCTACACAACTTATTCCAAAAAAGGTAGGCATGTAGGCATTCGATATAGACATTAACATCTCATTATTTTTCAATAGATAGCTCTTGTGTTTATGTTTTCGAACCGCTGCGTTAGGTTGTAGGTAATATTCAATTCACTCAATATGACTCCCAAGTTTTTATTTTTTTGCTGTTTTGATTGGCAATTGAGTATGATCAAAACATACCATAGCTAGAGGTTTGGTTTTCAGATATTTTTCATATTCAATGAAACATAAACGACATTCTATTACTATTATTACGTTTCATTTCTAGAGTTTTATTAGTATACCTACGCAATACGCAAGCTATCAAAGCTTACTATTTTAATAGCCGTTTTCCTTTGGAGGTGGCGAAGTACTTGCAAGTATTTTACTAGCCATTTGGAATGGAACCCACAAAATTAGTTTTCCTACAAATCTCATCTACTCTCGAAGAGAGCATGAGTAGATGAAGGTATGTACTAGATTTTAGTTTTCATCTACTCACAAGTACTTCACCACCTCCAAAGGAAAACGTCTAATATTGGTCACTTTGGGGTTTGCTCCTTTACGCTTTTAACTTAGGATATATACATATCTGTAGCTACTAAATGACAAGTTATGGATTCGTAAAAAACCAAACTTTAGATTTTGATCAAACTTGACATTACGCATGATAGGGAAGATGAAAAATGTGTGTCTGATTGTCTGTTCGGCTACAGCCTAAACGAATGAGTCGATTTTCTTTAAACTTATGGTACCAAGCAAATTTTGGACAAAAAATAACGGTGTTTGTCATACAAAAGTTTTTCGCCAAAAAGGAAAATATTATTTTCCTCAAAATTGGCTCAGATTGGCAGATTGCTTTTGTGTTTTTTTATATGGTAAAGTAGTGTTAACTTTACTGCAAAGCGAAAAAAATTCAATATACAAGAAAAATATGGAAAAAATAAAGAAACACACGGAAAAATGAGATAACTACTTTCAATGAGATTTTGTTTGTTTCATATTAAGATCTTAACCAGATCAGATCATGTGGATGGTAAAACACAGCAGCCATTGCCTTTTTTCTTTACACTAAAGTTCACTCTATGGTCTATATTCTAACAATTGCAAAATTGCAAAACCATCTTCCCGCCAGAATAAAAACAAAAATTGGGCTGGGTAGAGCATTTCACATTCGTGTAGTGCTAGTGTGACTAAGGAAAGAATCTCTGTACTTAACAGTCCGTCCGAAGATCATTTCTGAAAATAAAAAATGGTAACTTTTAGCTAGTAAAATGATTTGTAAGCTAACTATTTCATAATTCTTAATACGTTAAAGAACTCTTCTAACGAATATAGATTGCGCAACGTAACTTCATCAACTTCAGGTTGAACAAGCCCAAATCTGACAGATGAAGAGATAAAACTAACAACAAAAAATTAAAACAAAAAATCAAAAACAAAACAACTTCAAGACAAATAAAGTATAGTTTTAAGAGATAAAGAAGCGTTTTGTTGCTTTTAAAGTTAGACATTTCTAACACCTGTGTTCCTACACGTGAAAATTATTATCTAGCGGTTCAAATTTCATCAACATATATGTTAAGCCCAACAGGCACAAGTTCTGAATAAAATCTAAGCAAGGTCTAAGATCAGAATTAATTTTATTACGTTTATTGGTTTTATTGCACTTATATGGTCCGTTATAGTGTCAAACATGATCTTAGAAATTAAATTGATGATTATTTAACGAAATTGACACACAGATTTAGTAGAAAATAATAGTAGAGTAAGATCGGGTAATGTGGAGTAGGCGGTTAATGTGGACCCCTGCATTTCTCTTTTTCCTGGAAGAGTGAGATATCTGTTATTGCTGATCTACTATAGTTCTGTTAAGCAGAGAGGCAAGATGATTCTTGTTTTGATGTGTGGTCGATCTAATTTTTTGCTCTGCGTTAAATTTTTATAAATCATAAAATAAAGGCTCAATTTTAATAAGTGTTTCTTATTCGCGTTAATTATATATTGTTTTATATAAACATAATGTGAGTTTTACTGCTTTTCTTTAATTTTATATAAATAAATTGGAATGGTTTACTATATGTTCCTGTCGGCTAATGTGGAGTACGGACAGACGGGTAAAGTGGAGTAGTGCTCCGGACCCTGCTGCCATGAAAAAGGATCTTCCTGCCATCAAAAATAACGAAATGGGTTTGAAGCCGGCTTCCAAAACATATAACATTCCAAAAACAACGTTGGAACGTATGGCAAACCAAATCTAAACTCAATTGAAGTTCCTAAAGCGTTAAACGTTTATCTATTTAAATAAATGTGATTTTTATTTATTTTTTCAATAAAACTGACATACATTATTATAAAAGATACATTTATTAAATTTTATTTTTGTATTTATTTAAATAGGTACGTAAATGCCGAAAAAAACATAAAGGCCTGCCGCCCACTAGGCAACTTTTAGTTGCTCACCCCAGCAACTTTTAGTTGCTCCCGGTTCAATTACATTGGTTTATATGGGAGAGCGCCCACTGGGCAACTTAGTCGCCGGCAACTTTAAGTTGCTCGGAGTTGCTCGCGGAACTTTGTTGCCGGCAATTCCGGGCAACTTTTAGTTGCTGACCCCCGCCCACTAAGCAATTTCCGAGCAACTTTCAGGAATTTTCGAAAATTTAACGTTTTTATTTGTTGTCCATTGAAATATTACATTGATTTTGCATTTTAGACAGGTCAAATTGAGATAGGTTTAGGTGGAGCACGTTTTTATAGAAAATTAAATACAAAAAAACACAAATATTAATTCCCAAAAGTTGCTCGGAAGTTGCCTAGTGGGCGAGGGCAAGCAACTTTAGTTGCTCGGAGTTGCCGGCAACACCAAGCAACTTAAAGTTGCCGGCAACTAAGTTGCCTAGTGGGCGGCAGGCCAAAAGGTAAGCATTGAAATTGAATATTTTTATGTTATTTTAAATAATAATGTAATCCATTCATAAAATGAGACAAATCTATACAAATGTCTATTTCTGGAGTAGTGCTCCACATTACCTGCGCTATGGGGCCCACATTACCCGCCACTTTTGCAAAAGGTTAGTTTTGCACTGTTGTCAAACTTTTGCAAATATTTAATTCATTTGAAAAAAAATAAGCACAAGGGTTATTAAATACTGTTGCCAATGTTTCAATGAAAGATAACGCCTTTTTCCCTCTTCAAAAAATTTTTCGTTTTAAAACTATTGCCGAAAACAATAAGGGTACTCCACATTACCCGACCTTACTCTTTATTGATTTATAATCCGTTACCGTCATCCCGCCGGCCGTACGGTCAATGCACTTTCAGATAAATACAAGTTATGCAAGCTGTCTTACGTACCTTTATCTGCAATTTATTTTTATGAGTAATAATAATCTGTCACCGCAACTAAGTATCTATCTAGTTTAATTAAATTCATTACTTTATAAAAATGACGTATATTACCAGTAAATTTCAACTTATTAACAACATGCAAGCTTTCAACAAAGATTAAACAAAAAAGAAGAAAATCTTTAATGCATAGGGAGCATGCAAACATGTATCATGTTTCAATTCTACACTCATATTGTTAATAGGAATTTATTTAATTTATATTTTTTCTTTCATTGTAAATAAATTTCAATGAATATAAATTCCCATCATTTGTTAAAAAAAAAATACAAGCATAAAAACGGAACGCAACAAATTGCAACACACGACCACACCACGAAACAAAAGAAGAAACAAAAAAAACTTTCTTTTTCATTCGTTGCAAATTAAAAAAAAAAATTATTATCTTTTGTCATCGGTTAATATTATTATTATTCTTGAATAAAAAAATAATAACAACGAAAGTGAACTTAAAACTATAGTTGTTATTGTCATGCTGTCGTCATCAAAGTTGCACGTTCTTTTGCGAGCAGTTCACATGGCAATATAATGTCGGTTACTTTTCAATTAGCCATTTCAAATCGTTGGTATGGAAGAAACATAAACAAAAAATTGCAGTTAATTCACTTTATACCGTTCTTTAAATGTGCCCACAGTGTACCACTTAACAACACGGTGTTGTCTAAGAAGACACTCGTATCTAAACAAGACCCGTTGCTGTATTATTGGCAGCCATCGCTGCTGTTGCAACTGGTTATGTGTCCCATTTTATTGCTGACTCTGTCAACACGTTTCTGTCTATAAAGATGCACACCTATATATTCCATGATACCGCTATATACAAGTTATTGGCTCATCTCTCTTATTCTCGAGGGCTTATATTCTTTACAGTCAAGTTTTTCATTGTTTTTGTTTTTCGCCTGAATCATCTTTTTTTTTCATATCAGGCAATTAGTAGTAAAAATGTTTTTCTCGTTTTGTTTTGGTTTTTCACTTTAATTTGACATTTAGTGTTTTTTTTTGTTGATGTTGCCAAAATGTCAAACTCGTCTCAGAATCGAGATAACATTTGCAAGGTGAGAGCCTATAGAAGTAAATATCCTATTTTGTATTAAAAATTCAATTCAACTTACCCCAATGTGCTGACCCTCGACGAATAGCTGAGGTACTTTAATTTCATGTGATTGCATTCGTTCTTTAATTTCCTGTTGATACTCAGTACTCATGAAGACGTCACGTTCTTCGAATTTGACCAGAAGCGTTCGTAAGATTTGTTTCATATTGGAACACTTGGCATAGGTCTCTCGTATGATTCCCATGCTTGTTGTGTAGAGAACCACTTTGCCAAGATCTTTTTCCTTGTAATTCTGAAAATAAAATATGAAAAAAAAAATCAATTAGTTTTAAAGGCACTGATGGAATAAATACGGAAATTGAACAAAAGGTCACGCATACGCCATGGCTTCCGGAGAATAAAGATTAGATTGGATTTATTTTTCTAAGAAAATTGTAAAATAAAGAAGAATGTTACGCTTAAAATAGTTTTGTGATGGTTAACTTATAAACTTGATTAGCCATTAGAAGCGAAGTGATATATGAACCATAGAACATAATGGCATTTTTGATTGGTTCTTCGGAAAAATTCTACGATTCCGGACGTCAATTGATTGACTTTAAAATGTATATTTGTATTACTATAGTTGTAACTAACAAATTTAATACTTAAGCAGCGTACTAGCTGCTGATGCGAAACGAAAAATCCCATACAAAAATGACACAACGAAATCATAAACGAAAAATTTTGTACTCCTTTTCATTTTGCAGTACGCTGTTCGATGAGCGAAATTGATAATTGTAGCAGATTATTTGGAGAGGTCTCCACTCTTTTTTCGAACTCAATTAATTGCCCGTTTTTTTTGTGTTTCCATTTGTTGTATCTTTAATTACAGCTAAGCTTTCTGTGATTTTCTTTGCGTTTGTGTTTTTTTTGCAAATGGTGACGCTTTCAGTTGTTGTCATTTTTTCGCTGTGGTTTTCGTAAGCATTTCGCTTGTAGTGTTGGAGACCACAGTTGCCGTGATCTGATGGACCAGCTCATCGAAATTTTTACACACAAACAATAACAAATCACTTTTTGTTTTGTCTACAAACAATAGCAACAATAGAGCGATAGCAACACACTACTCCCCAACGCACCACACGAGAGTAGTGTGGTTCGGGCTTAATGAGGTAATTTCGCAAACTACAGACTGTTTTCATCTCAAATTTGTGAATTTCGTTTGACAGCTCATTTCATTTTGAATTTTATTTGGCAGTTAATAGCTTTTTTTCTTTTTTCTTTCTGTTTTTATAAAAATCGAACTTTGACATTTTCAATGGATTCCACTTTGAATGGATTCCAATTGGAGATGTTCGTAGCGTAATTTTCCTACCGAATCTAGTACTTCATCAATGTACCCATCCATTTTGACGAGCTTACACGTAGCAAGTTGAGGATCACATCCAAAATTAATCCTTACTTTGGCACATTTGAAATAAGTGATTTAATGTTATTTTCGTTTGAGAATCTAGAATAGCTCTTTAAAGTAAAATGTTAAATTCCACCAATGGCTGGGTTCAATCTAGTTAACAATTTGTTTGTTTGTTAAATCTAAGAAAACTTTTCCCCTTTTTCGTAATTTAAGAACGACAACAAATCAAAACTCCAAAGCAACAAAAAAAGTAGAGAACTTTAAATATAGTATACATGCCTTTAGCTGTCCGATTGACAGCACAAACGAAATGGTAACACAATTAAACATGAGCTTCTTCACTTTAAATTTAATGGCACGTTTAGCGTTAAGCTGACTATTAAATTAATTATTGGTATGGTTAATTTTTTAGAGTCCATTTAAATGTTTAAGTGATCTCTAAATTTGATTATTGGTAAGGCCAAATATAATCACTTTCGGTTCTTGAACTGCGAACTGCACTACAAAAAGCAGTACAAAGTTTTACGTTTATGATTTCGTTGTGGAATTTTTTTTACGGGTTTTTTTGTTTCACATAAGCATGATACGAGAATTTTCTGATTAAAAATAAACGATTCTTTTCCATGAGGTTAGCCTATTTTAGATTCCAAATGTACTAGATTTGTTTGAGCATCTGATTTTTAAATGAATATCCGTGAATGCATCTTAGGTCCAGGTTTTCAGTGCGAGATTAAATTTAAAACTGAGTTAACTCATCAAATTTGATGAGTTTACCTACTCAGGATTAACTGTGAACAGATGCTTTTGAAGTTTTATCCACCGAGTTTTTTTTAGTCGTTCCGCATGCATTTTCCACCAAAAAACTGTTTCCTCAGACTCTGTGGGTTAATTTATTTCTGGAGTTAGGTAACTCTGGTTTAACTCTCCACTGAAAAGTATGCCTTAGTATATTAATTCTTTACTTTGTTGTAGTAAAAATCTAAATATTTCTTGACAATTTTCTTTAAAAAAAATATTTATAACAACTTTAAACCAATATAATCTAGAAAGCTCTTACTGGAAAGCAGTTGGAAAAGAAGATGCATGCTCTGCCATCATATCAAATTATTCCGTCAACGATTATAACCAATCAATGAAATTAAAACCAAAATATAAATTCTAAACTACATATTTCCAATTAGCAAAATTAATAAATTATGCAAAGTAGCTCAGTGTGCCATTATAAGCAGTAAATCAATTACACAAACATGACACAGTAACCGAAATACTTTTGCATCCATATTAATTTTACTTTTATATATTTTTCTCTTCAAACGATCAACGGTATTTAAAAAAAAAAATATAACAGTAAAGAATATCAAAACATTTATTTATAATAATTATGCCACCCAAAAGTGCATAGCACCAGTGAAACTCTGGCACGATTTCCTAAACAAGATTATGGAGCGTGCGAGTTCAGTCATAGTCTCTACTCCATCGATGACGCGAGGTAAATTTTTAGTTTTATGTATACAAAACAGTGTGTAGGTAGGCTAAGCAGTTTGGCTATTGGACATGGCCGATCCATTCCCCACGAAACTGCATTACAGGAAGGAAAAAAATTAAACAAACAAATTAAAATAAACCTTCCTATTCGTATATCTACATATCTACAAGCACTCTAAACTTTACGTGAGTGAAAACTTGTAACTTTTGTCGCGCAGAAAAGTCAATGACTGAGCAAATATGAAAAAAGTGGTAGATGGTGCTTTGCTGTTTTGCTGAACGTGTGCGTTTAGCCGTGATCTTGATTCGTGACTTTTCCATTTGGAAGTGAAGTTTGACATGGCTGTGGCTTGCAGAGTGCAGATAAAACATGTTGTTTGCCGAATATACCCCAGCGCAAGCGTGGTACCGAGGTGGTGTGTCCATTCAATGTCTAGGACGAGGACAAATAGAGTTAAGAGTATTAGGGACTAGGTAGGTATAGGTATTTCTTTTTTGTCGATTTGCATGTAAGTTTTGCTTACTTTACTGCAGCTGTGCTCGAAATTGGACAAATTATCATACAAAGTAGAAAAAAAACTGCCTGTTTTTGATTGGTAATAAATTAAGAGTTTTAACATGAAACTAATTGATTTTAAGTTGTTTTTTTTTTCAAACTGCCAAAACGATGAAATTTATGAGCTTAAATAAAGTTGTCAAGCGATTTTAACACTTGTTTTTAATGAAAAATTAATACTTTATTCAATTATTTAAAGCTCTTTTTAGACAGATAGGTATGTTCATACACATACATTGTATTTTTAGATCCACAAACTTGTACTATGTAATCTTAATTTGTTTTGAATTAAAAAACAATAGGTAGAGATTGTCTCAAAACAGATTTTATGGTTGGTTGTCGGATGGAAAGGTGGAAAAGTTAAAAAATCTTGTTTTAAATTATTATTTCGACATAATATGACAGTTTTAATTTGAAGTTTATGCGTGAAAATGTGTTTGGCAACAGATTTAAGATAAGAAACTTGTTTGAATTCAAGTAGGTATAACCAACAGAAAAATGATATCCATTCAATAAAAAATGTAATGTAAAATAAATGTCACCACGAAGCATTTTATTAACACTTCTTTGATCTCTTATAATACATAATATATAGTTTTGGTTTTTTGCAAATTTTTTGCCAATGACAATTTATGAGCTTGTGAATCGAAATCTTTCTAAAAATAAAAAAATTAGTGCCTTTAGACTAACCTCCTCCTACCTCCTTACAACCATTTCAGATCGATTTTTTTTTGGTTGGAAGGAATTTCTGAAAAAAATCGAATTTTTCTTATGTGATAGTGTGTGTGCTATTTGACTTTTAACACAAAAGTTGTGCACCTACAATTCACAACAAATATTTTAAAGTGCATTTAATTCATCGCATCTCTTTGATAAGATTAAAAACAAATTTATTTTAGTGAATAATTGCAAAACAAAAAACAATTGTACGTTTAAATTAGAATTCAATGAAGAAGGAATTCGGACTTTTCAAAATCCTGGAAGGAACACACTGGCGACGGACACGGTGTTCCCTGATAGCATTAATCGTCATTGAAGATTTGGAATTGAAGCTCTCTGCTATTTCTAATTGATGGTAAACCAACCCACACATGAAATTGTGGAGTTAAACACTCTTCAATATTTGTTTACTTTTCACGCTACCAAAAAAAACTTTCAACCTGACGAGAAATGTCAAATCTTCTTAGTGTGTTGTGCAAATACATACGTGTACCTAAGGGCCAGTTTCACAGTCAGAAAAGTGACACTTAAGTGGGGAATGTGAAAGATTAATTCCCAATATCACAGCGCACTGTTACCTGAATAAGTGGCACTTAAGTCTCCGATGTTGGTGACTTAAGTTCCACTTACGCTAGCTATGAAATTTAGCTTATATTCCTCATATGGGAAACTTAAGTGCCACTTATTCCGGTAAGTGTCGACTGTGAAACTGGCCCTAAATCTTGCTTAAAATTAAAGATTTTATTTATCCAGAAAAATTGATTTTTTGTAAACAAATTTATAAACAGAATCAATTTTTAGATTGTAGATTGTAAGGAACTATAGAATACTAGCAGACCCTCCCCGCTTCGCACGGGTAGACAAACCTAAGCTTCGCATACAATTACAAATTTTGTAATTGAATGCTACTTACTGAGTTTTGACCCACTTCACGTTATGAATGGCGAAATTCATTAAAATATGATCATCTACGTCCAACCTTTATTACTTTCCCAACGCAGAAAGAATTCTTGTAATCAAAAAACTTTTTTTTATGTTTATTCCATTTCACTCTATATATATAATTTTTTTACAAAAATAACCTTTCCAACGCAAACAAGATTTTTGAAATCAGATGCAACTTTTCATTTCTACCTCATTTCACCCTATAAATTCTGAAAAAATCCCTGAGGTCATCCACTAATAAACAACCTTTCAATTACAAAAAGAATTTCTTAAACCCGATTTTATTTTATTTTAACTCCCTAAACAAAATTTAAAAAAGAATATCCCTAAAGCTTAAAAACCTTTTACAAAAAAGAATTTCCTAATTACCCCATTTCACCCTATAATTGTCAATTATTAACATTTTGAAAAAGAATATCCCGAAAGCCTTATCCTAAGAAAAACTTTCAAACAATTTATTTTTTTTAATATTTTTTAGTGCAATTTTTGAAAAAGTTGAATGTTAGATATATATCAGAGAACAGCTAAAGATGATTCTCATCGGCTTTGTTGGTCGTTATGATGATAAAATGAAAGATTAATTCATTCATTTTTCCCAACGTTTCGACGGTGGTTGCCGTCTTCTTCAGGGGATTTTTATTTATAAAAAAGAAGCAATTACATAAAAGTGTAAATGTATGTTGGGCGGACATGATATACACTTACATAAACTTGAACAATAGTCCAATAAGTACATTAAAGTTTTGGATCTACTGTTGGAAACTAAGAAGCATTACACCGCTGAGATGTTTTGTATGTCTTGTTTATGGTTCATGTTGTTCTTGTTATTGATTATGTGTAGTGTTTCTAACGTATAGCGTTTGCAAGTGTGTTTCTACATTGTCAAGATCTCCACACCATCAAAGTCCAGTTAGTGGCCACTTTCAACGCTGTTTCAAGCCAGTGTCATCTTTCCAGAATTTTTCGAACGAATGTCCGACTTGTGACCCAACTAACAAGGCCAATGAGAATCATCTTTAATTATTCTCAGATATAGGTACATAAAAAAAGAATTTCTTGAAACGGACAATTTTTTTATTTTCATCCCATTTCATCCTACAAATAATACAATTTGAAAAAAAAATCCCTCAAACCATTTCCTAAGAAAAACTCTTCAAACAAAAACAAATTTGTTCAATCGGACACTTTTATGTTTACCCCATTTCACCCTATAAATACAAAAAATTTAAAAAAATATCCCTTAAGCCATTTCCTAAGAAAAACCTTTCAAACACAAAAAATAATTTCTTAAATCAGCCAATTATTCTATTTGTACCCCATTTCACCCTACAAATAAGTAAAGTTGAAGAAGAATATCCCAAAACCCATTTCCTAAACGCCTGAAGCTCCATTTGTTGAACGGTAATTGAATTGAACTGAAAAACGAAATTTTCGCCTACAGCGCCACCTGTTGAGGCTTTTTCGACATTTATTTTTTCCTAAACCTTAGCGGTACAATTACGAACAAACCCGTAGAAGGAAGTATTCAATTTGGTGCAGTCGTTCTCAATTTTTAAGCATCCGAACCCAACACGATTCATTTTTATAAATATATATAGATTTCGCAAATGAGCTGTCATTCTATTTGTTAAATCATATCGTTTTGCTTTTATATGTTTACACGTCTACGACTTTCGATATGATTTTCTCCAAAATAACTCTATATTCTCATTTTTTGGTATTTTCCATTTATTTATTTTATTTATATTGAGCACAAGAATTCAAAATGTCCATTAATTTAAATAATGAATTTAGCACATTCAACTAGGAATACAATAATAGCATTTTAACGGGTGATTTTTTAAGAGGTTTAGAACTTTTTTAAAAAAAAAAACACAAAAAATTCGAAAAAATGAATGAAATATTTATTTGAATCGATAGTTTGAACCTTGCAATTTAATGTTTAAAGATAATTTCATGCAAATGTTGACCGCGGCTGCGTCTCAGGTAGCCCATCCGCTGAGTCCAATTTTGGCATACTCTTTCACACATATCGGCCGGTATCTCACGAATGAATGCATGGATGTTGGCTTCCAGTGCGTCAATCGAAGCGGGCTTATCCCTATAGACATTAGCCTTGACATACCCCCACAAAAAATAATCTAATGGTGTCAAATCGCACGATCTAGGCGGCCAATTGACCGGCCCGAAACGTGAAATTAACTGTTCACCAAACTCGCCTCGCAATTGCGCCATTGTTTCGCGTGCTGTGTGGCATGTGGCACCGTCTTGTTGAAACCACATATCATGCAAGTCAAGAACTTCCATTTCGGGCAAAAAAAAGTTTGTTATCATCGCTCGGTAGCGTTCACCATTGACAGTAACGCTGCGATTCGCATCATCTTTGAAGAAATATGGCCCAATAATGCCGCCGGCCCATAAACCGCACCAAACAGTGGCTTTTTCGGGATGCATTGGTAGCTGTTGCAATGCTTCTGGCTGATCTTCACTCCAAATGCGGCAATTTTGCTTATTTACGTACCCATTCAACCAAAAATGAGCCTCATCGCTGAACTCAAGCAGCGCGCGATGAACATTTCGAACCGAGCACGAATTTTGATAGTAAAATTCAATAATTTGCAAGCGTTGTTCATTTGTAAGAGGATCCATGGTTAGATTGCAAACCAAACTGAAGCTGTTTGACAGTGACACAAGGTACTAAACACACGTCAGCTGTCAAAACCAGTGTTGCCAAAACCAAACCAGGTTAAAAATCACCCATTACTTCTCAATTGGAACCAGCTGCAATCCTAATGTCAAAAAAGGAATATGCTTTTTCTTTTGAGAAGTCGTATTAGTTTGATGAGTGGCTGATTGATAGGATTTTTTTTACAGGTCATATGAGAAGTTATATGACTTCTGTTATCGTGTAAAGTGGCCTTAACAAAATTTCAGTTCGCCAAAAAGCTCAATCCTGGTGATCCAGAATAACTTTTAGAGTAGGTAGTTCAGAACTGTTTTACATTAGCCGTGTTCCTTTTGAGGTGGTGAACTACTCATGAGTAGAGTAGATGAAAACTATAATCTAGTACTCTCATTTACTCGATCTCTCATGCGTGAGTAGATGAACAGAGTAGTTATGCACCTAAAACCACCCAGAGGGCATCCGGTTAAGTTAAGAGATTTTTCATGTGGATGACATTTTATTTCAATTTGTGAATTTGTTTACAAATGAAAAAAAAAAACACTTTAAAGAAACCACGTTAATTATTCGGATTGATTGATTAATATGGTAAGGAATTTTTCCATAATTGATGCAATAAATATATGAGTATTTGTGCTCTAATTTTGTTTTTTAGCTTGAATATTTGGAAGAAAGCAGCGACAGCAGCGATGTGAATGATTTGGCTGAATCTTCCTTGTCGTCTACAGATTTTGAAGACGATGACGAAAAAACCCCGCATCAAAAACTTCTTAGAAGTTGTAAATAGATACACTGATTTTAGGTGATACTGAAAAGGATTTAGGATTAGGAATTATTTCTTCGTTTTCAATTGGTGGTCCAGAAGCCTTCTGGTTATGATTCTGAAATGAAATCCAGGACCATTTGCTCTCTTTAAGAAAAAGCTCTCATTTCTGAACGAACAGTGGAAAACGCCATTAATTTAAGCCAGTCTAAGTATTATTTTATTTATTTATGTATTTATTTTATAAATTCATAGAAAATTACCATATATACGGTCAGCTGTTATTCACCAACAAAAAAAAAATCAAAATCAACCAATTATTATTAAGTAGGTGACCCATGAGAGTCCTTACTTTCAAAAAGAGATCTTACGAACACTTTCTCATTTTATAGAAGTTTTTATATGTATATACCTACATACGTCGAAAAATCATATAAAATGAGAAAGTGTGTGTACAATCTCGCAATTTTTTTTATGGTACAGACTTCACATATTATAAATTTTTGAAAATCACTTCAAATTGTAGTAGATTGCTACTAAGGCGAATTTTGTTCGTTCCATTGAAAATTTCCAGCAAAGTACTCATATGTACTTCGCCACCTCGAAAAGAACACGGCTATTAACATATATGGCGTTTTTCTTTTTTAACTCAGAGCAGAAAACACAACTGTCAAAAAAAAAATTGTGTGAGTGCCGGGACTCACGGTTAATATGTGTAAACATCAACGTGCGCGGATCCAAAACGGACTTGTTTTTGCTTGAAGGGGATCTTAAGATTTTTTTCACTGAACGCACCCATCCTAGTATGCAGATCGTAACGTTGCACACCGTAACGTTGCACGACGTAACGTTGCACACGAACGTTCACGTTTTTTTTCACTCTACCGTCAGCATAGATGTTTACACATCAAAAACATTCTATTACTAATACACACAAGTTGATTTGATTGCAGCAAAAATTCTCTTTAGTAATTTTTGCAAAATTCACCAAGTGTTCCATTGTGTGAACGCGCCTATTGAAACAATTCTAACACTTAATTTTTCATTCTATGGTTAATCATTTATGTTGTGATGATTGAAATGTTAATATATTCATGGAAAAGTGGAAACTTTGTTTAGCGAAGAGTATTAAAATGTTTATCGGTCAAGTAGTAGTAAGACTCATTTATATAGTTGCATTCCAAGCTATACAGTTTACAAACACAAATTTAAGCTTTTCCAATTACTTACCTAAAATGTCTTCAAAGTTTTCTGTGTATCAAATCTAATCTATATTTAAAGCTTGGATGTGAGAGTGTGAATATAGAGTCACCCTGTATTAAGAAAATATGATAGGAGGAAAACAAAAGCATTTATCTGTAATATCATGTTTCGAACAAGCGCGTGACTCATTTACGTCTCAATATACGTAGAAAATTAGATTACCCTTGACTTTGCGGGAACAGTATCTCTTTGCACTCGTATAATACTTCTATCTTCTATGTGATTATTTTTTTTTTTTTTGAATTAGAACGTGTTCCGTGAATCAAATTAGAAACTAGAAAACAAGTTTTACACTCGTATATTCGAGATCTTTTATTAATGTTATTTAATTCAATAAAAGTAGATTGCACTATTTAAATATGATGACTAACAAGCAAAAGAACAAAGTTTAAACACATTCACTTTGGTCTTATAGTCTATGGTGACATTGTGACATCATGAAAAGTTAATACTCATTCAACGGTTATGCAATATTAGAAAGAAAATTATCAATTTTATTAGAAAATGTTTTATTCATTTCTTTACGAAATAAAGACACATCAAGGGAAAAGTTGAATCTTATAAAATTGTACACACAAAAAAATTCTAAAGGCGATATTACACTGTCATATAAGTATATATGTCCCTTTATGCCATATAATATATGACAACATATTTGTTGTATGTCAAAATAGTATTAGGCTCCATGTATTTTGTGTCATATAAATTTGACACACTTATATTACACTTTTTAGGCATATTTATTTGGCAAACTTGCCATATTTATATGATAATCTAATACTGCCTTAACACTTTTTTTAAATAGCAATATAATTTTGACATTTAATCCAAAAAATTATCGAATTAATTATCGAGAAAGTTACATGACAATTATTTTTTTTCCTTTAGAATTTAAATTGGATGTCAATAATATCAATTTTGTTCAAAATTCAAAACTTTGTTACAAATAGTAGTTATTTTTGTTAAATGCACTACTTGTCATTCTCACATCAGACAGACATTATTTACCAAAGTGGGACAAAATGGCAATGTGGTTAAGATTAATAATCAACTCAAACAAATTTAGCGAACAAAAAAAAAATCATCTTTTAGAAAGCCAAACCCGATCGATCGACTGATATCAGAAACTTCCAGATGTGATTTAACCAATAACCGGTAAAATTAAGTATGGATATAAATTCAAGAGTAGGTAGGTATAGGTATTTACACAAAATCCCCTCAATATATTGATTTTTATTCTGATTAATATAATGCCGGTGACAATCATAAGAATGGAGGAAGTTATCTAGTTGACTTTCTTTTTTGCTAGGTATAGTTAATGAAACAAATAAATAATTTTTTGTTTTCGTCTATCAGTTAATCATGTCATTACACCGAATTGTACACTCTGCGTCAATTGATTATAAGCAATCTTTCTTTTTGATTTTTTTTTATAAGAATAAGGTCCCGTATAAAATTTGTAAATGTTTCAAAAGTCTTCACCGAAATTAATCAGAAGCTTACAACAGTGGCGTGACTATGATTTTGCTCTGGGGAGGGGATAAAAATATTAAACAAAACATTATACAGGGTGATTTGCTTAAGATGCGACAAAAAGCTAGAGCGTATATGTAGGTTGGGTTGATACCAGAAAAAAAATCGTATACCTAGGAGGGGTGTCAATTCCCCCCGTTTAGCCCGGAGGGGCATTTTTTTTTTAAATATTAAAAAAAAATTGTCACAAAACAGCTGTAATATCTAAAGGGTTTTCCAATAAGAGGTGTTATTTTGATATTCAAAGAAAAATGGCATCAGCCAAATGGCCGCCACGACCACGGTTACAGGACCATATCCTTTTCATGAAATTTTCCATAACCAAATCGCAAAGTGGCTGCCCTATGTCCTCGATAGCCTCACGAATTCCATCTTTGAGGTCTTGAATCAACGCTGGGCTGTTGGCGTAGACCTTATCTTTCACGTGGCCCCAAAGGAAGAAGTCGCAAGGTGTTAAATCACAAGATCTCGGTGGCCAATTGTGATCACCTCTTCGAGAGATAACACGGTCCGGAAACTTTTCCCGTAAAAGATCGATGGTTTCATTGCTTGTGTGGCACGTAGCGCCGTCTTGTTGAAAGTAAACGTTGTCCAGATCAATACCATCCAATTCCGGCCATAAAAAATCATTACTCATCTCTCGATAGCGCAATCCATTGACCGTAACTGTTGCTCCAGCCTCATTTTCGAAAAAGTAAGGTCCAATGACCCCGCCGGACCATAAACCGCACCAAACAGTCACGCGTTGAAGATGGACAGGCTCTTAACAATAACTCTTGGGTTTTCCGAGCCCCAGATGCGACAGTTTTGCTTGTTGACGTAGCCTCCGAGGTAGAAATGGGCCTCATCAGTCAAGATGATTTTTCGATGAAATTCCGGATCATTTTCATGCATTTCAAGGACCCAATCAGCAAAGACACGACGTTGTCGATGATCAGCCGGCTTGAGTTCTTGTGTTAACTGCACTTTATAAGCCTTAAGACCCAAGTCTTTATGCAAAATACGGTGTAGTGACGTTTGTGGAATGCCAAATTCCAAAGAACGACGAGGAATGGACAAACCTGGGTTTTCTTTATCACTTTGGGCTACAACAGCAATATTCTCAGTTGTTCTTGAGCGACGTGCACGGGTTTTATTCTTCACATCACTAACTTGTCCCAACAGCTCGAATTTGTCCACCAATTTCTGTATTGCGGTCCGACAAGGTGCTTCACGACGACCCAAAAATGTTTTAGTTTTACGAACCGTCTCTGCCAAATTTTCACCATTTTTATAGTGAATTTTAATAATTTCAATGCGTTGTTGAAGCGTGTATCGTTCCATTTTTATTAATGGCGTAGTTTCTACTTGTCAAATGTCAAAAAATGATAGCTTCAAAAATGACAGCTACCGAAATAGCGGGCTATTCAAAATAACACCTCTTATTGGAAAATTTACATACTTACAATGCCATTCTATACCTTTTTGCAAAGCTTGAAATCTCTTCTTCTTTTATTTTCATTTTAAATACATAATGTTGTTTCAGTGAACAGTTTTTAAAATAATAATTTTCAAAATCAAAATTTTGAAGACATTTTGTTTTTGAATTTTGTCCACAATCTTACGTTTCGTTATTATTCAATGCTTTTACTTATTTCTTATCAGGTAGATAGTAAAGTAGATTTAGTTGCTTTTAATTTTCTAAACTACAAGAGTTTTATAAAATCATTGAAATTATAAAACAAAAATACCAACATTTTGAGGTTCAAAATTAATTTTTCAAAAACTGTCCACTAAAACAACTTTATTTTAAAATAAAATAAAAGAAAAAAAGAGTTTTAAGTGTTTGACTTTGAATTGATCAGACAATTGAGACAATTGAATGGTAAAAACGGAGGTAGTACCTACTTAATAAAGTGAAATTTTGAAAAAATTAAAATTATAAAAATAAAATTAATTTGACAAAAAGTAGATATTTCCTCAAAAAAATTGATTTAAAAAGAATGTTGATAAATGGAATTTTAGCTTTAAGAAAAGTTATAACGGAATAAAGTAAGGGTCGCTGTTGTCTTTGAATACAATTTTTTTTTTATTTTAAGACTCTTTTTCATAAAATTGCCCCCCTACTCCATACGATTTCTTTTTTTTTTGTTTTGAGCCTGCCCAAATACTTTAGGTTTTTGATGCATCTTATGCAAATCACCCTGTAGCCTGTATTTCTGCCTATAAAAAAGGATCTCTTTGAAGGAACAAAGAGATCCAGGACAGTTATTGAGTACAGGCTAGTTATTAGCGTTACCTAATGGAAGAGTTCTTTTTCACAGTTTATGGTAAAGTGGTGTCATATTTACAGCTCTATTCTTTTAAAATGTTTATTTGGAACATTTTCTCAAAATGAACTTAATATCAAACATTTGACTAGGTATTTTGTATGGTTCTGGGTGGGGGGTTGGGGGGTGCAATTGTAAACCAACCCACAGTGAACTGAGGAAACAGTTTTTCGGTGAAGAATGCATGCGGAACGACTTAAAAAAGTCAGTGGATAAAACATGAAAAGCATCTGTTCAGTTAATCCTGAACCAAATTTATTGAGTTAACTCGGGTTTAACTTTAATCTTGCACAAAAAAACTGGATCTTAGAATATCTGTTTCAAAAAATCTGAGTAAAATTCTGATAAGTATCTCGATACATAGAAATTGGCACAGAACCAATATAGGTTGGCCAAAAGACAACAAGGATTTTTTCGCCTGTGGACTTATGACCCTGTTCCAATATTTTTGTGTCGAGTAACTAATTAGAACTTTAGTCAGACATTGTGATAAGTATTCTTATTTTGCATGTCAAAATAATTTTAATTCCTTAAGTTTATTTATATTTCTATAAATTGGTTAAACTATATAGCTAATCAATTGACACGGACTGTAAGTTTATATAAATTTTTTGCAGACAGATGATGGGAGAATCAGAATAGAAGTAAAGTTGCGTTGGAGATATTCAACGCAAAAACGGGGTCGACTTGGCGTTACAAACATTAAAATCTGACTAGCACATGCTCTTTCTTTAAATTTCTATAATTATATGCAACTAGATATAATATTATTTTAGATATTATCTTTTTCTTTAAAGCAAAAATAAGTAGTCATAACAACAATTCTATGCTTGGGGCGATCGATCATTAGGAAAGCAAAATTCAACTTCAAGGCAAATCGTAAAAAAGTAAAATTTGAGCATTAGGTACCTGCATGGTGCATAATGTATATAAATATCTTAGATGTTAAGGTCTTTAGAGCAGTTGGTCAAGGTATTTAGGACCCAGTGTTAATTGTGTTATATGTTTTTATTTCTTTTTGTATAGCAATTAAGGTCGTAAGAAAACTTTCGTATTTTTTATTTTGTGAGTTACCACAGAAAAAGTAAAGTCAAACTAGAATTCAAGATCACAAAAATATGTAGTTGGTTGTATTTTAGATTTGTTTGGTTTTTAATGTCAATACGTCAAAACTAACGTAGCCCGCCCCCACTGTTATTGAATAATGAATTAATATTGGGGGTTATTGCGACCTAAAGATCTATTTTCCTCCCACATAGAACTAAATGATATTGCTCATTTACAGCTCTTTCTGCAAATATATTTCTCTAAGAAATTTGGTTAGGTATTAGAGGCAGGGTTGCCACCTTTCCGAAGTAGATTTGTAGAAAAAGTGGAGTAGATTCAATGTTTTTACAGTAGATTTATATTTTCAGGAAACAAATTTTGATGGGTTAGGTCTTGAAATTTCTCCTCGAAGTCATTGATTGGCATTAAAAAATGCTTAGTCCCCTTTCACACGAAGAAATAAGTTGCTGGAGCTTTTTTGACGTTTTCTTTTCATATCTCCTAAAATCACTTGTACCTTTCACACGAAGAAACAAAATCGTAAGAGATTTTCTGTAGTTTACTCATAAATTCTCTTGGGTGAACGCGCACTACGTAAACTGTCAACAAAATCTCCTCAATCATTGACCGGGGAGATTTTGTTCACCCCACCTACTTCGTGCCCTTCTCTCCTACAAACTGAAAGTAGCTGGAAGCTCTGTTTCCTCGTGTGAAAAAGGACTTAGTTTTCAAAAAAATGCCTGCCTATTATAATGTTCAAAGAACTTAGAAATATAAACTTACACTTAAATCACTCATTCAAATAAACTTAAATTTACATCAATTTTCAACCACTTAAAACAATTTTACCTTTTGCGTGCAGATTAGCAGATTTAATTAAAAACTTATCCATCCTTTCCCCTTTTCTCACAATAAAAATAATAAAACAAACTCAAATAAATAAAATCGTTAAGTCTACAGATTTCCTGTGACAGCTGTCAGTTTTCATCAAAACAAAGCCCAATAATGGGAAGCTGTATGCATAAATTAAAGGGTGGATTTTATGAAGAATGAGAATGACTGCATTCAATGACAGAATTGAAAAATTATTTTATGGATTAAAATTATATTGAAGGATTTTTTTTTCGTAAAACCAAAAGTGCACTAGATTTATTTTTCGAAAAAAGTGCAGTAGATCTACTGCAATTGCAGCAAAAAGACAACCCTGATTAGAAGTATCTTCAGAGAGGATAAGTTGCTAGCGCATAATTGCAAGACAGTATGTGGTCCGGTGTCTATAGACTTTAAGGCCGCCTACGACAGCATAGCCAGGGTAGAACTTTACAAAGCCATGAGAGAATTCGGCATCCCAAATAAATTGACACGACTATGTAGGTTGACCATGACCAACGTAACAAGCCAAGTAAAAATAGCCGGATTGCTATCCAAACCAATCAACATCTTTAATGGACTCCGACAAGGGGATGGTTTGGCCTGCCTCCTCTTCAACCTGGCGTTGGAGAAAGCAATCCGTGACTCTGGCACGGCAACAAGAGGGACCATCGTCAACAGGTCCAGCCAGATACTGGCTTACGCAGACGACATCGACATCATCGGAAGAACCGATCAAGCTGTACATGATTCCTTCATCCAGATCGAGCAGGCGGCACAAAATCTGGGGCTGCACATTAGTGAAGGTAAAACAAAGTACATGGTGGCGTCGAATGCGAGAGGAACAGTTGGTCAAACAATCAAGGTAGCGGAGCACGAATTTGAAGTGGTGCAATCCTCCAAATACCTTGGGTCAATAGTAGCAGCCGATAACAATATAGAAGAAGAAATACGCGGGAGGCTTCTCAAATCCAACAGAGCCTACTATAGTCTGTCAAAGCTCTTCAAATCCAGAAATCTCACCATAACTTCAAAACTGCTGCTGTACAGGACCATGGTCCTGCTAGTACTCACATATGGATCCGAGACTTGGGTGCTTAGCAAAAGGCACTCCGACCTCTTAGCCGCGTTCGAGAGAAAAGTCTTAAGGAGAATTGTTGGCCCCATATGTGAGGAAGGACGATTCCGGAGACGGTACAATCATGAATTGTACGCAATCTACCTTGAAGCAGATATCGTGACAAAAATTAAGCTCGGTAGACTCCGGTGGGCAGGGCACCTAGCTCGCATGAGCGAAGAGGAACCTGCTCGGAAAGTTCTTTGTGGTACATTCTATGGTAGACGACAGCGTGGTAGACCATGCTTGCGCTGGAGAGATGGCGTAGACCAGGACGCCCGGAGCCTTGGGGTGCGCAACTGGATGGCGGCGGCTCGAGACCGGGATGGGTGGAGAGACTTGTTGAAGGAGGCCAGGACCGGACCCCGGTTGTCGAGCCGACGATGATGATGATGTGGTCCGGTGTCACTTCGTGACTGCTCACTTAACCAAGGATACTTAGGTGTCTTCTAAGTTTACAGTGGCCAATAAGGAGGCCCGTCGTTATACGTAGGTTTTCCTACTCAACCCACTGTTAACTGAGAAACCAGATTTTAGTGGATTAAACATCACAATCAGCTGTTCAGTTAATCATTTTTAACTTTAATCTCGCACTAAAAAACTGGTCCTAAAGTCTATAAATAAAACTTAAATAAAAAAAGGACAACACTCACATTTAATTCAAGTTGATAAACTAAACTGGCGTGTTATTGATATTTAGATTAGCTAACTCATTACACCTCATTAAATGTTATTTTTCAAGTTCTCTTTTCTAATACACTGCACATATATAATGGAGATGTGACAGGCAAATGCATTACCTGTCCATTTTACACACACACATAATTTGTATGGCTGGCAATAAGTTAAGTTTGCTCTTTAGCTATAATGTCAGTTCAATACCTATCTATAGACTAAACATATATGGGGCCTTGGGGACATGTTGCACAGTTCAATAACCACTCTCATTGGTTAAACACTATGTGAGAATTAATTGCCTATTAAGTGAGTGAAGACATTCCAGAGTTTGTCAATCGCCATCACCACAATATACGATTCACGACACAACTCTCAAACCAGACAATCTTCCATACTTCTTATCCGATATTAATGAAATAAAAAAGACAAACGTCGGTATAAACGTAGTTAACAGACAGCTTAAACCTTGTTTTTCGAGTCAGTTGAATAAAGATAATTAGTGTCTTGAATCTTAGGGAGGAAATGAGACTAACAAATCGATGCATTAAACAAAGATTTGCACTTTTCCTTACCAATTGCATTTATTTTTTGTTTTCTTTCTAAAGAAAATTGCACTCTCCGCGTACGCAGAGGAAACATGGTTTCTAGAAAATAAAAAAAACAAGTTTAAATGAAATTCAAGCGCAATGAACAAGATGTTCGTATACTTTGTAGTTGATATGAGACACGCACGAGTAAAGATTATATTCGAACGAAAAAAATGAAGTCTTACAAGTCTTTACTATGTATGGACCATGGGGATGGATATATACACATATTTTCATTTTTTGAGGCAAATAATTACCCCACACCATGGCCGTAGCTTTCAAATGTGTTTGGGGGCGAGTACCTGCACTACATTGAATAACATTTAAAGTTTATTGAATTCAGTAGACTTGGGCATTCTAAATAAACAAATTAGGCTGGGGGAAACATCGTAGGTTTTTTCTACACTTGAATGGACTATACGTGTATAGATCAAAATTTTTGTTAAATTGTATTGAGGGGCAGTCTCACATCGATTTTATTTGAATGACTCAACCCCTTTTTGATGACATTTGACGACTTTTTTGTAAAACGAAATTATTAAATATATTACGTTGAACTAGCTTGGTGTGCCTTAATCTGAACTTGAAGAAAGTCATGCATCCTCTCTATTTCAACGCCACTAGCTTAGCTACGGCCTTTCTTTTCTTTACACGCACGTGTCAGAGTCCATTCACTTTATGGACGATGTGAAAAAGCTATAGCATATATACGAGTTTACTGCATTTATATTCATTAGGATATTGCTATGCTAGCCCATGTTTGGTATAATCAAATCACAAAGATTAAATCAATTTCTATATATCTTTTATGTTACTCAATAAAAATTTCTACTTCTTTCTAAATAAACTCATTTTGGGCATAAATTTACTACACAAGCTACAACAACTACTGCAATACTGCAGTATTGTACGGTTACTGTCAATAGATAATTGCTAATTTCATAAGCAAGAGAGATTAATTATATTTTAAGAGGCCATGCAGGCTTGTAGTAAGTGTTTAACCGATTGAATAAGTCAAAGCAGCATCCATTGCAGCAATTAACTTTGAATTACGGTGTTTGATAAATTACCATGGCTGACCTGGTGAAACATCTGGCAGATATTGAAACTAATACATAAATAAATGTGTATATACAATTTTGATGTTTGAGGAAACTTCAAAGAGCCGAATAGATGATTTTTTTTTCGTAATTAATGTGAAAAAAAACATGAAAAAATAACTGAATTGAACTGGAATAGTTACACTGAAGAGAGTGCTACTTTGTAATATTAAAAAAAAAAAAATATCTATATGTATTTGCTTAGCTAAATTAACAACTCAGATTTTAGTCATGTAACAACTTAAAGTTTCAAGACAGATATGAAATATGTATGTATGTACTTCAAAAATAAGTGTCGTCGATGTTTATTAAGGGTTCTTCAATTGGCGCGGATAGATTTTGGACATATAATTTTGGTGACATCTGTCAAATCTTGTTGCGGTAAAATTTACCACAACAAGTTTCACCAGCCTATTCTTTTCCTTAATCCATTTTAAGCCTTCCTTTTGTGTTGCGGCTCCAAAATACCGGTAGAGTGCAGTTGAAACCTGGTTTCCATCAGCCAGAGTCCTGCTCTTAAGGTATCTTGGAAAAGCAACACAAATAGGTTTTCGTAGCTTAAGTTATGTGACAGATGGTCCACGAAATCATCGAGTGTGCGACAGATGGTCCACAAAAGGATAAAACATGATGGATCTGACCCATGTTCAACGACTTGTGTGACACTTGGTTCACACCATCCTAAATTTAGTATGGCTTAGTGCCCAACCTAAAGTGTCTGAACACGGAAGAAAAATCACTTTGCGACGTGTTTCCCTTCCCCTTTTAAAATCTGCGCAAAAGTCTACGGGTTTTGCTTATTTTAACTTTCGCGAAAGGCAGTGAATCCTGTCTCCTCATTTTAGTTGGAAAAGGGTGGTGATCCCATGTGACAAAATGTTTTCTTCTAACTTCGTAGTCTGGGCCGGTTCGGGCTGGGGGCTTTGTTCGTAGTTTTAAATAGTTTTTCGCTTATCTTTTAGCTATAGGAATTGACGGGTGGGGACTGAACTTGTCCATTGAGCTACTTTTAGAAAGAGATCGCATGCGTGGCTCGATTCGACAAGAGCCCACACTTCAGCTAATTGGCGAAGTGCTGCAGTTAGAGTGTGACCGAGTAACACACAGGCAAGCGATCTGAAAGAGATAGCAATATATGGAATGGAAGGCATGGACGAGCTAAGTCTTCCATTTTTGACTGACTTTGAAAAAGGTTACGAAAGCGGCTAGTTCAGAAGATTTTAAGCGAAAAATTATTTTCGATTTTTGCGATTTTTTTTGTTTGTTAACAGAAAATTGTATTACGAAGAATCCCAGTTTGGGAATCAAAAAGATTAGAAAAATAGAGGAGCTCTTTTTCGGTGTTATTAGTTGGAGGGGAAAACTTTTAGCTGGAGGCGATCAGGACAGGTAGTTCCAGATTGGGGAAACACTTGAGGAGATAGGATTCCGCCATAAGAAAAAGCTAAGTATTGCTTATAGTTTTGTCCAGTTTCTATTCGTTTGGTTTGTCGGCCAGGAAAAGTGGCAAAATTTTAACCGCGTAGGTTTTCGTTCCGTTGTTCTTTTATTCTCCCGAAATTGCGGGACTCGCGACCATTCAAGTTGTCCTTGTACAGTTGTGGTTTTCGGGAACTTTCCCTTTGTGATTTTACTTCGTGTTCTCGTGACACAAGGAAATTGTTCTTTGCGATTTTTCGAGTTGTTATTTTCTTTTAATTTCGAGAATTTGCCTTCTGTCAATCTCGAAAAACCTTTGTTTCACTTTTCTTTTCTATTTGAAAAGATTCTGGGTTTTAATCCAGGCTTCAGCCACGGTTTCCCAGACACACCCCATACAGATCAATAAAACTTTCAATTTCCCATTAGGAAATTAATTTCAGTATTTTATTTTGCAATTTTGGAGTTTATTTTACAGGTACTACCTTTTAAAAAGTTTCCTGGTGCCCACTTTCGAAAGTAAGTACGCCTCTGTACTTACCTTCTCGTTTTTATTATTTGTGTTGTTGGTTGCTGATTTGTTCATCGAACGAACCTGTTGTCATTTTGACATTTCGGATTTCATTTCCAATTAAATTCATAAGTCGTGTTGCACGCCGGGATCGTGCTTTCGTTTTGTTTTATTTAATATATAATTCTAATAATTAATTAATCGAATTCGTTTTGTTATCGTGATATTGGAATCCGTTTTCCAATATTACGATTATAGTTTCAAGTCGGTTCGTGGAACAAATTTTTTCAACAATCTGTTGTTTATGATTCAGTTACTGATCCCAAATCACCATTAGAAGTTACACGATTAAACAGCACGTCCAAATGATAAAACTTTAATATCAAAATCTTTTGGGGCAACGATACGTGTGATCGCCATATTTAATATCTTTGTCTATAATTGTTTGTCACACCAGTTACAAAAATACACTCAAATATTTTTAATTAGGGAAAAAATGCCAAACTTCGAGAAAATCCAACAAAACTGACTATTGTAAGAGACCTTACCACGCGCGCCGTCACGAAAACATTAAGCGCCTCATCTCAGTCATCGTTAGGGTTGCCAGATTTGAAAAAGCGGAATTGCCAAAAATTAAATTTAAATCGCCAAAAAATCGCCAAAGTTCAAAATTTTCTACCCTATATATCACCAAATTCAAAAATGAAATATAATTTCACAACTTGTAGTTTTGAAGGTTTGAATGGATCAACAACCACCTGAGTGCGAGCTACCACCAAAGTCATTATAGGCTGGAGTTATAGCTATTTCACGGCTGCCAGGCTGATTATCAGAGTCCTTCCTTTAGTGGTGCTTAGTCTATTACGTTAAATTTTAATTTGAAAAACTTTTTGCTCTGCTCAGATTTGAACATAGCCCAAGCGTCTTCAGAGCTATATGCACTAAGCATTGCTCTTCGGTAGCGCAACTCCAGCCTATAATGACTTGCTTGTAGCTCAATCAGGTAGGTGTTTCAAGTTAGCAGGACACTTTTCATAATTCGGAATAAAAAAAATGAAGTAAATAGCTGCTATTGGGTGTCTTGCTAACTTGACATCAAGTATAAATCGCACAATCTGACAAGCCTGGTCACTATTCGCACGCTAGACCTCACACATATACCGATAGGACAAGGTTGCTCACACATTTACCAAGAGTAGTTTTTGTGTAGAATTGTATTTATAAGCTAAAATTTTTGCCTTGATTTTTTTTTCAAAAAAAAAAACTGATAGTTTTTTTGAAATAATTACAAAAAAATGAATTCTGTCCCACAAAATTAAAAGCAGTTCAGTGGTTCAAATTCAGGATTCTTTTAAGATTGATGTGCTTCAGCTTTTCAGAAATTTTTTAGAGTTTGGCTTTTTTTACAAAACAAGAATAAAACAAAATAATTGCTTAAAACTTTTGAATTTTTTATACTGAGGCCCAGTTTTTTGGTTGGAGATCAACGAATTCTTGCTTTAACTTTTGAAATATCTTTTTTAATTGATTGAAATCTTGAGTTTTCTCTAAAGTTGATTAATCAAATGTGGTTGATTAATACTCTCGATTTAACAAATATTTTTGACATATTGTTCTATCACAAGTCGATTTTTTAGAAAATTGCCCTTCCTTCTAAAACAGGGGGAAATATAGAACCATTTCTCCTGTTCGATTTTTTTTCTTGCCTCTATCCAACTTACATGCTCTAGCTTTTTGTCACGTCTTATATGTAAAACACCCTGTATAACTTCGTATTTCTCAAAAAATAATTTATTACTTATATAATTGGTGAAAATTATAGTTAGTATTATTGACTTGTTTCAAAAATAGTTTCATGGCAGAACTTGTTTTATAGATGTTTGGAGGTGCTCAAATTGGTATTATTCAAAAGTATTTTGACACCTAAAAATCGTAAACTTAAATCTAGCTTCAGATAAATCTCTTATTTCATAAAACCGTGTCAATATTGGGACTCCATAAACTTCTATAAAACTAGTTTAGCTATTAAACTATAGTTTTGAACAATGTCAATAATATGGCTGTTATATATAGTATTTACTTTTCTTTTGTAAATTCAAAGTTATTAATCGTGCCAAATTTAATGACATTCGATGTCAAAATAAATCTATCGCAAACAATAATCAGTGACAACCATACAATTAACAAACTTTAATAATTGATATAATGTATGACGAAACAAAAGAGGTTACAACATAACTTTTACTAAAATTCATGTACCTAACAAAATTTTTCACTTATACGTGTTACATACAACTTCTAGACTCAACAATTGATGAGGATGGCTTAGTTTTTGAAAATTTCTATTCACATGAAACTAACATTCGTTTTATGTGTTAAAATGTGTTTGGGCGCGTTGGACGGTTCAATTTTGCATGTGATTTACACGGTGCATAGTTAATGTCCAGTCAACATCAATTTCATATGTGTGAAGGTTCAAATTGAATTCAGAAGGAGTGTTTCTCAGAGCAAGGACAGTTATTCCGACACCAATCGTGCTAATGTAGACTTTCAAGCAATAAACTATCAAATTTCATTGAAGGCTGTCTAAATTGTCGATAGATTAAAAAAACCTATACAAATTCGAAGTTTTTTTTAATTTTATTTTCTGCTCCGGAAAAATACATTTTCAGGACAATTGGTTGACATTTGGAAGGAAATATTCGCGATACGATCGAATTTAATTTGTCCTCTATTTTTTTTTTTGTTTCGGGAAAAAAAGCAATTTTGTAACGAAATATTCTACACACGTCAAAATACAGTTTATTGACTATCAGGCGAGCAGTAAACTGTAAAATTTCAATGTCGATGGATTAAAAAACCTCTAAAAATCCAACAAATTTGAGTTTATTATTTTTGAAAAGGGCAATTTTACAGATTTCTGGTAACTTTTGTAACTAAATAGGTATTCGCAAACGTAAAAATAAAGTGTGTTCCCTATCTGTCAAGCAATATTTCTAAATGGAATGCCTTAACATAATACGAATGTCTGAGAAAAAATTAGTATATACAGCCGAGTTTTTTTTACTCAGTATGCATTTAAGAACAACTGTCATTGTCAAGTCAAAACATCTATGGCTACCAACCATTCCGAAACGGAAATTTTTTTGCAATCGAATTAAGCGCCATCTTAACATCTGAACATTTCAACAATTTATATCTACTCTATGTTCACTCTGGTTTCTCTCCTAAATTATATTTATTTTTCGTGTAAAAATTTGCTGATCTAGCTATTCACTTTTTCAAAAAAAATACACCTAATAATTTATGTAATAAGTAATACCATAAAGTGAATGTGCCATAATTTTTGCAAATGGCGTCAAATATCTAAAAACAATTTTTTTGATGTGCAAACATCTATGCTGGCGGTAGAGTGAAAAAAAAAACGTGAACGTTCGTGTGCAACGTTACGATCATAGATACATCATATAAAGATGACATTCTCGGCTGTCACCCGATTTTGCCTACAAGCTAATTCAGGGGAAATTCAGGAGAAACACGCACACATATGCAGTTGGCATCCATTCACCATGATTTATTTGCACACATATGCACTTGGCGTCCATTCACCACCAAAATGCCGGTTATTTTAAAAATGCCACGAGTATGTTCGAAAAGTATAGTAAATTGAGCTACGAGTTATAAAGTGCTAACCCGACCTTATATGGATAATTTTGAGGAAACAAGTTTTGAAAGTGAAAATTTATAATCGATTTAAGTATATTCGATTGTCTTTTGTTTTTTACTCTCAATTTACTGAAACAAACAGTGAATATGATTAAAAAAAAACAATAGGCTTGTTTTTTGAGAAAGTAAATAGTGATATCAGCAAATTTTTACACGCAAACAAATACAAATCGAAAAATGAATATAACTTAGGTCTGTAATAAGAGTGAACATAAGAGTGGATATAAATTGTTGAAATGTTGAGATGTTTAGGTGGCGCTTAGATCGGTTGCTGAAAAATATTCGTTACCGAAGGTTGGTAGCCATATATTTTTTGACTTATGTGGATGTGCTCTTAAATGCATCCCGGGTGAAAAAAAGTCGGTTGCATATACTTTTTTTCAGACATGCATATTATGTTAAGGCATTTCATTTCGAAATAAAAATTCAATTTTATACGAAACTTGACATTGCTTGACAGATAGGGGACAAACTTTATTTTGACGAATATTTCTTTACGAAAGTCACGAAAGCTCTAAAATTGCCCTTTTCAAGAAATTAAATCTCAAATTTTTGGATTTTTTGACATCGAAGACATGAAATTTGACAGTCTATTACTCGACTGAAAGGCAACAAACTGTATTTCGACGTCTGTAGAATATTTTTCGCTTCAAAAAACACCAGAAAGTTCTACAATTGCATATTCCAGAAACAAAAAATCCGGAGCAGAAAATAAAATGGAAAAATTTTCGAATTTTTCAAAGGTTTTTTAATCCATCGTCATCGTAGCCATCCCTCAATGGAATTTGACATTTTTTGGTGGGAGGAAATTTGTCGAAAAAAACAACGTCGGGGCTAATAAATTACATGTTTAATGCAATAACAAAAACTCTGTTATTGGCTTGAATTAAAAAAAACTCTGTTATTGGCTTGAATTCCATACTTGTAATCAATAGTTTTTATGGAAAGTCCATTTTTTTCTGTGATGGCGTCGCTAATATCCAATGTCATTTTTTTCAACGAATCACTCCGGGCTTTTATGAGCATTATGTTATATATGCTATTGTATTCCTTGTTTATTTAACAAGTCGCTTCATTTATTTCCGTTGTTTGTAGAGCCCACATGTATACCTGTATGGTTGTTAATATACATATATAGAGAGCATTGAAGATTTCAATAACCAATCAAACTAATGCGAAATAGCGCACGACTTACAAGATGAATTTTCAAAAAAATTTTAAAGAAGTTTCATCACGCCAAAGTAGTAGTGTAACAGCGGACTTAGCATCTTTAAATTTGTGTTTTTATCAACACAACCCGATACCCCACCTAACATCCGCCATTTTCATGGTGAAAAGCTGGTGAGTTGAAATTTTTTTAAAGATGGCTGCGTTGTTTGCACATAAAAAATGGCCGATCTAGCAAAACAGAACAAACCCACCCCATTAAATTGTTGTTGCAATTCACATATATTCATCGACACAAAATTAAATTACAAATACAACAATGTAAACAAATGGGTTTTGGAGGGTGAAACGTACGAAAGATTGTCATCTTTATATGGTGTATCTATGGTTACGATCTGCATACTAGGATGGGTGCGTTCAGTGAAAAAAATCTTAAGATCCCCTTCAAGCAAAAACAAGTCCGTTTTGGATCCGCGCACGTTGATGTTAACACATATCAACCGTGAGTCCCGGCACTCACACAATGTTTTTTTGCCACAAGTTGCTGAATTGGGGAGCTTTGTTGATTCTTGGTGCCAGTAGCAACCGCTCAGACAGCTCTGGGAACGATGACGATTATGAAACACCAATTTGATGAAATGAATCGTAAATATTTAAATTCCTTTTGAAGTAACTTATTTTGTAGGAGCCAGAAGTTGTGATCCAGTCGTCCACATTATTACTTGCTCTATAGCGCAAGTAAAGTATTGTAAGTTTTAATAAAAATTAACACTACGATGGACGAGAAGTCCAAAAAAGTGGGTTTCGTCATACAGTTCGTTGGCATGCGTCGGTCGGTCTGTTTACAGACGTTCATACAAACATTTTTGTTTTTTTTTTTTGTAAATTTTTCGAAAATAGCTCTAACGATTTTCAATAAACTTCGTACTTTTCGTAATGTAATTTTTGTAAGAAAACTACGTTTCAGGTATTTGACAAAAATTCACATAACGGAAATAGGCATTCCCACGTTTTTTTTTTGTTGTTGAGAAAATAGTCTTATTTTTGAGTTTTTCGCGTATATCCGTTTTACGGTTACACAAATTTTGTTAAAAAATGCTATCTGGTGTTTTTCAATATTTAAAACAATATTGCATTTCAAAATTTTGAAAAACATTTTTTTGAACAAAAAAAAAAAAAACTATACATAAAATCAGGTTTTTAGTTTTTAGGTTTGTAGTTTACAACTTCATATAAATATATGGCTACATACAGTAGTCAACCACAAAAGCAAGTTCGTGCGACCCAGTCGTGCATATCTTTGTTTTTGTTCACAAAAACAATTGGCTTACATAATACACTATGACGAGAGAGTTGTTGACCATTTTAATTCAACGGCCGGATGTGAATTTGAAGACCAACAATTTATTACATCCAAAAAACAATAAATGTTAAAAAAGCTAGGAAGCAATACATAATTTTATTTGGTTACAATGTTACGAAGGGAATTTTACAAAAACCATGAATAATTAAATAAACTAATTGCTTTAATGCTTTCAGGCAAAAGCATTTTGTATTATTGTTATAGCCAGATAGAGGAAACGTTAGTTTTTGTTTGTTAATTTTTCTTAGCTGTTTGCTCAATAATGAAGAGTTGCGGTTAACACTCGTTTTAAGAGGTAAACATTTTGATTGTGGTCTGGGTCTAAGAAATATTTCAACAAATTCTAAGAAAAAATACAAGTTTTCATGCAATGTATGGAACATGCTATATGCATAAAATTGAAAGGTTTCTATTTGCCAATGTAGTAATCAAATCGAATCTGGTTATCTAAATTTTATATACAAAATTATCCAAGCCAAATTTATAATTTTCAATTCCCAAAACTGTAGGAGAATTAATTTAATTATATTATGTTCGTATATTGAACTCAAAATCTAATATTATTTTATGCAGGACATTTTTCTGCATACATTTATTACATTTTATGTATAATTAAAATGTATTGTAGTTTAAATTATCATTAAAATATGATAATGCTCTCTCATTATTTACTTTTCTTGTGAATTCATAAATAAAACACGAATCCATTAAATTTGTTTTCTTATTTTTTTTTTGTATTCGAAATTCAAATTTTAAATGTAGATTATGCTAAATAATGATTCGAAAAAAAACCCGTCGCAATTTTTTAATGCCCCTCACACGCTTCGTATTCCGAAAAAAAGAAATCAAATCTCAAATATAAATAAAAATAAATTATCCTTGGATTATTTATATCCGTTTTTAATTAAATAATAGAAACTGCGTTAAGAGCATGTTATGAACTGATTTGATTTGATTTGATTAGAGGGTATCTTAGATTATTGAATTTGATGTTGGAGCTAATTTAATATCCATATTGATATAATTTACTGTGTAAAAGTAGGTATACATAAATCACCTGGGAACAACCTTTGCTATAGAGTCATTCACAATTTCCTGTCTTTATTGGCTTTTGGTTTTGTGTTCCGTCTATGCAAGACAATTTTGCAACAAAGAGCTCTTACTCATAAAAGGTCTTCGTCTTGTCATCACATTTAGATATATCCAAGAAACAAATGAATTCTCATCACTTCCTCTCTGAAAAAATTAATTATTTCCATAGAATTTTTATATTCTTTTTATTGTCTTTCCAATTTTTTTTTTTTTAATTATGAAGAAACGAGTATATGCTGGATATGGTCACAACCACAGATTACCCACATGAAGATGAAAATCCCCGGCAGCCATTTTAATTTGCCTACAAGATTTCAGATAAAAAATGAGAATGTGTGTATAAAAACCTCACACCTAGGCAGTAGGGATCTTCACACACCTGGTTAAATTGTTGTTGCAATTCACATTTATTCATCGACGCGGGAAGAAATTACAAATACAACAATGTAAACAAATGGGTTTTGGTGGGTGAAACGTACGAAACATTCTCATTTTCATATGGCTAATCTGTGGTCATAACGACAAACCTGAATTTCTTGGAAACTTCCGTGAAAATCCCCATTTATATTCCAATGTTTTCGAAAGAAAAGTCAAACAAAATAGAAATAATTGAGAAGCAGATGAAACACAATTCAATTTGTTTGTCAACACAGCTGTCAACTAAATTGATACTTGGCCACACAGTACATGGCTTTCGTTTCAACCAATTCAGATTTGGGTGTCAGATCTTAAATCTTACTGGCAAAACGAACACAAAACGTAATTTTATTTTGTTTTATGATTGTATGAGTGTCTTTTTTAAAACAACACTGGGTAAAAGTCACTGTCAAAAACATCATTTGCTTAAAGAACCTACACGACTCAGATTTATTAATTTATTTAGAACGCAAATATTAGCACTAATAGTTGTTGCAGAGTGTTTAGATGATGATGATGAAATGCAAATACAAAAAGAGACAGTTTAGATAAAAGAGTAGCTGAAGAATACAAAAACATTTAGTTTGAAGTAACGTTGAACTACAGATCGACATCCTTGTAAATCTGGCACCGAGTTAAAATAGGTTTGGTTTGACAGTAAGTCAAATTACTTCCCTGCGAACAGTTCAATCGAGTTGAAAACTTGTAAATCAACTTGAACAAAATCAAAATCTTTTGATTTTCTTCAACTCAACATCGACCGTCAGTCAAGTTGATCAAATGACAAGCCCACACACGGGTTGATTTGATCAATTTGAATTGAATTGAAATTTATTAATAGCGAATTCCTTTCAAAAAAGAAATCGAATTTTTTCTAAACAGAATCGAATTTTTTCTGTCAATTGAAAGGAATTCGTATTTCGTAAAAGAATCGATTTTTTTTGGTGTGATTGTGTTTGCGTTACTTTATAGCTGCAATTGACGCAAAACGTCAAGAAATTATTCACAAAACTATTAAGGTTGCTTGTTTTTGTTGTGGGAAAAATGTTTTACCAATAGAATTAAATTAATAAATAAAAGATATTAGCCAATTTGGTGGTGCATTTTATTTGTTTGAACTTCTATTTGCACATATATTTTTAGAGAAAATTGTTATTGAAAAGTTTTCACTTGCACTGAAAGTTTTTAACACGTCTTTCACTCGCCAAAGCTTTTTTTTGTCAAATTTGTGTTCTATAATGAACAACGCACAATAAATTATTTTTATAGCTGTATTGACTGAATATATTGTTGAATATTTTGTTAAATTATGTAGAATTCGTTAAAAATAAACAACTCGTCTTCCAAAAATTCTGCGACTTTCAATTTGACGTATTAGAAATGTCAAGTCTTCATAGTGTGTGTGCAAATCAGTGTGAAATCTTGCTAAAAACGCAAGATTTGTGTTGACACAAAAGAATCGATTTTGTTTATAAAAATTCGATTCTGTTTAGAAAAAATTCGAATTTTTTGTTGAAAGGAATTCGCCATAAGTCTTTAGGTTACTTGTTACATATTTGTCTTATTCTAACGATAGCTTAAAATATACTAAAGTGGCTATAATGTATTGCCTTCTTTTTCGATTACATTTTTATGAGTAGCCTCGTGGCGGTCACTTGTTATATTAAATATATATAGTTATTCTGCTCTTGCTTATAAGCATATTAGAAAATCACATGAGACGATTGTCACAATACAAATATACAATAAACTTAACCTAACTTACAAACTAAATACATACGAGATATGCGCCAGTGGTGCTGTATGAAAAGAAAATGTTTCTTACATTTGGTTGTCTTTTTCTTTTTTTTTTCTTCAGTTTTGATTGTTTGATTTAATAGAGCGAGAGCGCTATATGATTTGATCAATAAGGGCGACCCAATTGACAACTAACTGCTTTAACACAATAGAATGCTGCAACTGGAACTGGAGCTGCAGCTGCAATAGTTGTCAAAAAAGTGTCGTGCGTACTTTTTTTTAACGTGCACACAATGTAGCTGTACAGCTTTCTGATATTCTGACTGCAGAAGCACTGATATCTATAACATTAGGGATTGAAAAGAGCTTGAAAATTGTTTCAACCCCTATATAAACTCCCATCGAGTTGAAATATGTGTTTGTTCGCCTTCATCAATTTTTAAATTTTAAAAATGCTGCATGCAAAAGTTAAAAGTTGGTGAGCTCTTGCAGCTGCGGCTGCAGCTCTGTTTGCAGCTACGTTGCGTTGTGTTTGCAACATTGAAATTATGTGTATTCAATATTTTGACACCTAATCCGGCTTCAGCTCCAGTTGAACCTCGGTCTCTATAGAGGTCTTCTAAGATTTGTCTTTGTCTTTTCTCTTTCTAATTTGACATCTAAAAACAATAACAAAAAAAGTCCCTGGTTGGAAAATATTTACATGCTCTTGGCAGTGTTAAAAATCCGGTCATTTGATTATTTTTTGTATTTGGAAGTGAAAACTTAAATTTGCGATCGAATTACCTATTAATTAGTGTTTAAACATTTTAGTGAACATTTTTTCAAGTGTTTGATACAAAAAATTAGTTTTATTACATATTAATCACTATTATTAAACACCCGACTTTTTTGGCTCGCCTTCGTGCCTTCGGCATTTGGTTTTGTTTTCCAACCAGGGAGTGCTGTCAGATTGTTTTTTTTTTTTATTTCACACTGACGCTTCTGACATTTGGTGGCAGAGATCCATTGTGTTCAGGCAGTAAGTTGAATTATTGTGTATTGTGTGCTTAGACCACTAGGCCCTGGTTTGGTTATCCAACAAAATTTCAAATTACTTTTATGCTTATAAATATATGGGTCTTTTTGTTTGAATAATTCTTCAATGCAACTCTTTTACAATTTCAAATGCATTTTTGTATTATAAGAGTCTAATAAACTGTCACTTTTCTTCCACGAGACAACGCCAACGTAGTAAATTATTGAGTATCACTTTCATTTTCAATAATCTTAAATGCTTCCCATAAACAATCAAATCATTTCAGCACATACCTCACGCTTACGTACATGGATAATTAACATATTTTTCCCTCCATTAAAAATGAATACTATAGTTAACAATATTAATAATATTATTACATGTTGTAGTAACCAATAATAATAATTATCACTCCATAATATCATCACATCATCTAAGGCATAGCTTTTATGCACATTCAGGTGAGTCAATCTACTGTCAACTTTTCACCTTTCACGTAAATACTTCAAACCCGACATTCTATTTGATTTTGAAATCATACCGAATGACAAAGGCAACTAGGTTTGTATAGGTAACATAAAACCTCTCCATGCATCATCATGTAATTGCAAATTATTCATCACACCACAAATTGGTAAACAAAAAATAAAACCTCAGCATCAGCATTGCACATTATTTTTGTGCCAACACCAATTGTGTTGCGCAAAAACTAAATAATATCCCATGACTAGAAAATAAACAGCGATTAATGCGGTAGTTAGTTAGGTTTGAATCTAAGAAAGAATAGTTAGATTTAAAGAAACAAAAAAATAGTTTTAAAGAAAAACTGCAATACGATATAATTTTAGATATAAGTTGCCGATCCGATTAAATCACACCAACTTACCAACATCACACAAGTTGAACGGTGATCTTTTACTCACTCTCCTGTGTGCAGTTTACACGAGTGAAAAGAGAAAGCAGGTCACTTCTGTGACTACAACACCAACAACTGAAAAGTAAAGCTGTACATACGAGATACGAGTACATTACATAGTTGTTGTATTTTTGCTATAATTTTCATATTAAACTTTTAGTGGATTTTGTTGCATGTGTGGAAGTCGCCTGAGGACTCGGACAGTTTGATAGATTCATTGGGTGAATTGAATGATCTCAACAAATTCATCAACAAAGTAAAGTACAAAGGCCTCCCACAGTAGTCGGTATTGGTACATACTCGTTACTCGTATAGTAAGTAGTTGAATGAATGATTTGGTTGTTGATTTCAGCGTACACACAATCTCGTGTCAAATTGATTTTAGGCATTGTTTTTTGTTTTTAAGTTTCATTTGATTTGACAGATTAAATGAGGTTTTATTTGACAGGCACTTGACATACAAGCAGGCAGTTAAAATTGTTTTCGGATGGTATGTGTTTGAATATACATTATATTATGTAGAAAGTTTTCTTAAACTTGTTTATTTGAAAGGAACATATATGTTTTTCGACAGTTATAAATAGCTTTCAAAGACGTAATCATGTTGTCAATAAAACTGGCTATAGGCTCTGTACGTTCTAAAGAAACAAGTTTAACTGGGAGGTATTAAGTTACTTCTAAGACGGTGTTCACATTGGACTCACTCCGCGCAACTCATTCTGACATCTCTTTCTTTTATCTCACTCTACCTCACTACATGAGAAAGTGAGGCAGGATTTTTTGATTTTTTTTGAAAAAATCCTGCCTCACTAGACTATCTCTTTCTCATCAGGAGGTGGAGTGAGATAAAACAAAGAAATGTCAATATCAGTCACGCAGGGTGAGTCCAATGTGAACACCGGCTAATACTTCACAGTATGTATATAAATTTTAATATTAAAAAAGTATTGCACCTATAACCTGCAGTAAAATTAAACAGCGACCTCGAAAAAATTCCCACACAGCCTTATGGCGAATTCCTTTCAAAAAAGAAATCGAATTTTTTCTAAACAGAATCGAATTTTTTCTGTCAATTGAAAGGAAATCGTATTTCGTAAAAGAATCCATTTTTTTTGGTGTGATTGTGTTTGTGTTACTTTATAGCTGCAATTGACCTTAAACTTGAACAAATTATTCACAAAACTATTAAGGTTGTTTGCTTTTGTTGTGAGACAAATGTTTTACCAATAGAATTAAATTAATAAATAAAAGATATTAGCCAATTTGTTGGTGCATTTTATTTGTTTGAACTTCTATTTGCACATATATTTTTAGAGAAAATTGTTATTGAAAAGTTTTCACTTGCACTGAAAGTTTTTAACACGTCTTTCACTCGCGAAAGCTTTTTTTTTTTGTCAAATTTGTGTTTGATAAAGAACAACGCACAATAAATTATTTTTAAGGCTGTATTGACTGATTATATTGTTGAATATTTTGTTAAATTATGTAGAATTCGTTGCAACCAAAAAATAAACAACTCGTCTTAAAAAAATTCCGCGACTTTCAATTTGACGTATTAGAAATGTCAAGTCTTCATAGTGTGTGTGCAAATCAGTGTGAAATCTTGCTAAAAACGTAAGATTTGTTTTGACAGAAAAGAATCGATTTTGTTTAGAAAAAATTAGATTCTGTTTAGAAAAAAAAACGATTTCTTTGTTGTAAGGAATTCGCCATTAGATTTTTGAAGAGAGCTTTGTCTTATCCAACTTTTCAACTGGCGTGGATAGATTTTGGCGGCCTGTGGCGGCCATGTTGTTTTATTGACATCTGTCAAATCTGTTGTTTATTATTTATTATTAATAATTTTATTATTATTCACCATGGCAAGTTACATCTATTAAACAGCACGTCCAAATGATAAAACTTAAATATCAAAATCTTTTGGGGAAAAAAACGTGAGTTGCGCCCTTTTTTACAAGGTTGTCTTTTCAAGTCGATTATCTCAAGTTTGGTGGCCAAATTAGAGTCGACCGTGAACTTACTGAAAATGCTCTTGCGTCAACGAAACGCAAGATCAACCGAAAACATCGTCGCTGTCTGTGAGAGTTCGAAGTTCTTCGAAAACGACGATGTCATTGCCATCAGCATCAACGGAATACGCTACCAATCGATTGGCTGGCGCATTCAGTGCATGCAAGATTCGAGGCTAAGGTCTAATGTCTCGGAGAGGTTATGTGAATTAGCCACTAAGGTCATGCGATTTGACCCCACTAGACGTTTTCTTGTGTTGCAGGTTTATGCGAATAAACCACAGTCAACCGATGCCCTTCAGGTGAACATAACACAGGCCATCGCTCAAATTCAGCCAGATCTATGCGGAAGAGTCATTAAAAATTGGACCACTCGGATCCGTGCAACCGTAAAAAGCCGAGCCGAATTTTGTTATTACCTCACACAGAGCTTATTTTATTCAATTTCAACTTATACCCGCCCTTATTGAATAGGAAATATATTGATAAAATGTTTTTATTTTTGGGTAATGCACTTTTCAGAAAATCCTCAATTTTTTCGTTTCAGAAGAAGCCAACATTTTTGTGTTTAGGCTTTTTTTGATTTCATAATACATCAAATTTATAAAGAAGATTACCAAAACTACTTTTTCTTCCCCCACCCACCACCGGTAGAAATAGAAACTTTCCGCCAGACCCAATAACCGTGAGAGAAACGTGATTGACTACCAACAAAAAAAAAAAAAAAAACAAAAAACACACAATAAAATAAAACAAAAATACCCGCCTAGAGAATTTAAATTCCAAACTGCAAACGAAAGTGAAAACTTAAATTTGAACAAACAGAGAATGCATTGAACCATAAAATATGTATTTTCGATTTGTAAAAATTTTGTAGATGGCAGATGGCAGATGTATTCAAATGCTAGAGCTTAACAATTGGCATTTAAATCATGCCTGTAAAAGTTAAATAAATAAAAAAAAAATCCGGATTTAGAAAAAATGTGAAAATTTTGTCTTCACACTTCACAGGTGCCAGAATCGTTACCGGTGAATAGGAAAAGAAATAAAAAAGTATACACGTAGGTACCTACGTATGTACGTGTGGATTGACGTGTTTTGGTTAGTTTTAGTTTAAATTTACATAACATGTGACTTTACAAAATTGGTTATGAAACATGGGAATACATTTTTTTGTTGCTTTGTTTGGTTTTTGTTAACAAAAAGAATGCAATAAAACAATTTTTGAGAATTAGTTTCGTAGTCTAAGAACAAGTATTATACCTTTTTGACCTTGAGAAGTTCGATACAAAAATTTATTGAGTTATTACCAATGTATTGTCGAGTAATAGTGTTTTAAAAGACATATCGAATGGAAGCTTTATGGACATTAGAGAAATTGTATTGTATGAAAATGTATCACAATATTCTTAAAAGAAAAATGTGAACTTTTTACGAAACATATTTTCTTAAAAACAATAATATAGTTTCAAAGCTACATCTATTGCATTTAAGTCTAATTTTATTATCTTTATTAAATAAATCGTACAGTATTTTTAGGTAATATGTGTACTCAAAAGCCAAGGAAATTTACGTCAGAACAGACCCATTATATTTAAAATGAAGTGATTTTGTTCAAGCGTACATGCGTCGACGCTGCTGACAAGCACCCCCCGTTTACATTTTGTGCAATCTTATCAATATTCTTTGGTGACAACAGAGTTTTTGGTGGTTGTAGTAGATTTTCGTAAAGATTTGATACTCGTTCGCTGTTGATTGGAATCATCCCACCCAGAAATGAAACAACGAAATCATAAACCAAAAATGTATGCCGAATTCCTTTCAACAAAAGTATCGATTCTGTTTAGAATTTTTTCTAAACAAAATCGATTCTTTTCTGTCAAAACAAATCTTGCATTTTTAGCAAGATTTCACACCGATTTGCACACATATTATACATTATACAATTTTCACATTTCTAATACGTCAAATTGAAAGTCGGGCAGTTTTGGGAAGGCAGATTGTTTTTTTTTTTTTTTTGTGTTGCAACGGATTTTTCATAATTAAACAAAACATTCAACAACATTTTCAGTCAATGTTACTTCAAAAATAAATAATTGCAGCTGTCTAGTAACAAACACACGATCGCACAAAAAAAACCATTTCTCTTACGAATTCCTTTCAATTGACAGAAACAAATCGATTCGGTTCAGAAAAAAAAATCGATTCTGTTAAGAAAAAAATCGATTTCTTTGTTGAAAAGAATTCGCCATTAATGTTTTACTTTTATTTACTGAAAAGCGTTAATCTTACGTCTTCTGCGTACGCGTATCATTCTTATTTTCACTTAGCTCTGCCTTCGATGCCATTAAATCTAAAATGAATAACTGAACATTTGAGTTTAAACTTCAAAGTAACAACTGCTGTCATGTCACGCTGACAGAACATTTGACATTTGAAACTACAATTTGTTTAGTAAAATCTAACGTTAAGGCTCTCCCAAACCAACGCGAATATTTCAGAACGACGACGAAACTTTCGCCTTACTTAATTTATTTACATGGAGATTAATGGGAGCACCCAAACTGGCGCGATGCGAATCTTCGAACATTATTCAGTCGTCGCATATTCGCGCGAATGTTTCGCGTTGGTTTGGGACAGCCTTTATCCTCGGGCGGCGCGAGAAAAACATTTCTCATTGACTACCTGATACACTTGGCACCGACCGACCCCACCGCTGAATTTAGAACCGATGCTAAAAAAATACTGCAACAACAAAACTGAGGGAACTCTTTTTTAACTAATATCTCGAGAACGGCTCATCGCACTTAAAAGTTTTGATAGCCTTTTCTATAGGAAATTGAAATATCTTTATTTTTGAAAAGAATATTTTTTCCTATGACTAATGCCCGATTTCATAAAGGACTTTTAAACATTTGAAAGTCCATTTAGTGTTAAAATGGGGTTTTTGGGTTTCACCAAGTGCTTTTTAATTTAAAATGTTTTTAAACGGCCTTATAAACTAAAAGCTCATTTTGGTCTCTATAAATTCTAAAAGTCGCATTTGTGAAGTGTAATGTCAGATGTCAGCCAACGAGTAAGGAAGTTTTAGCTGATATTTGATAATATTTTGCAGTCACTATTATTATTTAATTTCTTGCTAATACAAATTATGAATAGGTCGATACAAAAATATTGCTTGTGTGTAAATAATAATCTTTTGTGATTTTGTTTTTAGAATAATTCCTTAATCATCTTCATCTGAGGATGAAGAGAGATAGTAAGAAGTCCAAGAATATTCCGAGTTCATGGGAATCCGTTCTCCGAATATTTTTTTTTTGTAACATTTTTTTCTACATGTAATGCTTTTTTCACATGCATTTTTAATGTGAGAGGGAAACAACCTATTTTTATTTCCAGGGATGTGAGGCAAATCCAATTTTAACTAAAATTTCCCTTAAATTTCCTTTTTTAAGATTGGTGAAACTGGAAATATTTAAAGGTTTGATAAAATTTAAGAGGACTTTAGATAAAAGGGTTTTTAGTGTTTTTTTATGAAATTGGGCATTAGACAACCAAATTAATAAACGTGGAATAGTGAAGGGTAAGGCCTTATTCCGTGGACACAGTGCAAAATGCTATTAATAAAACAACATTTCAAGTAAGTGACGTTTACTAAACTAAACCACCGAAGTAGGTGCTTTAGCGAAGGAATAAGAACCAGATGTGTCAAATTTATTCTAAAATTAAATAAAGAAAAAGAAAAATATACAAAACTAGATTTGATCCAACGCAAGTGCTTAGTGAGGAGGATTTTGGGAAGACATATAGGTTTTGCAAGGAAAACTTGAGGAAGTTCATAGCAATCGATGAAGATAACCTAAATGGGGATAAAAGAGGTGTACAACTGTACATAACAGACACAACACAAAATTATAATAATTTTAACAGAAATATAATATTTAAGATAATTGTTATGTGTGAGCTTTTTTCACAAATTATCAAAATTTGCTGTAAAAAAACCCATAGGAACAAAGAGGCATGTTATTTATTGTAGTTGATTTTCTTAAGGGTTTTTTTGTAAACGTCACTTTATTATTCCACGAACATTTTGTTTTTATTAATGGAAAATTTGTACCCTATGGTTTAGTAAACTCGTGGAATAAAGGTGGAAGAAGCGTTTTTATTAATAGGGCTGTTAGACTTAAAGAGCTTTTGAACATTTTTTCAACATGAAATAAAAAAATTAAATCCAATTTTACGATCAATAAATGATTTTCACTGTCTATAAAGTGACGCAAAACGGTAGAACTTAGGAATTGATTCGACTAAGGTCCAGAGTCAGAGGGGGGCAACCTATGGAATTTTATGAAAAAGGGAAACAAAATTACTAATTAGTCAAATTTCCCTATTAAGAACTGATTAGATGTTGGTAGACAACAGTCGTAGCTCATAGCCCCCCCTCCCCTTGCCCCTCCCTGCGAGCGCCTATGCAGTTTCCGTAAAAACGACCTTGTTCCACCTTATTAGAAACATATTATTTGAGCTTAAATTTTTATTCAAAAGTCAGCGATTAATTTTTCTAGCGTAGCTACATCAAATTGCTATTGGTATTGTAAGTATTTATGAACTTTTTCCAGAAGCCAATCCATGGAGGGTGAGTTTGGAGATAAGTTGACAAGAGGCCATAAAGTTTAAAATGCAACTGGTGGTCTTCTCTCTTGTAATCTTCTTTATCTTTAACGTTTGATGAGTTGATATAGGGTATGGGTAGTTATTACATTTAAGCAAATTTGAACTGACGTTCCATCAGAGAAAGAAAGTTTAATATTAAGAACATTTTCTTTTTATTCAAGAAATTCGAAATTCAAATTAAGATGAAATTACAAATCAGACAGTTTGTTCAACTTTTATCAACCTAGAGTAATTTTATATCAAAATAGCAAGAAAGATAGTTATTTTTTTTTTTAAATTATGCATATATAAAAGATATATAAACAATAACAAATTGATTGCATAAATCTTTATTCTAAGTCTTATCTCATGTTGCATGAGCATAACTGATCGCATCTCAGGTGTAAGCGATAACTTATAGGCAAATAAAAACAAACGAACCGACACAACACGTCAAAATGGAATCTTACGTTAGCGCAAGAGTTGCGAGCTTAAGAGCTGTGCGAATATACGTGCTTCAAACGTGCAATCAAACGTTACTAAATCAGAGTGATAGGTATTTTATGTACATTTTTGATACTTTGACGCTGATTAGACCTGCAACGAGTTTGTTTGGTTTGCACACACCATGAAGCTGTGATGAAGCAAAACTAATTTCATAACTATATTTTCTTTTCTTTTTTTTTTCAAATTGAATAGCGACACGACCACCATCGTCTGGGATGTCTAGTCTCTAGTCTACCATGGGTTTTTGTTTAATCCATAATTTTGAATGTGACTTTTTTAAAATTTTTGTTTGGTCGAAAGAAACCAGTCGAGTGAATAATATTGTTATAGCTTATAGGTATGGCTGATAATATAACAACTGTTGTTGTTATTTGACATTATTCTTGGGCCTTGAGATAAATAGCCACATTGTTGCATGATTTGAGGCTTCCAAAGGCCTCTTGATAGATGTTGTCTTTTTCTCATGTTTTGCGTAGGCTATAGGCACACGAAGATAACTCAAATGAATGGGAACAAACATGAATATATTTGTGATAAGCGCTTTGGAGTTGGGTGAATTAAGAAAAATAAATAGTTTACAATTTGTATGATTAACGATTTTAATAGACATTAGCATAATTTTGTAGTAAAATAATATTTCTTAAGTCAAAGAACAATAAAGCATAATTTTAAATTTAATACGACTACAAAAGAATATAGAATTTAAAGAATTAAAAACTGTATTGTCAGAGTTGTCAGAAATTTAAGACCATAATAAAAAAGGCTTTCACTTTTTGATCACTCTCTTTGTTCGTTTACAAATTTTCATTTCCAGATTGCAGCGTCATTCTGGGGAAAGAAGGTGTAGTCTGTAGTTCTACAATACCACCAGCAGTGCAGCGGCAGTAAAAATGAAGGCAGTGAAGTCAATACGTCTCAAGTAGGCCAAACGAACTGCGTAACATAAACTCGGTGAAATGACACGAGTTAATTGATTGAATTCGGAAAAAGCTGTAGAAACACAATAGTGTAACAAAAGTATGAAATTTTAGATGTGTTGACAAAAGTTTAGAGTGAGAAACTTTTTTCAAAAATTGTGTAGGTATGTACTTAGTTGAAAATCATCAATTTTTAGGTTTTGCCAGTCGAGCAGTTATTTAAAGGGTACAGGGTTATAAGTTCATAGGGCAAAAGAGTGTTTTATAAGTCTACAAAAGCTTACATAAAATTTCTGTGGAATTCAGTGGGTCAGCGAATTCTAAAGTGGTTTAGTTTTCTCATATTTTTATTTAAAACAAAAAAATGGGTTTCATAAAATTCTTTATTCTTATATTTTTCTCTTCAAAGTATTACTTAATATAATTTGAAAAAAAAAATTATTTTGAAAAAAAAAAAATCGTTTTAATTTTGGAATTTTTTTAAACTTCAAATTTCATATAATGAAATACTTAAGCACAGTTTTTCAGTGGCGAGTTAGACCAGAGTTAGCTAGAAGTAAATTAACCCACAGTTTACTCAAGAAGCAGTTTTTCGGCAAACGCCAAAAGCAAATATTCAGTTAATTCTTAGTAAACTCACCAAGTTTGTTGAGTTAACTCGGGCTTAATTTTAATTTCGCACTGAAAAACTGGTCATTAGTTGGATTCAGATTTTTAAAGAAATTACTGGATACATTTGTGTAAAAAATTACTGAAAGGTGTGTTTGAAAATTGTAAACGAAATTGTTGTACCATTTGTAACCTTGGAAACTAAAGATCCGTTGTTGTTTTCTTATAAGAAAATCTGCAATACAATATCTTCGAAAACTTTATCAGATGTTCAGCGTTCAATTAAGGGACTAAAAAGTCAAACTTTTTATCTTGAGATATTCGTGCCAAAAAACATTTTTGAAGATTTTTCAGTAGTTTGTTTGCAGTTACATTGCTCAAAAAAAATTGTCAATTGAATGTTTAAAAAACTGTCTTTTGATTTCTTTTCCATTCTTATCAATTTTTCATTACATTACTAAGCCTAGCATAAAAATGACACAAGAAATCATAATCGAAAAATTTCGTTCTGCATTTCGTATATCTAACTGTAGTAGATCATTTGGAGAAGTCGGCGCTCTTTTTTCCGGACCGTTGTGTTTGGAAAAGTAACGTTTCAGTTTTGTTTGTGTTTCTATTTGTTGTTTCAATCAATACAGGAAGCCTTTCTGGGATTTTTGGGTTTGAGTTGATTTTTTTTTGGAAATGTGACGACACTTTCAGTAGGTATTTTTTCGGTGTGGTTTTGGTAAGCACTTCGCTGTCGTGTTGATGGACATCACTGACAAATTTCGTTACGCATCAGGAGCATATTAAGCTTTATGTGTAGAGTAAAAGTGTGCCGCAGTCGATAATATTTTTTTTTTCTTGAGATATTTGAGACGAATTACGCATCAGGAGCATATTAAGCTTTAGATAGATAGATATGTTTATTTCGTATTAATATTTTCAAAAAAAGTCTGTGACCGCACATTTTACAATTCAGAGATATGATACATTATCTTACTACTGAAACATTTTCTTGTATAAAAAAAAAGAAAAATATTAATGCATACATAATGCATATTTAAAGAACAAATCGAAGGAAAATACGAAAAAAACCTTCATTCAAAAAAAAAAAAAAAGTTAATATGTAATATGTATAAATGATTGAACTTAAAGTTAATAAAAAAAAAAAAAAAAATAAATAAATAGTTATATAAGGAGAATAAAAATAAATAGAAGATAAATATTTAATGAATAATTAAATAAGTAAATAAATAAATAAATAAATATATAAATATATAAATAAATAAATAAATAAATAAATAAATAAATAAATAAATAAATAAATAAATAAATAAATAAATAAATAAATAAATAAATAAATAAATAAATAAATAAATAAATAAATAATAAATAAGAAATAACTAAAAAAAATAAATAAATGAAGTTGATGAATTATTTAGGTAATCAATACAAAAAGGATTAGAAATAATAAATGTATAAACAAAATGAAAAAAAAAAAAAAAAACATATATTTAACAAAGATAATAAATAGAAAACAAACGTAATAAATATTTACAAAAAATTATCACAGATTCGCATTTAGCTGGTTTATGAGACAATTCTCAGAACTCTCACAGCTGATGTTAAATTTAGTTTTAAGTTTTCGAATCCTTTCGAAAATCAATTCAACATTCGCCCTTCTATGAAGATTTAAGGTTGAATAATGCCAAGGAAGATCTAGCATCATCTTCAAAACTTTATTTTGTGATACCTGCAACTTATTTAAATGGCATCTAGCAGCGTTACTCCATACTGGGCAGCCATATAATAATATTGCTTGGAAAATAACTTTATGAATGATAATCTTATTTTCATTTGTCAGTGCCGATTTTCGATTTATAAAGGGGTAGAGCATCTTAATTGCAATACTAACTTTTTTAAGAGTGTTTTGGATATGTTGGTTAAAGGTAAGTTTTGTATCAAGATGACATATTAAGCTTTATGTGTAGAGTAAAAGTGTGCCGCAGTCGATAATATTTTTTTTTTCTTGAGATATTTGAGACGAATGACATTTTACAATTTTTTTTAAATGCTGTAGTAAGAAAACCCTTAATAAAAGTGTATTTTTGAAAATCTTTTATGCTTTTTATGAAGTTATCTTTTAAATAAAATTTATTTGAAGCCAACATCTGTATTCGTTCTTCACAAAAAAAGTATCACCAACATACGTACAATACATATGTATAAAACATAAACATACACACATACACACAAAAATCTCTCTAAAATCTAAAATGAATTTGGATGTTGGAACCTCGCAACGTGTCGAGAGTATTTTCAAAGAAGTTTAAAGAAGTTTGATCTATCCGCTTAGGCTGTGGCTGGAAAAGACACACAGACCTACAAAAATGCTAGACCAACTTTCTTCCCCATAATTTATAGTAAAGGGTTTTCCAATAATAGGTGTTATTTTGAATAGCCCGCTATTTCGGTAGCTGTCACTTTTGAAGCTGTCATTTTTTGACATTTGATAAGTAGAAACTACGCCATTAATAAAAATGGAACGATAAACGCTTCAACAACGCATTGAAATTATTAAAATTCACTATAAAAATGGTGAAAATTTGGCAGAGACGGTTCGTAAAACTAAAACATTTTTGGGTCGTCGTGAAGCACCTTGTCGGACCGCAATACAAAAATTGGTGGACAAATTCGAGCTGTTGGGACAAGTTAGTGATGTGAAGAATAAAACCCGTGCACGTCGCTCAAGAACAACTGAGAATATTGCTGTTGTAGCCCAAAGTGTTGAAGAAAACCCAGGTTTGTCCATTCCTCGTCGTTCTTTGGAATTAGGCATTCCACAAACGTCATTACACCGTATTTTGCATAAAGACTTGGGTCTTAAGGCTTATAAAATTCAGTTAATACAAGAACTCAAGCCGCCTGATCATCAACAACGTCGTGTCTTTGCTGATTGGGTCCTTTAAATGCATGAAAATGATCCGGAATTTCATCGAAAAATCATCTTGACTGATGAGGCCCATTTCCACCTCGGAGGCTACGTCAACAAGCAAAACTGTCGCATCTGGTGCTCGGAAAACCCAAGAGTTATTGTTGAAAAGCCTCTCCATCCTCAACGCGTGACTGTTTGGTGCGGTTTATGGTCCGGCGGGGTCATTGGACCTTACTTTTTCGAAAATGAGGCTGAAGCAACAGTTACGGTCAATGGATTGCGCTATCGAGAGATGATTAATGATTTTTTATGGCCGGAATTGGATGGTATTGATCTGGACAACGTTTACTTTCAACAAGACGGCGCTACGTGCCACACAAGCAATAAAACCATCGATCTTTTACGGGAAAAGTTTCCGGACCGTGTTATCTCTCGAAGAGGTGATCACAGTTGGTCACCGAGATCTTGTGATTTAACACCTTGCGACTTCTTCCTTTGGGGCCACGTGAAAGATAAGGTATACGCCAACAGCCCAGCGTGGTTTCAAGACCTCAAAGATGGAATTCGTGAGGCTATCGAGGACATAGGGCAGCCACTTTGCGATTTGGTTATGGAAAATTTCATGAAAAGGATATGGTCCTGTAAGCGTGGTCGTGGCGGCCATTTGGCTGATGTTGTGTTCCATTATTAACGGCATACCTTCCTCTTTATAATGAAATAAACATCTGATCATTTATCTCAAAAAATGCCATTTTTCTTTGAATATCAAAATAACACCTCTTATTGGAAAACCCTTTACATAGTAAATGATGCTTATAAGAAACACGCTTATATAAAAAAAGCACGTTTATAAGAAACCTGAACAAAAACATCGTGTAAGAGCACATTTATACCAATTATATTATACCTTATAAGAAACCCGCTTATTAGAAAAACACTGATATAATGTATTTTTTTTACAACACCGATTCTCAGTTTTCATCTGAAATAAGATGTTTATAAGAAACTTTTGTATGACTCAAAAAAGTCCCATCTAAATGTTTCTTAAATGTGAACGAAAGCGTCCTTAGGAAATACATGCTGATCTGAACTCTCAAAGGAAAGTCATTAATGTCAGTTCAGCTGTGAATTTTCTTGTTCTTTTTTTTTCAAAAAAAGTGAATTTACTTTTTGTTGTTTAAAAATTAATGTTCTTGTTTCTGAAAGAATTTTTTTTAAAGAAACTTCTGTTTCTTATATCCGTGTTTTTCTTATAAGAAACTTTTTTCTTATATCCGTGTTCAGGATGTAAGAAATACACGCTTATAAGGAACAAAAATTCTGCCATTTTGGAGTTTCATTTACTGTACCTAATATCAGAATCCCAGTTTCTTTGTTTTTAGTCCGTTAAGGTTGGGTCAAATAAAGAAATGAACCGTTTAGGTGGGAGGGGCAAAATTGTTTAAAATAGAAATCCCTTTTTGAATTGTCTTTTTAAAGCAAGTTATTTTAGTAATCAGTTTTTGAAAAATGGATTTTCACACTGAAAAAAATTTAAAAAAATTAAATAAATTAGTTTAAACTGATTTTAAAAATCAAATCTAGTTCTTTAGAAATTCGATGATTAATTTTTTCAAAAACTGTTCACTAAAACAACTTTATTTACCAAGAAAATGAAAGAAAAGATTTCTATGGCTTTATAAAAAAAATTATATAGCATGGCGTTGTAAGTGTTACGATTGTTTTTAATATTTTTTTTCATTTTTTTTAGAAACTTGCCCCTCCCTGCTAAACTGGGGGCAATTAACCCCCCCTTCATACGATTTTTTTCTTGTCTTAACCCAACCTACACGCTCTAGCTTTTTGTCACACCTTATGCGAACCACCCTGTATATTTAATTATGTTATAATTAGTTTTTGTAAAGACAGCATTTTACTACCATTTCAGGAGACAGAGTACCCACCAATGTCAGTGCATGAATAATGTCAAAACTAGTCCTTATCTCTAAGTTTCTTTTCCAAATAAAATCACAGTCATACTCGTATACATACATATGCCATTATTTAAACATTACTAAAATGTTTGTAAACAGTATATATGTATGTATATTATAGCCACTGGCTATTAAATAACCTACGGTTAATGACTCAAACAAGTTCATAATGGCTATTAAGTATTAACAGCTCCTCTATTTACTTGAAGTAGATAGATATCTGTGTAGGTTTGTATATTTGTATGTTGTATGTATATTGAAGATATATTTAAATTGAAATTCGAAAGTAATTTACTTTTTATTTTATGAGTACAACAGTAGATATAACTAACATCAAATAAGCTGTCAATGAAAAAAATAAAAACAAAGAATACGCCTTCTTCTTGATGAAATGAAATCTTTTGGGGCGAATAAAAAGATACCAATTTGAATCAAATCGTAATAGAAAAAAAAAAAAAATAACATTAAATGCTCTTTACCAATCCTTTCTCTTTTTTTCACTTTCTTCTATTATTTTGGAAGTCCAAAAACCAAAATTTTATTTATTTCATTTTATACTGTTACTTGACACATTTGGAATCAATACAATTTTTTTTTTAATTTTCCCATAAAACTTGACCTTTAAGTGTGTAAATTGTGAAAGCCTCTATTTCAATTTGACAGTTAAATTGCTTACAATAATAATTAGTCAGTACTACAGTTTCATTTGCATTTGAAAACAAAAATAACGTAACGTTACGCTACGCAGTGTGGGAGTTTTTAAGTTTATTGCATCAAACAATTTGAATTTTCAAAAAAGAATTGTGAAACTTTGAATAAAACAAAAAAAAAAAAAATCACAATTAATTTTGGAGCGCCTTTAAAAAGGAATGGTATTTTTTTTTTACACCATCATCACGACTGTTTGCCATGCGGATAATAGTTTTTACCACGCTTCTCTTTGAATTCATTTGAAATTTTAATCCAAAGACAATGCAACTTCAATATAATGCTTATCTCTTAGCTCGCAGCGAGTCTGACTCTGACAAATTGTTGTTGTGCGCTCCAAACCACCTACACCTATCATACCAACATCCACGATCTTCTAATCTCCACCCTGAGACAATCTGTCATCCACTGACAGATGTGTATTTTTTGCGAGGGATTTGATTTCTAATTCGCTGTTAGCTTGCATGTCAGTAATATGTCAAACATTTTGAAATCATACGTTTTTTTTATGTTTGTTTAATGTTAATTAGGTGGGAAAATGTCAATACATAAATCACCCGAAGGTAAGTATAGGAATTTTAACAAGGAGAAAACTTAGTAGACAAGACATATTAAAGGCGTAACTCTGATGGTTTGATGTTAAAGCATTCAAATGCAGAACTTCACAGAATCAAACTATGTGGTGAATATTATGGTAGATATGTTGACTTTGACAAGCTTATAAATTATATCATTTGCTTTTGCAAAACTCTATTATAAGAAATTATACAAGCATAATATTGTGAGCAATTTTTTAAATTTTTCATACCAACAATAATTTGTTGTTGAAAAGATTTTGATCTAATTTTAAAATCTACTTATTAAAAGCATACAATTGCAAATAGATCTCTGAGCATGATAAGCCCAGACTTTTTGGGACTTTAAGACCTAATATAATATTAAATAAAATTACCTTAATAAAAAAGCTTTAAACAGAAGAGGAATTCAGCCACCGATTTTCAAATGGACCTTGAGAAGTAATCTTGTACGTTAATTGGTTAAGATAAAGGAAAAACGACGTCATGTATTATAGGATACCATAGGCTACTTTTTGTAATCGAATACTACGTTATGGGTTTTAACCTACTTCACGTTATGAATTACTAAATTTTTAAAAATATAATCCTATAAGTCCAACCTTTATTACTTTCTCAACACTTTTTAAATCCCATTTCACTCTATAAATAGCAATTTGAATCACAAATGATAATGTAAAATCAAGTACCACTTTTCGTGCTTACCCCATTTCACCCTATAAATACCAAATTAATAAAAAAAAATTCTTATTACCTTCGCGCCAGTACAAGCAATAAGTTGGCAAAGTTTTATTGCATACATATACGAACAAAAAAATATTCATTTTTATAAATTACAGATCCATGAAATACAATAGTAAAAAGGGAATCCCATTTCAGTTCAGCTTTTTTTTTTGGCGTAAATATCACGTTCTGATGTATAAAGAATGCTTTATGAAAGTTTATTTGAATATCTTTATTTGTAACTGGATTATGCAAATGTGTTTGTTTAGCTATGGAAGCTTCGTCCCATTTGGAGAACATTCATTGAAAAAGAAATAATGTTTAGTTTGGTTGAGACATTGATTGGGAATGGATTCATTTGGCTGTACGACTCAAAATTAAAAAAAAGAAAAAACATAAATATAACCAAATACTTACTATACAAATCATTTTGGCTCACTAAGTGCCTTGAAAGTAAGAACTCATTTCCAAAGTTGGCATAAAATTAATTCCAGAAACATGCAATGCCGTTAAGGAACCCTACCGAATTGGTAAAACTAAATTTCACTTTAACTTCTCTAAAAGGTAGTACCTTATACGACGTTTGGGCTGATTTTTTGCCACTGACTGCAACTATTTTAAATCGTGAAGTTTGTTAACAGCGTTGTCAATACATTTAAAAAAATTAATTAGGTATAGGTGTAGAAAATTGTGTTAAAGATTAAGTTTTATCAGATCTTCACCATGTTTATGTTTCTATCGCATATCAACAGTAGAACCACGATACTTAAGATCTTGATGCAAACGGGTAGAACCCCGTGTTGAAATGGTAAGTACCTAGGTGCTAGGTCAAACTGTCACGCCAGAGGTATTTATAAGGATCTAAACAAAATTACAAAAAGAAAAGGCAGTCCCAGGTTTTTGGAGTTAACTTTAGTCAGAGAAAAAAATCAGGTAAAAATCAAACAAAATATCTCGTTAGATTTACGAGGTGCACTTTGCCATATAAAATTGAAGAAAACTTGATTTCAATAAATTTATATTCATGGGTAATTTTACAAGGCACTATTTCTGATAACATTGTAGTTTATTTAAGAAGATTATATGTTATTTCAACATGAAATTCTTGTAAATACAAAAATTGACAAAATTATCACAGTGAAACAGTGTTGTGTTAATTTTTACGAAGTTCGGTTTTTTTTTAACATGGTCTCTTGTAAATTTTAATTTTACTACATAGCTTGTTGATTTAAAAATTTATAATCAGTTATTTTTACAATCTATGTTATGCCCTTTGTTTAATAAATAAAACTTTTTAAAGGGTGTTTTTTTTAGACGTGTGGTTTTCAAGAAGAAATAAAATGCATATAATTTAATGTTATGGCCAAGAATTTAGCTTTATTATAAAGATAAGAGTTTGCCAATATGTACTAAAAATGATTTCGGGCAAGAGGCGGCCGAGGCTGGCTCTTATAAATTCCAGCCGAGAGGCCAATTGTTGCGCGCGATGGCAGATGGACTCATTCGGGTCTTCTTCGATACTCTGCACAACAGGTGCAATATAGCGTCTTCGGTGCGCACTGTACGGCGTTTCTGAGGATGCGCATTATCCACTAGAGTAAACGTGGTGCGAAACCAATCCATGGTTGCTCGAATTTATGCGATTTTGCAATTATGTCGACCGAATGTTGGACGCAGCGTGCGATACGTCGCGCGAACCGAACCATTATTTTGGTTTGCAAACGTTGTTCAGGAGTAAGTGTATTAATTATGAAATGGCAAACTAAACTGAGCATCAATCAAGTGACAACTGTCAAAAAGACCAACTCCGAAAAAAGTATTGCCAGATTGAAAACTACACGTCTATAAAAAACAGCCTTTAGGTACTTATGACGAAAAGTTGAAACAACATGAAGTATAATGTTGGTAAACAATTTTAATTGTTTCGGTAGCATATGTATTGTTCATCTAATTCTCACAAGCAACCAAAACATAATTAGTCACAAATTATGAACATACGCAAGTTTGTGTAGTTGAATTGTCTATACAAATATTTTACCTTGGGAGTTGCATACGATTTGCTTAGAACTTTTGGGAAATCAATGGTTTTGTGTGGTGATTTTGATTTCATCGACTGTGAATTAATTAATTGCTTGGTACTTGGATGTGAAATTGAAGCCATCGATCGTTCATTAGTTGGAAGACTTGTGTGCAGCAATAAAAGGTTTGTGTATCAGACCATTTTGTGTAAGAGTGTTGCTGGTAGCACCACAAAACTCTTTCGAGATAGCTATAGTCATAGGAAAATAGCGACATCATCAGTGCTAATCAGACATCAAACAGAAAAAGGCTTAAATTCAAAAGAATCTAAAAGTGCAGTTAAATCGTCTAAAGAGCTGAACTCCAGCAAACAGTGCATAGTGAAAAATTAACTGACGTCCTATACTCGTACTCGTATATTCAAAAGTACCTACAGATATTAACTCCGGCAAAAAAATGCCATTCGCTTTTAAATATCTTATGAACGCGGCTATATAGTTACTTACTGAATTCGACACTAAATAAGAGGAAAACTTCGGAGAAATTGTTGTGACATAAATGTGAATTGGTAATCTGTGAAACTTGAACTTGTTACATAACTATGGAAAATTTCCAAAGATTGTGGCTATAAAATTTGTATTTGTTTTTTAAATAAATTTATTTATAAAACACCTTTTCTTGTGAAAGTTATATAATCTTTCATGCAGTCAACATCATCGGGAAATTAAATGTTTGTCTTATAATGTATTAATTATAGTTGATATATGTAGCGATAAATGTCAAAATCTCTGTTAGCTAATGAAATAAATTAAGAAATAAATAAAACATAAACAAATTAAAAAGGATTTAAATTGCAGCAATCGGAAGCTTAAATACAAATTGCAACAAGAAATATACTTAAACTACCCAATACATGTATTTGGAATTATCTTCGATAAATCTTTGCTGGCATAAAATAATAATATAAATATACAAACAAACATATGTACATATAAAAATGAATTAGTTTTTTGTTTGTATACGCGCATAACTCGGCTGAAAATCATCCGGTTTGCATGGGTATTTTATTTTTTTGTTGATTTCGTATTGAATTAGAAATTTTGGCCGAAAAATCGTAAAATCCCAAAACTGCATAATATCAGAAGTTGATGGTGGCGATATCTGAAAATTCAATGGGAAGGAGAAAATATTGATTCGTTTTCGATTGGATTTTCCATCTATTCTTCTCCTTTTTGATTCCAATCGAATATGAAAACACGGACTTTCCCAAATTTACACACACACTCTACTGAATTCCGCCATTTAACAAAATGGCTTCTTTAAGTATTTATCACTTTTGACAAGTAGGTAATCCAACGAAAAACTATATATCTATTATTGTGTTTCTCGTCTTTTATGAAATTAGGAACAGAAGAACATTCCTGAAACATTACTCAGAACAGCTAATCGAAGGCCTTTGGAGTAGTAGGAGCGAAAAAGGAGTGCCAAAGGAATACTCCAAACATCCAAACGAAAACAACATAAGGAAAAACACTACGGCATTAACTATCGGCTAATTTTGTAACTAACGAAAATGAGATGGCGAACAGGTGGCGTTACGCTCTCAGACTGACGATTGAAAGCAGAGTATGATTTTTCCACTTTGACAGTTGATACTTTGACAGTTGGCACAGTTGGCAAGTACAAAATTCAACACCAATTCATTGAATTTCATATGGATTGGTATTGAATTTTGTTCTTTTTGAGGTTATCGGCACATCGAGTCTGGAGTTGCATCAACACAAATTCCTTTTATTCATCCACTGTTGACTGTTGTGAATTTTCGAATTCAGAACTTTTCTGTGTTAGTGTAATAATGACGTCAATAAGACGATCAAACATTGGAGCTCGCAATAAAAATACGAGACGGGTGCACATGAAACGGACGAACAAGTCCGTTTACGAATGGCTAACATGCGAATCCATCGCGTCGGCCGTGCAAATGCGCAAACAAGTGCGCCACCTTTCAATTTAAATCGGGCTGCATTTCGCTTAGATTCAACACTCGCATACAATATGATATTCCATGCGTTAATATTGAGCCATTTAATGTCATCTGCCTTAAAGAGTTTCATTCTTTCAATTGAGATGCTCGACTTTCGAAAGGGACATTAATAGGTCTGTTTGGTATCTTTTTTTCAGCAAAATGTGTAAAACCTGTCAAAACACCAAAGAGAGAACGAATTTCTCAAAAATGGAGAAATTTACAAGAAAGTTAACAAACGCATTGAACCACTTTTGTGTACAAAATGTCAGAATTTTACTCCTCACATCAACAATCACGTGCCAAAAGTCTGGTTTGGTTAACAATTTGCGTTTAATTTACAAAAAAAATCACATAAAATATAAATTTATCAAGTTATTTATTATTTATAAAGTTAATTTTCACATACCAGAAACCACAATTTCAAATTAAAAGCAAAAGATGCTAACAGCTGGGTGTTTTGACAGGCTTTACTCTTCTTGCACACAGAAATTTATATAGCACAGATTCGCAAGTTATCCAATGGCGGCGAAATTTTTTTCTCTCTCGATGTGCTCTCTCGATGCAACTTTTTCGAGTTAACAGGAATTTGTAACAAATTGTTCAATTTTGTGAAAATTTGTACAAATTCGCAAGAAATTTCACGTTGCCAAACAGAATTAATAATTTAGTCGATTTTACGCGGAACGAAGTTCGCCTGGTTAGGTAGTGAAAGATAATTTTAAATCTACACACTAAAACGAATGCTAACAGTAAAAGAAATTGAAATAAAGACTTGATAATCTACATAATTATATGTAATAAAATTTTACAAGTAGGTCAACAAGAATTAAAATCAATGTTATTGGAAATAAGATAAGTTTCTCTAACGCAGTTAGTCAAATAGGTTCGTTAAGTGCATTTGATCATTTACACGAAGCAGACAAAATTCTCTTAGCTGTCGAGATGGTATGTATAAATGTCATTCATTCAAAGATAAATGTGAAGGAACATTTAGTAAGATAAAATTGCACTTAAAAACATCACCGGAAAAAACTGAATTTAAAAAAGATCCCAAGCATGTCATTAATAAATATTAGAAAAAAAGAATGGCAGATCTAGATAGTAAAGGGTGTTTTTTTTTTTACAGGTATAGAACTTTGAAATGGAATAAAACAAAGATGATTTTTTTAAATTGACATGAAAATTACTTTATTCGAAAGATAATCTCCTGGTCCTGGCATTTTAATTTAAATATAATTTCTGGCATATGACCGCCACGGCTGGCTGGGACGTAGTCTAATCTAGAGGTCCAATTTTCGATGACTTTTTCCAACATTTGTGGCCATATATCGGCAACAACGCGGCGAATGTTGTCCTCCAAGTAGTCAATTGTTGAGGGCTTATCAGAGTAGACTAGCGATTTCACGTATCCCCACAGAAAATAGTCAAGCGGCGTTAAATCGCACAATCTTGGAGGCCAATTCATGAGCCCGTAACGTGAAAATATGAAGTTACCAAACGTTTCCTTCAATGAATCAATTGTGGCACGAGCTGTTTGTGAAATGTTGCACCGTTTTGTTGAAACCACAGCTCCTGCACATCATGGTTGTTCAATTGATGATCGAAAAAGTCAGTAATCATGGCTCTATAGCGGTCACCATTGACTGTAACATTCTAGTCAGCATCGTTTTTAAAGAAGGACGGACCAATTATTCCACCAAACCATAAAGCACCACTAAACAGTCAGTTTTTGTAGATGTAAGTGTGTCTCAACATACACTTGAGGATTATCATCACACCAAATACGGCAGTTTTGTTTATTGACATATCCATTCAACCAAAAGTGAGCGTCAACGCTAAACAAAATTCGCTTATGAAAATTGGGATCAACGGCAATCTCGTTTTGGGCCCATTTGGGCACAATTTGGAAGCGTTGTTCAGGCGTCAGACAATTCATGTTGAAATGCCAAACCAAATTAAAAATAAATCACTTGACAGCTGAAAAAATGGCCGCCAGTTAAAATAGTGTTGCCAACCTAAAATTCTATACCTCTAAAAAAAACACCCGTTATGTACATATAATTTTTTGTCATATGTTGAGTATTTAACGAGTAATTATTGTAATAACCTAATTCAAATAATGTGATTGCGCTAAAAGAAAAAAACATTTGACCAGAAAAACAGTTTAAAATTTTTTATCATTGGTATTTAAGCATTCAAAGCAAATTTGTAGAACCCCATTTTCTTGTCAAAAATTAAGTTAATTCAAAAAGATGGAGTTTTTCAGTGCGAGATTAAAAGTTAATCCCGAGTTAACTCATCAGATTTGGTGAGTTAACTCAGGATTAACTGAACAGATGCTTTTGATGTTTTATCAACCGATTATATTCAGTCGTTACGCATGCATCCTTCACCGAAAAACTGCTTCATCAGTTAACTGTGGACTAATTTACTTCTAGAGTTAGCTAACTCTGGTTTAACTCACCACTGAAACACTGGGTCTTAAACGCCCATTTTTAAATTATTCTCATAAATAGAAAAGTTTTATCTGTCATAAGAGCAAACTCTTACAATATAATTAGTCGTGCGTTATATTTTTGTGTGTTTTCTGAATTTTATTCGGAAAACAATGAAGCTTAAGTATACTTGTTGGTCTTCGCATACACATAGGTACATTACAAACAAAAATATCCATGATATTTGCCATTGATTTTTAAGACTTAATTACAAACCATTAACTGTTTTAATGGTTCAATTGTTAATAGAATTGCCATCCATGAGTTTCTGAACGATTTCACAACTTTTATTTTAACTTAAAACTTTCAAAACAATAAGAAAATGTTTCGACTCAAAAAAAAAAATACACCCCACCAACCTTGACTTCATTAATATTGTTTCATTTAGCTGGTATAATTATTTGTGTATGGAAAACCTACACGCTCTGACGGTAATTATTATTGAAAACATTAAAAAATACCATGCATGCAAAAGAAATGTCATTATTTCGTATGTACATTCATCAATTCAATTAACCATCTATGTATAGAGTGTAAGGTCAATGTTTTCTAAACGATGCAGTACTGTTTCTTGATGTGTCCATTTCGACATTCGACATCTTGACATGTATGGTTGTTTCTCGCCTCACATCCCATAGATGGAACTAATATTTGCATTAGGTACAACGAAGACGCGACGACACCGACGGACGCGTGGACACCACAATCGATACACCATCTGCAAAATGCATAAAAACAACTGGTCTCCAATATGATTTCAATTAAAATGTGATTAATGAGGAGATAGTAAGCTCATGTACATATATATGTAGTTGATCGGTCTTGTTTGATCGTTATTATAATATCTGTAATTTGGCATTAGTATTGCTTTTTTAGTTATATATAGCTCATTTAACATGTAGTTTTGCGATAACACACAACTTGATTAATATTGTCATTTAAATTTGGCTTGATTAATTTTTTGTTTCTTGGCAAAGTAAATGTCTGGAAGGTATTCTCATTCAAGGCATCCGTTTTGCGAAATCTGATAATAATATCATAACCATAAACTCGTTTGATGAATGATTGTGGTGAAACATGTTCATGAAATGTCAGGCTTTAGATATGGAGATTTCGCTTAATGAATAAAATTCATATATTTTTATTAATGGCAGAGGATAACGTTGATTTCTTGAATTTATTAACGATTTAGATAAAACCCAAACAACCGCCAAATATAAAAATATATATTAGGTACATGCCGATTTCTCTTTTCTTTGTTTTTCTTTAACCCTAGGTATATGTAGGTGTTTGTATTTGATAAACAATTTTTGAAATTAATATATTATTGAAATAAAAGACAATTCATGAAGCTTCAAAAATTTAGTTTAAGAGTAAAAATATGCACGACTTGATCGCACGTAACTTGCTCTTGTGGTTAAATACTGTGTGTAAAGTCACATTGAAGTTGCATGATGTATATATTTAACGAGAAAATGTTATAAGAGTCAAAAGCACTAAAAAGTTGATTTTTTGTTTGAGTTTTGTTTTTCTATAAAAAAATGTTTTTTTCAAAATTTTTAAATGCATTATTGTTAAAACTATTAAGAAGCATCAGATTGCAAAATTATAACAAAATCGGTTTAACTTTGGCAAAGATATACGCGAATAACCCAAAAATAAGATCAATTTTTCAAAAAACGTGAAATTTTTTGAGAAAAAACCGAAAAGGCAGTTTTTTTTAATTTAATTAGTTATTGCAGGTACGAAATTTAATTGTTATAAAGGGTTTTCCAATAAGAGGTGCTATTTTGAATAGCCCGCTATTTCAGTAGCTGTCACTTTTGAAGCTGTCATTTTTTGACATTTGACAAGTAGAAACTACGCCATTAATAAAAATGGAACGATACACGCTTCAACAACGCATTGAAATTATTAAAATTCACTATAAAAATGGTGAAAATTTGGCAGAGACGGTTCGTAAAACTAAAACATTTTTGGGTCGTCGTGAAGCACCTTGTCGGACCGCAATACAGAAATTGGTGGACAAATTCGAGCTGTTGGGACAAGTTAGTGATGTGAAGAATAAAACCCGTGCACGTCGCTCAAAAACAACTGAGAATATTGCTGTTGTAGCCCAAAGTGTTGAAGAAAACCCAGGTTTGTCCATTCCTCGTCGTTCTTTGGAATTAGGCATTCCACAAACGTCATTACACCGTATTTTGCATAAAGACTTGGGTCTTAAGGTTTATAAAGTTCAGTTAACACAAGAACTCAAGCCGGCTGATCATCAACAACGTCGTGTCTTTGCAGATTGGGTCCTTGAAATGCATGAAAATGATCCGGAATTTCATCGAAAAATCATCTTGACTGATGAGGCCCATTTCCACCTCGGAGGCTACGTCAACAAGCAAAACTGTCGCATCTGGGGCTCGGAAAACCCAAGAGTTATTGTTGAAAAGCCTCTCCATCGTCAACGCGTGACTGTTTGGTGCGGTTTATGGTGCGGCGGGGTCATTGGACCTTACTTTTTCGAAAATGAGGCTGGAGCAACAGTTACGGTCAATGGATTGCGCTATTGAGAGATGATTAATGATTTTTTATGGCCGGAATTGGATGGTATTGATCTGGACAACGTTTACTTTCAACAAGACGGCGCCACGTGCCATACAAGCAATGAAACCATCGATCTTTTACGGGAAAAGTTTCCGGACCGTGTTATCTCTCGAAGAGGTGATCACAATTGGCCACCGAGATCTTGTGATTTAACACCTTGCGACTTCTTCCTTTGGGGCCACGTGAAAGATAAGGTCTACGCCAACAGCCCAGCGTCGATTCAAGACCTCAAAGATGGAATTCGTGAGGCTATCGAGGACATAGGGCAGCCACTTTGCGATTTGGTTATGGAAAATTTTTTGATGTTGTGTTCCATTATTAACGGCATACCTTCCTCTTTATAATGAAATAAACATACGATCATTTATCTCAAAAAATGCCATTTTTCTTTGAATATCAAAATAACACCTCTTATTGGAAACCCTTTAGTAGTTTTCGAGAAAATTTGAAAAAAAAACAATATATTTGTATGGCAGCTACCCGTTCTTGATAAGCTAAAACAAAAATTGGAATTTTTGCTCTATTGAATCAAATAAATCATATAATCAGTCTGCCTATTTAGTCTCTAGCTCAAATAACAGTGGACGCACAGACGCAGAAATGTACAGACGTGAGGACCGACAGACGGAATGACGATACCCACATAAAAAAAACAATATAAAAGAATACATGTGCGAGAAGGTATACATAGCTATAGCGGATAAGTACATAAAAGATGTTAGTGTATTGGAATGCATTACTTCGCAATTTTTGATTATTTCAAAAATTTTTGTTTCGTATTTTTTTCAACAAATTTTAATTCGCACTATGTCATGGATTAACAAAACTTTTATTTCGCAGTAATAATCTCGAAATTGTCGGTTTTGGAAGGATTTCGCAACATACTCTTTCCGAATCATTTTCAAGTTTTTGCTCAGCCCGATTCACGAACATACGACGCTTCTGGTGGTCAAGCGGCTTCAGTTCTTGCGTCAATTTAATCTTGTAAGGATGTAGGCCCAGATCTTTTCGCAAAATTCGCCACAACGACGTCACAGAGATGCCCAACGCTTGAGAACGACGTGTGAGAGACACATTTGGGCTTTCTGCCACTGAAGCCTCAGCTGCAGCAATATTCTCGACACTACGGGCACTTCTTTGCCTCACTGGCCCGGGAACATTTTGTACTGTGCCTGTGGATTCAAATTTTTCCACAAGACGCAAAATTGTTGATCTGCTAGGACGATTATGACGACCAGAAATTGGACGTAGCGCTCTTAACGTTGAAGCCACTGACTCCGAATTTCGGTAGTAAATTTTAATAATTGCGATTCGTTATTGGCTCGTATATCTTTCCATCATGAAATGGCAAACCTTACTAAAGAGAAATGTCAAAAGAGCGGCAAGAAATATGGCGTCGTTTGCGTCCCTGCTGAAATTCCCTTTACATATGTAACATTATTGCCTCGCGATCTATTAATTCATCAACTTGAAATAAAACACAAGACAAAACAGTATTCGAATCGAAAGAAGTAATTCAGGTTTTTCACTTTCGATATATATTATATGTATATTATGCAGATACTACAGCACTACAGGGCATGTTTAAGATTCGTAAAAAAATCAACCTTGGGATTTTAATCAAACCTTACATTACGATGAAAGTACTTCCCTAAAAAGCGTTATGAAAGAAATAATTTATCTCGTAACGGCGCCAATGATTTTGTTAAAAAATATTACATCCAATAAAGTTTGCATTTTGGTAAAAATAATTTTAACAAAAACTAAAATTTCAATTTCTCCTTTCTAAGGGGAAAAAAACCTTAGGTTCAAAATTGCAATAAAATTGGTTTTGTCGTTTAGGCTGTTGTAGGTCTAAGGATTCACTTTGTTTGTATTTTCTATCATCGTGTACATTTTTGATTGAAATCTCTTGTTCAATATTTGTTACGAATCCAAAACTAGCTACATATTTCGAAAGTAAAAAAGGCGCGTTTGGTGATTTTAACTTTAAAAAAATGTCAGAGAAATGTAGAGTGAAGCTGAACTCGATTATAATTAGTTTAAAGTTGTAATTGAGTACGTTATTTAAAAAATATCCAATTGACCTTAAATTTATGATGGCGGGCAACGCCAAAGTTTTAGGCAATAGAAAACCATATTTTTGACTGCTAAATATTAATAAAACCTTAACAAAGACGAAGAACTTTGAATTTAAAAAAAAAAACTTTTTTTCATGTGTGAAAATACTGCCATCATGGTAGATTTTCTGTGGAAAGCTTCATAGCTCTTAACTTTAAAAATTTTGCGTATTGTCCTGTCAACGATACTGTTACTCCATTAAAAAAAATTACATTTCTTGTCATAATGAATTTTGGAAACTGCCGCTATCCACCTTTTAAGACAGGGTTGGGTATACGAAATCCCAAAAGACAAAATTCCGAATACGCCAAAAATCCCAAATGCCAAAATCCCGAATGGCTGGCATTTATTTTTCCTTCGTTATTGATAGAACTAAAAGCGGAATGCAGAACAAGGGCGTAAATGTATTAAAATGTTGGGAAATAATCAGTTTCTAATTTAAGTTTTCAAAAACTTTGATTAAACCAACGTGATTATAAAAGAAACAGATTTTGGACTTTGAAAAAAGTTATAGCATGATATTTCAAGTGTTGCTGTACAGTTAAATTTGTTTTCTATTTGCAGTCTATTTTTTTTAAGGAATTTACCCCTACAAGGGAAAAATGATTTTGTCTTAATCAATCCAACTTAAACGCTCTATTGCTTTTGTGCATCTATGAAAATTACAGGTTAAAAGTTACGCTTCTACTTGTCTTTTCCAACTGCCAGAAAGCTGTAGATATATTTTGAAAGAAGTGCACGAATGAAGCCAAAATTTCATTTCTTTGTTCTATTTCTTGATTTCTGTCACATTTTCAAAGTGTTGCAGACTAAGGTCCAGTTTTTCAGTGCGAGATTAAAGTTAAGCCCGAGTTAACTCATCTAATTTGTTGAGTTAACTCAGGATTAACTGAACAGATGTTTTTGATGTTTTATCCACTGAGTTTGCTTACTCGTTCCGCATGTATTCTCCACCAAAAACTCCTTCCTCAGTTAAGTATGGGTTCATTTTCTTCTATAGAGTTAACTAACTCTGGTTTAAATGACCACTGAAAAACTGGACCAAGGATTTTTGTCATAAGCAAAACACTTACAGCCATATTATTGACTTGTTTCAAAACTTGTTTTATAGAAGCTTGGAGTCCCAATTTTCCAACGGTTTTATTAATTTAGAGTTTTATGCACTTTTAAAATTTTCTAGTTTTAGGTGTCAAAATATTTTTGAATAATACTGGTTTGAGCACCTCCAAACATCTATAAAACTAGTTCAGCAATGAAACTAGTTTTGAAAAAAGTCAATAATATGGCTGTTGCAATTTTCAATCACTTTTACACTCTTTTTCAATGTATCCAAAAATGTTCAATAAATACTTAAAACTGTACGCCGGCGATTTACAGCTTGGATGGGTTCTGCTGCGAATTCGTGCAGCAAACAAACATAAGCTCCACATAAGCCACGAAGAAGCGTAGGTCACGTCTATGACGAGACGCTTTGTCTGTAAAGTTTTTAAGTCAAATGAAAAAAGACAAATCGAAACGAAGCTTAAGAAAGCTCTATTGTGAAAATGAATAAGAATATTAAACTTGGTTGTTAAAAATATAAACAACTTTTTTTGCTGTATGAAATTTTGTGTACCACAGGTTATACCTTGTTGTAAAGAAAGATAACTGAAGATAACCACTGCGCTGCAAAGTTGATTAGATTATAAACTTTGTGGCGATATGCTGTGGCATGCTAATATGACATGTGGTTATACTTCAATGTATTTCCTTAACGGTGCAGTTCCGGGAAAGAAGTAATGGCAAAAAGTATACATGTGATCAAATTAAACCGTTTTAATGAAATTGACACATGGTCTTGGTCTAGTCTAAGATATTTAGTTAATATAAATTAAGTTCACGTTACGTTAGTAAAAATCATGTTTGGATACTTTTACGTCTACAAAAAAACACAATGACGGCTAGGGCGTCACAGAGTCGCGCGTCGTGAACTTTCATATGTTTTCTTCATCCCCATAATATTTTAGTTTGTTTCCATTCTTAATGTTGGTTATCGTCACTTTTTTGACTATAATAATTACAAAAAATACGCAAGGCATTTTGTAAGGCTTATTAGTTCAATTCGATGATTCAGTTAGCACTGAAAAAGTGAAACATACATATGTATTTGTATATTTATATAAAATGTGTAATGATTGATGTATTCAATGTCCATATTTATCAGATATCAAAAAGCAAGCGAAGGCAATAAAACAAGATAGAAACAAAAATCGATGAGTATGTTATTTTTTTCGAAAACATATTGTTCAGATATCAAAGTTCACACTATACTGCTAATGAATTTACTCACCTTAACATTTGATTGTTGCAATTGCAAAAAAGTTGCAATTCCATTTCGCACACGATTCTTTACTCCTCGAACAGTTCCCTTGGAGCTCCTTATTGTCGATGTTGCTGACGATGGACTACGAATATCCTTATAACCGGCAAATGCATCATCACTTAAACTTTTTGGTTCATCACTCTCGTCGACTAGACTACCACCGAAATCATGTTCATTCACATGGAATGTATAGTATTTGTCGTTTTCGAATTTACGCGATTCCATCGAACCAACCGACGACGCCAACGACGACGACGAATACGAACCTTCTTTAATTATAACACAACTCTTGTTGTTATCTTTACGATAACTACCGTTGATGGTGTCGAATTTGATTTTATTGTTGGCGTTATTGGTTGCGTTACGTTCACTTACTAATTTATCATTATTGTTATCATTATTCAAATCTACGGCGGCGGCGGCATATTTGAAATCGATTTTTGTCGAATAGCCTCCTCCATTCGATGGGAGCATCAACGATGACGTAGACGACGACGACGACGACTTTGGCGGCGGCAAATTAGAAAGCTTGCGATCACGAATGTCCCGAAGAAGGGAATCCGGAAGAAAGGATAACTTCGATGGAAGTCCTTCGGATAAACTCAAAGACTCACAACTCAGGCTGGACTCACTTTCCTCGCTATCGGTGAGTGATCCAGCTCTCTGATGGTCGTGAAGCACCTTTCTCGGACGATGATTATCCTTCATCAGGATCTTAGTGGTTTTCAAGTGCATCTCGAGCTTGGGAGCGGACTTCTTCGGCAGCGGCGGTGGTGTTGTTGAATTTGTTGTGGTACTGCCATTATCCATGTCACTGCAGGTGCCACTGTCTAAGGTGTCACTTGGTGAAAACTGACCACTGCTCATCATATAGTACAAATATGTGGGATTGCTGACATTCAAATCGGTAACTGAGGTGCCACTGTTGTTAGCCTTCTGGACCATAGTGATATCGGATCCTTTTTCACTAATATCCTTATCGATATTGAGCTTTAGCTGCTGACTTTCACCACTCTTATTTTCTGTCAAATTCACAACTGTCACTTTATTTTTCACCACACTTTGATCGATGTTGTTATTGTTTACAGATTCAATGTTTTGTAATATTTCCGATTCCGGCGAAACTTTTATTTTAACAACATGAAAGTCTTTTTCCGTGGATGAAACTGATTCGGTCAGTGCACTTGCACAATCTGCTACTACTTCTTGACTATGGTTAGTTATCTCGATTTGTGAAACTGGGGAAACATCAGTAGCAGAAGTAACATCGGTAGTGGTGCATGGAGATGGTAAGATACAACTAATACTATTTTCGTCGACATCTATACCATCATCTTCGTTGGCTTTATTTTTACCAACACTAATGATCGTTGGCTCCACTTTCATCGTCTTCGTTGTTGTCGCCAAATCATCCTCAACTATGATTTCGTATTCCGTCCCTCGGATATTATGTTCTTCTTCCATCGGAGATGGAGATGGTGATGATGGCCGATGGAAATTTCCTTCTCCTTCTTCGAAGTTGTCTTTCTCAACTGGCATTCGCACCAAAGTGGGGCTTTCCGCTGGTGGTGCTGGTTTTAAAGTTGTGTTTGTAAAAGAAATGATCTGCGAAGGCATTTCACTTACTATGTGGTACCTCTTGGGGTTTTCTTTTGGGATATCTTTGGAGTTTGTTGTAAGTAGAGATACACCACCATTTATATCGATGCAAGTTGTTGTTGTTGTTGTAGATGGCATTATTGATTAAGGGAAGCAATATAGATGGAAGGTAAGAAAGTGTAGTTAAAGATACAAAACTATCTATAAAATGGATTGATTGGATTCGCACTTTGAATAAATTTTTCAAGAAATGCCCAACAATACCATTTTGTCTTTGGCATACAAACAAAAAGAGGCAATTAAAAAGAAAGAAAACAAACAATTTTCAAAACAAATCAGGTTAATATATATAAAAGATAAAATACTTTCAACGTATAATTTCACTGTGCGAGTATCTCGGGATTTTAAAGATATTTTCTATATTTAGATGTTGTACTCTTGTCACTATAAATTTTATGCGATGCAATGCGAAATTCAATCAAATATTTCCTGTTTGTTTTAAGAGAGAAGGTAGGTACGAGTTTAAGTAGGTATCGCAATATTCACTGCGAACTTTGGCCAAAGATGCGTCTTGCCTTCCGTTATATGATATGTTTGTTATGAAATGAGGAAATTCAATCGCTTGGACGTATCTAGATACATTCAAGCATGGAGTATCTTTTGATGTGAGAATTGTAGCAGAAATGCAGTTTTATCTGATGTTGAGTGTCTCTCTCGTTTGGATTGGCCCAGTTTTGTGTTTTAGCTTAGTCAAGTTCATCCATTCACATAAGGATACCGGCTTTTAAAACGGTATAAGCCTGCAAGAAGTATCACCGAGAAATTCTTTTTATACACAAAAAAAAAAAACTTTTTTTCTTATACTCAAAGTAGTTCTGATTCGTTAAATTTGTTTTTTGCACGATTCAAGTTTAGAACACACGACACTTGGGCATAACTAGAATCAAGTTGTTGGATTGGTAGGTGTATAACGTTCTTTCGGGACACACAGATGCATATACATAGTTATGAATCTATCAAGAAGAAAAGTATCTCTACAAGTACCTAGTAGGTAGAAGAAGAAAAAAAAAAAAGAAACAAAACTTGTATCTCACTCTTTATATAGACGAACAGGTAGGTACTTTATTTGCGCGACTAACGGTTTGAGTTGCTTAGCGCATTGCGGTGTACATACAGCTCTTAACAGTATCGCGAAGGTAACTAAAGACTTAACAGTCGACTTGAGGTTTTGCCATTTTTTTGTTTCTCTCTGGAACGAATGGAAAAAAATATAATTTCAAAAAAAAAAAAAATACCAACAACAATGTTAATTTGCGGCTAAGATCGCAATGAGTGAAGTTTGAGGTGTAGGCAGGTTATGGTTGGTTGTTGTTGACGGTTTGTTAAAGTGAAGATGTTCCTACGTGGAACGTTTTATTGAGTACCTGTATGATAATGGATATAAAGTAGAATATTTTGGCGGGTGTAGTGTGTAGGTAAATAGGGTTTTGAGTTTGAGTGGAATTCGCTTGGTTTATATTGTTGCTTGTTTGGTTTTTTTTTTTTTTGTTGGTTTTGTTATTGTGAGTATAGTTATGCTACTTTTCCGTCATACTGTTTTGAAAGAATTGTTTTCTTTTTTTTTATTATGTAGGTAGGTATGGTTAAGTTCTTGTGGAATTTTCGCTTGATGGGTAATTATGGAAGCATGCGGCTTATAGGTGTAAATGTGTTGCTTATGTAAGTGACAGGTCTATTTGACTTGGCCAACATTTGTTACTCGTTTAGCGCGACGCAGTCTTTTGAATCTGCTGCTTGATTGTTAAAACTGAATGTGGAAGGAAAGAGGCGATCAATCGGAAATATGTACATATATAAAAGGAACTAAAATAAAATAAAATTATAAACGGTTATTTCAAATCATGTTTCTATTAAATGAAATGATATCAAATACATACCTACTTGCATATTATTGACAATTAATTTCTTTGCTGATTTGTTTTTATTCAACTTTCCACTAAATAGAAAAGACAAGGTTGTTAAATAATTAAAGACCGTATTTTCAGAACCTGCCTTGAAGTGCAACAAAGAATGCTGCAGTCGGGATATGCAGGTATACTTGAATCCATATCAAATCAGGTCTTGAAGGTAAAACAAGGCCAATATAAACAGGATAGATAGCTCTTTGATGAAACTGATTGGGGGTCACATTAAGCAATATGTCCTCGGCAATGGCCTAATTATTTTGAAGCTTTTTAATTCAGCTAAGTATATACATATATACAACGTTGGTATTGTGAGAGTGGATGTCGAATGTATATACATATGTACTTGTACATAATATTGCATATTCCCACCTATATTTTTGCCTATTAAAACAATCTGGACTTGTTATTAATAGACTGAAGCGACGGGTCAAGCTGAACTATGGCTTGGTTGCTCCATTCTCCTATATACGATATAGTGAGCTACATATTGCGGTCATTTTGTCATAAAAAGTAGATCAGAGCGTTTTTATTCGGCTAAGTAGACCTGTGTTTTATCGGGTCTGAATCGAAAGGATAGAACTGGAGAACAAGTTCTGGTGGTTGAAATATGATTCTGATTCTTGATGTTTTTTTATTTTGTACGTCTTGCCCATAAATGGCTTAAGGTTGGGAGGAAACAAAACATAATCAACCAAATATTGTAGATGTAGCTGTGCTAGTTTGTTTTTAGAAGTTCAAAGTAATTTTATTTACTTAGCTGCTTTCTTTGTAAAAAGTCATAATTACATAACATGAACATTTTTTTATCCGAAGATATTAATAATAATTTTAAAGTTTTGGCTTCGAGGGTACATATTTGGGCCCCTAAAGAAAGGTAAGTTAACGATAACTAGATTAGATCTTACAATTATTCGTTTAGTTTTTAGTTTTAGTTATAATTTCAAGCAAAAATCAAATAAAATAAGAAAACAAAATCTATTTAAAAAATAATTTTTCAAAAGTGTGCGACAAAGGCGTGGCAACTCCATACACTGTTAATATGTTTAACGGTGTTTCCAAGCAAGAAACAAATTTGGATTATGAATTAATGAAAAAAATGAATTAAAATGAACGAGCCTATATTTTATGACACCTGTCAAAACACTATAGTTTAGTGAATACACAAAAATGAACAATGTAGCACCATTTTACAAATACGTATTGAAGTTACAAAATGCCACCAAATTTATTTTTTTTTAATTCCTCAATTATGGGTCATGATCTAAGCGTATTGGCTTCTAGGTGGCAATTATTTCTTCCTTACCTACAGTACACCTGATTATGTAATTTAATATAAAGTTTTATATTAACTTTTTTAAGCCTCAACTCGCAACTTTTTTTTGTCAATGGTGGTGTAAGCAAGTATTTAAAGAATTTTTAACTAACCGCCTTTTTCTAAACCCCCTTAATAAGTAATCAAAACTTGCTGTGGAGAAAAAAAAAACTTGTTGCTTTTACGTATTATAAAATTGTGTTCATAACTTCGTGTAGCCCTGAAGGCCGCGCTGCGGTATCTGTAGTTTTTGCTTTAAAATTTGCGCTTCTTATAAGCTATTCGACATTGGTTTTTTCTCATTTAATTTACAATAAATTCTAAATGATGTATAAATCAGTATCACTATCTACTAAGCGATATTGTGTTTTTTCTAAGACTTTATACGATCGATGGAAGAAAAAAAAATCTAAGCACGAGTTCATAAGACTAGGTATATAGATTTAAGGTGCGGTATTGACCATTAAAAAGTGTCTTCAGGCAATTTTAATAAATTGATTCTTCAAGATACATATCTATATAAATTAATAGCAGTTGAGTGAGAGAGAAGAAGAAGACTTGAAATTTAAGATTTTAAATGGAATGTTAATTAATGGGAAGCGGTGTTTAGCTAAAGTTATAATAGTAAATCGATCGGAAGACAAAAATCGAGTTTATAAACCAATTTAACAAATATTATTTAGTAGTGAAAAAATCCACGGCTGGTTAAGCCATATAATTGATCTTATATTTCAATTTGATTGGAACTTTTAAATTTTAATATATGTACATGTACATATATAAATATGAAAGTATTGAAAAATGTAAGCAAAACCTGAAATTTTTAGTTCAAAATAAATATGAAATCATAGATACAAGAAATTACAATTTTTTTTTTAAATTTTGTATAATGCAAACCAAATTTTGTGTCAATTTTTAATTTATTATTTAATTTATTTTATTATTTAATTAATTTATTAAATAGACCCGACAGTGAGAATAGTAATACAAAAAATAATGATGAAAATCAAAAGAATTGTTCTACATATAATAATTACTGTACATATCGCCTTAATGGAAATTTATTTTTTGTTAAATGGGAAGTCGTAAGGTAATTGGTTTAGTTTAGAAACAAAAATCGAGTTTCAAAACTAACACTCTGACGATCAAGAAGTCCAAAAAAGTAGATTTAGTCATCCCATCCGTCCTTCTCTGCGTCTGTGTGGCCACTGTAGAGCTAGAGACGGTTGAGTCGCGATTTGCTTAAAATTTGTATCTATGGGATTATAAAGATAGGAAATTCGAATTTTTGTTTTAACTCATCCAGAACGGGTGGATGCCATACAACAATTTGGTTTTATTTTGAATTTTGTCGAAAACTGCTTCAACGATTTTGATTAAACTGCGTTCCTGTAATAGCCAAAGTTATTGTAAGAAAACCGCGTTTCAGGTTTTTTGGCAAACAAATCACATAACGAAAATACGGATTACACGTTTTTGGTATCGTTTTTGGATTATGGGCGCATATCTTTTCAATTATTGGATCGATCTTGTTACAATTTAGTACTTATAAATAGTTAAACAATATTGCAAAACCTAGTCCCCTAAGTAACTCTGTTTAGACTAAAAACACTACCCCTATATCAAGAAACAAATCAGCTCAAACGAGTTAAATGGTATCAAAACGGCGCATAACAGCGCTAAATGAGTTCTTCGGGACAAGGTGTTCTCAGAATCGCTATTTTACCTACCTACCTACCTATATTGCATTTAAAATGTTGAAAACAAAATTAAAAAAAAAAAAAAAAAAAAAACAATTTTCGTTTGATGTTTGGCTAATATTTTCTTGATTTTATGACATTACTAACCATTAACATGTATCTTCAATGTGTGCCTATATTACAATTGATAACCACAAGAGCAGGTTTGTGTGATCCCGTTGTACATATCTGCATAGAGAAATTGATACAAATTAGCTAATTGGTTTTCGAGATATTCGAAAATAAAAAAAAAGTTTAATGGCAAGAACTTTTTGGAATTTTTTTCGACTAAGGATAGCCAATACATTTATCTGAGGAACCTTTTAGAAAAAATTATAATTTTTTAATGGCTTAAAAATTTAGCTTGGTTACTTTTATATGTACACTGTGGCGTATACGTATTATTTTTTTACAAAATGTTTTCTATAGATTAATGTCAAATTTTTATAGATTCTTTTGAAATATCAACTAAGATAACTTTCTTTTGTTCAAAGCATGCTAGAAAAATGCTGTTTTCGATCCACTCGGAAAGAGATCAACTTACGGATTATAAGCTCACGTGGAAAACTCTATGAAAATATTTAAGGTAATAATAGTATAAAAGCTCGTGAATATATTGACATTAGCGATATGATTCTAGTACAATACAAAATCAAAAAATTTAATTGTTTAAATATTTTTATTTCAACAACATATTATAACATTTCTTCCTTTCTCTTAAGAATATAAAAAAAAACTTTAATTTACAAATGCAAAAACAACAAATCTTTTGTTATAACAACCATTTACCGATGCGCTTAAATATTTTTTAATTATAAAATAATTTTAAAAATGACCACTCATAATTTAAAAGAGAAAGTAACTAAAAAGACTCCCAATTTGAAGAATCTAAAGGGTCCGCCATCTAAAGTTTTTTTTTCAACTAGTGCTTATTTCGTGAATGGTAACACTTAGCTCATGTCTGATTTGACAGATAATTAGTTTTATCCTTCCGCTGAACGAATATGGTTGTGTATACACTTCGCTAAGTGGGCCTGCGATCGACTTAGAGAAGATGCCGATTTTGCCAAAAAAAATTATCTTTTCAGATGAAGCTCATTTTGATCTTGGCGGGTAGTAAACAAGCAAAATTGTCGCATTTGGGGCACAGAAAACCCGCACGCATACATTGAAAAGCCGATACACCCAAAACGAGTCACTGTTTGGTGCGGATTTTCCAGAGGCATAATTGGGCCATTTTTCGAAAATGAGCAAGGAGTGGCCGTTACAGTAAATGGCGATCGTTATCGGGCCATGTTGAACGAATTTTTGTTCAAAAAATTGAAGAGGAGGATATTGGCAACATTTGGTTTCAACAGGACGGTGCTACGTGCCACACAGCCGAAGCTACACTCGATGTTTTGCGCCATTTTCAAAAAAAAAAAAAAAATATTTGGCGGACCCTTTATTTAGGCTTATACAGAGTGTGCCAAAAGTAATTTTTAAAAATCAAGGCTACAGCATGCAACGCTTTCGTAAAACGGTTAATTGAGTACGATAAGGTAAGTTTCTCGTCTGAAATTGGTCATCAGCTGTCAAAAAATTGCCTTCCAATCAAGGCATCTTTAATTGGAAAGTAAATGGAAAGCTAGTCATCAAGTATCACCCTTCATTTCAAGTCAAGTGCATTTATGTCAAAATATCAGCTGAATATATTTTCTCAATCTTTGCGTTGGAGAATCTATCCGAGGGGTTGGCAACCTATCCAAACATTTCCAGATACCTTGATTTGTTGTTGTATCATCTTTTTTTTCACAAAGGATTACAACAACACAAACATATAAGGATAGCTTTGGATAGATCCCCGAATGCGGCCAATAAACAGCAAACTGAACTTCATTTTTCTGTGATTTGTTTTTTTTTCAAGTCAAAATTATGGAAAAGATTTTAATAAAAATTGCAGATTGAAAAATTATAATTTACATCTAGTAATTGGTTTGTGCCTTATGTGAGGCGTTTGTCAGGTAAAGAATTTATTATAAGGTAAGGTAAAGGTTGGAAATTAAATTCCAATTTTGACATTAATGACATCTCAAAAAAAAAAAACAACTAGTTTCCTTTGTAAAATTTGCTATGAATACAGTTGATTACTTTGTGTCTTCCGAAGGTACTCATTCCTTAGACGGTGTTCACATTGGGCTCACACTGCGCGACTCATATTGACATTTCTTTGTTTTATCTCACTCCACCTCATGATGAGAAAGAGATAGTCTAGTGAGCCAGGATTTTTTCAAAAAAATCACAAAATCCTGCTTCACTTTCTCATAAGTGAGGTGGAGTGAGATAAAAGAAAGGGATGTCAAAATGAGTCGCGCGGAGTGAGTCCAATGTGAATACCGTCTTAGGAATTCCTTAAAGTCACACAATAGGGAAATATCAACGGCAAAGTGACAGACAGATTTCTAATATTAAAAGAAGTTTTTGCTTATAATTTTATTTAGGTCTGTTTGGGAAAGTGAAATTTCTTCCTAAATTCCACTAGTTTAATACAAGGAAAAATTAAGTAATAGGAGAAGATAGGGTGCCAGCATTAATCAAGCAAATGTGTGTACCTTCGTTTCGACCAAATAAATCGATTTTTTTTTATTTTTTTTGATTTGTGACAAGTTTTTCTTTTCCTTTCTACCAAAAAAATAGAATTTTTGTCGATCTGAAGTCGATTTTGCAGATCTCGATTTTTAGCAAGATTTACACAGATTTTCACACGCACTTGCACACACATCAAAGAAAAGTGACTTTTATCAGTGTTATTTCAAAAGTGGCACTCACACAGTTGCAAAACAAACTAAAATCATGTTTTCTGTTCCTCTTTCCAGTAAAATTTAAGATCTGACACCCAAATCTGAAATGGTTGAAACGAAAACCACATAAGATCCATATCGTTTTATTTTCATGAGATGAACTATATGGATCATCAGCCAAAATAAAAACCGGAGATGTTGATGTTTGTGATTAAACGAAAAAGGAATAGATTACTATGTTGTAAAAATGCTTTGTTGCATTCAGTGATAGGCAGTCAAATAGAATCTGAATTTTGGGACACGCTGTATACTTATGGCGAATTCCTTACAACAAAGAAATCGAATTTTTCTAAACAGAATCGATTTTTTTCTAAGCAGAATCGATTTTTTCTGTCAATTGAAAGGAATTCGTATTTCGTAAAAGAATTGATTTTTTGTGTGTGATTGTGTTTGTGTTACTTGATAGCTGCAATTGACGCAAAACGTGAAAAAAATTTTCACAAAACTATTAAGGTTGGGAAAAAAATGTTTTACCAATAGAATTGAATGAATAACTAAAATAATTCTATTTTAATAACAAAAGATATTAGCCAGCTTATACGGGGGCAGTTTGTTGGTGCATTTTATTTGTTTGAACTTCTACTTGCACATATATTTTTAAAGAAAATTGTTATTAAAAAGTTTTCACTTGCACTTAAAGTTTTCATCACCTCTTTCACTCGCGAAAGGTATTTTTTTTTGTCAAATTTTTGTTTGATAATGAACAACGCACCATAAATTATTTTTATAGCTGTATTGACTGCATATATTGTTGAATATTTTGTTAAATTATGTAGAATTCGTTGCAACCAAAAAATTAACAACGTGCTTCCAAAAATTCCGCGACTTTCAATTTGACGTATTAGAAATGTCAAGTCTTCATAGTGTGTGTGCAAATCAGTTTGAAATGTTGCTAAAAACGCAAGATTTGTTTTGACAGAAAAGAATCGATTTTGTTTAGAAAAAAATCTGATTAGAATCGATTCTTTTGTTGAAAGGAATTCGGCATAAGATTTTACTGATTTTTATTTTCAATTTGGAACATCCACCAGACTTCAGTGCCAAAGTAGTAAAAAAAAAATCAATAGTTTGACAGAAAAATATGTAGGGAAAACAAAAACAAGTGATTGTGATTGGTCGATTGTTTGTTTTCCCTACATATTTTTATGTCAAAATTAGAAAGTGAAAAGACAAAGATAGTTTCTGGAAAAGCCTTATTGATTGATTTTGAGTGCGTTGACAGAGACGATAGACAGGTCGTATATTTCAACTGTCATGTCCGTCTGATTCCTTACGTGCATCGTACATCCACTTCATGTGCAATACTATGTGAAAATTAAACTTGGGATTAAATTAAACGCGATTATAATTAATCAATTGACTCATGGCCTTAATATGCTTTTTTCAAAGACTGTTTTGTTGATATTTAATTATCAAAAAAATAAATACAAAAGAAAGTGACAAAGACAATTTAACTCCAAAATCAAAAACCATGTAGCCTTGTCAAGATCAGTTAATCTTTTAATCTGCACAATTATTTAAACTACATTTCAGAGTTGATGTAGCAGCCTAATACGAGTACAATATTGTTTTTTCCTCTTTTTTTTTAGATAACTAACACATGTCTACTATGCACATATAATTGTTTGTATGTATTGTATATTCAAACCACAGGTTTTGATTTTTATTTAAAATCAAAAGCATGAAAAATATCAGCTTATAAAAAATGCTATAGGTAAATATGTATAAACTATACACAAATGTTAATACTATTATGCTAAGCAAGCTTATATAGTTTCATTGATCTTTCCTGCCAAGCCCTCGGGGCTTAACCAGTTAATTTAAATCTACATTATTATATTCATACATGTATATTTTAAAATATCCAACAATTTGTAAGATATCTTATATTTGCTTTTTTCAACTGGGGTATTGTTTGTACAAAGCCAAAATTCGCACAAAAGGAGATGGTAGTAGATAAATATTGTAGAAATAAACAAGTCTGACATGAAGTAAGTCTGAACCTGTCATCTTTCATAAAGACCTGTCAAGGACAGGTATACAATAACTTGTCTACGTTTAACATAAGATGTTTCTTATTTGCGCTATAGGGTATCCGTATTGCGGTTTAATTTAAAATCGAGGTTTTAATCAAACCTAACACAATGATTATGGAGAAGTGAATTTTTGTATACCTACAGTTTGTGCTTCCATTTATACATTGGTCAACAGCTTAACTAAAAGTTAAAAAATACCTTATGGGCTAAAGGTTATTCATAAAAATAGATATGTACATCCTTTAGATAATTATGCCTTGAAACTGGAGAAAATTAATCATTTAAATTTAACTTTTGTAAAAGAAGAAAACAATATAAAATTTGGCGCATTAGGAGGATAAGGAAATATCTTAGGATTGGTCTATCGGATGATTTGATGCAACTTTTATGATATGTTCCGCTACTATGCGGCGTGACACGTCTTTAAATCTACCCCTAAAGACAAGGCAGAGCAGCAGAAGAACCTCTCATCTTATGTCGTTTTCGTTTGGAAGTTCGGAGTACTCTTTTTTTCCACTCCTTTTTCACTCCTACTACTCCAAAAGCCTTCGATTGGCTGTTCCGAGTAATGTTTTCTGAGTTTCTGAGTTTTTCTGTTCCCAATTTCATATTGAAGTAGACTAGGAACACACACATACATATAAACTTTTTCGTCAAAAGTGATAAATACTTGAAGAAGCCATTTTGTTAAATGGCGGATTTGGGCAGTGTGTGTGTAAATCTAGGAAAGTCAGTGTTTTCATATTCGATTGGAATTGAAAAGGAGTAGAATAGACCGAAAATCCAATCGAAAACGACATTAGTTGGAGAGTGAACTTAACCAGCTTTGTTTGGGTAACTGTGAAGATAGCTAGCAACGAACCCAACTGGAAGAGTAGTTGGAGAGAAAAAGAAGTACGAAAGGAGTACTCCAAACCAAACGCCCAAGCGAAAACGACATGAGACTAAAAATTATGTTTTATTTTAAAATGGCGTGGCGGTTGAAAACAATTATATCGGCAACAGAAGACACACACCATACATTCGTAATGAATTTTTGAAAATATTAAAATGTGTGTCTCACCATTACTAACCAAACCATCACCTTGAGATACAAATACGCAGCATTTTTTGGCATTACTAATTTATGCTACAATTAAATTGAAATTCATTTTAAATTGATCTATAAATACTTGCTCAGTTTTGAGAACTAGTTATACATTCTTATCAATCTGTGCGTTGAGATTGAGACCATTAGTGAAATTAAACGGAGCATTACGAAAGCGAACCTAATAAATTTTGTGCTTTGAATAATAAGAATGATGCGAATGTTTGAATCTATTATGCAAAATTTTGGATTGGTGTGAAAATGCTCGTAAGTACATCTATATGTGAAGACTAAAAAACACTTGTTCTTTTGTTGCTATGTAGTTGTTGAAAAAAAAAAACGTATCAACAGAACAAGAAAAACAAGTTCCTTGAGTTATATTGACCTCACCAGGGCCGGACCAACCATTTGTGCAAGATGTGCAAATGCACAGGGCGCGAATTTCTGGGGGCGCATAACCAGGCGCAAGGAAATGTAATCTGACCTTGCGCAAATTAATATGTACTGCCATTTGCATTTTGTGCTAAGTTATTTCTTCCACACAGACTAACATCACTTTCATTGTTGCAATCAAGGAGAATTTAGATCAAAATATCGTAAAATTAAAGATCCCACTAGAACTGTGCATTGAAAGTTTACCTCCTGGATAATGTGGAAAAGTCTTAAGCATGTGTATAAGTGTGTGTATGTATGGATGCAAATATAAAAAGGGGCGCGTTCTACAACTCTTGCATAGGGCGCAAGTTTGGCTGGGGCCGGCCCTGGACCTCACTGGTTATTTTGGCGAAATGTTTACCTATGGATGCGGATGGTAATTATTATTGCGACATAATGGTATTGTAAATGGTCGTTTGTTCTTTTAGGCTTAACGTAATTTTTTTTGAGACTTTATTTCCCACAAACCTTTTAGGTGATGATCATAACATTAACTGATTTTGGATGGGAAAGAGCAATTAAAACTTCTTCATTATGGTTATTTTATGGTCTTGAGGACTTGAAGGTGGTAAGATATTGAGATAGTGAACTTGAACTCAGGTAGATACTAGTTGTAACAACAATAAATTAAAGGGCTTTAAATGTGCACGTAAGGTTATTAGGCGTTTTCCTTTGGAGGTGGCGAAGTACTTGCAAGTACTTTGCTAGCCATTTTGAATGGATTCCACAAAATAAGTTTTCCTACAAATCTCATCTACTCGCGATGAGAAAACGAGCAGATGAAGGTATTAGATTTTAGTTTTCATCTACTCACAAGTACAACGCCACCTCCAAAGGAAAACGCCTATTATAAGCATCACTAATTTATTGTAGGAACGACTAGATTAAACGTACTCTGAGGTAAAAAATTGTTATCAAATTGACACTTTCTGTCATCAAAAAGTTGAAAAAGTTGTCATTTTTCAACTTATACCCGCAAGTAGTATCATCAATATCGTCAATTTTCATATTGAAAATAGCTGTTGAAATATTAGGTCTGTTTAGTAACGTGAATTTTTTTTTTCAATTTTAACAAAATTGAACTGTTTGTGTTTGGTACCAGACAACTTGCCGCACAACTTGCCATCATATCCAATACAAATTTTCGACAAGTTGCCAGAATTAGCAAGAAGTTTCAAGTTAACAAACAGACATAATATGTATTACCCTATTTGGCAACTAAAATGTGTACTAAGTTTCGCAAAACTGTTTTTTTTTGTCCTATGGGTTTTGACAGCAAATTGTGAAAATTTTAGAAAATTTCCCTTTACCAAACAGAATTATTGTCTACAGTTATAAGTTATAACATTAAATAGCATGATTATCTTATTGAAATTTGTGAATAATACTTTATTTTCATGGAATATACTCACAAAATTTGGAAAAAAAAACAAAACTTCCAACACCCCATTTATTTAGGAGGAAATTATATTTCGGATGGTTTTAACGGATTTTTCTTTTTTTTTTTGCGAAAGTAGAAATATAGCTTTATAATCGAAAGAGGTCCATGATCGAAAACTCAGACTTACGGCCATAATTATTGACATTAAATCTAGGCCCACACATGAAAGTTCTACTAACAACAAGTTAACAGCACATTTGGGTTTCAGTAACTATATGGCTTAATGTGGAACATTGCGGAATTGGTCCAGTAACTAGCTCAACAAAACACACCTGATGTGAATTCAACGAGAGAATAATATGTAATTGGACTTAATGTTTGGATTCAAGTTAGTTTAAGTCTTAAGATTAAGCGAAGAATGTGGTCTTAAAATAGCGTTAAAACGGTACAGGGCAAAATCATCCCAGTATCTTAGTTAAACTCTAGTTGTTATTTCATGAAACATGGTTTTCAGTCAATTTAGATCTCGATTTACCTGAATTACTGAATAAATATTTCTGTCAGATGCGAGTCAAAACTTTTTCGTAACATATGGTGACTCCACGAGAAATTTTTCATAGAATACTATATTGCATGCTATGAAAATTGCTCATGGTATTCTATGAGCAAGAAATTTTTCGTTTGACATTTGTGGGATTGTTTGAATTTTGTTTGTTTTGTGTGATGTTGTTCTACTCTCGCAAATGAAATAGTAAGCTATGAAAATGCCCAACCAACATTTTATGGCATACTGTCGCTCTTTCTTTCTATTAAAAGTCACAGATGGTAATCTATGAAATATTTCAGGTGGAGACCCCATGTAATGATCAGAGAGATTATCCACATGAAGATGAGAATCCTACGCAGCAATTTTAGTTTGCAGTTACAAAATGAGAAAGTTTGTGTAGAAATGAATGAAACGAACATTTTTAACAAAAATCGAAGGAATTTGAAAATGTATTAATTATTATTAAAATGAAAATAAAAACAATTACAATTATAAATTACAAAATTACAATTCGAAAATGAAATGAGCTGGTTTTAGATGAAAACTCCTTTTCTGTGGTTTACGAAACTACCTCATGTAATTTTGACTACCTTAAAATTTTCTCTAAGTTCTCGTGAGTTTGTGTATTCGTGTACCTAAAATCGGATTATGGATCTCTGCCAACAAATGTCAGAAGTGTCAGTGAAAAAAAAAAAAAAAAAAAACAATCTGACAGCACTCCCTGGTTGGAAAACAAAACCAAATGCCGAAGGCACGAACGCGAGGCAAAAAAGTCGGGTGTTTAATAATAGTGATTTATATGTAATAAAATTAGTTTTTTTGTATCAAACACTTGAAAAAATGTTCACAAAAATGTTTTAACACTAATTAATAGGTAATTCGATAGAAAATTTAAGTTTTCAGTTCCAAATACAAAAAATAATCAAATGACCGGATTCTTAACACTACCAAGAGCATGTAAATATTTTCCAACCAGGGACTTTTTTTGTTGTTGTTTTTAGATATCAAATTAGAAAGAGAAAATACAAAGACAAATCTTGGAAGACCTCGGCCGCGTTCAACGCACAGCTGAATATTCAGAATTCTGAATTTTTGAAGCTCTTGATTGGCCAGCTGTCAGAAGTCATCTGAATTTTCAGAACTTTTTCTGACAGCTGGCCAATCAAGAGCTTCGAAAATTCAGAATTCTGAATTTTCAGATGTGCGTTGAACTCGGCCCTCTATACAAAGAAGAAACCGAAATAGAAAATGTTGTTTTTGTTTTCACTAATTTCGACCTTGTACTGTAATTCGTTCTTCTATTGGCCGCTCGATGTAGTACCAGTATCATCAAGTTGTCAAATATGTCACTTCGGCTGTCATGCTGTCATCTTTTTTCGTTCACACTTCTGTCAACATAAATTTTCCAAAAAAAATTTTTCACCCACAATTTCAATTTTCGGTCGGGGTAATCTCAAGAAAAAAACCCTAAGAAGAAACATTTTGTTGTGTAAGAAATTAATTGCGAAACTAAACAAATCCTTCAACTTCCCTTAACAGGCAAAGCCCACAGAATCAAGTGATTATAAGCTCATAATTCAGCTAAACTCAGCAGATCGAAAACAAATAATTCATCATCATGTCTGGTTGGGATGTTTACGACGATATGAATCTGTAACATTTTTATACTCGTTTCATAATATTCAATTTGAACTAATTTGAATTGCTTTCTTGCAGATATATAACACCGGAAAGGTTTGTTGTTGAACCAAATGGCAAAGATGAATTGCTTATCATCGATCGGGTCTCGAATTTTGTCAAAGTCCAAGGTGAGTACAAATGCGTACACTAAAATGTTCATCAACAAAAACCTCCTCCTTTAACCTTGTGTTTGCAGTTAAATCCAACCAATTAGATAACCAAATACCAATTCGTCGGGTATGTGGAATACTTGGAACTGTCCGGCTGCTGGGCGGACAGTATTTGATTGTTGCCACTCATCGACTATTTGTGGGCATCGTAAACGGTGCAATAATCTGGCGGCTAGCTGGATTCGATGTGATACCTTACATTCCATCTATAACCCATTTGAGGCAGACACAACGTGAACAAAACGAAACATATTTGAATATGATTCGAAAGACTCTAGACACACAGTATTTCTACTTTTCGTATTGGTATGATTTGACGCACACTCAACAACGGTTGCATTCCATGCCTCCAGAGTTCTTGAGAGTAAGATATATTTGCTTAGAAATAAATAAATAAAAATCCACAAAATATTTATTTTCTTTCAGAATGGACTCTTCGAACGGGCTGACAGTCGGTTTGTTTGGAATGGCACAATGCTACGGAATTTTAATTGCCCTGACATGAAGAAGTTTGCTTTGCCATTGATATTAGGATGTAAGTATTTTATTTAATTATTATTCTCATATGACTTGGCTACAATAATTGTTAATTATTGTTAATCACGTCGATTCGATAAATTCGCTTATCTATAAAATTAAAAACAACAACGATAGTCTTTCGGATAAGTAAAGATGCAGCGTTGTAGCCCTGAAAGATGACCTTTGTTGTGTCTAATACAACTATACTTAGAACAGTTTTCTGTTTCTTCTTGCAAGAACTAACAAGTTTTAAGTATTTAGGGTAAATTTTCATTATTCCCTCTTTCTAGTTGTATCTGTAAATCAAATTACCATCAACGGTAACACTTTCTATTGGTCACTTATTTCACGTCGATCAATTCAACGGGCCGGAACTCGTCATTTCAGTCGCGGCATAGACGAGCATGGAAATGTTTCGAACTTCGTTGAAACCGAACAATTGGTGGAATACAACGGACAGCGGATATCTTTCGTCCAGACGCGTGGTAGTATGCCATTCTATTGGCGCCAAACACCAAATCTGCGCTACAAACCACCTCCAGAGTTGGTGCCAGGAAAAGATCATCTGCTCGCCTGTATGAAGCATTTCGACGTGCAGTTGCAACTGTACGGAAAGCAAGTTCTTGTTAATTTGGTAAGATAAAACTTTCGTTTTTTATGTTGAAGACGCAGAATAACTAAGTTCCTCCAAATAGGTTGATCATAAAGGGGCCGAAGGAACTCTCGAAAAAGCGTTTGAGACATTCGTGAATCAAATGAATAATCCACTTGTGCGTTACGAGTCTTTCGATTTTCATCTCGAGTGCAAAAAAATGCGTTACGATCGGTTGAATATTTTAATCGATCGTCTTGCCTACGAGCAAGATGATTTCTCTGTGTTTCATCTACGTGATGATGGCAATTTGGTGTCCTCTCAAGATGGATTATTCCGCACGAATTGCATCGATTGTTTGGATCGGACAAATGTCGTGCAAAGTATGCTAGCGCGCCGATCTCTAAACCAAGTGCTGATAAAACTGGGAATTTTAAGAACTGGACAAAAGATCGAAACGGTTTCTCCAAATTTCGAAGCAATTTTCAAAGGGGTAAAGTGAAAGGCGATTGGCGAATGGCAATCATTTATTTAATAAAAATCATTTATTTAATAAAATTGTTTTTAGGTGTGGGCGGATCATGCTGATATGATTTCCCTTCAATACTCAGGTACTGGTGCCTTGAAAACAGATTTTACACGCACAGGCAAGCGAACCAAAGCTGGCCTTATCCAAGATGGAATAAATTCCTTGACGCGATATTATTTAAATAACTTCTGCGACGGTTTCAGACAGGTAAATTTTTTGACATTTTGTGATTAGGACTATTCTAAACCAATTCGTTTCTGTTTTTCAGGATGCTATAGACCTCTTTCTTGGTAACTATATCGTCCAAGAAGGTGAGGGAGTTCTTGTTAGATCTCCATTAACAAAGAATCGCGGCTGGAAGTATGGAACGGTGAGTATAAAGAATTTAAATTTCAATCTCTTGACTATTTTTTTGTATACCGTCTGTTTGTTTCAGTTCCCTCCTGTGCTGCTGTTTGCCGTTTCTATGTTCTTCGCATCTGTGATTTTCCCAACAGAAATGCGAACGGAAAATCTCCTGTTTCTGCTCTTCTGGGGTGCAATGGTTGGTGTGACCACAAGTGGTATCTTTCGTTATGGAACTGAATTCGTCGATTGGCCACGATTATATCCACCATTCAAAATCGAAGCCTAACATACGGCCTCCAACTCGATTGACCTATTTAACTATGCAGCTCAATTAGAAGTAGAAAGATTGAAAAACGTTAACTTCTTTAAAAAATGATAGATGATGATTAATTGAAAAAAAAAAACAAAACTACCAGTCTACAACTTCCATGCCAAGGATGTATTATGATAGCCAGATCCATTTATATTTATGATAATTATGATTTTGATTGTTTACAGTGTTTGGAAACCTCCCTCTTTGGCACCATTTCAAATCGTCAAAGTCCCAAAAATCTCAATAAAATTGTCAAACCATACAGAAAACCTTTTTTTGTGGATCCTAAAGCCACAAGATTGTCAGATCCACAAAACAAGTCAAATCATCCAACGTTGTTTCTCACTATTCGAGAAGTGATCTACAATATTTATGTGCAATTAACGCTTTGACAACGGTGCAAACCACGTTAGCGACCTACTCGCCAACAGCGTGATCGAAAATTTAAATTTGAATGATTTGGCATTTTTGATTGTTTTTAAACTTTGGGCTTATGCCTACATTTTTGGACAATCTATTGCAAAATTTTGCAGATTTGACATGGTGCCTTGTATCAATGTATCCATATGTAACATATGAGTATTTAATATCCCTGAGTTATATTAAAAACGTTTGTTTTTATTGTAAAATTTTGTTATTAGTTGCCAAGTGATTAATTGTGGGTAGTTATTCGTTATTTATAAGAAGAATTATGTAGAAACAAATATTTAACAACATTATCACACATAACATAGAAAAATAGAAGGAAAAACAAAATATACGATTCAATTCATTGTATTATTTGATTGTTTTTTAAAAAAGTTCGAGTTGGATCACATTGTTGTGTTTCGAAAAGTAAGCGGAATGAAGTTCAATTTGAGTTGAATTTCCGAGGGAGATTTAACACGGGGGTATTAACGGTACCCCCCACAGAACCGTTTTTTTTTATTTTTGACTATTTCGACAATGGGCTAACCGATTTCCATTGAATTTTGTATGCAGACGCTATTGGAAAGTATATGTACAGTTTTAGTAAAACAACTACCGTATTAATGGTCAGAAGGGTAAAGAAAGAAGTGAACGGTAAAATTTAGTTTTAATTAAACGCCAATTAACGCTTCTACACTCTGTTCAACAAAAATTGTCAGTACAGGGCTTATGGGAGAGTTTTTTCCAAAGCAGTGGCGTTTGATGCAGGATCACGACACTGAATTGGGAAAAAATCCACTGAACAAATTAGCAAGCCACTGACTTACGTATGCGAATTGTTGTTGTAATCGTCCGTAAAAAGTCGTACATTCCACCATGACCGTTGTATCCCACTGCTGAAGGGACACTGATGAATGATCGTGCGCTCGTCGTCGTCATCTACGATGTTTGTGCTCAACCAAACAGAGTTACCTTTCCCAATTTTAAGCAAATTCAAGAGCTTTTTCTGTGTTTTTTGTTATGGAACTTTTGGGATTTGAAGCTTTTGAGAACAAATTTATGAAGCGAGTATTTGAATGGTGAAGTATCATTTATAATTCAAACTACGGAAAACCTTTGGGAGCTTTAAAGAGGGACAAATTTATGCAAGCCATTGTAACCAGACTGAGAGGCCTATATTCCCTGTACTGACAATTTTTGTTGAACAGAGTATAGAGGCGTGTCGTTTAATCTTACGGAGTAAGTGGCCGAGTTCAACGCACATCTGAATATTCAGAATTCTGAATTTTTGAAGCTCTTGATTGGCCAGCTGTCAGAAAAAGTTCTGAAAATTCAGACGGTATATAAAAAGTTACAAAAGTTTGCGACTCTGACGTCATGTAAAAAGTCACAAATGTGTTGCAAATTGTTTATAAAAGTACAAGGCCATCTGCCGGTGGGCATACTTTGGGCGCCCAGTTTTTTTTCAAGTCGCGCTTTGGCGATAATCTTTTATCACTAGTATAAATTGGTATTTCTTTAGTCCCGTCCTAAAATTATACAGAAAACGACAAATGGAATGCAGATATGGAGTGCTGGATCCTGTTGGTCAGAATATGTTACACTCGGATTGTTGGGGTGCTTAGTTTTTTTGTTTAGTGGTTAGGTTATGTTCAGGTACTAAATCCCGGATATTGTAATTCCGAATGCCATATTCCCGAATTTCATAATTTATCCCAAATTCCACCCATTTTTGGACAATAGGTGACCAGTGAATCGAGTAGTTGGGTCTTGATTAAAAAAAAAAAAACTGAACCATTTTCACGAACATAAAAAATCACCACAACAAATTTTCACCCACTGACATCCAAATACAAAGTATTTCTTGAAAAATCGATTTTTTCGAAAAGTGGCAGAAAATGGCAGCCCAATCTTACCATCTACTAATATCGTAAACTTTTCCAAATTGTTGAGAATATCATAAACACACGACCGGAGCGGATAAACTTCCTCTTCTGGTTACATTGGATAAGACAAACTTCAAAAATCGTTAGGTCGGTTTGCTATAAAAAAAATAATTGTTTTTATAATTTCTTTTATCATTTTTAAAACTTTAAGGGCTAATTTTTCAATAGTCAGTTAAACATCAAATTCGTACCTATTCTTCAGATAAAGCAAACATTTTTTCCCTACTTATTCCTCTGATAGTTAACTGAATGTTTAATTGATGATTGAAAAATCCGCTTTATGTATTTAATAATCAGCCTTATTACGGTTGTCGTTTTTCCAAAACGACAGTAAAAAGACTCGGCTCTAGAAGCTTCACTTGGCGTTGCAAAATAAACATATTGTTAAAATAGAGAGAAGGGTGAAGAGTGGTGAGAACACTGAAGTTTTAGTTTTATTTTATCGTCCAAAATGCAGACCATACCTTCTAGTACACATACTAGATTCAAAATTGCATCTAAATCGTTACAGATATTCCCGAGATATATAACCTCTTTCATAACGGTAAAACGGTAGGTACCATTATTTTTGGAAAAAAATTTGGCTAAATGACGTTCAAAATAAAAAAAAAAGCATTAACATTGGTTTCTCCGATTTATTTATAATTCAACAGAAAAAATATTCCCCTTACAACGGAGCACAAATATTCATCAACCTATATGGATTAGATGCACTCAAGAATTTCAGCTCATCATCAAATCCTGATTCACAATTCTGAATCCACCTACGGTCCAAGTAGTAATCAATGCAGCTTTTGAATTCTTTCTCGTTAAAGTTATCCACCCGAATGGGAACAAATGGATCCAAATGCTCAAAACCTTCTTTGTCAAGCAAATATCTTGGCATAAAGGATTCTCTGTAGCCTTCCGATGAGGCCAATTTATCCACCGATAGAACACAAACTCCATTGCACCAGTCGTAGTTGGTGATGTCTAAGAAGGGTTGTGTGAGAGTAACCTTGTTGGGACTTACTTTAGCTTTGTTGTCGGCGACTATTCTCGTAACGGGATGGAAGAATGCATTGTAACCATCGACGGCAACCATGATCTTGCATTTGCCTCCTGTTGCGTATTGCTTAAGCTCTGCGATAAGTGCAGCTATGGTATCAGAGGCGAACTTAACTCTTGTGATTCCATGCTCGATGAGTTCGAGTAGTGTTGAGCCAGCTGGAGTTGTCTCTCGTTTACTCCAGACGTAATCTTTGGTGGTTTTCAGGTCCAAGGTTGGCAGAAGCTTGGCATTTTGGGTCTTAAAGTGTACCAGCCAGCTTGCGGCGTCGAATGGAAGGTCAATGAATCCTTCGATGGAAGTGGAATTGGCTGTTTCTTTTGGCCGCTTGTACCAATTTGCCACCCACGGCACATGTAGCAGGAGAAAGCCATTCTGAAATCCGTAATGAATGATATGAGCTAAGGTGAGGCTCTTGCCAACGCCGTCATCGCCATAGAGAACGTAGCGCACAGCTGGATTGCTCAAATTAGATGATTTGATGTAATCAATGACTTCTAACGCTGGTTCACGAACCATGATACAAGTTTCACCGAATGTCTTAGCTTGTTTCTCGAATGACTTTGGCAATCCTCCATGGGTGAAGAGTGTTTTCTTGTCTTCGGCTGTAAGTTGATAATATTTTGACAGGTTATTGCTGGAGTGCTCCGAAGTGTTGCCTTCGCGAGTACGGATTTCAGACAGTTTTAGTATTGGTGCGGCAGTTGCTGGTTCGGCAGCGGTGCTGTATGATTTGATCGATCTTCGTGGCAAGCGACTGACTTGACGGATGAACATTTTTGGGCCTGAAGTTACATTTTTTATTTATGTAATTCAAAATATTATTTAAAAAAAAACTTACTTTTCTTATGAGGAATTTGTGTGAAAAAATGCGGTGCAGCAGTCGCTGTTGGTTGAAAATTTTTGAGACAACTTCTGTCAAACAACAGCTGTTTTGAGGAATTACTGAAAATGCTATTCGCTTCCAGGGAGCGCTCATGTTGCTTTAGAGAATAATGTGCTAAGAGCAGGGCTCAGTTGATGTTTTTAATATCATTTTTGTTTCGACGTTCGACGTTCCTTTTATACCAACTACTCCCTCCTAATGCCTTCGATTGGATGCTCCGAGTACGAAGCAGGACTATTCAGTGCCGAGCTTTCACCGTTGGACACTTCACCACCAGATTTTCACCACAAGCCTTTTAGTGGTTGGAATTTTCGTTACAGAGCGGTTCCGCCACTGGGTAGTTCGCTGTCGTTCTTTCAACACTAGACTTTTAAACACTGTAATGTAGTGTTAATAATTCAATATGGCCATTGTTTTTTTGGATTCAAATGGGGGAAGTCACAATAGAATTCAGATTTGCCAGTAATACCCGTGAATTTTTGGCAACTTTTGCATGGTGCAACATTTAAGAACATATTTTATTCATTGCAATGTATACTGAAATCTTGTTAAACAAGCGAATTCTGTATGATTCTATTTTTGACGCAAATTTCAATTTGCTATGTTTGACAAAAAAAACATGAAAAAATTGTCGCCCGCCATTAAATATAGTGTTAATAAATGATTTTCTATAAATTTGCATCATTTATTTTAAATTTTCGTGTTTTATTTTGCCAAAGAGTCTGTTCTGCAAAATGTCCTAAATAAAATGCAAATGATATAAGCTGAAAAAGAATACGATTTGATATTGAAAACAATATAAATGAATTCTTATTGCGATTTAACCATTTCTAATAAAATCTAAACTACTTTGCGAACACGAAAACAAAATATCCAGAAACGAAAAATCTGACACTTAAACGGGCGGCATTCAAATATTGAGCACTAAATGGCAGCACTTAAAGATCCGACACTCAATCGGCTGTGGTGAAATGTCCGTCTATCAATTTTCGGTGGCGAATGGTACCGTACCGTCCGAGTAACGTTTCACGGAGTGTTTTTCTGTTTCCAATTTCATAAAGGAGTAGACGGGGATTACACATACACATATAAAGTTTTTCGTCGCATTACTTGTCGAAAGTAATAAATGCTTGAAGCAGCCATTTAGTTAGCGACATTCGGTAGCTGGGCATGATCGATGCTGGGATTATGAACATGTCTAGAAAAAAAACAATGGAGGCTCAAAAATCCATGTTGTCCGTGCATTTAACATGTCGACAACAGTTAGTTTTTGAACACGACATGACCGCTGTTTAAAGCTTGGCCATGAGATTTGACGTTTTACGTGTGTGAGAGCTTTATTTCTGGCTCTCGCTGAATGTGGTGGTAAATGTTGAGGAAAAAGATAGAAGTAGTGGTGAAAGGAATTTCTGTATGTTTCCCTTAATTTCATGAGTGGACTTTAGCTACGAAACGACATGACATAAATTTGCCCAGCAGAAGAAAATTAGTTGATTGTTGATTCATTTGTGGTTGTCATGGTGGGCATCTGTGGTTGTGATGTTGGGCATTAACTTAAATCCAGATGTATTTACATTGAATTTGTATGCTTTACATCTGGATTTAAATTTTTAATCTGGATGAATCGAGTGAATAATATGACCGTAAGTGTAATGACGGGAAGTTGATGTTTTCATATTCGATTGGAATCAAAAAGGTGTTGAACAGTCCAAGAATATAAGCGAAAACCACATAAAAGATTATGTTACTACATATAGTATTAGATTATTTAAGCCGGGATTTATTCCCTCAAATTTTTGTCCTATGGCGTTTTGAATAAATTTGATTTAGTGAAATAGATACAATTGTATTTATAAGATTTCCTAAGAACACTCCTGGACAGTTGTCCAGCTGGACAATGTCTAAATAGTTGGACATCTCCTTATTTATAATGATATTCGAACAGTTGTCTAAATGAATCAATGAGAAGAAAAATGAAAACATTCCAAAAATTTGCGAAATTGGACTAAAAATGCATAAGTGTAGATATTTACATGCGCACCTAATGAGCCTAAAAACGAAAACATTCCAATAAAACCTTTAAACCTATGCTTTAAAATGAAATAGATACAATTGTATTTATAAGATTTCCTAAGAACACTCCTGGACAGTTGTCCAGCTGGACAATGTCTAAATACTTGGACATCTCCTTATTTATAATGATATTCGAACAGTTGTCTAAATGAATCGATGAGAAGAAAAATGAAAACATTCCAAAAATTTGCGAAATTGGACTAAAAATGCATAAGTGTAGATATTTACATAGCGCACCTAATGAGCCTAAAAACGAAAACATTCCAATAAAACCTTTAAACCTATGCTTTAAAATGAACAAATAAAATTTCGTTGAGCGGACAAAAAGGAAAACATCCCAGGAATATTTAAAATTTTTGATTTAAATGTTCAAATGTTGACGGTTATTATCTTTTGAATCTATTCAATATCTTGGTAAAATATGCTTTTTATGAAAAATTGGGTTGGGTGTAGCCCATCCCAGAACCACTGGTCCCAAAGACAACTCATCCCCAACGACTCATCCCAATACCCAACTGGTATCGGGACAACGGAAATTATGAGGTATGTATGGGGGGGAATGCTGACCCCCTGCAACCCTCCTGCTTTTCACACTATAGGATTTGGTATAGGTGCGAGGTTGGTGTATGCAAAGTACTAAATCACAACAACAAAGCGCTGTTTTTCTTTGTTTCGCACAAAACATCCAAGGGATGAGTTCTTATTTCTGGGATGAGTTGTCCTGGTAAAAGTTGGGTCTTGGGATGAATGGTCGGGGATGAGTTGTCTTGGGATGACACCTTTTGCGATACGTTCAATGAAAATTTCATTAATTTCAATATAACTTTTAACTTCGGGTTTTGGATGGTGAAACGTACGAAACATTCTCATCTGTTTACATTTGTTTACATTATTGTAGTAAATGATACTATAGTATCATATAAAACCTATTTCTTTAATGATCTCCAGCTGAACACTCCCAAATTAGTGACAGTTCATGCAAAAAATAAAGCAAACACATCCTTTTCAAATAAATTGTCAAAGTGATATATATGTAAGGAATGATATGTACTTAAAAGATTGAATCGGCATTTGGTGATTTTAACTTTAAACAAAGTATTACAAAATGGCATGATGCTAGTTATCGTCTTACATCGTCTAAAATTTTGCGATTATTTCTTCCAAATGCCAAAAAAAAATCACTTCAATTCGCTTTTATTACCCAATTTAGTAACTGTAACTGCATTTTGGAGTGTATGGCAAACCAAAACTAGGACAACGACATTTTGCGATGCTCCGTTATCATAAAGTTAACATTTATAAGTAACGGATACCCAAATCACTGATTACCCACATGAAGATGAGAATCCCCAGCAGCCATTTTAATTTGCCTACAAGCTTGAACTATCAGAAATCAGATTGCAGATAAAAAATGAAAATGTGTGTATAAAAACCTCACACATAGACAGTAAAGATCTCACACCCCTGGTTAAATTTTTGTTGCAATGCACATCTATTCATCGACACGGGGTGAAATTACAAAAACAACAATATAAACAAACGGGTTTTGGAGAGAGAAATGTACGATGAAACATTCTCATCTTTATATGAGTAATCTGTGACCCAAATAATTGTGCTTGACTTATCATAAGACATCATAAATTTACAGCAAAATTTTAAGTTGATTTCAGTCATATATTTCATCACAAAATGTTTATTTATTAGAAAACTGTTTTTTAATTGCAAAATTTATTATTCTTCATTTTAATGAAGAACCTACTTATTTAAGGTTTCCACAACAACACAATTTTAGTGAATTACCCCAGGTTTACATCTGAAGCTCCAACTATACCAAATAAACGTAACGTCAGGATTTGGATATATTTATGCGCCCAATTAAATTTTTCAAAGTGGTGTAACCAATAAGGCAGCTAGTGAACATGTGTAGGTGCAACCGTTAAGTAAGATCTCTCAGTGCTTGTCATACGTATTATATGAGAAACAGAAGATGCAAGACCGTTTTGTCATCTTATTGAATTCATTTCACATGTCGTCGCACCTAAAATCTGCACGAAGTTTCCATTTTCATTCATAAATTTTAAGTCTAGCTTTGTATAGGGTTGAGGTTAAAAGCACCAATGCTCAGGGTATATATTGCGTGAAGATATTTCGTCTTAAGCTCTTATAATGGTTTGTTTGTTTTCCATTACCTTGGTCCAAAGAAATATGATGGATTTTGAAGGTTATATTTTTACTTCACACATTTTGCTTAGATTAAAAAAAAAAAAAACTAATAAACTAAATAAACACTAAGTGCTGCTATACATATTCATATACACACCTTATCTGCTAATTGAAGGCACGTCACGTTGTTTTATAGATGTGCGTATAAGATACCTGTTGTTGAGACCTTTTCAAGGTACAACACAACTACTTCAGGAATGTTTTGAATGAAAATCAGGGGACTCTATAAGATAGAAGTTCAAACATAATTTTATAACACAAGCGTGACTGTTTAAATGATGATCATATTATAAACAATTGAATATAAAATTTACTGAATAAAACTTAAATTTGATGCTTCAACACCATTGTACATAGTCAAGGAGAAAGATATCTAAAATAATAACATAAATTATTAAAAACAAAAGAGCTGAGCTGAAAGCTTCAAAATAAATCAATAATATCTAAAGGCTGCGCCATCTAACGTTTTTTTTTCAACTAGTGCTTATTTCGTGAATGGTAACACTTCGCTCATGTCTGATAACAGATAATTAATTTTATCCTTCCGCTGAACGAATATGGTTGTGTATACGCTTCGCTAAATGGGCCTGCGATCGACTTAGAGAAGATGCCGATTTTGCCAAAAAAAATCATCTTTTCAGATGAAGCTCATTTTGATCTTGGCGGGTAGTAAACAAGCAAAATTGTCGCATTTGGGGCACAGAAAACCCGCACGCATACATTGAAAAGCCGATACACCCAAATCGAGTCACTGTTTGGTGCGGATTTCGGTCCAGAGGCATAATTGGGCCATTTTTCGAAAATGAGCAAGGAGTGGCCGCTACAGTCAATGGCGATCGTTATCGGGCCATGTTGGACGAATTTTCGTTCACAAAAATTGAAGAGGAGGATATTGGCAACATTTGGTTTCAACAGGACGGCGCTACGTGCCACACAGCCGAAGCTACACTCGATGTTTTGCGCCATTTAAAAAAAAAAGAAGTTATTTGGCGGACCCTTTATATACCTGAACTTTACTAAAAGCAAATAAAATAATACCAATAAATGCTGAGTCAAAAAGTTCGAATAAATAAAGCTAAGACTATTGGTTCTGTACTATACGTTCAAATTTATGAAATATACTACCTCATAATATGAAATATATACATAATTTGCATAATACCGTATGACGAAAAAACTATAAATCTGTAAAACAACAGCTTATTCATCTGTTACCCTCATCTCGTTACCAAAAATAAATGTTTAAAACTAAGTTTTATCTTCCTCATGGTATTATATTCATAAAAATGTTTGCATTTTTACCTGACACTTCCAACCGCACCCAAAGCTTGTTAATAAACGCAGTGCAAAGCAAACACTCATCAAAGTATCTAATTTTCTGCCAAACAGCTAAAACGAAACGAAAGGGAAAATATGAGTATGTATAATACGTAACATTTTCAAGTTCACATGGAAATTCAAATTTAATAGTCCTAGCTGCAGTGTTGTAGATATAGAATAAAATATTTTTTAATGAACCACAATCGTTCAATCTAATAATAATAAGAGCGCAAAATATTAGACGGTTAAATGTTAAAGAAGTTGTAGTATGATGCTTTGTTAATAGTACTGGTGCAAAATTTTAAACATCCTGATATAACTTCATTGGTAGAATTGGTAGAACTCTTTACTACAATGTTCTTATTTTTAACCAATTTTTAACTATTATCATACCAAACTAATTTTCATATGAAAATCAAGCTAAACACAGGCAAAACCGTGACATTTCGTGCAAAAAAGTAAACAAACATTCCTTTTTCACACTTGTCATTTTCAAAGTGATATGTTGAGTTAGTATGATACTAAAAAGATAAATAGCCATTTGGTGATTTTAACTTTAGTAAAATGTTAAAAAGATAGTACGATGCTAACTGCTTTAAAATTTGGAAAATTCTCTTTTTAATCTAGCATCATACTTATAAATTATAATGCTTTAATTTCGTACTTAAAACGTCTTAAATTTTGCGCCAATAATTTTAAATTACAAGCGACATACAGCTTAAAAGATCTGATGCAGTGATGCCTCATTATGTGTCATTATTAAAAAAAAAAAATGTTTATCCCTTGATGAACTTTTAGAAGTGAAAGATGAGCTTGATGAAGTTTCTGATTCATTTATAGCTGCTTCCATTTATTATGAGAGGTTATTATTTTTCATATATATGTACTTTCGACACAATTTTCACAGCCGAAATAAATTAAAAAAAAACACACATTTGGAAGCTGTAAATTATTTTGGTGTTAGTACTCGGAGGGGGGTAATCTACCGAAGAATGCAGATCTGCATTCAAAATAAATCAATTATTTTGCCCAATAGAACGCAAAAATGATCAAAATCGGCTTTTTGACAGATCTACATCAAAAATAAATTAAGGGTATTAATGCAATGTTGGAAACTTTCCGACGAAGTAAAATCGTAAAGTTTTTTGCGCATGTTTCATGAATGCCTCTTAAAAAATGTTGCGTAAATAATGTTGTAAACCAAACAGCTGATTCATCCCATATCATAATCCCATTGAAAAAAAGTTTACTATCTTTACCATTTTCGTTTACAACGTTTACGACAAAAATTCTTGTTGGAAAGCTTACGATTTGTTGGAAAATATTTCCCATACAAATTTTGAAAGTTCGCTTTCCGACGTTTACGATGTTTACGATGGTTTTCCGACGTTGCATGAATACCCTTATTGATTTATTTTAAAAATGGAAAACCCCATAAGAGTATTTATTTTGCTTATGGGCGAGTTCTACACCAAATCGTAAATCTTAAAACTTAACCAAACAGAATTGTACTAGGTGGCGCAAAAGTCATCACCCTTATCGGAAGATGTTACAATTTTTGCAAATGGCGGCAAATGTCAATTCTACTTTGACATTGTGCAATAAACAGGTACAAAATACATGTCAACAAGACATGAATCAATATACCTACATATTTTTAAAAACCGCAGAATAATTTCTCATTAATAAAAAATTACAGTCAAAGAACATTGTGCATTTGGATTTTTTGTGAAAACATTAAATTTTTAACTTACAACTAAGCGGACAAGATCATACGATGCGAAATTTCGTTCTGTCTTTCGTTCTGCGATGCATACACTTATATAGTTGGAGCAGTCAACTCTTTTTTTTTATTTGCACTGAATTAATTGTGTGCGAAAAATTAAATTTATGTATGTATGTGTTTATTTTTATTATTTCTTTCAGTACAACATCGCTTTTGGTGATTTTTTTTTGTTTGCAATTATGTGAATTTTTCCGCTGTGTTTTCGCAAGTATTTGGTTGTCTTGTTGGAAACCACAGACCATTTTTGTTTCGCATCAGCAGCGTACTAGACCCACACCACAGTGTTTATAATTATGTACATATTAACTTATGAATCATAACTCGAATATGTAATAATATGGTTCCTTTTTAATATTGCGCAAAAAAAAAAAACAGATTAAATTATTCTGATAGATCACAAGTTACTATTCGACGTACAAGCGTTACAAATTTAATTAAAATTTATTTAAGAAATCAAACAAAATCAATCAAAATTGACTGCTTTGTCGTTTGCCAATCTTTATCATTTTTTTTTTTTAAAACATGTGGAATGCCTATTTCCGTTATGTGAATTTGTGCGCCAAAAACCAGAAACGCAGTTTTTTTATCAATTACTTTGGTCATTCCAAGTACAAAGTTTAATCAAAATCTTTAGAGCTGTTTTTGAGAAAATTTGACAAAAAAAAAAAGAAACAAAATTATTGTATGGTAGGTACTCGTTCTAAATAGGTGAGCTAAAACAAAAATATTCGAAACCAATACTCTTGCCCTTTAGAGAAAGTAAAAAATCATACTTGAAAAAGGTGTAAGTCCATAATTTGATTTTAGCTTTTCTAAATGCAAAGTTGATGACAAATTTCAGAATTTTGACGAATATCATTCCACACAAATATTTGTCTAGCCCATTCTCTATAAAAACGTCTGCGGAAAGAGGATTAGAAAAAAATAAAACAACTGGGCGAGGGCCTTTAGCACCACATATGTGGGATATTCGCAAAAAAAAAGAATAATGCCATCTAAAATGTCAGTAATTGGTCTTAAAAGTTCAACGTGTTCAAAAAATTGACCATTGGTTTCATTGAAAATTTTTAATTAATGGTTAAAGTCATTAGCGATTTTTAGCACCTCATTTGTGGGATATAGAAAAAAAAAATATATACCACCTGAAAGGTCACTTCATCTTCATAAAAGGTCAATTTGTTTCAGAAATTGGTCATTTACAGATAATCTTGAAAAACTTGAACGATTGATTGAACATTTCCTAACTAGTCGACTTTTTTAAGCCAATTACTGAACTTTTAGATTGCATACTTTTGTTTGCGAGTATTCTACATAATGCGGGGTGCTAAGTCCCCTTTCACGCGAGGAAACAAGTTGCTGGAGATTTTTTTGACGTTTTCTTTTAATTTCCTTAAAAATCTCCTGTACCTTTCACACGAAGAAATAAAATCGTGGAAACTTTCTGTATTTTCCTTTTAAAATAGCTTGGTTGAACACACTTTACTGTGTGTGAAGAGGAATGTCAAAAAAATCTCCTCGATTCGTTGACCGGGGAGATTTCATTTTCCCCTCTTACTTCTTGCCCTTCTCACCAACAAACTGATTGTTGCTGGCAACTCAGTTTCTTCGTGTGAAAGGGGACTAAGATCACGGAGCCCTGTTTTGATGGACGCCCTCTTGTTAGATTATTGCCAATATCTATTTACACCTTTCTATTACCTTATTAAAAATGATATTGTTTTGCTAGGTTGGAATATTTCGTACATATGTATAGGAAAAGCAAAGTTAATACTAAAAAAAAACTACATCTGCTAACTGGCTATACGAACAATTTAAAGAAACCTTGAGTTGTTTTTGTATCGGCTCACCTTATCTAATTTTTTACAAGGGATTACAACAACACTAAGCTATGCAGATTGCTTTGGAACGTGCCCATTGTTATTTAACAGAAAGCTCTACAAATTGACGTTTGGTGAAAGAAAATAATGATAGGCTATATTCAGTGCTAAAATATTTTCAGGGAAAAGTGTGTCATATACAAATAAGATATTACTTTAAAGTATTGATGGTGGCTTAGATATTTTTTTAAACAAGCAACAAACAATGCATCTTGGAGTATAAAAGAACTTCAAAGAAATACTTGAAATAACGGGTGTTTTTTTTAGACGTATATAGAACTTTAAGTTGACAACACCATTTTAACAGGCGGCTATTTTGTCAGCTGTCAAGTAATTTATTTTTAGTTTTGTTTGGCAATTCAACATGAATAGACTGACGCCTGAACAACGCTTCCGAATTGTGCCCAAATAGGCCCAAAACAAGATTTCCGTTGATCCCAATTATTATCATAAGCGAATTTTGTTTAGCGATGAAGCTCAATTTTAGTTGAATGGATAAGTCAATAAACAAAACTGCCGTATTTGGAGTGATGATAATCCTCGAGTGTATGTTGAGACACCGTTACATCCAGAAAAACTGACTGTTTGGTGTGCTTTATAGATTGGTGGAATAATTGGTCCATACTTTTTTATAAACTATGCTGGCCAGAACGTTACAGTCAATGGTGATCTATGATTACTGACTGATTCATCAATTGAACAACCATGATGTGCAGGAGCTGTGGGTTCAACAAGACGGCGCAACATGTCACACAGCTCGTGCCACATTGATTTATTGAAGGAAAAGTTTGGTAAACCGCATAGTTTCACGTTATGGAATCGTGAATTGGCCTCCAAGATTTTGTGGAGATATGTGAAGTTGCTAGCCTACGCCGATAAACCCGAAACGATTGACCACTTGGAGGACAATATTTGCCACGTTATTGCCGATATACGGCCACAAATGTTTGAAAAAGTTATCGAAAATTGGCCTTCCAGATTAGACTACCGAGTCAGCCTTAGATGTCATATGCCAGAAATCATATTTAAATTACAATGCCAGAAGATTATCTTTCGAAGAAAGTAAATTTCATGTCAATTTAAAAAAAATCATCTTTGTTTTATTCCATTTCAAAGTTGTATACCTCTAAAAAAACAACTTTTACAAAAAAAGCAATCAAAGTTGACGTTTATATTCTAATTGATACAATTTTCCACTCTCATTTGTCAATGTAATTTGTACCTTATTTTATGCGAAGTAAGTGTCTATTTTAGTTATACATATTCTATCGTTCGTTAAGAGTATTTCTATTTCATTTAACATAAGACAACCAATTAGAACCAATGCTCAAATTTAAACAAAGCATTATAGTAGAACAGAATCTAGCTCAATACCTACCTAGAAGTTTATCTTAGGTTATAGTTGTTGACACTGAAGAAAAAGGTGCGAAAAACTAAACTCAAATAGCTAGATTCCTTTAAAAAGTTTATTTCAAGAAGGTACCTATGTATATTTACCTTATGTACTCACACTTTTGTTTACCTGGGCTTTTTGGGGATTAACCAAACCAAGAAAGCAAACAATTCAACACAAAAGCTTCTAGAAGCCGGATCAACTAATGGACTGTTTTTTTTTTTTTTTTTTCAATGGAATCAATGGCCAAAGTGCTAACAATAAATCTACAGTCTAAGCAAGTAGATTGTAGAAAATGCAAAAATGGAACTTTGTTCGTTTTGTCAAGTATAAAATGTAGATAAGACGTCAGAATAAGCATCAGTTTGACAGCATCCTTCCTTTCGGAAAGTTTAACTTCCGAAAATATTGACCATATAAAAATATATCACTAGTTAACATGAAAGGTTGCTTGTGTATTTTTGTATTGCTTGCTGTTGCAGTACCATTGAACGCGTTTTTCCTCGATAAACTTGTAGGAGGCAGCAGCGGCGGATATGGAAGTAACGGATTGGGATACGGAAGTGGTGGATATGGTGGATATGGTGGATACGGCGGAGGATACGGTGGTGCAAATGTCAAAATAATTAAAGTGATTATTCCCGGTGGTGGCGGCGGCGGTGGTGGTGGATACGGTGGAGGATATGGAGGTGGTGGATACGGTGGTGGTGGATATGGAGGTGGTGGATATGGAGTTGGTGGATACAGTGATGGCGGATATGCTGGAGGATATTCATCAGGTGGCTACGGTGGTGGATACGGACTTCGATCTGGCTATGGAGGATACGGCTCAGGTTATGGAGGATACGGTTCTGGTGGATATGGTGGCGGTTACGGTGGTGTCTATGGAAGTGGTTCAGGTTTCGGAGGCGGTCTGGCATCGACTTTGTGTTAGAATCCATTTTTAACTGCAAAATCACAATGCTTTTGTTAATAAAATGTAAATAATTACACAATAAAATGAAAAAATTAAACTCAAACTAAATTATTCTTACTATGCTCATTATTCGAAAATGTTTATATATGACAATGCCGAGATATACCTTGTTTCAGTAGGTAATTTTTTTCCATCTTGAACATTGGTTTTATCTTGGCAAGACTGGCACCTGGGATTGTGCTACCAACACAAAGGTATTGTGTAAAAAACGTGCTAGTTTTGTGATGCTTTTACTTCCTGGCTGAGTTAAGCTCACCAATGTCCAGAATTCTTCTCAAAGAAGCAACAGAACTTGGGCTTGGAGGGTTTTAAACTCCGAATGAAATAACTTCACTTTTTTTTATTAATATAAATTTCATTTGTTTTATTTCGTTCGAATTTCTAATATAGTAGGTATGTTTGGTAACGTGAAATTTTTCACAAATGTTTGCAATTTTTCACCAATTTTCACAATTTGCTGTCAAAACCCATATGAAAAAAAAAACAGTTTTGTAAACTTCTTTTAGTTTTAGTTACCAAGCAGGCAAAGTGTTTCATATACTATGTATGTAAACGTGGTTCACAATAATTGTTCTTTTAAGATGAATAACATGGTATTTCATATTATTCAATATTTGTCCTCTTACAATAACAAACATGGTATTTCATATATTTAACAATAGTACGGGACATTAAGATTTTGCTAAAAAAAATTACGAGACGCAAGTATCAGTTCAATACACGAGCCAAAAACCGTTTTTTTTTCACAATTACACCTAGTGACGTTTGTCCGCCATTTTGTCTGTTTTTTAACTCTGATTTTGATTTTCACACGTAACTTGCGTATTTTTGATTCAAAAAAAAAATTGTTGCACAAATTTGTAGAAAAGTTAATTTCCTACAAAATATGTTAAGTAACTTTTTTCAAAATTCACTCTCGTTAAATATTTACCATGCATTTTGTTGACAAAAAAAAAAAAATATCGCAAGTTGTAGATCCTTCAATAATCTATATTTTATTGATTTAACAATTTTTTAATAGAAACTACGGTTCTCGCTCTGGAGCGCATATGAAATGGATAAATCCATATTCCATATGTATGTGTATTTGGCTGCAGGCTCAAGATCTTCGTTTCACATTAAGATGACCCTTAAGTCTGATGCCATATTAATTCTTGATAGTGATTTCATTATCTTGCATAACTGATGCTGACTTTACTGCCAACTCAGAAATGGTATCAATAAGTGCGATTATCCTTGGAGTAGCTGCGGCAGGTCTTCCTAGCTTCAAATGTGTGTGTTTTTTTTTTCGAACAACTGAGTATGATAATATGGCAGCAAGCTAAGGTGTCAGTCATGAAAACACAAAGAAATTATGACAATTTGCCAGTTAAGCTCAGAGAGATGTTTAGAAAGACTGGGACACACTAAAATTTAAGTTGTGAACTAAAATAGAAGACTAAGGGCCAGTTTCACAGTCGACACTTACCGAAATAAGTGGCACTTAAGTTTCCCATATTAGGAATTTAAGCTAAATTTCATAGCTGGCGTAGGTGGAACTTAAGTCACCAACGTCTGAGACTTAAGTGCCACTTATTCAGGTAACAGTGAATGTTGATATTGGGAATTAATCTTTCACATTCCCCACTTAAGTGTCACTTTTCTGACTGTGAAACTGGCCCTAATTGTTTTTCGTATCATTTTAAAAATTCACTAATTCATTTGCAATCTCCAACTCCAAGTCCAAGTGAGATCGCCGGGACGAAAAATCAATTTTTTATGGGCTAAAGCCTATTAAAATTATTTGAAATCACAAATTCATAAATATATTTTAATAAAATTAAATATTCTTTATAAAATGTTTGTTCGTTTAGTACTTCGATTTATTTTACAAAAATTAATTAGAAAATTTACAATAATTATACAATTTGTTCGTTCCCATATAAAATGAAATTTGAGTATTCTTTATCTATAAAAAAAAAAACTTTCTATTAATTTCATTTTTTAAATTAGCATCCTCCTGCTGGTGCACCGTATTGATATCCACCTCCACTAGCATAGCCAGTTGAAATTTGAGGCGGGGAAATGTTGTAGACTGGTGGAGATACTTGACTCACAGCAGGACTATTCGATATATAACTACCACCGTTTGAATATCCTCCAGCGTAACCACTGTTTCCATTGTTCACATAAGCTGGTGGAGCAACTTGGCTGTTGGAATATCCACCGGAAACATAACCTCCACCAGATGAATATCCACCAGTGGAAATGGTTTTAGGAATAATCACTTTGATAACTTTGATAATGCTGCCGCCACCGCTATTGTATGATCCCCCAGAATAGCCTCCACTTGAATAGCCTCCAATCGGGCCAGTTGATATTGGCTGGGAAATTATTGGCGCCTGAACTGGAATTGGTGCAGGAGCAGGAATGTAAGAAATTGGAATCGGAGCTGGAGCTGCAATGATAGGTGCGGGTGCTGGAACATATGTAATAGGCGCAGGAGCTGGGGCAGAAACTTGATAAGACGCTCCACCAGAGTATCCACTTGCATAGCTTCCTCCAGAACTGTAACCACCTCCAGAGTATCCACCATCGCCGCCACCGATGTACCCACCACCACCACCACCACCACCACCGCTTGGAATAATGACTTTGATGATTTTGATGTTTTCTCCACCAGTGTATCCTCCACCGTTTCCTCCTTCGTATCCTCCTCCATATCCACCGCCATATCCTCCTCTGTATCCACCGCCGTATCCTCCTCCATATCCACCTTGACCACCTCCAAAGCCACCTAATCCGCCAAATTTACCACGACCAAAACTGCCTCCAGTGTAGCCAATGCCACCATCACCCAATCCACCTCCTCCACCAGCTAATCCAAGAAGCTTATCTAGGAACGCCGCTGAGGGTGAAGCAGCAGCCACCACAGCCAGAACGCACAAGAACAATTTCATGATAAAAAAACAGACTAGACTACAGATTCACTTTTCGGCAGAGTGCTTATCCCCGAATATAGGATGCTATCGAACTGATGTTAATCATTTGGCCTCATCTTCGTTTTATAGCAACTTCCAAAGACATGTGACAATTTGTTGTTCAAACAAAAATTCCATGTACGCCAGATGACATAATAATTCAGTTGGTAGGTACTGTATATTGACATTGAACTGACCACTTTTTTTGAATCTCAATTTTTCCCGCCAATGAAGCGTTAGGTGCTAGATTTCATATTGATTGCTCTTTTAAACCTTTACTATGTAGGTAAGTTGGAAAAAAATTTAAATAGGTATAGATAAATGAAAGCTTACAAAACTTCTTCATGAATTGCGTGACTTTTAGTTACCATGCGTTGCGTAGATATTGATTTCTGTGTGCCAATCTATACCAATTGGATATAATGAGCGAATATTGAGATTAAAAATTCGAGTATAGCATCTAATTTAAGATAATAATGGGAAGCGTTTTTAAATTTGGTGCCAAACACCACAATTTTTGTAGATTAAATTGATTACAAAATTGGGAATGATCTATTGTTTCTGTAAACAGGGTGATTCGAGCTTTACCCGACAAGCTAGGAAAAATTTTCTTTTTCTTTCAAACGTGCCCATCACATAAATGGTTATTAATGTCACCTCCCAAAGAAACATTTTGTTGACTGTAACGATTTTCTCCAAAAAGGTTTGACTGTTTTTGATGAAGTTTTGTATGCAGAAGCTTCTAGAAAATATATAGTTATAAATAGTAGACTTAACTAATCTTTTCTTAACGAAGCTGTTCAGCCCTTTCACGAATTCAATCCGTATACGATGGAATTCGTGATAGGGCTGATTATTAAAAGTATAGAAAGTTTTTTTTTTGATTTTCTAAGTTCTCATTTTCTGACAAAAAAAAAGAATTAAAATTAAATTTTTATAAAGCAGCTTCTAAAATGTCAAAATAATGACATGAAATGACAATAAGTCTGTTCGCGTTCTAGTCCGAAACCACCCAAAACTACTTCTGTTCGTGGACCTCCATTTCGTGTCATTTTGGGCAGAAGAGAGTGCTCGCGAGAGAGAAAACTATTTTCTCTTCTTGCCAAGTTTTACCCGAGAAATTTCTTCGGGCAGAATCTGGTAAATCTTGTGAAAATTTATTCATAACGTGTATTTATTGTGTATTGTGCAGTTCTTTTTGTTAAACATAAAAAAAAAATTAAATTATTTAATTAAGGAAACTTTGTTCCAGTGTAATTTAAACGAGTTTTTTTTTTTTAATTTAATTTTACTTCAATTACGATTTTTAAAAACTGAATTGAATTTTTTTCACTTCTGCTATTTTATGTATTATAAAATTTAATAAAGAATGTGGAATTATAAATGAAGTTCCAATTTTTGTGGTATTTCTTACGTTTGTTTTTTTTCGTCTTTTGTTTACTTTTTGTTGACGTTTAAAAATTGGCAAACATTTTTGGTTCAAAGCGTTCGTGTACTTTTGGGCAGTTTTACTTCCCCCTGAGAGAATTTCATCGCCTCTCCTACGAATTTGACAGATTGCCATTTTTAGTACAGAAAGTACCCGAACAAACCTAATACCACGTGTGACGTTCGTTCTCATAATTATTGCGAGATAGTATTTTTGACATGAAAGCTTTCTTAGATCTTTGTTCTTCTTTTCTTATTCGATCAAAGTGTTGTAACTTCAGCTGTCACAATAAGCTTTTTTCTCAGCTTCCTTTAAATTCTTCTCTCACACTTTGTGTACATTATTCAACATTTTGAACCCACTTCCCTCCAAAACAATCTCTACGAACCATGCAACTGTCCTTGCGACCACCGTCCAAACGTGAATTGTCTGCTTGAGTGTACGAAGTTAATAGTTCAAAAATATATGGTGACCAGATAAGAAAGATAGGAAAAGAAATTTAAATAAAACAACATCGGTGTGAGTTATAAAATTGATTTGTTGTAAAGCTACATTCATGTTACATTCATGTTATTATGTATGGAATAGCACATTATTCAAATGGCTGCCTCGGCTTTACTGGCAGTGCTTTAAGCGGTCGGTCCAATTTTTCGAAAGAAATAAGGTCCAATGATGTTTCCATGCCATAAACCGAACCAACCAGTCAGTATTTTAGATGCATTGATGCTTGGTTGGTCGAACACTTGGGGGTTGTATTAGCTGCAGTAACGGAAATTAAATAACAAAGCCGCTGAATCAAAATTAGGCCTCGTTAGAGAAAATGATTTTTTGTCCAAAATCCGCATACCCGACCAAAATTTACAGTGCCCAATTAGCGAACTCCTTGCGTTGTCTGTGGTCGTCCGGCTTCAACTCTTGCATCAGCACAATCTTATACCCAAATTCAACCGCAAAATAAGCCGGGTGGCCGGTGTTAGCCAATTCAGCTGATCGGCGACGAATCAACATTCATGGGTTCTCTTCGATACTGGCCGTTAACGCGGCTATTTTTTTTTTTCAATGCACACCAATCTCTGTCTGGTTGGTGACTTAAGGTCCAAAAGAGTGTACGCACGCTCAAACTTTTCCACGGTGCGATGAATTGCCTGCGTACTTAAGCCATGATGTATAGACCGACCTCGCAAACAAATTCACGTTGCGTATTTTAGAGTATATTTTTTAATAACTTCCACTCGTTTTGCAAGAGTGAAACGATGCATGATGAAATAGAAAACCTTACTGAATATTTTGACAGCTGGATGTCATTGATAACTTTGACAGCTGCTAAAACATAACAATTGTACAAACTATCATTGGCATCTGGTCACCCTGTATAATGTCAATATTTTCGAATTTTTATTCGGGAATGATTTTTTGTATCTGAGATTTTTAAAAACCATAAATATCAGCAAGCATTACTGCGAATTTCTACGATTTTTTCTTAGGTTTATTAATTTTGAAGGATTTTGGACAAAAATTCGTAGAAATTCGCAGTTTTGAATAGTTTACCGAATAGATATATACCTATGTATTATCTCCCTATTATTCTGGTTTCGATTGTGAAGTGAAATTCTAAAACATTTTCCAGTAAAGAATCACATTGTTTTTCCATAATAATCTTAATACTTTGGATTGCATCTGTGATGGTTAAACTGTCCGTGAAAAGGGTTATCCTTATCATCAGCAACAATTTTTATTTGTCGGGCAGTTGGGAGAGAAAAGCCTAACTTTTGATAGAAGAGCCTGACAAAATAATTTATCGATCATAAAAAAAAATTAATAACTAGTCCGGCAGGCGACTGTTACCTATCTCATCGCAGCTGTTGAAAACCAGGATATCAACCGATAGCCCTATCCAAAAAAAAAAATCCGTTGCGCTGGTCGTACTAGCAGGTGACATAGTTTTTGGCAGGTGGCATACAACAGATAAACACCCATACCTGATTTATTTCTTTAAATATCGGATGAGTATGTTTGCCATATTCAGACTCTAAAATAATTACCTAAGTGCAACTCATTCTTGCATTTTATTCCTTAAGAAGTTAGATTTTCTAAAAAAAAAAACCTTGGATTGTTAAGTCTTCGTTTAAAGTTCTTAAGTAGGATTATTGTAAATTTTTGATGTGTAAACATCTATGCTGGCGGTAGAGTGAACAAAAAAACGTGAACGTTCGTGTGCAACATTACGTCGTGCAACGTTACGGTGTGCAACGTTACGATCTGCATACTAGGATGGGTGCGTTCAGTGAAAAAAATTTTAAGATCCCCTTCAAGCAAAACCAAGTCCGTTTTGGATCCGCGCACGTTGATGTTTACACATATTAACCGTGAGTCCCGGCACTCACACAATTTTTTTTTGTATGTCAAGGCCATCATAATTGAGTTTGCTTAGCTACAAATTGAAACTGAAAACTAAATGTTAATAGTAATTATGAAAAAATAACGTAAATCTTAGTATAAAGTTCTTAACACCAAATGCAATCATGACATCTCTGAAATAAAAATTGCATGTTGCTGTTGAAATGCACCCATGCAAGTCAAATATCTTTTTAAAAAATCTTCATAGAATCTCGAAGAATAATGAATTAGGTAATTAAATTATTTTGTTATATAAAGAATGTTTAAAAAATTTTTTGTCACTCATTAAGAACTATACAAATAGGTAGAACCTAAAATGAACAATAAATTGTCTTTTTCACTATTGTGTCTGTTTCTTATTATTACTGAAAGAGAGATTGTAATATCAAAGCCAATCAATAAGGAAGGTAAATATTTTTAAAAAGAACTGTTTAAGCTGATGAATGGATATTTTAAAATATTTCTTTAGAATATGGTTCACCGATTCGAGTATCATCCGCTGTCTTCATTATACAGGAAACTGAAAGAAAATCAAATCCACAAACGAAACTAGATGGAAAATATAAATCAAACGCTGAATTGACAGTCAATTCACAAATACATAATGAATTTGGAGCAGCAAGTAGCGAATATCTCAAATTTGCTGAGGTAGTTGGAAGTGGGCTTATTTATATTCCGGTTGATTCTGAGAAACATTTTGGAAACGTCAAAGACGGTCTGCTTGATAGTGATAGTTGGTGAACATTATAGTTTTTGATTTGTTTAAAAAAAAATGAATGTTGATTGATGTAAAATATTGCTTTAATCAGGTATATTCCGTGGTATAAATAAAATATTGAGTGGAATATTAACCGAATTTCGATAAACTGTTTTATTATATTTCAGGGACCTAATTATACGTAAAACTTCGAAAATTGTAATGAAGAAACATAAAATGTAAAACTAAAGGTGGCAGCTCAAGCGGCTCGGCATTGTATTAAACGTTTAAGATTTGGACAAGGCTAGAGAAATGCCTATTTATAACAGTTATAACAGCTTATCGCCTTTAAAAATGGTACCAATTTATATCAGTTATAACATTTTTTCGCCACTTAAAGTGGTCATACGTTATTGCGCTTTGCGCGACTTGAAAAAAAAATCTGGGTGCCTGAATAACGCCCACTGATGGAGGGCCCTGGCAATGCGGGCCGGATAAACAGTACTTTTATAAGCCAAAATTGTTATAATTGGAATGTCTAGAGTCACTTCCTTTAAAATAGGCGTGCGTTAACGCGCTTAACGCAACTTGGAATAAAATTCTGGGTGCACGAAGTATGTCCATATTGGCTGAGGGCCTGGTCCTGTGGGCAGCATAAACAGTACTTTTTAAAATCAAAACTGTTAGATATAATTGGCATGTCTAGACACTTCTCTTAGAATTTTGCATTTGAAGTTGCTGGCAAACTTTTCGTATATGTATATGTGATACAAATTCCACTGAAACAGCTGCAACAAATTACCTGAAGCTTACTAAATCTAAATAAAAAGACGTTTAAGTTACCGTCATTTTAAAAGTTCATCCACTTGAGGTTAATCAACAACTATAACACTATAAGTTGAGGTTAATCAACTACTGCATTATTTTCATCTGATCTGTATGCTAACTGGCAAGAAATTAATTTAATGTAGACACGTGCCTTGAAAATCCGTTAAAGTTTTCCTAGCAATTACAAAAATATCTTACAATTCATTTATTTCCTTTATGGGATTCTGTTTACACCGATAAAAATTCCAGAAAATCAGGATAAGCATATACAACAGATTTGCAATCCATCAAGCGTTTCACTGATATGTATGATGGAGTGTTGAGTGATGTAATTCTGACACAAGTTAAAGACAAACATTTTGTATCCTCAATTACTATAGACTCTTGAATTCATGACTAACTTGTAAATCGAGAAAACGGAAACAAACGGATGTAGTATATGTATGTAGTTTATACAAACACACCAAATCAAGAAACTTGATTTCTTAGACTGATCGTAATGACTATTTAATTTCCTGATCAATTTACTTGAAGGACAATTTTCGAAGCAGTTAGTAAATATAATTATTTAAACATTTCAAAAGTTCTATTAATTCTTGCAGTTTTGATAGTAGAAATATTTTTAGCTCTGAACCGGAACCGTTCCACCCACTGATAAAGGTACTTGCCACACTAGAAACATCGCATCGTAAATGTAATCTTATAACATTTGGCTTCAAAACATTACTCCTCATTTCCTATATTTTCCTCATTACAAAAGCAAATGATATTAAATAACATGAAACAAATGCTCACAGCTTATGCTCTGCAATCGCTCTTCTTCGATTGATGAAGGCATCTAAGAAAATTCGAATTATTTTAATGTGGTTGGCCATTACCTAACTCATATAATTATCACCTCTTTTTGTGTTGCACAAACGTACTTACCGCTGACCATTTCCAAGTACTCAAGCTTGCCACTATAGGAAAAACATTTTTGCTTATAATAAAAGTAAAACAAAATTCGTAAAATTTTAGACAATTTAGTACAATGTTAAAACATTTTTTTTTTAGTATAATGCTAGGTTAGAAAGAGGACTTTACAAATCTTAAAAGAGTTTAGCATCGTTTTAAATCTTTTTAGTATTAAAACAACTCCATATAAAGGGTGTTTTTTTTAGACGTGTGGTTTTCAAGAAGAAATAAAACGCATACCTATAATTTAATGTAATGGCCAAGAATTTAGCTTTATTTTAAAGACAAGGGTTTGCCATTATAAAGGGTTTTCCAATAAGAGGTGTTATTTTGAATAGCCCGCTATTTCGGTAGCTGTCACTTTTGAAGCTGTCATTTTTTGACATTTGACAAGTAGAAACTACGCCATTAATAAAAATGGAACGATACACACTTCAACAACGCATTGAAATTATTAAAATTCACTATAAAAATGGTGAAAATTTGGCAGAGACGGTTCGTAAAACTAAAACATTTTTGGGTCGTCGTGAAGCACCTTGTCGGACCGCAATACAGAAATTGGTGGACAAATTCGAGCTGTTGGGACAAGTTAGTGATGTGAAGAATAAAACCCGTGCACGTCGCTCAAGAACAACTGAGAATATTGCTGTTGTAGCCCAAAGTGTTGAAGAAAACCCAGGCTTGTCCATTCCTCGTCGTTCTTTGGAATTAGGCATTCCACAAACGTCATTACACCGTATTTTGCATAAAGTCTTGGGTCTTAAGGCTTATAAAGTTCAGTTAACAAAAGAACTCAAGCCGGCTGATCATCAACAACGTCGTATCTTTGCTGATTGGGTCCTTGAAATGCATGAAAATGATCCGGAATTTCATCGAAAAATCATCTTGACTGATGAGGTCCATTTCCACCTCGGAGGCTACGTCAACAAGCAAAACTGTCGCATCTGGGGCTCGGAAAACCCAAGAGTTATTGTTGAAAAGCTTCTCCATCCTCAACGCGTGACTGTTTGGTGCGGTTTATGGTCCGGCGGGGTCATTGGACCTTACTTTTTCGAAAATGAGGCTGGAGCAACAGTTACGGTCAATGGATTGCGCTTTCGAGAGATGATTAATGATTTTTTATGGCCGGAATTGGATGGTATTGATCTGGACAACGTTTACTTTCAACAAGACGGCGCTACGTGCCACACAAGCAATGAAACCATCGATCTTTTACGGGAAAAGTTTCCGGACCGTGTTATCTCTCGAAGAGGTGATCACAATTGGCCGCCGAGATCTTGTGATTTAACACCTTGCGACTTCTTCCTTTGGGGCCACGTGAAAGATAAGGTCTACGCCAACAGCCCAGCGTCGATTCAAGACCTCAAAGATGGAATTCGTGAGGCTATCGAGGACATAGGGCAGCCACTTTGCGATTTGGTCATGGAAAATTTCATGAAAAGGATATGGTCCTGTAAGCGTGGTCGTGGCGGCCATTTGGCTGATGTTGTGTTTCATTATTAACGGCATACCTTCCTCTTTATAATGAAATAAACATCCGATCATTTATCTCAAAAACTAACATTTTTCTTTGAATATCAAAATAACACCTCTTATTGGAAAACCCTTTATTATAAAAATGATTTCAGGCAAGTGGCCGCCACGGCTGGCTCGAATAAAACCGAGAGGCCCAATTTTTGACAGCTCCAATTGTTGCGCGCGATGGCGGATGGAGTCATTCGGGTCTTCTTCGATACTCAGCTCCACAGCAGCATAGCGTCCTTGGTGCACACTGTACGGTGTCTCTGAAGATCCACTAGAGTAAACGTAGTCCAAAACCGATCCATGATGGTTGCTCGAATTACCGATTCTGCTGGGCGATTATGTCTACAGAATATTCGACGCAGCGCGCGATGCGTCGCGCGAACCGAACCAAGTAAATCTATTTACCATAAAATGGCAAACCAAATTGAGCATAAATCAAGTGACGAGTATCAAAAATACCAACTCCGAAAAAAGTATTGCCAGATTGAAAACCACACGTCTAAAAAAACACCCTTTATATGAGCAAATCAAAACTGTATTGAAGAGGGCCATTTACATAGTGGATACTGAAAGAAATTAGCGGGACTTTAGTTTCCCATATTGAGAATAAAGACTCAGCTTTATAGCCTGTTTAAGTGGCACTTAAGGGAAAAACATCGGAGACTAAAGTGCCACTTATTCATTTAAGTGTGTGCTGTTGTATTGCATCCTAATCTTCCATATTGCCCATTTAAGTACTACTATTATAGACTGATAAACTGGGCCTTTTAATTATAAAATTAAATAATATTTTTATATATTTAGGGCTTATTAAATCCGACAATCAAATCTGCATGCATTCAAGTGATTTATAGTCATACCACTGTAAAATTTCATGATTTCAAAATAAAACACAAAATTAAATTTTACCTTAATTTTTATTTAATTTTGTAAACTTCTAAAGCAAAAGTGGTAACCGTAACTATATCATTTAAAGCATCAAAACAAAAGGTTGTTCGATTAACACCAAATGAATAAAAGCCGACATGCTGTTCGATTTAGTGCGGTGTGCGGTTCAAGTTCCGACAATAAACCGCTTATGTATGTGGCACTGGTATGAGCCATCATGTTTTGTGCGTGCTTCTATTTGCAGCAACGGCAGTAGCCAGCGATCCAAAGACACACATTATAGTTGTTTTCATGGCAAGAGTTTTCCTTGAAAATTAGACTTTCTTGGATTCGAAGTGGGAGAGCTCTGTTGAGCTGATGTGATGATCACTACTGCTTTCTGGCTGCACAGACGTCCAGTCGCTACAGCTACAATTGAAAAGAGATGACACTCCTATTAGTTGCGATTGGATGAAGATTGAAGAAGTACGCTAGCCTTTTAAATAAAATCCAGTCTTTACTTTGTCTAATGAGCTTATCTTCCGCGTGTATATCCATACACTCTACTTGCAGCAATAGCCATTAGGCAAGTAAATAGAGAAAACACGCTGAAAAGAAAGACGAAGTATAATAGCTATCGTGTTTTCTTAAAGCTATACAACAATATGTGGAGCATTTTTCTTTAACTCTATCGAAGAACTGCTTGCCGGCATCCTATAGAAAGCAAAAGTCATGCCGCTTTTGAAATTAAATAGTGGGGCCTGGCAGTGAGACTTTCTTTTAAGTATCGTTTTACTTTGATATTGCAAGTTTTATTAAATATTACACTGTGTCGACAGTGAAATTACACTTGAACCGAGCAACTTCTTGTAGAAGTTGTAGGCCAAATTTCATTTTACATCCAAAAAACTGTTATTTCACATCCAACTTCGGCAGTTTTTTTTTGCTTTTATTAGGGGAAAATCTGACATTTTCAATCAAGTATTGTATATTTAGCATTTAAGCCGAGGGGTACGCAGCTCCAGCTAAATAAAAATCAAATGGGTTTTTCTTACTGTACATCACTTATTTGTCAAAATTTAGCACACGAAAAAATAGTTCGGCACAGTGCTCTGAGATCATGGGAAAAATCACTTTCTCTAAGAATTTTGACCTCTAAAGGGACAAAGGGAAAACGAGTAATTTTGTGAGAATTACTTGTAAGTAAAATTGTACTATGAAAAGGAGATTTAAAACAAAATGATAATAGCCGCGTTTTTTTGAGAATTATAAACATCATAGTAAAAGCTTTACAACAAAGCGATGGGGAACAAATTGGGTTATAAAGCTCTTTTTGTATGTGAATTCCATAGTTGAAAATTGTTCCAAAGTATTCATCGAAAGTCTTATTTGACTGGAGAAAAAACGTAATGTAAATGGCAGCCATTTGTTGTTGTTGCATTATGTGTTAAATTTTAACTGGATGGGTTTTGCTGCCGCAACAAAACACGGCTAATATATTCATTAAGGATTATTGGAAAATAGCGAAATAATGTTGATTATCAGAATTATTATTTTTTTAGAAAATTTTATATTTTACGAAGGTGAACATAATATCAACGAATGCATTATGTAGCAAATAAACATATACAATACAAACATACATATTCATATTTTAGGCCAACATTATTTGAAGACAATATTCAATTATAAACGAGATGAAAAATAACCGATTCAGAGTTAAAGCCTTTAATCAATTTGTATTCGAACCATAAGAACTAGTTGGTTTTATGTCTTCTAATTATTTATTGTACTATTCATACTAGAATGTCAGTTTATTAGACTTGACCATTCTTTATTCCTTCAACTTCATTGAGTTTTTTGAACAACAACAACAACTTAAAGGTGCTACCACCAATTGTTTACAAATTTATTTATAATTCGTTTATTTTGGCTAGAGATACAGCTGTTTCAAGGGGTGCCAAGCCACCTATCATCAGTCTCCTCTTATAAGTGGTGCTGAGCTTCAATCCAATTTTATTATGAATTATGAAAAACTTTCTACATGCCCATCATAGGGATCGAACCACCAACGATATCAGATTTGCTCAGTCTTAGAAGCCGTATGCACTACACATTCCGCCGCCTGGGACCACTGACGTCACAGATCGAAAATGGGTTGTTATGTTGTTTATCAAATGCATTTGGAGCATCAGCATTTTTCTAAGCGCCTTTAAGTATGTCTTATAGTTTTTTTTAAAAATTATAAAAATATAATTTTTTGGATTTTTCAAAATATGAGAATTTTAAAATTGGCCGCCTCCATCGTGCGATTTGACGCCGTTAGACTATTTCCTGTAGGGCTACGTCAAGTCTATGGTCTATGCCAACAAGCTAGCGACGATTGATGAACTTCGTACGAATATCGAACGTGAAATTGCAGCAGTATCGGCCGATTTATGCTTGAAAACCGTCGAAAATTGGGTTCAGCGTCTGGACTTCTGCAAGCGTGTCCGTCGTGGCCATGCAAAATATATCGAGTTTAATACATAATGGCATCAAACGTACTTTGACAGGAATAAAGAATTTCATTAATATCTAAAATCGTTTTTGTTTTATTTAAAAAAACTTTTGTAGCGCTTTTATTGAAAAACCCGATATATAAGAAAATCCCATTAAAAACAAAATCGAAATGAGAACATCCCTTAGACAAAATTGCCAACTGAAATCCCAAAAAGAAGTCTGCGTGTGCACTGTGATTTCTTGATTTATTATATCTTGCCACATTTTATTTTTAATTTATAAATCAAAAAGCTGTAAATCTGTAATGCTTAACAAGTTTGATTTATTCCTGAAAATTATTTTTTGTAAGTTCAATTTTTTGGTTTTATGCGTCCCGTTTATTGGGAAGTTATAAATTTTAATACAAAAAACACTGAAACTGTCCTTTGCCCGGCTGGTTAAATTACGAAAACTTACTTCTTTTGCCACAGATATCAAGAAAAAAAAAATCCTTCTTGTCAGTGCTGCTTTTTTAAGAAAAGTCTTATCAGAAAGTTGGAAAATTCCCTTTTCGTCCCACAAATCTTTTCTTGTTTCCCTTTTTACTTCCCAAATCATAAAGGAAGATATTTTCATTAAGTGCCAATCAACAAAGTTCAACAGTGATTACCATAGTGTGCGGTTGTGTTCTTTGATCTTCCCTATAATGGCTAATGACAATAAAGTAAAAGTTTGTTTTGGTTGCAAAAATCCTATTCAGGATGTTGGTATATATTGTGGCTTTTTTTGTGGAAATGTATTTCATAAGCTGTGTGCCAAAATAGCAGAAGACATGCATAAAGAAATACTAAAAGAAAACTCTAATTTTGTTTTCCGCTGCACTGAGTGCGCTAAGTTTAAATTGCCTATGAATCAGTTGTTCGTTAAGGTCAATGAACTATTTTCTATTGTCAGTGCTTTTGCAAATAAAATCAGTGCTATCGATGCTCTTCATGCTGATGTTAAGAAATTGCTTGATGTTGTTGTTGCTCCAAAACAAAGTAATAAAGGGACAGTTAAAAATAATGCTGAAGGTGAGAAGGGTGCGGCTATTCATGGTAGAATCATGTCTAGCCAAAACAGCAATGCTTCTGGTTCCAGTTTGAATATGCCCCGCTCGCAAAATGATCAAGTGCATGAGATCTTGCATACACCGCGACCGGTGATAGTAGCGGGAGTGGGGGTAAAAGAGGTAGCAGCAGAAGGTGTTTTAACTCTACCTACTGAGAGCGATGTGCATGTGAGTGATGACAACGAATGGGCTACAGCTGGTGTGCGAAAACAAAAACAAAAAACAAAAAGTGTGCGTTTATGTGGGCAAGATGTTGCTAATGGCTTGGATGTTGTTGTGACTCACAAATGGCTTCATGTATCCAAATTTGATACTTCTACATCTGAGGAATCTGTATCGAAATATGTTGCGGGGAAAATTGGTGTTGATGAATCCACAGTGAAATGCTTCAGGCTTGCAAAAAAAGATGCCACTGGATTAAAATTCATAAACTTTAAAGTTGGTATTCCAGCTAACAGTTTTAAATCTGCCTTAAATGCATTAAATTGGCCTAAAAACACGATAGTGAGGCAGTTTATTCCAAGGGAAAGTCCAAAAAACGATCAACTTGCGTCAATTCATGGTTCGGAAATGCTTCCGGATCAAAGAGAGGAAGCATAAACATGATACAAACTGGTGTTTCAATTTATTTTCAAAATATGGGTGGAATAAGAGGTAAACTTGGAACCTTTTCTGTTCTTGTTGATTCATCCGAATATGACATCTTTGCATTTGTGGAAACATGGCTGTATGGTGATATAAGAGATGAAGAGGTTTTAAATTTGTCAGAATTTTATATATTCCGTCGTGATCGTCATGGTGTTGGAAGTAGTAGAGGCGGAGGTATTCTCCTTGCTGTTCGTCGCTCGCTTATTGCTTATACTGTTGAATTCAACAATTCATCGCTAGCAGAAGACAACATTGAACAACTGTGTATATGTATTGAAAGTGATTATGAAAGTAGAATAATAATTTTCTGTAGTTATATTCCTCCTGATTCTTCTATATCTATATATTCTTCTCATTTAAAAAATATTGAAACTGTTTTATCTAACTTTTCAGGGAGTAATACTTCCGTTTGCGTGATTGGTGATTTCAACTTAGGTGGCATTAGGTGGGTGAAAAATGATAATAAGGTCATACCAATGGTTCTTTCAACCGAAAAAGAATTCGAACTTATTGATTCCCTTTTTGCTTTAAATTTAACTCAAACTTGTTTTGTTCATAATTCCCTACATAGAATGCTTGATTTAGTATTTATTAACGAAGAAAATGAAAGCATAGTTAGTGAATGTGTGCCTTTATTTTCAAATTCTATTCACCATAATGCCTTATCAATCATGATTATAAATGTTTGTTTTAAAAACTATGATTCTTTTCAAAATGTTGATAAATTTAAATATAAATTCAATGAAACTAATTTAAATAATTTAAAAGAAAAATTTTGCAATGTTCATTGGCAAATCAATTTAAATCATACTTTAAAATATAATTTTGATATGTTTTTAAATATTTTTGGAAGAGAATTGGCTTCCTCTGTTCCACGCTCCTTATTTAAAGTTAACTCTCATTCTCCGTGGTCGAATAAAAGATTGCGTAAATTAAAAAATGCAAAAAGTAAAGCTTTTAAAAATTATCAGAAGAAAAAAAGTCAAATTGACTTCTTGTTATATTCACGACTTCGGAAAGAGTATGTATTCTTGTCTAAGTTTTGTTTTAGTAGTTATGTACAAAAAACAGAAAGGGATCTCAAGCTAAATCCGAAAAGTTTTTGGAATTTCATCAATCTAAAACGGAAATCAATTGGTTTTCCATCATCGATGGTTTATAATGATAATAAATCAAGCGATCCTAAGACAATTGTAGACTGGTTTGCGGAAAATTTTCAAAATATTTATAATTCTTCAGATTTAATTGTTGGTAATAATTATGATGCGAGTTCTTTAATATCAATGACTGACTGCTGTCACTTGCATTGCGAAATAGAAGATATCTCTACTGCTTTGCACCAAATAGATGCATCTACTTATCCAGATTTTCATGGTATATTTCCAATTGTTTTTAAACATTGTTCTGAAGCTTTAAGCTTTCCTCTTCAAATAATTTTTAATCAGTCCTTATCTAGTGGTATTTTCCTAGATGAATGGAAAATTTCTTATATAAACCCGATTTTTAAATCTGGTAATAAAAGGAACATAGTTAACTATCGGCCAATAAGTAAAATAGCAGTTATTCCCAAGTTATTGGACAAAATTGTAAAGAATAAATTGTATAATATAATCAAATGCCACATTTCGAATTCCCAACACGGGTTCTTTAGTGGGAGGTCAACTACCACAAACTTGGCTTGCTTTTCCAACCAATGTTTCAAAGCATTAGAAAAGCGGTGTCAAATGGATGTGGTGTACACGGACTTTGTAAAAGCTTTCAGTAGGGTAAATCATCGAATTTTAATTAAAAAATTAAAAGCTTACGGTTTTGATGGAGTCTTACTAAAATGGTTTTGTTCTTACTTGATTGGTAGAAAACAGATAGTGAAAATAGGTGATGTAGAGTCTGCTCCTATAACAGTGCACTCAGGTGTTCCAGAAGGAAGTCATTTGGGTCCACCCATGTTCGATATTTTTGTAAATGATTTTCCAGCAGTTCTTTCCGTTTCTGAAGGTTTAATTTTTGCTGACGACATTAAAATGTTTAAAGTCATAAGCAATTACAATGATTGTCTTGCATTTCAAAATGACTTAAGAAACTTTGAAAGTTGGTGCAAGCAAAATGACTTGTTTTTAAATTTGTCTAAATGCTCCGTTTTAACTTACAGCCGTATAACGAGTCCTATAATCTTCGATTATAGTATAAATGGAAACAACTTGTGCAGAGTTCATGAAACAAAAGATTTAGGTGTTATTTTTGATGATAAATTAACTTTTGAACCTCACATAACTTACATGGTTTCAAAAGCGAACTCTATGCTAGGATTTCTTAAGAGAAATTCCTCCGATTTTAAGGACCCTTATACACTTAAAGCATTGTTTTGTTCTTTAGTGCGTCCGTTGCTGGAATATAATTGTATTATATGGAATCCTATTTCTAAAAAATTAACCGAGAGGATTGAAAAGATTCAAAAAAACTTTTTAAGGTATGCTTTGAGGAAATTTTCTTTGACTGGAAATATCACTCTTAACTACAATAGCAGATGTTTGTTGCTGGGAATGCAAACTCTTGAGTCAAGGCGTATTGTTTTTAGTGTTTTGATTGTTCGTGACATTTTGTGTAACGATATTGATTGTGGGTATTTACTTTCTTCATTAAATATTTATGCACCAAGTAGAACACTGCGAATGAGGCAATTTATTTTTGAAATACCTCATACTACAAATTATGGACAGCGTGAGCCAATATCTCATTGTTGTAGGCTGTTTAATATGTACTATGATGATCTTGATCTTTTTTTAACTAGATATGAATTTAAAACAAATGTAATATATCTTATTCAAATTCATTATAACATTTTGGTTAATTTTGTATATAAATTTAAAATTAGTATTTTAAGCAAAGTCTGTTGATGTAAAATCGTAGATTTGAATAATAAATAAATAAACACATAAATAAATAATAAACATATTATGATTTTTCAAGTAAATTTTATTTATTATTAAAAAGTGAACATTATTCAATTTTATGCCACAAGCTTTGCTTTTCAGTATCATTAAAGATGAAAGAAGTGGTTGTCATTTCAAAAAATAACTTTTAAGAGTTTCTAAATGAATACTTTTTATATTTTAGTTCTTGCTAATTTAATTCTTTCAATTATTGAAATAAAAAACGTTTTGAGATATGAGTTAATTTTGATAAGAAACTAAATATTTAATATAAATTTATTTTTAGTCTAGTAAATTTAGATAAACAAGAAATTCCCACAAAATTCCCTTTGAAAATTCCCCGAGATAGAGATTTTTCCCATGATCTCCCAGCACTGCTTCTTGCACTTATTATTTAGTTTCTCCGAAATGTCAAATGAAGCTTTCTCCTACGTAAAATAATTGAACAAAACAATATTCTATTACAGTAGTTGTTGTTTATTTATCTACTACCTAATTGGCATAAAGTAAAGTAGCTTATGATAACAAATATGCAATCAATAAATCATTCTTGCCTTTCTGCGATTTGTGGCCTCACTGTTGGCTGAATGCATCGGCAATGAAAGTCTTAGCCACTGAATAATGTGGATCATTTCTGTATGATTTAAAGTATTGTAGTGATGGTGTTATGGAAGTGAGGCACAATGGGTGCCACCACCTAGCCGTAACATGATGACAGAGTGATGAACAAGAGGATGACGACGAGGCTAAGTTTGCAATTTGCTATATAAGAAAAGTCGACATAAGCGGGGCATGATATAAACGACCAGCAACCACATTCATCACTATACAGTATACATATATGTATGTACCTACCATGCTTTTCTTTAAGAGGGGCACGAGCTAAAACAAAAACCGTTGTCTATTTTGTCGATATATAAGGTTATAAAGAAGAAAGCTGCAATTTAGTGTATCATCGTTATTTCCCGACAAAACTTCCCCAAAAGAAATAGAAATGAGAAACATTATCGTCTACCACCATGCCACTATCATCCTTTGGATACTATCGTCACTTGCAGCAGCAGAGTATTCATCATCAGGAAGCAAAGATGGATACGGCAGAAAATCTGGTTTCGATAGCACGTACAATGGATATCTTGGTGAATATGCGGGCCATCTGAGTGCTGGAAAAGCACTTGCCGGGCTAAATGACTTTGATAGTGAGTCGTCGCAACTTCCCCCGGAACACGGAAGCCAATTTGGCGAGGAGGGCGAATCACATAATTTTAGTGAATCATTTGTAGAACAAAACAATGATGAAGATATCAGTCATTTCGATAGGTACAGTGGAAGCTTTGAATCGTTGAAATTCCCACAAGATGTTGAAGCTCATCACTACAGCGAAGGTGTCTCATCTGAAATTGGACTGGGAAACAACAACCACAACCATCACCACCACCACACGCAACACCACTTTGAAAATCACAACTATCAATTCGATGAGCCCCCAAAGTCCTCATCAGACTATAAGGGCTTTCATAGCTTCGAAGGAACTCAGATAGTTCCATACAGTGGCAGTGAAGAGGCCGAAGAACATGAAGAACCATCACCACAATACTCGGGCTATGAACATTCTGAGGAAAACGAAGTACCCAAAGCTCCAGCAAAGTCCTATGAAGCCACCCCATCAGCAAAAGCTCCAGCTTCTTCATATTCGTTTGAAGCCTCCAACGCACCTTCAACTTCCTACAGTCATTCCTATGAAGAATCTAAAGCTTCTAAGGCTTCACCATCGTCATATAGTCATTTCTATGAAGGTTCAAAGCCAACAACAACCTCACATATAAGTCATTCGTATGGTTCTTCAAAAATACCAGCATCGTCAAGTTCTTCGTATGAGTCCCATAAAACTCAAAGCTTATCACATGAATCCTCATTGGGAAGTTACGGAATAAAATATCAGCATGCTCCTGCTGAAGAAGCTCCATCAAAACTTGATGTTATACAAAAGTTTAAAAGTTCCGGCTTCAAAGACTTCAATTTGCCGTTACAGAAAAATATAATGACAATAGATCACGGTAAGGGTGGCTATAGTTTCAGTAGTATGTACAGATCATAGTTTAAGATAAAGGCTCAACGACACACAATGTATTAATACTTTTCTAAGTTAACTGTGTTAAGGAAGTGCAATATTTTTACTTAAAATGTTAACATCATAAGCGGAATAAAAATACTTTATTTTGTATTGATCCTGCTGCTAGATTGCTAGAAATCGAAATTCGCCAAATATAATAATAATATGATGATTTTGTGTAAACATTATAATTAATCTTTAAATTTTATGTTAACAGTTTAGTATAATTATTATACATGTCACGTTTTTTATATGCAAGCTGGAGGAATCTTATTGAATGTTTTATGGTCTAGAATAAGTTATTAAAAACCTCCAATTCAACTTCTTTTTTTTTTTTTTGAAATGCTCTAAGGGCAAGTATGGGTTTCATGAACAAACAATTAAGATTGAGTAAAAGTCAAAGAAAGTGGTTTGCTTCGGCGGCGGCGTCGTTCTTTCTTTTGTTTTGTGCGTCCGCATTTGAACATCGAACTGCGACTTAAACGGATAAAAGGATTGGTTTCAAAATTAGTTTAGATTTAAGAGCATTTGGTATGGAATTATCTTGATGGTTTATACCAATCTGGAATAGGTTACCTTACCATAGTTTTTTTTTGTTTTTATTATTATTTTCTCGAAAACCGTTAAAAGGATTTTGATTAAATTTCGTACTTGTGATGTTCATTTTATTAGCAAATAAATGTTCACATCACACCTTAACATTTCAACATTTCGCACATTGAAACAACAACAAATGACACTCATGAGTCCAGTTTTAATGTTTTGTTCGTTCCTCACGAGATCCCGCGCCCCTTTCTTGCCTACAAACTGCCCTGATACCGGACTCAATGTTTCCAATTTAAACAGCGTCTTTTATCGTTATCAAGACTCATTGGCGCAAGTTTTTAAACAGTCCTCGTTTAAGGAATAAAACCGACTCTAGTAAACGAAGTCGTTTAGTTGCGAGCCCTTGCCTAACCTTTTCTTAATTTTAAACACTTTAAACAAGCTCTTCTAACTTATGTTTGAAGTGTTTTAAGCGCATTTGTAGGGTTTTAAGCGCATTTGTAGGGTTTTTAGCACATTTGTAAAGTTTTTTTTATGATTTGTCGTTGAGCATTCGACTGCAGATCAAGAGGTCCCTGGTTCAAATCCGGGTGTCCCCTTTGAAAATTAATTTTTTTTTGTAATTTTTTTCATTTTTTTTTTAACTCCCCTTTAGCTATTTCACCTTTTCAGCTAAGATGACGGGCGATTTTGTGAGCAGAAAATGATTTGCCGCGATATGGTAGTCCTATGTACCACATTTTTTTTTGTTTTTGTTGGGGCGGCTGACCGAATACAAGTTTGTATTGTAAAGGGTCCGCCAAATAACTTCTTCTTTTTTTTTATTGAAAATGGCGCAAAACATCGAGTGTAGCTTCGGCTGTGTGGCACGTAGCGCCGTCCTGTTGAAACCAACTGTTGCCAATATCCTCCTCTTCAATTTTTGTGAACAAAAATTCGTTCAACATGGCCCGATAACGATCGCCATTGACTGTAACGGCCACTCCTTGCTCATTTTCGAAAAATGGCCCAATTATGCCTCTGGACCAAAATCCGCACCAAACAGTGACTCGTTTTGGGTGTATCGGCTTTTCAATGTATGCGTGCGGGTTTTCTGTGCCCCAAATGCGACAATTTTGCTTGTTTACTACCCGCCAAGATCAAAATGAGCTTCATCTGAAAAGATGATTTTTTTTTGGCAAAATCGGCATCTTCTCTAGGTCGATCGCAGGCCCACTTAGCGAAACGTATACACAACCATATTCGTTCAGCGGAAGGATAAAACTAATTATGTCAAATCAGACATGAGCTAAGTGTTACCATTCACGAAATAAGCACTAGTTAAAACGTTAGATGCCGGACCCTTTATTAGCCTGAGGAAGATGAATGTTATATTTAATAACATCGCGCGATACATCTTTTTTCCTAGTCGCTATGGTCACATATCTCAGTTCTCCAAAAGTATCTATGGGATCTCCTTTGACAACTTGCTTAGACTTCGAACTCTTGTCACGCTTTTTAACATCATCAGTACGCGTCAACCTTCTTACCTGTATGATACATTCCAGTTCTCGCATTCAAGACGAACAAACCAAATTGTCATTCCCCGTCCGTCCCATGCCTAACGTCCGAGCGACAGTTTCTTATTAATTCAGCTCGTTTGTGGAATTCCCTTCTACGACATGTTAGGGATGCGGATACAGTAGGGAAATTTAGCAAAAATATATTTTTGCTTACTATTCCTCGTCGTAGTAGGCCCTCCGCTTGCCTGATTGCTGTTGGCTTTGTCGCTCTTCTGTTCACGTGTTTTCTTTATATTTTTTCATTAAATTTTTATTAAATTATAATATTATTATATTTCTTCTTCAAACGTATTTTTTTTTCTTCTTACTTTTAACTAAATTAATAAATGATTATTCTATACACACAAGTTCCTAATTTACACTTAATTGTTAACAAGATGTAAATCTTAAAATTAAGTTACCTATAATAAATAAAATACAAATACAAAAAATACAATACAATTTTTAGCGAATGGTGTGACTAAGAAAACTGCATAAGTTTACTCTACATTGACTCCCCATTTTTGTTAAATGGTTTACTTTTAATGGAGTCTTTAAATTTAATAGTGTTTTGAAAAAAAAAATCCAGAAACTTTCTCTTTATTGTGACTAAATTAAGCGATTCCGTATATTGACTCTCAATTATAGCGTTAACAGTCAAATTTTTGTTTGCCGAAATTGTTGTAATCGAAAAGTGTGAAATGGATGACAAAAGCCAATAAAATTTAAACAACATTCTACCGAAAATATCTATAGATTTTCGAAGGTTTTTTAAGCGATGAATTCGAATCGAATTCGAAATTCGAAACAAATTCGAAATCACTTATATGTAATTAAAAATGGATAAATTTTCCATTCCATATAAAAATTTTTTTATCTCACAACGCAACATTTATCATACTGGTGATAAATTCCGCCTGTGCCAATGTAAAGAGCCTTTGTTTTATATCATTTAAAATTCACAAGATCTTTCTTCATTTGGCAGACATTTTCAAATAACATTATTTGTATCTTTTTCTATTTAGAAAAATCATTTAAAAAATAATCACGCTCGTGTGTTGTTTTTAAGAAAAATAAAGGAGCCTAGGCAAAATTTATGACATCAGTAGTAACATTAGTAAGTATATTTGCCAAAGTTTTAAAATCTTTTTATCAAATAAATCTCCATTGTTGAAGTCACGTCAAACAACAAAACATTAAAACCGCCATTTATAATAAACGATTTTATCAGAACTTTTGGGTGTTTTATGGGCGGCTATGTGGACATCTTCCAAAAATGAAAATAAAACGAACAAAAAATAAAACTGCAATCTGCAATCATTGCACGATTTGACAGATACAGATACACCTCTGCCCAGTCAAAGACGGTACCTAGGTATATCTACAAATATCTGCACCGCTGCGCTGCGCTGTGTCGTCGAACAGATTCACGCATTTTATTTGCGTTTTAACGACACTTAAATTTGTTTTTATCTCTTTAGCCGCGATTTTTGTTTTCTGGTCAAAAACAAGAATTTTAATACAAATGGTGTTTTTGTTTTTATTTACGGCTGGTGGTCGGTGGTGGCGGGCGTGGCGCTCGGGTCGGCGCGGTGGGGTGGTGGTTGAGAAATAAGAAGAGTGTGTCATTGGGTAATGTGGATTCCACAGGCAACCTGGTTTCTTATAAATACCGAGCATGGATACAAACTTGGGGTAGTTATCGAAGAGAAGTGAATTGCGCGGACTTAAAGACAACAATTTGAGTACCTGCTTCCATATTTAAAAAAAAAATGAAAGTCCTTATTGTGGTTTTGGTGTTGGTTGGACTGACGTCACCTACATGGACCAGTGGATGGACAGGGAGCTATCCGAGTTATGGAAGCAAATACGTAAGTGGGCGCTCAACTGGATATCCTAGCTATGGGAGCCGATACGTAAGTGGACGCTCAACTGGATATCCTAGCCAAGGGAGCCGATACGTAAGTGGACGCTCAACTGGATATCCTAGCTATGGGAGCCGATACGTAAGTGGACGCTCAACTGGATATCCTAGCTATGGAAGCCAATACAGTAGTGGATATGGAAGTGGCTATGGAAGCGGCTATGGAAGTGGCTATGGAAATGGCGATGGAAGTGGCTATGGAAGTGGCTATGGAAATGGCTATGGAAATGGCTATGGGAATGGCTATGGGAATAATGGATACGGATCAAGGATTATTCGTGTCATTAGCAGCGACGACAGTGGACAGAATGGTGGATATTATGGCGGTGGTGGTGGTTGGAGTCCAAGTAAATACAGCAGCGGGGGATGGAGTGACGGTGGATTGTCCTCTAATTACAACAAAGGATGGTGATAATTTTCATTACGAATTTAAGTCACACAAAATATCTTACCAAACAGTTAAACAGAAAATGTGAAAATTCTTAAAAAAATAAGAACTATTTTTGTAAAATAAAATGTGTGTGCATATTTCTTTAATATTAGATGATGGTTTTCTTAATGTTCTTCTTATCTATGCGTTTCTTAGTAAAATATATAAGACATTCTGTCTGCCATTCTTTTGCGGCTCCCTGTGATAAAATATTTATACCTATTTACCTCCGTGTTACGGATTCGGTAAGAACTTTATAACCAATGTGTGACATACAAATATTCTGAGAAAAATATTGCTCAAAAACTTTGTAAGCCAAGGCACGTACTGGGATGATTTTTGAAATATTATACGATTTTAACGTTCTATAAATTCTTGATGCAAGACCAATGTGGTGAACGGTTGTCTTTTACCTTTAAACTTAATTTTTTTTTATAAAAAGCATTAAATAAATATACCTGCCCATAGGCTGAAACAGAAGGTATCAGAAGGTTGAGTGAAGCAAATAAGATCGAATCTCTTCAGTTGTATTTTCGATTACTGGTCGATTTGGCCAGTCTGTTTGTGGCTTCTTTAGAAATGTTGGGCCACCGAACCACTCACTTATGATGTTGAAATGAGTACCAGATTGACTTATATTCGGTGGCTTTGTCAGCAATATTAAGTTTATGTAGGAAATAATGTATCAAATATTTCAGCAACACGAAAACTGCTATAGGATCTATAGGATGAGGATCTTCGCGCAACCATGAAAGGACTGTTTTGTAGTTGGCCCATAAAAATCTTTCATTTATTTGAAATTTATTCAATATAGCGAGAAACCCGGGCAATCGAACTCCCAGGACCCCAGCTTGAAGTTACAGACGTATAGCAAAGAAAAAGGGCGTTGATGAGCCAGGAGCAACCTTTGAATTAGTAGATACATAGTATGATATGGTAAAGTCAATTTTATTTCGCCATTGAACACGAAAGTAAGATACGGCTGCATAAATGCATTCTCACTGCCATCAGGAAAGGTGTGTAGTTGAACGTTTACATCCGATTTGCCTAAAAGAAGGAAATAATATCTTGGAACTCTTACCAAGTCCGACCACCGAAACCATCTTTCTTTCATACATTTAGGACACTCCTCATCCCAATCGATGTGTCTATCTCGAAATTTGTTGCATTAGAATTTTGATTCAAATAACAAAGAGTGACATGAGTCCCAAAGGATCAAAGATTATGACATATAAGAATTTGAAGTAACTCGCGCTTTGTAGGTTTTACAGATCCATAAAGTCCAACCCCTTTTATTCGATTAAGCTTTAATAGGACAGTAAGGACCTATAATACCTTTTCTGTTGCCACTTCGTCCTTCGCACCAAATTTCGTCCGTTTCGTCCAGAGGACTTCGAACTGCGATTTAATTGGACACCCAGTTTCGGATGTGAAACCCTGCATTTGCAATTTGTATGGCCGCTTCTTCGGTATCGACGCTGGCGCTGTCGATTGAATCATCGACGTATATAGTGATATCGAGGTATTGCTTCTACTGCTCTGAGTTTGGTGTTTACAAATCCAAACACGATCGAGCCATTTGTATCGGAGCTAGTGGATTTCCGACCAGCTGAATATCCAAATGACTCGGTTGAGCCCAATCACACGATGCAATTTGGCTCGATCGTGTATGACCAGCTTTTGGTGTCTTTGGGATCATGTTACAAGAACCGTTGAACTTTAATCTGGTGATAAAATTCCAGCATTGTCTCCACATTTTTCTTTTCCCCAAACCTTTCCCCAATTCTTTTCAGTTCATTTTTGTAAGTGGCGTAAGCGAAGACAGATTTTTTTTTTGTTTCTTATAAAACTTGAGAAATTTTCAATTAATAAGACAAATTTAAATGTTTGTCTTTCATTTTATCTTTCCTAGAACCACAAAATGTTTTGTGTTTATAATATGATAAATAAAATTTTCTTTAAATGAAAAAAGGTAGGTAATGTTGAACTCGATTGGAGAAGTAATTTCTTTTGATTCGATTTAGATCCGTTTTGGTTTCAGATTTCACTGAGTATGGTGAGCTCTCTTTCTCACAACACATGCACAAATGGGCCCGTGGTGATTCCAAACGCAGTTTTGAGGATCCATATTTGAATCCGTGTGCGTCCATATACGTTGCTGACTATATGCAAGGATCCAAAATAGACTAGTTAGCTTGAAGGGTTTGGGTAAGGAAACGTCATCAAATTTCCATAACAGCGCTATTTCAAAGTGTCCCTCAAGATATGCATGGCTCTTTTTTCTTCTTTCTTTTGTTGAGGAACTCTTATTTCCACATTCTCAAAGTTTCGTCTCAGTCTAGTGGCCCTATTCCAGGGCCAATGTTTGAAGTCCGAACTTCAAACTCAAAATTTCGAAGTAAATGTGGAAAAAATGTGGAGTAAATCCAAAATTTCCCAAGAAGATTTAGAAATGAAAAAATCAAAGTTTTAAGATTTAAACGATTTCTACTAATTCTTCCTCTGAGCTGCGGCGCGGCGCTTCGCCACTGACAAATTTTTGAATACAAGTTCTTTCATATAATTTGTTGTTTTCATTCTAGAGCCCAACAATTTAGGCAAATAGATCAAAGTCTGTTTTACTTGTGCATCAGAAATGACCTTCATTCACCATTTGAGATACCAATAGAGCTTTTATGAAAAAGAAACGCCTCGACCAATTTTAAAATTGAAGTTAAATCCCCTTCTTGAACTTTATTTGGGTGTAAAACTATATAAAATTAAGTTTATCGTCTTCAAGTACGAATCTTGATTTTGACATTTTGAGTTTATTCGAAACAACAGTGCTGTCTCTTACTAAAACGATGTAGTGCGTGGTGATCATAGTGCTGTTTTTTTCATTTAATTTAATGAAAAAGCGAAGTGGGTAAGTGGATTCTATTTTAATTCTCAAACCCGAAATAAATCTACTTCGATTGAAGTGAAGTACGAACCCTGCCCTATTCCTTAACTGTATTGATAAATTAGTATTTTATTCAGAATCAACTTCATAAAAGTTACAGAAACGGAATTATAAGTTCGGAAATGCTTATTTGTTTTTAATTGTTATCAAGTTTAATCTGAAGAAATGTATAAAAACATTTCTGCAGATGTCTGATACCTTGGGGTTAAGGTCTTAATATCAAAATACTCTCCAAGAATGTTGAGTTCATCTCTACTTTAAATATCTTACATCAAAGTTGAGTAAGAACATAGCCTTGAGTACGTGTATAGCTATACTCTTGTAAAATAAATAATCGATTTGTTGTATAATTGAATTAAGTATTACGACGCTTTCAGGCAAGTTTCATGAATGTAAATACATAGATTTCTCATAAATGATAAATTCCTTGAATCTTTTCTTAACTTATTGGCATAGAATGATAATAACAATATTGTCACTGTATCTCACCTCATATCGACTATAACTACTGTGTGAATAAGTTTGATTGATTAATGACTTAACTCTACCTCCCAGGTGGAGAGAATGACAATTAAAATAATAATATAGTAAATTAAGACCAACCCCTATTTTTAAAGTAGAAGCTCAATATTATTGTTATTCATCTTTATGCATCATAATATTTATACATAATAGTTAAAGATGGAAAGATGATTTGAAATTCTTCGTGAATTGATTATTCAGTTTTAAGCATTAAATTATATATATGATGATCATCTCAAAGCTTTCGATAATCCCCTGCATTTAATTTTTCTAATTGATCTTGGTAAGCGATGTTTATTGAGTTAAGAGATATAAATCTGAGATGTCGTGCTTGATTAAGTAGACAAATGTGGTAGTATGAAACGTGCTTGATGAAGTTGAAAATGTGTCAGTTAGAAATGTACCTTCAATCAATGAATATAAAAAATAGGCCTGGCAATCAAATTGAATCATTGGAAATTGACAATTGACAAATAATTCGCAGTAAATCAAGAAGTGGGGGCGGGATATCAGTGTCGGATAACGATGAGGATGGTGCTAGAAAAATTAAAAAAATATCTGAATTGGAAATTTAATGCAGGATCGCAAAAGACGTGATTTGTTTAAATTCGTATAAAAAGTAGGGTAAAACATGGTTTAACTATTATTATGGGTCGAAAAACTTTATTCTAAACCGAAGGTTCTAGTTTCTAGAATATTGAATTTTTTAATCAATATATATTTCATATATGAAAACTTCACATGTGAATTGCAAATTCTAAAAAAAATCTAAAAAAAAAAATGAAAAGTCCGTTTAAAAGAACACTAAGCATTCAATCGCTAACATATCTTCCACCTATGGTTTATAGATTATCCAATTACCATATTTAAACGATTTTCGGTCATGGTTGAACAAAACCAAGTTGTGACTCTTCTTAAGGTACTTAAGGTCCTTTCAATCGAACTGGTGGTACAAGGTATAACGCTAGTGCAATATGAAGGGCAAGTTCTGTTGTTGAAAAAAAACTTCTACTTCTTGTAAAGGGTGGTATAGAACTTTAAGTTGGCAACACTATTTTAGCTGTCGGCCATTTTGTCAGCTGTCAGGTGATTTATTTTTAGTTTGGTTTGGCATTTAAACATTGTTGAAATTTCAGAACAGACTAACTTTATTTGATGTAAAAAGATTATAAAAATTCAGTATATAAGAGTTAAGAAGAAACAAGAAAGCAAATAGCAAAAAAAGAATAGGTACATAAAATATTACAGAGGATGCTGTAGAGAGATGAGAGCAATCTGTGTTGCCACTTATTTATTCAACACTCCTCCTCAACACATTATAATTCATTTACTAGTTTAAAGTTATACAAATAATTCAATTCAATTTCAATTAATTAATTCATTCCCATTAAGATTGTAAATTTATTGTGCTTTTGTTTAGGAAGATTCTTGGTCAAAACATCAGCGATCATGTTGTTAGTGCAGACGTAACTCAATTCAATCTTCTTTTGCTGGAAAATCTCACGGACGTAATGGTGCTTGATGTCTATGTGCTTACTCCTCGAGTGATAGACTGGATTTCGTACGAGTTGTTGTGCGCTGAGATTATCTCCGTTGATGATCATTGGTGTTTTAGCGTTATGAAGACCTATCTCACTCAAAACCTTTTGAAGGTAAACTGCTTCTTTTGTTGCTGTACATAAGGCCATGTACTCTGCTTCGGTACTACTCAAGGCCACACAATTTTGTTTCTTTGATTCCCAGGAGAAAACACAGCCTGCAAAGAGAAAAACAAAACCCGTGAATGATTTTCTATCACTAATATCTGCACCCCAGTCAGCGTCAACAAAGCACTCAATTGGCTTTCCAGTTTTGCGATAAGTTAGTTTGTAATTTATCGTTTTGTTTAAATACCGGAGGATGTGTTTTAACCCTGCTATGTGTTCACCATGTGGATCCTTATTTCTTTGGGATAACTTGCACACAGAATGCAATATATCCGGACGAGTCGATATCGCCAAATACATCAGTGATCCAACTAAACTTTGGTAGGTTCGTTCGTCTACTCGCTTACAGTGCTTGGATGTACAGTGCACCTGAAAACCTGGATCCAGAGGTGTAGAAACTTCGCGGCATTGCTCCATGTTGTTTTGTTTCAGCAATTCTCTAATGTATTGTTTTTGACATAGCGTTATAGACCTTGTTTCCTCGTCGACTTTAACTTCCATTCCCAAAAAATAGTGAAGTTGGCCTTTGTCTACTACTTCGAACTCATTTGCAATGCTTGCTTTGATTTTGACGAGTGTAGTTTCCTTGGAACAAGCTATCATGATGTCGTCGACGTATACTGCTATTATGTTGAACTCGCCCTCGGAATTCATAACATAAACACAAGGCTCACTTTCACATTGCGAAAATCCTATTTTCTTTAATACTTCATCGAGCAGCGCATTCCATTCCCGCCCAGATTGTTTCAGTCCGTAGATTGCCTTGTTTAATCTTAACACCATATGTGGGCTATTTTCATCTATAAACATTTCTGGCTGATTCATATATACCTCGTCATGTAGCTCACTGTTTAAATAAGCGGTGGACACGTCCATTTGGTATATGAACAGCTGATACTCGGCAGCTAAGGCAATAATCATTCTGATTGTAGCGAATCTGACGACGGGAGAAAAAGTTTCCTCATAGTTCACCCCATACTGCTGACTGCACCCTTTGGCAACGAGTCTTGCTTTGAATCGGTCAATCGCTCCATCTTTGTTCTGTTTTAAACTGTAAACCCATTTACAATTTATTGCCTTTTTATTTGGAGGTAGTTCGCATACTGTCCAAGTGTTATTATTAATGAGAGAATCAAATTCCTTACCCATAGCTTTGAGCCACAAATCTCGATGTGGATTGTCGTTGACAGCCTCATATACCGTCTGCGGAACCTTAATGCTTTGATCGCAACTCATCAAATTTACGAGATTGAATTGTTTTTTGGGACGTCCTGGATTACCAGTTCTTATTAATTTTGGTCTGCCTGGGCCAATTCTAGGAGCACCTACTTGTTCCACAATCTCTTCTTGTTTTGTACACCCATCGGTTTTCTGTGCAACAGCTCCCACATTCTTGCTTTCCCTGCATACTCCTCCTTCATCGAGATCCTCGGGCGAGTCATTTGTGGTATCACTCTCGACTAAAATTGGAATAGATTCAATCATTAAATCATTTTCTTTAGTTTTGATATCTTCTATAAACACTACGTCCCTGGTTACAATAATGCTTTTGGTCTCAATATCATAAACTCGGTATGCCTTAGAAGTTTCAGAATATCCCATCATTAAAACATTTTTACCCCTAGAAGCGAATTTTTTTCTCTGCGTTTTGTTAAGTGCGATTCCCTTAGAACCAAATACCTTTAAATGTGCTACGTTTGGCTTATAACCCAACCATGCCTCAAATGGCGTAACATCAACCAGTGCCTTTGTAGGTGAACGATTTCTCAAGTACACCGCTGTGCTAATGGCTTCTGCCCAAAAATTTTCTTTGAGAGCTGCATGACCCAACATATTTCTCGCCATTTCCACGAGTGTTCTATTAACACGTTCCGCTACACCGTTTTGTTGAGGTGTGTACGGCACAGTTAACTGTCTTTTAATACCACTTTCACTTAGGAAACTGTTAAAAGAATTGTTGACATATTCAGTGCCGTTATCACTTCTAAGCCCCTTAATCATTTTTCCTGTTTGGAGCTCTACTTCGGCTTTAAATTTCTTAAAAATCCCGAGAATTTCGTCTTTGGACTTTAAAAAATATACAAAAATGTACCTCGAATGGTCGTCAATGAAGGTGACGAAATATTTGGCTCCACCATTTGAAAAAGTGTTGATAGGACCACACACATCCGAGTGGACAAGTTCTAACACGTGCTTCGAACGATTCTCTGACAGTTTCGGAAATGGTTTAACGCACATTTTACCATTTAAACAGCTTGTACATTTAAAATTCAAAACACTTTCAGCTATGTTAGGAATTTTGATGCCATGTACCATATTTTTTCGCACGATTTCATTAAGGCTGACAAAATTTAAATGTCCAAACCTATTGTGCCACATGATAGAATTATTCACATTATTTTGTGCAAGAAGACAGGAGTTGGTATTCACAAAATCATATAAAAATAAGTTGTTCACCTTTTTTGCCTTCAAAACAACACCACCAGCTTTGTTTTTTATCCAAGCATAATTATTTTCAAATAAAACAGTATTATCATTCGATACCGCTTTGCTTACTGATATGAAATTGCTTTGTAAGTCTGGTACATAAAGAACATCTCTAAGCATCACTTCAGAACCGTTTGTTTTTATTGTGACATTTCCTTTACCATACGCAAGCACCGTTTTGCCACCCGCTACTTTGATTTCTTCTCTGTGCTCTTCGAATGCAGAGATCAAATTCCTGTTACAGCACATATGTGCCGTTGCTCCACTGTCGACGCACCATGCACCTCGTGATAATTTATCAGTACCTGAAGCCGCTACAATTGATAAAAAAGATGAATGCTGATATGATCTCTCATCCTTTTTACGCTCTTTACACTCTGATGCAAAATGACCCTTGCGCCCACATTTGAAGCATTTTAAATTACTTTTTCGCTTTGTTGGTTTCTCTTTTGTTGTTTGCCCTTTTGATTGTGCCAAGTATGCTTTGCTATCCATCAATACACTACTACTACCTTTGTCTATTCTGCGCTCCCCCTCTTCAATAATTTTAGTTTTTAGAATGCTGAGACTTGGAAACGTGTCTCGAGTTTCGATGGCGATAACAAAATGTTCATACGAACCTGGTAGACTTGAAAGCAGAATAATTACCAAAAGTTCCTCCAAGACTATGACACCGACCTCACTAAGCTTCTCGACGATTGCAGTAAATGAATTAAGATGCCGTGCTGCAACCTCATCTTCTGACATTCTCAGGCCCAACAGTTGCTTAAAAAGCGACACCTTCCTTGCAGGACCCTGTCGGTGATAGATTTCACGGAACTTATTCCATGCCTCAGATGACCTTTTACAATGCCTTATGTGGTTGATTTGGGATGGTTTAATAGCAAGCATAATACATGCCAATGCCTTCTCATCCCTTACCTCCCACGCGGCAGCAGCCGCCTCTTCCTCAACTGCCTCTGGTTTCACCACCTTCCCACAAACAAAAGCCCACAACTCTGAACATATCAGAACACTTTTCATTTGTACGCTCCACGAGTCGTAGTTCCCTTCGTCTAATTTTTCTATTTGAAAATTCGACCCACTCATAATTATTTATTACTTTTAATTATGAAAACTTCGCAACTGTTTCACGATTAGGACCTGGGCCCATAACCTGTTGAAATTTCAGAACAGACTAACTTTATTTGATGTAAAAAGATTATAAAAATTCAGTATATAAGAGTTAAGAAGAAACAAGAAAGCAAATAGCAAAAAAAGAATAGGTACATAAAATATTACAGAGGATGCTGTAGAGAGATGAGAGCAATCTGTGTTGCCACTTATTTATTCAACAAACATGAATAGACTGACGCCCTGCACAACGCTTTCAAATTGTGCAAATTTATTTTGAAAATCATGGCTCTGTTCGAAATACGTATCGCGCGAATTTTGTTTAGCGATGAAGCTCACTTTTGGTTGAATGGATACGTCAATAAACAAAACTGCCGTATTTTGAGTGATGATAATCCTCAAGCCGCTTGACTAGTTTCTATGGGGATATGCGCAGTCGCTAGTCTACGCCAATAAGCCCGAAACGATTGATCACTTGGAGGACAACATTCGCCGCGTTATTCCCGATATACGGCCACAAATGTTGGAAAAGTCATCAAAAATTTGACCTCCAGATTAGACTGCGTCCGAGCCAGCCGTGGCCGTCATTTGCCAGAAATCATATTTAAATTATAATGCCAGAAGATTATCTTTCGACTAAAGTAAATTTAATGTCAATTTAAAAAAATCATCATTGTTTTATTCCATTTATAAGTTCTTTACCCCTAAAAAAAGCACCCTTTAGAACATCGCTAGTTTCTAGTTTTTGAAGATCTTCAGGGGGCAGTTTTTTGATTTTCGAAAGATTGTACTACAATTCAGCTTCTCCAATAAGACTTTGAAGAGACTAAAACTTGCAAAAAGATCTTGATTTTTGATGGATGCAAAAGAAATAGAGAATATACTGTCTGGGATTTTACATTCAAGCGCTGCAATCAAGGAATCTAAAAATGACATCAAGAGCGATCTCTTCCAAAATTCAACTGTTGTCGATGAAATGTGATTTGAGAGATTTTTCGGACTATTCTTGGGCTTTGAAGTCCTGCATCAATTATTTCTGTAATTTCGAATTAGCCATAAGTTCTTCAGCTCCCGAGTCCACATTCATTCAATGATCTTTTGCGAGTTTTATGGTTTTGTAAACGCAAGCAGGTCCTACCATCCAGTTTCTCTAGGGGGGAGAGGGGGGTTCAACCCGATGGTGTGAAAAATAAGCCCTTGGTCTATAGTGCTTTACGACCTCGACTCTATCAGCTTAACCTTATCAATATTGCATGCCCACTAATTCTTCCCGAGAGTAGTTTAAGTTTGACATATTGACCTAAAAGGCCTGTAAAGTAAAAACTAAAAAAAGGATTTTCTTTCTCAAAAACTAGAAGACATCTGGGTTTTAGTTTTTAGTAAAAAAAAATATTCGTGGATTCATAACATAAGTTAGTCAAAAGGCAATTGTGAATTTTTCTCCTTTGGACTTATGACCTTGTGCTAATATTTATGTTTTGAATAACTGAACAAATTTTAGAAAAAATTATTTTGAAAACAATAGTTTTCTTTTTTTTTTTAAGTTGGAGTTTGAAAATCAATGTTTAAAATTGTAGCGTTTTATATAATTTTTACAATCTTACATTTTGATAGTGCTAAGAACTTTAGCTACAGCGTTTTAAGTTCCATGAGCTAAGCTCGTTTGTTTATTGAAAGCTGTATTGTTTTTATAGTGGAGAACCCTAATTATGGATCGCTATATTTATATAGAAATCAGTACTTAAGTACTTAAGTGTTTTACCAGTTTACAGTATATTCAACAATAAAATGATAACCTAGATGCGACATAGTTCAGTTTGTTTCCCCTCAAATAAAAACATTTTGTGTAGAAGGAAATAGGGTTACATGCTTTTATATTTTATTATTTTGTTATTTTCGAAAAAGATACAAATACATTCTACCACCAACCAGCTCCTTGTCCACCTTGCTGCCATCCACCTGAAGCAGAACTAGATACTCCGCTAGTCCAACCATTTCCTCCAGATACACTGGATGATGGCCATCCACTACCACCTCCAGAAACATGGCTAGCAGTGCTGAGACCAGCTGAGGGCCAAGCAGCACTTCCACCTCCACTCTTCCAGCCGCTTCCAACAGAGGCACTTGGCCAAGCACTTCCACCTCCCAGTCCTCCGAGACCTCCTTGCCATCCTGATCCGTGACTAGCAGCGGAAAGACCAACAGATCCACCACCACTCTTCCACCCACTGCCACCAGATGAAATTGGCCAGGCACTTCCACCATTTTGCCATCCACTTGCACCTCCTGCACCACCACTGCCGAGTTTCCATCCGCCGCTGCTAATCAAGGGAGCAGATCCTGGCCATCCTCCACTGCTACCCCCAGAGGACCATCCGGAGCCGCCTCCATTCCACCCACTTCCTCCCGATGACCATCCTCGTCCAGATCCAGAACCACCACCGAGCCATGCTCCTCCTGAACCGCCACCACCAATAACTCCAGCACTAACTGCAGCCACTAGGCCCAAAGCAACAATCAAAAACTTTTGCATCTTTGCGAATCGATAGAATCCACTTGACTGATGCTTGATCTAGTGCCTGGCGGCATATTTATATCCGAGACTCAAAAAAGAATATTGGTCCAAATACCGGAGTCCCCCCTTTTGCTTCAATTAACTTTGCATTGAAATGCGCGGCTGCAAGCGATGGCGATGGAGGTCGGTGGGTGGAGGCCGGTGTGCTGAAGCCGTGCAATTAAAATCATTTTTCTAAGGCGAGCCATCAATTACCACGGCGCGGCGGCGAAGAAGACCATTCCTCTTATTTCTTGTTGTTTGGTTTAGTTTTTTTTTTTTGAACATGACCGGGTCTAGCCAGCGATTTTGTGCTTCAACGGGAAGTAGTTAAATTTGACCACAAAACTGACCTTTAGCCGATCCGCATCAAGTGAACGTTATAATTATCGTGATGGACGAGGAATTCTCATCCAACACAGGCACTGAAGGAGGAGGTTATGCGCATATGCCTGTTACCATTACCAGTAGGTGACGCAAAAACCTCTACTGCGTAAAAAGATCAATGATCATGAACTATCATTAGATTTACTTTCTGAAAAAAGGGGAGGATGGATTCGATATCTATGCGTATAAAGCGTAAATGTTTACTGCAGATTCTGAATTAAAGATCTTCATGATCTTGCTGATGGCGCGCAATGTTATATATGTTGTGTTGTTGTTTTTATTTATTTTTTTCTAAAAAAAAAAAACAAATTTACCGCCGAAGAAGATCATAAATATTGTGGTTTTGTTGTGCGCGCAGCAAGATTGATTGCTATTGTGATTGATTCTATGGGATTAACAGTGTTGATCTATTCGAGATCGTTTGGGTCGACGAAAAAATCATTAATTTTCCAGTCAAATGTGCTTCATTAAGGCGGCATCAATGACTACAAGTGTTTTGGCGACAGTTTTTACCTTGAGAAAAATTGTTTAAAAGTGCGCACTTGCATCACCATCACACGGTTTGGAATAAGGCTATATAAACAATTGAATCTGCTAAGTTCTGTGCTATTTTATTTTCCTAGCAGGTATGCAGGTAGAAGTTTTCAGTAGATACTATTTACAACAACTTTAACTTGCCTTACAATTATTATTTATTTCTTTAAAGACTAACAAACCGAGTTGTAATATTCGGAACGACAACGAAACTTTCGTTCATCAAAATTAATTTACGTCGCGATAAATGAGAGTAACCACACTGACGAGATGAAGTTGCTACCACGGCGGCGGCCGGCGGCGGCGCGACGGACGTGACGGCGAACAAAGACGAAAATGCAACTTTTTCAAAACGTTCACTGTTTATCGCCGCTCCCGCACCGCTCCGCGCCGGCCGTCACGATGTTGATAGCTTTGTGTATCTGTTATTTTTTTTAAATTCGACTATTTAAAATTGAGCTGGTTTAAAAAAGAACTGTCATTGACGGTTTGGTGTGTCTAGACTCTCTAGACTAGCGAATTTCATTGCTAAATTTATACACTAAATGATTGTCGGGGCTATTGTTTCAAATTCTTCGCGTTGGTTCTGGACAGTTTTATTACATAATGTTCTTTTCGTTTGGATGTTCGGAGTAAGTTCGGTGTGCAACGTTACGATCTGCATACTAGGATGGGTGCGTTCAGTGAAAAAAATTTTTAAGATCCCCTTCAAGCAAAAACAAGTCCGTTTTGGATCCACGCACGTTGATGTTTACACATATTAACCGTGAGTCCCGGCACTCACACAATTTTTTTTTTTATGTGTAAACATCTATGCCGGCGAGGCGGTAGGCTAAACTAAAAACGTGGGCTTTCCTCTGTAATACATTACGTGGTCACACTTTACGATATAGCACATAACGTTACGAAAATCTGCATAAAAAAAAAAAACAAAAAGCCTGTAGGTACAAAGAATTTTTGTAGGTGTGCGTGAGACACTACTTACGTTTTGCAATGATCCAAGTAAGACCGACAAAGTTGGGTCAGTGAACTTGTTTGAATGGTCTGAATTTTTATTCTACGTTTACATACACAACCGAAAGATCGACTTGGATTAAAGGGCTGGTCAAACAGAACGCTGTCGGGCCAAGCGGTCAACAATTCACAAGCAAAAAAATAACGCTACGGTCAATTTTTTGTTGTAATTTTTTTTACAAAGAACGCAAGACCGCCCTCTGTTTGACCAGGCCTTAAGGCTCTCTCAAGCGAACCCGAATATTTAGCAAGGACAAGCCGACAGCAAAACTTCCGAATGTCTAAATTAATTTGCATGGTTATTAATAAGAGTATCTACACTGGCGCGATACGAATCTTTGACCATTCTTCGGTCGTCGCACATTTAGTCCGAATGTTCCGCGCCAATTTTGACAGTTCGAACTAAATATTATAATAGTTCCTTTTTCTGTCAAACCATTAAGTGTCAAAATTCATTGGAGATTGGCTGCGGTGCCAATGGCTTGAAACCGTGATTTTAGTGATCTCCACTGACAATTGCAACTAAATATTCTATAAACGTCAAAATAAATAATTCGCCGGCTACCTTTCAAAATACAAAGGGACATTCAATGGAGGTTCGTTCAGTATAAAATAAAGACAGAATTTGTGTAAGTGGTGGAATACGTCCTGTGTAATACGTAACTATGCGCTTCTATTGTAATGTATATTGAGTACGTTCAGTAACAAAAATTAGGCGCTTGGACAAACTGTGATGTTTACACATATTAACCGTGAGTCGCGGCACTTACATTTTTTTTCCTATGAACTATGAACCCATTCTTGAAACCGCACTTGTATCGGAACAAATCAGTTTCATTAAAACACCCAAATTGTGAAAGAATTTGTAATGGAATTAAAACTAATACTGCAAATTTTCATCTACATATTAACAGACACAATGTCAAATTGTATGAGATGGACTGCCAAGTTTTGTTCACACGTCTGTTTATCTTTTTTTTTGTCTAAAACCTCTTTCTGGTGTATTTTCACAAAATCTTATAAGAACTAGTGGTATTCATGCAACGGCGGAAAACCCGGATAAACCACAGAAACCAGCTAATTTTATCTCCGCAGAAACGAGCTTTCAAAATTTGTATGGTAATATTTTTCTGCTGATCTGATAAACTTCTCTCATCAATTTGATGCGGTAAGGGTAAAGATAAACCTAATGGGGCATATTCATAGATGTTTGCTAAACTCTTTCTGAGCTGTTATTAAGCAATTCCATAGTTTAAGATATTCATAAATACTTTTAATCCTATGTTTAGGGCTAAACTTGTGGTCTAACTTTAAACATGGGAAATGCTATGTTTAAGTTGTTATTATACCTTCCCTTTTTCACAAAGCAAAAGTAATTAAAATAGTTTAGATCAAATATGTGTTAAATTATATCATCAAAAAAATGTCGATTGATACCGCAATTGAAGAAGATCTTATAGTATTTTACAAGAGTGTGAATTTTCAAGTGAAGTTAAAAAACAACGTAAACGCAAAATATACAAAACACGGTTCAATCCATTTGATTTGTTGAGTGATAAGGACTTTTACGAAAGATATCGTTTAGATAAAGAAACTGTCAAATTTATCATAAATTTGCTCAATATTGAAGAACTACCAAGTAAAAGAGGATTACCAGTTTCTGCCAGCCTTCAAGTTTTAACAGCATTAAGATTTTTTGGGAGAAATGTCCACCAGAGTGATGTAGGTAAGGACGAATCTGTTTTAGAGCAGCAGGATTGTATATTTAAACCTTGTTTTTATTCAAGCTGACCTTCATGGTATTTCCCAACCAACGGTTAGCAGAGTCATCGCAAAAATTGCAAGAAAACTGGCATTACAGCTGCCCAACTTTGTGAAATTCCCATCGACAAGTCAGGAGTTTCAAAAGGCGAAGTCAGATTTTTTCCAAATTGCGGAATTTCCAAGTGTTATAGGTACTATCGATTGTACGCACGTGCGCATAAAGTGTCCTGCTACTATCGTGGGGGAAGTTTCTGCAGGACATTTCCCGAATAGAAAAGGGTATTATTCACTCAACGTTCAAGTATGTACCTAAGCTATACCTATTCATCATTTTAAACATTAAAATGTTTAATATTTTCAGATTGTCTGTGATGCACAGTGCAAAATAACTGATATTGTTGCACGATCTAGAGGTTCCAGATGCAAAACTCAAAAAGCTGGAATTTGATTTGGCTCGTCTCTGCTGGATTACTTACTTGCAATGCAAATGATTGATACTCGGTGTTAATAGGTACTAATAGGAAAACAAAAAGGTTTAAATAATTCCTATAGAGCTACTTGTTTAGCAACGACCTCGGACTATTCTTCCAATAATTAGATTCCCAACACCTGTTGCAAATGAAATCTTTTTTATGTCTATTTCATCCTATGCAAAAGGGAAGAATAGGATTTCATAAATACAAAAATCTTCTTATGTCTTTCAGTTATTAACGACTGCGTTGAAATTCCTAATAATTTACAGGACGAAATAATGCCCAACATAGAAAACGGAAATATTCCTCGCAGAGCTATGCCCGCACGAATTTTCCGACAGAGCTTTATTAATAACCATTTCGTTTAAGAAAAAAGAAGTCATTTCGTTTTATAATATACTAAATCAATTAAGTATTTTACTATTGTAAGTAAAAAGAATACTTTAAAACAAAAACTTAAACTTATTTCAATAATACAAATAAAAATTTCGTATTGAAAAAACAAAAGAAAATCATTCATTGGTAAAAAAACAACAACGACTATAAATATGGTAGGAACATAAATTAAATTGAGTAAAGTTATAAAAGTAAGTAAAACTCACAATATATACATATGTACATATGTATGTATACATATACATGTACAGATACGATCTACATAATTATGTACATATTATATACTTAAATTATTTAATTTTTTGCCTGTTTCAATAACAGCTGCTCCCTTTCCAGAACTATGTTTTTTATTTGAATTTCTTTTTCATAAAGGTTTTTTTTATAATTTATTTGATTTCGAATTTGTTCCAATTTAAGCTTATGCAGCTCCAGACTTTGGAAGTTTTGGCTAGCAATTTGCTTACGGCGCTGATGAAGAACACCCACGCCTGGTTTTTGGACGCTTTTCTTTGGCAAACCCCTTAACTTCTCAATCGGAGTCGATTCTTTGCAACCATCAAAGAGGTCTTCCACAGCTGGTTCCAAATGGTCATCTTCATCAATTTTTTCGTAAGAACGCACACTTTCCTCAAGGAATTCAATTTCGAATCCATCAGTGTTGCTGTCTATCAAAATTGAATCCTCCTTGAAGTCCTCCTTGATCATATCTTGCACTATGAAATCTTCTTCTGGTGGTTGCGGAATTTCGATTACATTTCCAGTCCCTTTTAAGGCCTTCTGCATTATGGCATTGGTCTTCCTAGCGGCAACCTTCATCCTATGCCACTGTTCCTTCAATTTTGAAATGGACCTGTTGTAACCAGCGGATTTCATGTTGAGGTCAATATCGTTCCAAGATGCCTTTATTTTTGCTATCATTTTAATGTCGTTCCTTTTATCATCAATTATTTGAACATGCCGGCGGACCAGCTCCCGCAGAAGTTCCTTCTCTGCTTGTGTCCAGTTTTCCTGTCGTTCGTGTTTTGTATTTTCTTTATTGTTCATCTAAAATTAATGTTTGAGTTTATTTATTTTCTTTATTATTGAGATAATTTTGTATTACTTACTTTTTTGGACCATCAACCACTTATTTTAAAATGAAGGAGTAGTTATACATACAATTCAAAAATGTTTTTTCTTACTTTTGACATTTCATTGAAGCATAATTGTAGTAGAACACAACCTTAAACTGGTGTTCTACAGAACACAGCTGGGAAATTGACTATGAATACTAGCTGTGTTTGTTTAACCAACATGCCTTAAACCATGGATCATTAAGTCAAGACTTTAGTAATTCTCTATGAACACGCGCCAATAAATTTAGAAATGAGATTTGTGGAGTGTTTGATGTGACATTTCCCAAGTATATACTAAGTAGAGGTATAAGAAAAAATATGTTTCCTATATCACTGAAAGAAGATTGATTCAAGTTTTTAAAACGCTCCTCTTTTTTGTGTGCGATTAGGGTTACCATCAACAAAAATTTAAAAGCTGGAAGGTTAAGAGCGAAAAGCCTGATTTTTAATAAAAAAAAGCCTGACAACAAATAAATTAATTTTTTTTAAAATAAAGTATTTAAAATTCTTAAAAAAAAAATAAAACTATTAGCCCGGGGTGCGACCGTATAAGATAGCCTATCTCACCGCGGCTGTTGAAAAAGATATCATATATGTATACTTCGCCCAAAGCCCAAAGGGCAACCGAAAAGAGCATTTTCAAACCGAATTAAACTTGTATTTATAGAATTCAGCAAAATTTTTAATTTTCGAGGCCCATAGTACGCAAATAAGAAAATTCACGATGCCCGGAAAAGTTGGCCATCTCAAGATTTTTTAAAAGAAAACATTTCAAATTCTCCACAAAGTTACATCAGTCTTTCAAAAATCACTAAATATTTTATTTTAAATATCTGATCCCTCAATTTGTTCACTGATTGCGAGTAGCGCTGCCACAATGTAAATTTAATGCTTTTTTAAATTATTTTGGTGTTGCTAGTTATGTTACTTTTTTCTATAAGATGGTTTTGTCTGTTTATATTTTTTTTTTATGTACAATGTCCTGATAAATATGCTACTTTAAGTTGAAGTGAGCTTGAATAACGTTTATACCCATTTGTAAAATATGACCTCTATCTAGATTATCGACCACATACTGTACGATGAACTTGAGTCTAAAGCGTAAATAGTCTACTTTTATTTTATCATTTTGTTCCTGAATGAAGATGGCGACAACAGAAATGTAGATTTTTCCCCTTTACACCCTCCTTCACTTCAACCTTCCACAATCAAAATCCATCTTTTCAATTAAGGATACCATTTGCTTAAGGCATCAAAGCATTCACTTAAATCCAATTAAATTGCAACTTCTTCGAAGTTGGGCTATTTTTGTCTAATTTTCGTAGCCGATTAAAACAATTAAATACATTTTGATGAAATGAAAATACATTTCTGTTTTCAAATTGACAAGCTATCCTTCTTTAACGATGTTGTAGCTTACGGGCGCAATTAGATAATTAGATTAAATTCTTATACCCACAACGACGACTTATAATAATAATTGTAACTTGGTTTATATAATGTTTTGCCTTGTTACCACCTACATGAACTAAGCATTGGCTTAGTGGTATACAGTGAACTAAGAAAAAAAAAAATAAATCAATTGAAATTAATTGAACCCAATTATGCATTATGGTAGCTATAGTCGAAAGTATGGCTAGTTTACTAGCAATTTTGTTGCATAAGTGATCCTTTTCTGAATTTGAAAAGTTAATCTTCGCGAGATTATAGGCTGTTTGCAATTTTTTTTTAAATTTAAATTGACAGGCCTATAATAATGGATAACCGCACATCAGGGCAGAGGCAAAAGAGAATATATGTTTTTATATATAATATATCTTGCAGTAAATTAAAAGATGAATTGGTTACATTTCTGTTGATGGAATTGTTAATATTTGAGATGTTTGCATTTTTAAATATCGCAATTTGATAACGTCAAAACTAAAATGAATACGATTTTTCAGGAAAAAAAAAATATGAATTAAATTTTATTAGGGGCCAGTTTTACATATGTATAGGAACAGGCCTTTTTGCATCAACATGCGAACCTTATAGCTATATTTACGGTAAACTAGAGCTGTTTAAATAGTTCGTTTCAAATGATCGAATCGTTCAAGAATCGATTACCAAAATGATTCGATCATTTTAATCAATCGATCATTCGATCATTTTCATTCCACTCAATTCATTATTTCATACTGTTTCGATTCGATTTTTGATGTGTAAACATGTTTATGTCGGCGGTAGAGTGAAATAAAAACGTGGACCTTCCTCTGTGCGACGTTACGAAGTACAACGTTACGTAGTGCATATTCTTTGAAATGATTTGACATTTTGACACCTGTCAAATTAAAAGTGTTCTAATGGACCTAGAGGACTGGCGTGACTTTAGTTAATTTCCACCTCCTAAATTGGCGTACTCCGCTTTTCTATCCGCCAGCCGTACCAAAAATTTTGGCATATTTTGACAGCTGTCAAATTAAGTGTTCTAGTGGACCCAGAACGTCAGCCGTGAGACTTGGGTATATATATTCACCTCCTTAATCGATTGGCGTACTCCGTTTTTTGATCCGCCGTACCAAAAATGTTGGCATATTTTGACACCTGTCAAGCTAAGACAATTTTTTTATTTCGGTTTCAATGAAATTCAATCTCCGAAGTTAACGAATTCTGTACCAATTTGATCAACCCCATTCTGACCCATATTTCTTTTCTCCGATAAAATATATTAATAATTCAATAGAGATTGATATCGAAAATCGAGGTTCATTGAAATGATTGAGATTGGTATGGAAAATCGAGAATCATCGAAATGATTGAGATTGGGATGGAAAATCGAGAATCATCGACATGATTGAGATTGGTATCGATTGAAACGAAAATTTGTGATTTCAATCATCAATACTTTTCGATGATCGGATCAAAAAAATCGAATCGTTCCTGATTGACACAGCCCTACGGTAAACTGACGTATTATTAGTTGTGACGCTGTTATTAGGTGCGTTCAAGAAAATGAGATCACAGAGATTTGGCTCCGTCAAAAAGTGAGTAAGCGAATCCAAAATTTTTATTCCTCAGGATTTTGACAGTAAAACTGATTGTTTGCGATTATTTTAGTTTTGCTTTGAAAATCAAGTGATATATGTAGGTACTGATAACTGATGGCGATTCCAACATTTTATTTAATGCTTGAAAAGTTATCATTACGGTTATCTAAAATTCTAGCCCATAGACACATTATTAACGGCTATTACGAGTATTGAATGAATTTCAACGATTGTGAAGGAAGTTTTTTTTTTTTAAAGTCCGTCGTTCCAAGTAGCAAAAGATACAACATACAGTAAAACCCAGATAAGTACCTCACCATAAATGGCTCTTTTTGTAAGGTACTTATGCCGGTTAGGCGCATAAGCCATAAATCTTCATTTTAAGTATGTTCAACTTAGATCTATGTGATACTTAGTTCTTAAGGATAACTTTGTTTATTCTACGTTGCTAACAAAACATATAAATTGAATCAATAATCCCAGCTATGAATCAATCAATGTTCCTGTCAAAATAATTCTTCAGTAGTATCTACCTATAATAATTGGAGTGTGTTTAATTCTCATTGAAAAATTTGAAATGGCAGAAAAAAGAAGTAGAAATCCAAATTTTTCACATGAGGAGAAGTCAATACTGTTGCAATGCGTTTTTGCTGAGAAAGATCCGGTTGAAAATAAAAAAACCGACGGAGTAACCTGGAAGGATAAAGAGCAAGCATGAATACGAATCGCACATTTTTTAAACTCCCAATCGGGCGTAACGTGTTTTAGGAGCACTGATGCATTAAAAAAAAATCGTTTATAAAAAAAGAATTAAGAAAGAAGCCGCAGCTGCAAGATTCTCATGACTTCAAACAGGAGGTGGTAGTCCATAAATTGTCAAAGATCCTAATTTTGACCTTGCGGTAACCCCAACTTCCAATTCCGTTTCGAAATTCATTTTCAAATTTAAAATTTTATTTGTGATTTGTATTAAAAATAAATACAAATTGACACCAAAATTTACTTGCTTAAGAAACTTAGGTTTTGGTTTATCTTCCCCCTAAGTTATGATCTACATAGCGACATTTAAGTTTTAGATTTTTTTTGGTGCAAATCAATAAGTGGAACTTAAGCCCTTATGTTGAACATAAATATTTAAGTTTCGTTTCAGCAAAATGGGCCTTAATTTTATTTAAAAGATAGGAAAATACATTACATTAACTGACTAGTATCGGTAACCTTTTAACTTTGTATTTACATTTTATTTTGGTTTGTGTTGCGTTATGGAATCTGTTTTTTTTTTCAAGACGCTCGATTTCACCATCATCTATGTTGTTGCATGGCTCGCAAGGAAGCGTTAGAGGAAAAGAAGCTTCAGTCATTTTCTGCTGATTTCAATTGTGTACATAAAGATTTTTTTTCAGGTAAATGCCACTAAAAGTATACAAAATAAAAGGCAATTAAGCGGGGAAGGTAGTTCGTCGAAAGGTACTTATTAGATGAGTTTTATATGAAAAAATCCTCAAAATTTTAGTTCTAAGAAAAAAGGTACTTATGCGAAAGTAGATTTAAAAATCTTTATAATAAGAAAGAAATAAATGTTTTTGAAGTATGCATATATCTACTCTCATTTAGACGTGGTATGTTTTTTACGATTTGCAGAAAACAAGAGCGCTATATAAGTTTTATTATAAATTAAACCTAAGCTTTGTTTTTTTTCCGTAAGCTAGTTTCTCTCTGATGCACAAAATTGCTTTGTTAACCTTTTCTTTTCTTTGATTTGATCTTCTGGACCGACGTTCCGAAAAATGTACTTATGATAACACATGAATCTGTTCTTGGAGTATGCGACATTAATGTTCGGTTTCATAAGTATTTCACAGGCTTTTAAATTTTAAAATGACGAGATTTGTATGGAATGTAATTTTATGAATTAAAAACCCTGTTAAATAGTTAAAAGGGCTTGATGAAATCGGCTATAGTGATTGCAGATATTTAAAGAGACCATAGCTGTGGGTACATACATATAGCTATTAAGGACACTGAAGCCTGATTCACAATGCGGCGAGGAAACGAGACGTGAGCGTGACGAGAACTCGTTGTAGTTGTCAAACCAATTTCAAACAATGAGGATATACACAATGCGGCGTTTCTCGTCGTCACGTAACGCCAAGAATTCGAAAAATTGAAAACAAAGATGCCACGTGACGACGATTTTCATTTTTGCTAAGTTATTTACAGATTTTCCACAAAAGATGTAATCAAATTGTGTCTAACAAATAAAGTTATTGATAAATCTGTTGTTTTGTACGTTATTTTGTTTATATTTTATTGATTTTTTTTTTTACAAAAATGGATTTTTGCCGTAATGCTCGCTGCATTGTGAATTGGGCGACGATTTTCTAACTAGAAAAAGATGACAGCGGTTCTCGTCACGCTCACGTCCCGTTTCCTCGTCGCATTGTGAATCAGGCATGATGTTCATTGAGAAATATAGAAAAAAAAAAAAAACACAAAGGAAGAGTCAGAAAGACACTAACACCTGACTTATGAAGGGCGATACTTTAAACTGCTCTGAACACAAGACTCTATTTTGGTAAATATCTAAGCAAACATTCCAGTTCAAGCAAGTTATTTGTTTACCGTGCGACTATACATAAATCCACTTAATGATCAACACAATAAAATTAAGATAAAGTCACCATTTGACTGCAATACCTCAAGTTTCAAATGAAACGGAGTTTATATCTCAAAAAAATGTGTCTACAAAAATTCACATTCAATATGCAGTTTAAATCCTTAAACAAAACTCTACAACAATAATTAAGAAAAATATTAAAGCGCTTTATTTGATATAAAATTGGAAACATCTATCTCGTTGATACATATACATTTTTACAAATTTTACATATTTTTAGTCACACATGGATTGCGAGAATTTACCAGCTTCCGTGGCCACCGCTTTGTTTCCATCCACCTCCACCTCCGCCTCCACCACTCTTTTTCCAACCTCCACCACCACCACCACCGCCACCACTGGACCATCCTCGACTACCTCCTCCGCCACCAGATCCACCACCACCTTGTTTCCAGCCACCACCTCCTCCGCCTCCTTGTTGCCATCCGCCACCGCCACCGCCTTGCGACCAGCCACCGCCTCCACCTCCCTTAGACCATCCACCACCTCCACCTCCTTTAGACCAGCCACTGCTACCACCGCCACCAGAAAGCCCTTGCCAGCCTCCTCCGCCACCGCCATGGCTCCTTCCTCCACCACCACCGCCACCACCGAGTTTTAATCCACCCAGGTTCCATCCACCGCCACCACCTCCAAGTTTTAATCCTCCGAGGGAGCCACCGCCAAGATTCCAGCCACCACCTCCACCGCCACCACCTTGACTCCAACCACTACCTCCACCACCGCCGCTTGACCATCCACGGCTTTTTCCACCGCCACCTCCACCATATCCACCACCTCCATGTCCACCTCCACCTCCACCACCACCACCGCCAAGCCAGCCAGCAGTGGCTACTGTTGCAACTACCAAAAGGATCAAAACCGTTTTATGCATCTTGCACCCAAGACCGCGCCGTTCTAACTGATACCTTACCCAGAACGAAAACTTCTATTTATATTCAAACATCGACTCGCACTGTTATGTGGTCTCATCACCAACTTTAATTACCACAACAGAACACTCACGAATAATCATCACGCGCAACAGTCCAGTGAAGTCTTCTCCCCTAGCCCATGCACAAATGCACATCTAATGTGAGCCAAACCAAAAGTCGTCACTAAATAATTACGATTTCTACTCGGAGTGGTATTGTAACTAAAGTTTAAGATCTCATATTATGTATATATGCTGTCTTCAAACATATTTGGTTGCAACAGCAGCACCAGCGCTGACTGACGTTTCCCGCTGGCTCATTAAGTATTTCTGCCTTTCAACTCTTTTTTTTTTGGCACCAGATTAATGGATTCCTCTTTGTACGGTAGTCAATTTAAGCTTTTATCTGTCAACAGCTGCAGTTGAACTCTGATGACAATCCAGACTCTGCAACGAAAAAAGCTCAAACGACACGCACTCTGTCAAAAATTACCTTCGAGATGCGAAACATAAGAGATATATGAAAAGTTAATTAAATAATAAGTTTTGTATCGTACTAAATTTTTGAATGAATAAATAATTGATTAGGTTTGAATTGGGCAACTAAGTATTTAGTTTGCACAATGCAAAAATCAAACAAAGAATAGAAACAAGTGCTGATTTGGCGAAACGCAGCCCTAAACTGCCAATAATTTTCTATAAAGATGGCATAGAGTGGTTTAACATTTGCACCTTTGTTGCGGATGCCAGACTATATAGGGTTAATTACAGGACATTGTAAAGTGAATAATTCGTCAAAATTGGAACTTTGGTATTACCAGAAAAAATAAATATCGGTGTACCCTTTTCCGGCAAACGCTGTATCTAAAAGCGTCTAATTTTGATAAGTTTGATAAGGAAAAGTTTGCGCTTGTAACATGTTTCATAACCGATTGCTGATTAAAAGGCAATTTCCAATAACGAAACGCAGCTTGGTGCATATTCAAGCATCGCATCGTCTAAAACCTTTTTTGACATAAAAGATATCAGTGAAGTCTTTGCCGAAGTTCATATACAAGGTGTGTACTCCTTCAACGTTCCGACCCGACAAGTCTAACAGGGATACCAAGATATAAGACATTACTTATGTATAATAGCTCGTTTTTGTATAATATGCTGCAATAGGAGGTCTTGAAAGCGAGGCAAAGGTAATGGGTTTCGATTAGAAGTTCCTGGTTTTTTTCCAAGAATTTTCGTACGTAGAACGGTGGACTTTAATGGCCTTAAGCCACACTGTACCAGAGCTCTGAGCAGATTATGATCAGAGTCCTCAGATTTAATTATGAAACACACTTGACTTGAGTACTGAACTGTCATTTCATAGGGAATTCATTTTTTTATTCTTAATTATCTTTGAAGTTGGCTTCGCTCAGCGTTTTACTCGATTTGCTCGGTCATTTTATTCAGAGCTAATTGAGCAACCTCTGAGCTTACTCCGATGGAAAAAGGAAACATACTTTTTATGCTCTGATATGTCTGAGCGACAAAAAAAAAATCGATTTTTTTTTGACAGTTCTTTGATCTGCTCTGAGTTAAAAAAGAAAAAACTATACAAATACTTAGGTTTTATTCATTGTCATTGGCCATGTTTTCCTGCGAACATATTATTTTGTAGATGAGTCGGTGCATCCTCCAAGAACAGCTTGGATGCAACGCAGCCAGCTGAAGCAGCTTTGATCTACGTGCGTCGAATATATTGAATTCAGAATTAATCAATCTGCCTAACAGCGGAATTCGATTCGTCATCGAAATTAAATGATTTCTGGGAAATAATTTTTCCATATCTTCAGCACCGACCGCGTTCTAAGGACGGGTAGATTTTAACAGTAGGTTTGTTTTGTAGTAGACAGTGGTGTAAAGCTTTGTGCATAGGATTATCATGCGGGAGGTATGGGTTCGATTCACATTCTCTTCTACCAAAATATAAAAACTTGGCTACGAAGTGACAAATACTCCATACTTCTTTTCATGAATAAGTTCCTCTTACCGTAGATGTTGGGATGCAACAGACAATTTTAGGTCCCCTCTATTGCTTCCAACAAACAACACGCAAACATGTATGGCTGAGTATTGTCCGTCACTTAGGTCCATACATAATATATAGTTCTTCAAGAACCGTTGTGCCACCAAATTTTATTTATTTTATTTTAGATTTTGACAGTTCATGTCGGCCATGTTGTTTTTTAAAGCTATTGATAGTTTTCCTTTTTTTGTTTTATTTTCAGACAGTAAAGACCGACCACCATGAGAAGTTCAGCGTCGAGCAAAACGTGCAAATGATTAAACTCTATTATTAAAATTTCCTGTGGCACGTTGCGTGGTCGTCCTACCCAATCAACTAAAAAAACATTTGGTGGCCAAATTCGAGTGAATAATCAAAAACATCCGTTTGTCAAAGAAACGTAAGATTTGCCGAAAACGTCACCGCTATCCGTGAGGCGAAAACGACGATGATAACCAATTAATTTTGCCCAAATTGGATGATATGGACGTGGAAAGCGGAAGACTTGTGGTTCCAACAGAACGGCCAGTTGCACTTTGTGTCACACAACTGAAGCTGAAGCCATAGGGCGTTTTTCTTTTTTAGTTCAGTGTAGAGCTCTGAACAGAGTCTGAACACTCCGAACATACTCTGAGTGTGCTATGAACTGAGCGTACTCTGCTCTGAGAGTTCTTCCTTCCTTCCTTCTTTTTCCACTTGTCAAATTTGTGTTTAGCTATTCAACTCCGTATGCTCTATCAATTTATTCTGAGCTCATAGAGCGCGCTCTGAACCTGCTCTGAACATGCTCAGAGCGAAAAAAGAAACACAAAATTGGAGCACTGAATGCTCTGAGCTAAAAAAGGAACACGATTTTTTTTTGACAGTTCAGGCTCTGCTCTGAGCTAAAAAAGAAAAAAAACGCCGATAATGGGCATTTTGACAAGAGAATTTTGAAGGCAAGGTAAGCTCACGCATGGGCGACGTGAACTGGCCACCGAGATCGTGTGATTTGAGCCCGTAAGACTTTTTTTGTGGGGTTTACTTGAGTAGTAGCTATCTTCAATTGACAGGTCAAAGTCAATATAACGCGTGACATTACTTAAGTTCAGCTTTATCTCTGCGCCACAGACATCGAATATTAGACCCTTCTATATTGGAATAAACCCATCCTTTATATTACAATGTTTCCTTAATCGTCCTTGTTGTTTGGGCCCTGTAACCTTGAAAGAATCTATATTTTGGTTAAACTTCCTAGTCTCATTCTTGAGAGAGCGGCATTCTCCTCTCACATTCTGCTTCTAGCGACTCAGGTTATTATTCTATGCAGTGCCACTTCGCATACATCCTGTTAAGCTGATGCATATGTTTCCCAGCACTCATGGTCAAATTAAGAGCTCAATTGTAATGGCCATACTCAACCCAACATCTCAGAGTCGGGCACCTCCGAACGTTACCACTGGTTCTCCATAATTAACACTGGAGGTATAGGAAGTGAAGCTGGCGATATCATGCAATTTCAACCGTCCGACGTCAAATTTCCTTACATCCTTGTTTTGGAGGTGATCGATGTAGTCGCAACCTTATAAATACAAGCTTGTGTCAATAGCAATTTAATATATGTAGTTGACGGTTGATTGATCTGGACATTTCCAAGTCCCCTCAAGTCCTCTTTAAAGATGTGTCAAATGCGTACTAGTACGTATAGACGTACTTCTGGACCTGCAGTAAAGTTGATCAGCCTTAATTAAAGGGTCATTCAGTCGACGGAACCTGAAAAAAATTCGAAATTCGAAGAGTAAATGAAGCTGTCTAGATCCAGTTGAATGAGATAGTAAAGTCATGTGTCGAAGAAATGGTATTGGCATCGTCGCGGTGTTGAGTAAGGTATGGGAGTGTTTGATGTTCGTTAATAGAAAAAAATAAAAAGAAGTGGACCGAAGTGGCTGTCTTATTGGAACCCCGGAGCTGGCTTCGAAAGATTTTCCAAATGAATATAAATCGATTTAAAAAAAATGGGTTCAAAGCCAAGGGTGGAAACGCTCCTTATACGCCACACTTCCCTACATCGTTACTTCTTCCGTTATCGCCTGGAGCTAAAGTTAAGTGCCTTACTAGAAAATTTCTTCTTCTCTCTCGTTTGCTGCCCCAACAACTTTCCAAATGGAGTGAAACCCAACTATCAGTGGAGATAATCTAAAATGTAAGATCTTATCCTCAAATATTTATAGAAATGATGGTATTCCTAAAGGCTTTCAATAGTCAACTGATGAGTCGAAGTGAAATCGCCTGGACGGAACGCTATTTTTTGTGGACTTAACGCCGCGCTGTTAAAAGCTATTTTGAATCAGGTATTGAAAATGTATTAAAAGATAATACATTTTTAATAGATGTTTTATTGTAAAAACTTAAACCTTTGCTACTTTGTAATTAACTATAGGTTCTGAAAGGTCAAATAACATTATTTATGCACTTGGCCACTTTACATAGTTAAATTTTATTAAACCACATCACATGGATATGTAATAAATGATGGACTAATGTGGTTCTTGGCAAAGCTCTGTATACTTGCCTTATCCAAGATTTAAAACAAAAAAAAACCGCTTCGGACCAGTGCCAATCTGCCAATGCAAAGGAACCATCAGATAGCTGTCATTCAAAATGAAAACCAAAAACAACAACAAATTGCTACACAATGCCACAAAAGACAAATGTACTCGTGTTAATGATCGTGAATGTGCGATGATGAAATTTCCAAATGAATGAGTGCTTGAAAATTTTCAAATGTGTGTTGCTGTTGCACATTATAGCATTGCAAGTTCTTCAGCTGCGCGCAATGTTAAGTTGCATACAATAATTAATTATAATAAATTGCAATGGAACTATAAGTAAGTTTAACAACATTTTTTTTTCTCATCATAATTCTTAAGCATGCATATATGTTTAATATTATATTTGCAAACGCAATGAGTTCTTGTCTGGGGCAATATGATGGGGATCTTCATGTGTGTAAGCGTCTTTTTATCTACATAACGAAATGCATCGCATTTAAATCTTCTTCGGTTCGATAGTTCGTATAGGTATAGTTACACCTTGTAAACAAAACTAAAACCACTGACTACACAATCCAGCTTTTACAATTTTGAATAATAATTTTGTAATTTGTTCATTTTCCGATGCCGATGGCTTGAACGAACCCATAGTGTCGCACTAATGAGCGTTTTCAAGGCACTTTTGACATTGTATTTAAAACTTATTTAAACGTGCAAAATTATGATGAAATATTTTGTGTATCAAACGCATGTAATGTTTTCAGTTAAGGGAATACAATAAGATACCCATTTAGCCTTTAGGGAAGTGCAAACTGGCCACGCGCAGCTTTTTGGAATTATCCTTAGGCCTTCTGCACAGATGAACATCGTCTAGTCATTGATGCATAGTCGTTATGCAGTGGCGATTTCTTTACACTTAGACTTCTTTCTGCAAGCGTCAAATTTCAGACAAAATACTGAAAGTTTTTAATCAATTTCACACATTTCTTCCATGTTTCCAACATTTTACCAAAATGTTCAATAATAATGCAAGCGGGTTTGGGTACGAGATCCCGCATCACAAAATCTCGTGTCACGAAATCCCGCATCACGAAATCCCTCAGCAGAAATTTCCGCAGGATCTATACTACAATGCGACAGCGCATACAATTTTTCTTTCCCATAGGAATTGGTGCCTTGATTGTGTGAGGATCACGAAGAACGAAGTTTCTTACTATTTTTTCTGGGCCCACGACTATGGTCTACTGGGGGCTGGATCTGGTCGGTCGAAGGCAGTGTGTCCGACGGGGGAGGTTCTGGAGGTGGGCCTCTAGAGTAGGGACATAGGTTCTGGCCCTAGACCTGGGAAATAGGCCTTGGGTCTAGAACTGGGATGGAGGTTCTGGAGGTGGCTCTGGAACCGGGACAGAAGTTTTGGAGGTGACTCTGGAACTTGGACAAAGGTCAATTTGTTTGTTTTTGGAAATAACTTTTTTACTAATTCAAAAAAAAGTTCTGGAAGTGGGAAACATTTTTTTTTATAAACAAGATATTTTTCATAAACTTAACGTTTCAGTCGCCAGGCAGGTGTCTATGTCAACAGTTTTCTTTTCCGCCATAGTACTTTGGGTGGCCGGCTGCGCGGGTTCTAAGTATCTTAACTACCTTTTCGGGTGGTCATCCCGCTTACGCAATCCCGTTGCTCCGCTTAGGGTATGTTCAGTCGCCTGGGAGGTGCAATGTCAGCAGTTTTCAACTAAAATTAAACTCTTTTTTTTTTAATTTTTTTCAAAAAACTTAATTTTGTACTCTTTGTTTCCAATAAAGAAACAAAATTCATTATTTTGTCAAAAAAAAAAAGTATAGGAAAAAAGGTGTATTTTTTTATTTTTTCCAAAAAAAGTTAAAAAAAGTAAATTTTTTTTTAAATATTTTTTTCAAAAAAAAACTTCATATCTGTTTAGGTCCAGAACCACCTTTTTCGAGGTCCAGAAGTCCAGAAAAATATTATATTCGAAATCATCAACATTCTTCCAATTGTTTTATTTTATTTGAAATCACCATCAAAATTCTTCCAATCGTATTTTTTTTAAAAAAGTATTGAAAATCCCGCAACGTACTTTCTTGCGGGATTTTGTTGTATTTGTAATATGCTGGATTTCGTGCTGCGGACTTTTGTGCTGCGGGATTTCTCATGGTAAATAGAAAAATTTAATATTGTTAAATGATCGCATTAATCTTGATGCGCACATAATTTTTAATCAAAATCGTGGAAGTCGTTTTCGAGCAAAATAAGATTTTCCTCAACAGTTTTTAAACATTATTTCATTATTTTTTTGTCATACGAATAATTTAATGTTTAAAATATTCAAGATAATGTTAAAAAAACCCCTTTTTGTCAAATTTAAATAAAAAATCGATGGATTAATTTTTGAAATATTGATTTTTCGAAAAAAAAAAATTTTAAACTATTTTTAAAAATTCAAAAAATATTTGTGTGAAATTTTTTGGGAACATGTGTCGTGGGAATTTCCAAAAAAACGCTAGGTAGGTACCAAGTTTAGAGAAAATTGGGCTATCCGTTTAGGCTGTAGTCCTCTATCATCGTAATGTCAAGTTTGATCAAAATCTCGAGCTCGATTTTTTTAAGAATCCATTACTTGCCATATAGTACCTATGTACATATATATCGGAAGTAAAAATCGGGTAGAGGTGGGGGTCTATTTTCCAACGTTTAAGTGGGAGAGGAAACTTAAAAATAAAAATTATTGAAAAACAACGGCAACACTTTTAATATAAAGCAAATGCTTTTTAAAAGCCAGGAATACTTTTTTGTATTTACTTTCAAAATAAATTTGCTAAATCGATAGTTTTTGAAAAATTAATTTTCAAACACAATTAATTTTCCAGAAAAAAAAATATTTCAAACTGTTTTTATTTTCAATTTTTTTTAATTTGTATTCAAACATTAAATACAAGATGCTTAAAGCTCTTCAAACCCTCAATAGAACACATTTTATCAGCAGATTTTAAATTTTTTGACTAAATAATATTGATATGACCTCATTCTTGACATTCCAATAAATAGAACCAAAGATAAACCAATCAAATCGACCATTTGCTTCCACCGTCCTTTTTCAAGACGAGACATGCCAATTCTAAATAGTTTCAATCGCCCGCCAATCGATCGGCTCTGTAAATAAAAAATCAAGGTGTCCGAAGTATAGGGTCATTAATTTTTCGGTTTCGAAAGTAAAGCTAAATAAAACACACACAGCGATACATTTTTGATGAAAATTGTATTTCATTATAAAGTTTGGACTTTGCCATTAAGTGTGAAATACAAAAGCATTCAAATGGCCGCCTCGGGAAGATCCCCAGTATGTGATTCTTTTGAGATAATTTTTAACCACTTTTTCGGAAATTATTAGCGTAAAGACGGTCTTTTGCATAGCCCCACAGAAAAAAAAAACCAACGGTGTCAAATCAATTGATCTTGGTGGCCAATTGACGTCGCCAAAACGTGAAATTACGCGACCAGGAAACTTCTCACGCAATAAAGCCATAATTGGTCGTGTTGTCTGGCTTTTTGGCCCGATTTTTTTTAACCACATATCGTCCAAGTCATTATCTTCAATTGCCGGCCAAAAAAAAAAAAAAATGGTTATCATTAGACCAATTGCTGCTAACGTCGCAAAATCGAAAAATTCGGATCATCAGCAACATTTGCATTTGCAGCAGCAATATTTTCGACTGAGCGTGCATTACGATGATGCACTGGCCTTACGATATCAATAATGCTTCCACTCTCTTCAAATTTCTTCACAATATATCCGAACTCTTGCGTAGTCAGTCGATTATGACAACCACAACAATCGCGTAATGCGCGAAAAATGCGGCTACGTTTGAATCACCACTTTTGTATAGTAAGTTTTAATAATTTTAACGCGTTGTTCGATTGTAAAGCGATCCTTTATCGTAAATGACAAACATTCAGCTAATATTATGACACTTCAAATGACAGCTGAGTTTGACAGGTGTCAAATGGCAGCGCTACCAACTTGAAAACACAAGTGAATGACCCTGTATATGCATTCTTACGGAGGACAATGGCGCTGAGGGATTGCACAGTACTGTGATAAGTTGCCGAATGTCCTCAGTCATGTCTTTAATTTGTATAAATTGCAAATAAAATTAATTCAAATTTATGAATCAAATGTATGTATACCGTGTTTTTTTTTTTTTAATTTGAGACTTTGTTTCTGTTCAATCCAAAAATAGTTGATGAACGAAGAAATGAAAAACACTGCAACATATTTCTACACACACATTTGAAGAATATTAAGTCTTTTGTTCTTTTAATTATTATATTCTTCAACTAAACCCCATGTTATCTCGGCTTGAGAAGAACGCGTTGTCCTTACTCTCAATCAACGGTCAAAGTAACAATTAATCAGCACTGCAAGTCATGTATGAACAGTACATGTGACATTCAACTTGTGTAACGCTTAAACCTATACGAACCAGTGGCCATAACCATAAAGCCGCCAATTTTACATTGTATCTTCTTCGCAATTAGCAAATTATTTTGCCCAGAAGCTTATAGAAGACTTGGCCACCTTAATAACCGAACAAGAAGATAATTACTTGGCACTTATCCAAGAGACTTAAAGCCGCAAAGGCGCTTGGCACTTGAATATTAGAAAACTTGTAATTAGATTTTTGAGTTTGTATAGCTTCTTCAGTATGCACAACTTGCATTTTGCGGTCTGCTGCATTTGCCTACTGCACGCGCTTATGAGGAATGATTGCCAAAGCGACTTTATAATGTTGGCGTACATCGATCTCAAACAGGAGTAAGTTTACTCGTAGTTTAATGGGTTAGTTAATAGATGGCTGTCAGAACGTTTTGATCAATTTATTCGACACAAAACTCTTGCAAAATGCTTGCCAATAGGATGCTAAGATCAACGCGCTTATGATGGTGTCATTTTGTAGCTAGTTTTAGCTATCATCTGCTCGCACGATCATAATAAAACGTTAAGAAAATAGTAGTATACACCTGAGACCTGAGATGAGCGGCTGACGTTATTGATTGCTGTGCAAGTGCATATGTCAAATAATAATTTCCTCTATATTATCTGTCATGATTAATGCAACCGGTTTATTTGAACATCTGCCGGGATAATTTGATTATTTTATGGGGATATGATATAGCTAAGCATTCTTAAGAGCTTAAGATGACTACAGTAGGTACCATATTGATTTACTATCCAGATTCTTGAGACCTTGAATTTGAATAAGCGTGGTAGATCTTTGAAATTTACTTATAAAAGGCTGATGGTATAGCAAGTTGGTTTTAGTTGGGTTTAGAATGCAATTGAATTAACTATCATTTATCTTTAAAAGACAAAACACGTCTTATTTCGAAAACGAACATTTAAAAAATTAAAGAAACTGTATAAGAAGAAGCTTCAGAAATAGACACAACGTTGCATGAAAAAACGTCAATCTAAAATCAATGGTTGCATTTTCCTACATTTTCAGATTGAAATTACATATTTCTGAACTCAAAACACGACTTCGACAACAAAAACAGAGGCATGCTTGAATGTCAGCAAGCTTGGTAATAGATTTGTATTTCCTTTGGGGATTAAGAGCGGAAAATATAGGCTTCAATTCTTTCGTAAGGGACTCGAGTTATTTAATACTTTCCACCCCTTATATATTGATTTCATCCTCTTCCTCATCGCAAAGAGTTTGATCGATGATACCAAAATTTTAGAATATCAAACTTTAATCTTTATCCCATTTTTTTCAATCCGTCCAATACAGAAATTCTAATTTATTTTTTTGTAAGCTAACAGTGGTGAACACATCAGAAATTGAAATCAATCATCAGTGATTTGTTTGACCATTGAAACATTGAAAACTATAAGAGCATAATTGAATAATTAAATTTTTTGTTAAAGGTTTGAATACATTTATTTTAGTTTTTTTTTTTTTTTCTTAAAAATTTTGAGTTAGAATTTTGTTTCAAAAAATTTTACTTGATTCTAATCAATCTAGCAATGTATATTAATAAAGCAGAACTCTTGCTTTGTTTGTTTGTTTGTTCGGGCTTATCTCAGAAACCACATGTCTGATTTCAAAATTTCTTTTTGTGTTTGAAAGGTTTTTTTAAGGAATGGTTATAGGTATCTATGTTGCTATTTGTAGGGTGAAATGGGGTAAAAATACAAAAAATGATAGAATTAAGGAATTATTATTTTATTTGAAAGGTATCTTTTAGATAGTGTTAAAAACTGCTTTTTGCCAAGTATAATAAAAATCGACAGCGCCGTATTTGAAATATTGAGTTTTCAAGAAAAAAAGTTTTTTTTAAATCTAAAAAATATTTTTATTTGAAATTTTGGGAATCCATATTATTTAAAATCAATCTTGATTAAATAAATTAAATTAAATTGAACGAAACCAGTTGAACCGTTGTCGAGAAAAGCAAAAATAAAAAAAAAAAATGGTACGTTTAGGGGTGCCATCCATTAATATCAATTTTTGTTTGTTGCTAAAAGGTAGCCTATACTAAATAAATTTTAGTGATTTATTTTTAAACTGTAGAGCCGATTTTAAGAAAAATAATATTTCCCGTTTTTGACCAACAATTGAAAAAAATATGTAGGGGGAGTGTCCAAACAAACGCTAGGCAGGGTTGCCATGTCTTGAACTTGTTCGATAGCCCAATTTAAAAATTTTTGTAGCCCCAAATCGGAGCCGAAAAAGTAGTCAAAATAGTAGCCCAATACCAATACAAAATTTTTTTCGATAACTTCAATCACAATTTATTTTAAAAAACAACGAAAAATAAAATAAATTTTTTTTTCATAAAAAAAGAAGAGTTAACAATATTATCCGATTTTTATTATCAGAGATAATCCATAAAGAACATCAAAATACATGCATTACAACAACAACACGAGATCCTGCTTTCTATGTGCCTGATTACACTGGTCGTTTTACTGAAGAGCGCATCACGTGAGACAGGTAGATTTTATGTGCGTAAAAAAGAGGAGGTAGATTCCACCTTCTCTTTTTTACGCACATAAGATCTACCTGTCTCACGCGATGCGCTCTTCAGTAAAACGACCCATGTAATCAGGCACTATCGTGATCACGTTTCATGAATCAAAAATTTAGTTTTGACTCTTGCGGGTAGATGGATTCTCACGGTAAGGTAGTGTGAATTGTATAGTGAAAAGAAAAAAGACAACGAGTAAATGAAAAATAAACAAACGTAAGGAAAAATGAGTTAGATATACAACACAGTTGTCACTAAGATCCGTATTGTTTTATTTTCATGAGATGATCCATATGGATCAAGAGCGATAATAAAATGCGGCTATTATCATATTTAACTGCGTTGAAAATCAGTTTAATAAATGTGATATCCTCATCAGAATCATCGTCATTGTCATCCTCGTAGACATTATGTTATCACATTGGCACACTGTTTGGTTAAATTTAGGTACTTAATAATTTCAAATGAGAGTGAAATTTTACAGGAAATTTTTTTAACCGTGGACTGCGATAAGGTTATGTTTAGGAGGAGAAAAGTGTTGAAAGAGTTTTATTTATTTGATTTATTTGTAATGAAAAAAAAAATATTAGATTTGGGTTATTTATAGCTCAATTATGATAAGGCTGTCATACTGATATGCGACTCCATGGAAATGGTGATTTTCATAGTGGCGCCATCTCGAATTCGATAGCGAAAAATTGATTTATATACTGTGGTACTTCGATTTCAATATTTAAATTATTTGAAAATTAAATTCTCCACTGAAAAAACTACTTTTTTGCTAACTCAGGATAAAAGTATTTGCTGGATTAACTAACTCCGATTTAACTTGGAGTTAACTTGTGCACTGAAAAACTGGACCTAAAAATTATCACTCGCGTGATCGCAGTGCTCTGATATTGGAGTAAAGTCGTAATTTATTCTTCAAAGTTTAAAAAAAAAACATCTTAATATAGAGGCCACATGGGCAATATTTTTTTCTGAAATGTCTTAAGGACAGCTTTCCTCAGTTGCAAAGGTTATCCATTATCTAAAGGACACCCTGTGTACATCGCAAGTAAAAAATGATCTTGAAAAGTTTTTATGGAAAATCTAATGATATACAAATTTTGATTAAATAACTTTTTGCTAGCATTTAAGCCTAGTACGCTGCTGATGCGAAACGAAATTTGTCGGGGGTCTCCAATTTGACAGTGAAATGCTTACGAAAACCACAGCGAAAAAATGACAATTGATAGCGTCACCATTTGCAAAAAAAACAAACGCAAGGGCCAAAAAAAATCACAGAAAGCCATGTTGTATTGAAAGAAACAACAAATACAAATACGAACAAACCTCAAATGTCACTTTTCCGCACACAATTAATGGTCCGGGCAATCAAACGAGTGCGAAAAAAGAGCGGAGACCTCTCCAAATAATCTGCTACAATTATCAATTTCGCTCATCGAACAGCGTACTGCAAAACGAAAAGGAGGACGACATTTTTCGTTTATGATTTCGTTGTGTCATTTTTGTATGGGATTTTTCGTTTCGCATCAGCAGCGTAATAGGCTTTACCGTTTAAAAATTACAACAAAAAAAAAACGATATTTTCAACTCACTTGCTTTTCAATAACTTTCCTACTATGATGGAGAATTTTTGTCTTTGAATCGTTTTTATGTTTAAAAGGTTTAAAGAAGATACTATACAAAGCAAAATGTTTTGACAACCACACGATTTTATACAGAGTTAATGTCAAAGATGCCCCAACCTCAAAGAAATTTTGTAATCGATAAAACCTTAAATACCCAAACCCAATCCATCAAACAAAAAAAAAAATCTTTATATTGACCCAATATAGAAAAGAGAATTTTGTAAAAACAATGTCAAAAAAGAAGCAACATTATGGAGTATCTGATGATGATAGTATGTTTATAGGAGGTATCGTATAACTGTTGAAAATGTATAGTCTTCTGTCGGGGTGACAGGGGATAGGGGCGGCGCCAGCCGTCGATTATGGTGCGCACTCAGTCCCTTCCACACCGATAATAAAGTAAGAAAGTTGCTCAGAAGTCCCAATATGAATTTGGGACGTATGCTCCACTAAAATGGGATATAAGTAGATATTTTCAAATATATACGAAAATCAGCTTTGAAAAAATGTCCTATGTTGAGACCTGATACCTCTAAAATACCCCCCGATTCATATTTTATTTAGTAGCTTCCATTAGTTCTTACGTATTATGTATGTTTATCGCCGCTGTGTACCTTCACAGAAAAATCTTTTGAAACCTCCGAGAATATGACGCATGTCTGGCATACCTACATTATATGGGATCTTAATTTATTAGACGCAATCGCCTATCGTCAAATAAAATTTCTTTACCTGATTATTATATTTAAAGCCGATCATTCATTTGACAGGTAACTGATGATTGCACAGAAAAACTTTTAAAAAAAGTTCTAGAAAAGAAAACCAAAGAACGCTTACTTTTGAAAGGTACAAAATACTGTTGAATGGGAATTTTTCGGGACAAAAAAACTTTAAATAGTCTAATTATCTGGTATTTTTGAAACAATGATTTCACTTTTACCAACCTAATAATTTTTCTAATGGTTCTTGATTGATATATCTTTGCAATTTTAATCCATTTTATGTATAGATACTAACTTTTCAAGTGAATTCTATATAAAATGATGGCCCGGAAAAAATACATATGTATGCTGATATGATAACTCTTCGGAAGTGGCCATGCGTCTGGCTTAAAAAGACGAATTGCTTCTTCGACCTCAGTCAGACTTACAGCTGCTTTTTACCCCCTACTTTTTGTTTTTTCGTTTTAATTTCTTAAACGTTAAGTTTTTTTCACTTAAGCCTATATGCATCTATTAGTCTTAAATCGAACTAAGTCACGATAATACCTTGAAGTTAAAAACCATATCTGTGTCAGAATAAAAATTATTCCAAAAAAAAAATAATAGGCATATACCCGCATTTTCAACCATCCACACTTGATTATTATAATAATCTTCATTGATTACAATCTATCAACAAAAATTGAACTTCAAGTAAAACAAAAAAATGAGAAAAAAAAAATGAAAACGAAAACCTAATAAGTAACAATCGACTATTAACCATCAATCGTGTCTGATACTCTTTTGTTATAGGTGTGGTGAAGTGCCTTTCGAGATCAGCACCTTAAGTATCACCGGCGCGGCGGGCGTTGCGCGCACGCAGCGATAGGTGAAGATTACACCGTTCAAGAAGTATAAAGATACAAAAATCCATCAAAACAAATTACCAAAGACGTGAAAAATTGGTATCAATGTTATTAAGCTTTTGTTTTTTTTTTTTTATACACAGTCCAATGGGCAATGAGCTGGCAAAGGCATCTCAAGGGTGACACCAGATATTATGCGCCTATAAATATGGCAGCCCTAGGCTTGAACATGCATAAGATCACTTTGATCCACATTACAGTTCGGTTCAGCAAAAATATCCATCATGGAAAGGAAGTTATTTTGTTTTTCGGTCATTATAGTCTATTTGTTATCCGTGGTGGCGGTGGCGCTTCCTTCAAAGGCTTACGCTTCGAGTGGTTGGACAACTGAGTCAAGTCATCGATCGGACTGGCAGAAGACGCAAGCAAAACATTCCGATCCCTGGAAGCAGGCAGCCGGTGATGATTCTCAAGGAAAAGGCTGGGTATCTTCAGAAAGTGTCAACGACTCAAAGACCAAGGCTATCCCAACTAGTTGGCAGCAGGTAGACAGGCATCATAAAGTTAGTGGATGGACAAACGTAGGACACAAGGCAGCTCTGAACCCACCATCGCAGGAAATTGCCAAGGGCATTGTTGTACATCATCCAATTCCAAGTTCAAACAGTTGGCATCAGTCGCCCTCTTCACTGGAATCATGGACTAAACATAACGCTGATGAATATTGGCCAGAAGATGTGAATAAGAAATCTTCTTCTTCTTCATCATCAACAGCTGCTTGGGAAAAAGCAATTGCCGATGCCGAAGAGCAATGGCAGCAAAATAAAACGCCTGATATTGTTCCAACATCTTCATGGAATACAGATGCATCTTCCAGCTCTTCTTTGTGGACTAAGAAGTCCTCCCTCAGTTCCTGGGAGAGTGATGCCTTAAACGACAGAGAATCCGCAGCGGGCTATGCCGCCACTGGACCTGCTCAATATGGTCAAGAATCCAGCATCAGTGGATGGCAGGAACAACCTTCCACAAATGGATGGCAAAAAAACTCCCCACCTACCGATGCCTGGAAAAAGAATTCACCACCCTCAACATTGTACGATGCTCCGTCCAAATGGAACAACAAGCCCACAAGTGGAAATTCTGAATGGCAGAAGGCTTCAACTGGTTGGGATAGTTCTTCCGATTTTAAAACATGGCAGAAGGAAACTGCGGAAGGCTGGACTAATTCTGCTTCTAATGAACAAAATCATCATGCAGCAGTAAGCGGTTGGCAACAAGGCCTGTCAGATCTTACAACACCAAAATCTTGGCAAGAGGATTCTGCTTCGAATGGTTGGCACAAAAGTACGAGTGCATCTTCAAATGACTGGCCCACACACGGTTCACTTTTGAGTAAAATGGTAAAATAGCTTGACAAGCGTATTATCCTCTAATAGCAATATCTATACTTTGTTAGGAATTTAAATTTATATTAAAATCATTTCTGCTCATCTCATGTTTTTGTTAATAAATCGAAAAGTTTTTAACACAATCTTTGTATTCCCCCTTCCCCGATTCCATGCATCCCTAAAGTTTTTTTGGGAGCTAGGGCAGGGCCTAGTGACTCAACCATTCCTATAGGTTGGTAGTTTGTTTGCAGGAATGGAGACCTACAATTTTGTGAGAGGCACCTTTTTCTGACACAATATACTCTTAGGGCCAGTTTTTCAGTGCATGGGTTAGCTCCAAGTTAACTCAGAGTTAGTTAACCCTGCAAATACTTTAATCCTGAGTTAACTCAAAAGTAGTTTTCCAGTGGAATACTAAGTTTAACTCCTAGTTGTCAAAAATCTATCGAAATCGAAGTGCGACAGTATAGAAATCAATGTTTCGCTATCGAATTTGAGATGGCGCCACTATGAAAATCACCCTTTCCATAGTGTCGTACCTCGATTTGAATAGATTTTTGACACTTATCTTTCAGAAATACCTAATCAGCTAATCCAGAGTTAATTCACCAAATTTGTGGAGTCAACTCGGGATCTAAATTGACTGGGAAACATGTTTCAAGAGTTAACTCGGGTTTAACTTCGAAATTAGGATAGTCTCGCAATGAAAAACAGGGCCAAAAACAGGATTTTTCACTTCCTCTCAAGAGGCAGAAGCCGTTTTTTTCTTATTTATTTAGATGAGTGAGGCTGGAAATCGAACCCAGACCTCCAGCTTGACAGTCCAAGTCCTACGAATTGCAAACAAAACAAGGTGAAATTCGTTCAATTTTTTTTTTTCATTTTGAAATATGAAATAGAATAAAAATAAAAAAAAAATTACTTATTTGGTTCTTTTGATTTATATTTATGTATATTTGCACTTCGTTTTAGGAAATAATTTGAATAAATTAAACTTCGCTCGTGATTTTGAAAATCTACCATGATGATTTACTCCTGCCTCCTTGACCACCGCTGGAGTAACCTCCACTAGATTGACCTCCACTGGAGTAACCACTACCTGAGTAGCCTCCACCTCCACCTCCACCGAGGCTGATAACTTTAACTATAGAAAGCAATGGGCTTGAGCTGCCACCACCATAACCTCCTTGTCCATATGAGCTGCTACCTCCATAACCTCCTTGTCCATATGAGCTGCTACCGCCATAACCTCCTTGTCCATATGAACTGCTACCGCCATAACCTCCTTGTCCGTATGAGCTGCCTCCACCGTATGAGCGTCCCCCATTGCCGCCAGAGTACCCACCACCACCACCACCACCACCACCACCACCACCACCACCACCGGATGAACCGATAACCTTTAAAATGGTAACTGGACCAGATGAGCCACCGGAGTAACCGCCAGATGAGCCACCAGGGTAACCACCAGATGAGCCACCAGAGTAACCACCAGATGAGCCACCGGAGTAACCACCAGATAAGCCACCGGAGTAACCACCAGATAAGCCACCGGAGTAACCACCAGATGAGCCACCGGAGTAACCATCACCAGATGAGCCACCGGAGTAACCACCAGATAAGCCACCGGAGTAACCACCAGATGAACCTCCATATGAATTGCCTCCATATGAATTGCCTCCATATGAACTACCTCCATATGAATTGCCACCGTATGATCCACGGCCGCCAGAGTATCCACCACCGCCTCCACCACCACCACCACCGGATGAACCGATAACCTTTAAAATGGTGATTGGACCAAATGAGCCACCGGAGAAACCGCCAGATGATCCACCGTTTGAATAGCTTTGAGGTTGAGAAACATATCCCTGAGAAGCAGCATATCCCCCACCGCCACCTCCACCACCGCCACCGCCACCACCACCCAAACTGCCCAAAAGGCTGGATTTCAGGCTCAACAATTGACCCAAGGATCGCTTTGGACGGATCAATTCCTCACTGCTAACTGCAGCCACAACGACGGCAAGAACTAACAACACAGAGAAGGCCTTCATTTTACGATTCGGTTCAAGAAACTATCGAAAACTAAACTTCTAAGCTAGAGGACAGATTATTTTATAACTAAAATAAAAACCCATTTACATTTACATACACACAAGTTTCCTTAAACAAAAAAAAATAGTCTTTTTGTTTCAAAGCGTGTGTATATCTTTTGGCAAGTCACCGTGTGAATTCCTATATTTTTTAAGCTGCCAAACTGGGTAGGTATAGTGACTTAGACTAAAACATACTTCAAATCTATAAATTTAAATCGCCATAATAAGCATAATAGTAGTTGTCATGCAGATTCGCATCTCAGAATATTTAAATTACGTTCTGTCAACGTACTTAAGTTCCAAAGCCGGCCAGAATCTGCCTTAAGGTCATTCATGTCATAACACACGATGATTTTTGGGATGGTGCCGGCCGGCTCGACGGGATGGTGAGACGTTGAGACGGCTTGGTGAAAAGCTGCTCTCCGAGTTTATTTGAGAATTTCCTAACCGCACAAACTAATCAATTTATGAGCTAAAATAATCTATGGATACAAATGCAAATCAAAAAAATTATTTGAATTTGATCTCAACATTATTAATGAGCTAAAATAATAAATTAATTAAAATTTGAATTATAATTTAACTAGTAAGAGTTTAGGGGTTACGTTTAGATCACATTTCAGAGAGTTTTGAACAGCTACGACAGCTAAAAGCAATTTCTACAATATTCTGTCAGAAATGACTATAGCTGGATGAGTTGGCAGAACTCTTGAACCAGCCCACCAGAAAGATAGATAGTGTATACCTTGGATGAGTTCATTAGATTGACTTAAAGATGTCCTCAACATTCTGGAAGACTGGGAGCTTACGTGAACTACTCACAAAGGCACTAGACGGAGCTGAAAAAAAAATATTGTGTTCGGGTAAACCTTTTATATGGACCAAACGACAGCTGTCATATTTCCATATAGTGTGCTATTGGCATCGAATTATCCGGCTTGCTGTCCTACGGATTCGTAGTGGGTAATCGGATAAGAAGCAATTTTATTGACTTTAAGCAGACAAGGGATGACAAAAGATAACGGCATCTGACTAATTGACTTTGCAACATCTCGTAATAGGATACTAATAAGTAGCACTAGGTTCCCTAAAGCTATAGGATCCAAATCCAAACAGCAACCTGGGCGGTCTCCTGACCTTCGAACGGCCAACCACATTGACCATCGCTGCAAGGCAAATGTCCAACATTGGAGACGTGCGTATAAAATTCGAAGATCAAATCAAACGTTAACTCTGATCATTTCCTTGTGGCAACAAATTTCAAAGCTTGGCTTTCGAACGAAAAAAAAAGTCCAGCCAAATTAACTCGATGTCGGACGTCGCATCGTCGTAGCACGCCTGGAATTGCTATAGATAGAGTATAAAAAGTGCACATGAGTGCGAGAAGCTCCCTTATCCGCAATATCTTCAGCGTTAAAAAAGTGACAGAAGAGTATCGACGAATGATGTTTTGTGATTGAAGTTGATACTTCTGAGCAGAGTTTATCCGAATGAAGATGATAATTATCGGCATCAGCTATTTCAATTTTCCTACATGCTTGAAATGTCAGTTTGTAGATGAAAAATGAGAATGTATGTGTTAAAACCTCACACCTAAACAGTAGGGATCTTCACTTACCTCGTTTAATGGTTGATTTAATTCACAGCTATTCATCGGCACGAGATAAAGCTACAAAAACAACAGTGTAAACAAATGGATTTTGGAGAGTGCGGAACGAACGAAACATTCTCATCTTTACATTGAGTAAGTATTTTTGCTTCTGCGTATCTAAAGGTGAAACAACAAACCCGAAGAGAAAAGAAATAATGTTCCAAACGCTTCCATTAAGTAGTACTAATAACGTGTTACTTTGACTCGGATATAGGGATAATGGACACCAATAATGCTCCTTCTATAAGAGCCCCATGGTTCTAGTCGAAAGACTTAACCTCAAGTTTAAAGATAAAGCCATTGCGGATGAGAGAGGGCTCGGTCTGGATGACTGGAAGCAGTTGCGTAGGTACCTTAAGGCAAACTGCAGTGGTACTTCGGGGCCTCCGAGCGGTTTGAGGTCTCCCAAGTGGTAACTTTTAAGTCGTGAACCTTAAACAAAAATAAAGCTACTGTCAATAAACTACATAGTCTAACTAGACCAGAAAAAATAGATTATAGGGTCAACAAAATTTATTTATAAAATTTCAAGATCAATATCAATGCAGAATTTTGCCCTTTACAGAGAGTGGGTAGAGTTGAAATTTCATTTAAATGAAATATTTATTTTGGTAAAATCTAAGTTCATAACGCTGGAACCAAATCCATGACGATAATAATATTATATTATCCATAGTCTAACATCTATATTATTTACTTTGGATTTAAAATCCAGATTTATTAAATTTTTTCCCTAAAACCTGAAACGCAGTTGTCTTAAAATCATATTGGTCATTACAGGTTAGAAGTTTAATCAAAATTGTAACAGTCGTTTTCGAGAAAATTTGATAAAACCAAAATGTTTGCATGTCAGCTACCCGTTCTAGATCAGCTAAAACAAAAATTATAATTTTCCCTCTAGGTGATCACATAAAAATCTTCTGTACGAAATTTGAAGTAAATCGAACCACCCGTTCAGGTTCTAGCTCAGATTTAAATCCGGATTTAATTTTTATTCTGGATAAAGCGAGTGGATAATATGGGTGAAAGAGTGTTTTTTTTTTTATTGACAAATGAAAGAGATAGGAAAGTTAAAAGTTAGTTAAGAGAAGCGTTATATTTATAATTTTGGACCATTAAAGCCCCCAACAGTATTGCCGATGTGGCACGATCGTCGTTTTTTTTTACCCTGTAATTCAATAGGTATGGCACGTTTATACATTCTTATTTCCATTTTGTTACTTAAACTACAGCGAATTTCGACAAAGTTCGATAATAATTGCTCCAAATGGTGTAGAAATTGGGGCAGAAACCATTATTTTTTGGACAAAACACGAATAACGAAGTTTTTGTTTTAATTTTTTGTTGTATTACAGTATAACAAATATAAAGGGTTTTCCAATAAGAGGTGTTATTTTGATATTCAAAGAAAAATGGCATTTTTTGAGATAAATGATCGAATTTCATTATAAAGAGGAAGGTATGCCGTTAATAATGGAACACAACATCAGCCAAATGGCCGCCACGACCACGCTTACAGGACCATATCCTTTTCATGAAATTTTCCATAACCAAATCGCAAAGTGGCTGCCCTATGTCCTCGATAGCCTCACGAATTCCATCTTTGAGGTCTTGAATCGACGCTGGGCTGTTGGCGTAGACCTTATCTTTCCTTTGGCCCCAAAGGAAGAAGTCGCAAGGTGTTAAATCACAAGATCTCGGTGGCCAATTGTGATCACCTCTTCGAGAGATAACACGGTCCGGAAACTTTTCCCGTAAAAGATCGATGGTTTCATTGCTTGTGTGGCACGCAGCGCCGTCTTGTTGAAAGTAAACGTTGTCCAGATCAATACCATCCAATTCCGGCCATGAAAAATCATTAATCATCTCTCGATAGCGCAATCCATTGACTGTAACTGTTGCTTCAGCCTCATTTTCGAAAAAGTAAGGTCCAATGACCCCGCCGGACCATAAACCGCACCAAACAGTCACGCGTTGAGGATAGAGACAATAACTCATGGGTTTTCCGAGCCCCAGATGCGACTGTTTTGCTTGTTGACGTAGCCTCCGAGGTGGAAATGGGCCTCATCAGTCAAGATGATTTTTCGATGAAATTCCGGATCATTTACATGCATTTCAAGGACCCAATCAGCAAAGACACGACGTTGTTGATGATCAGCCGGCTTGAGTTCTTGTGTTAACTGAACTTTATAAGCCTTAAGACCCAAGTCTTTATGCAAAATACAGTGTAATGACGTTTGTGGAATGCCTAATTCCAAAGAACGACGAGGAATGGACAAACCTGGGTTTTCTTCAACACTTTGGGCTACAACAGCAATATTCTCAGTTGTTCTTGAGCGACGTGCACGGGTTTTACTCTTCACATCACTAACTTGTCCCAACAGCTCGAATTTGTCCACCAATTTCTGTATTGCGGTCCGACAAGGTGCTTCACGACGACCCAAAAATGTTTTAGTTTTACGAACCGTCTCTGCCAAATTTTCACCATTTTTATAGTGAATTTTAAAAATTTCAATGCGTTGTTGAAGCGTGTATCGTTCCATTTTTTTAATGGCGTAGTTTCTACTTGTCAAATGTAAAAAAATGACAGCTTCAAAAGTGACAGCTACCGAAATAGCGGGCTATTCAAAATTACACCTCTTATTGGCAAACCCTTTATATATATTTTTTTTTTAATAACTTGTTTTTTTCATATTGCACGAAAATGGCACGATGTTTCGAAAATTGTGGCACTTTATGTTTTTTCTGGGCGGCCACGCCACAGTTAGACGCAACCGTATGTTTGTTGTTTTCTTGAGAAAGTAGTAGGTATTATATTGTAAGGCCACTAGGGATTGAAAGCATTTATATGAGGCATCAGAATATAACAATATAGTTTTTTGAATGACCATGTCCCAAATAAAAATTAAACAATTTTTTTTCCTTTTATGTTTAAGGGCCCCAATTTTTTTACTGCCATGGGGATGGGCCAGTGTAAATTCATAAAATTCAAAATGGCTCCCACCGCTTGTGCGAGAAGAATTTTAAGATGAACCGTTGGAACCGCGGAAACGATCCATAGTTTAACGAATTAATCACCCACACAATATTATGAGCACCAATAAAATGCAAGTAATACCCCAGGGGTTTCTCGAATTCAACAATTTAAACAATTCGTAAAAGTTGCTCCAGTTCCACGTCGCGTCAGTCTATTCATGATGAATCGCCAAACAAAACTAACCTCAAAACAATCGAGAACTGTCAAATTGGCTTTCACAGAAATCAGTGTTGCCAATTTAAAGTTCTACACTTCTAAAAAAAAAAAACATCCTTTACAAAATTTGAAGCCCTGAAAACTCTCTAAGGATGCATTTTTACTTAAATAATAGGGATTGCTAAAAATTGACTTGCGCTCGGAAATAACCACGCAAAATATTGGTATAAATTTAATTCTCGCTCTTTAATGTGTTTTATATTATACACCCAAAACATAATTTGTAAAATCCCTTCGAAAATCATTTTTTCGTTAATTGTTCAAAATTTTATGTAGTGAACGGATCTTTCAAAAGGAATAGAAGATACCAAAAACTCTGTATTACGAAATTTTTGCAAATCTTTTGGCCATCACGGTGTAAGGTACCATATAGCCGTTTTTAAAAAAATCTATTACTCTTACCAACAAAAGTGTCTCAATCGTTTCGTGTGTAGAATTTTATGAGCCATAATTTTTGACTTGACATTAGATACTCCAATTTACAAAAAAAAATAAATTAAGTTTAGTTGAAATTTGTTCAAAGTGAATATCTAATTTCTCTGGGTTATTAAATCTTTTTTTCTGGGACAGTCAAATTCGTCAGGAATAACTAGCATGGTTTAAGCTGAACAATCTAATCCTGGTGTCACTTGTATTTTGGGCACACTTTGTTGAATAATGTTTATAAGCACTTATTGCCAAAGAGACTTATGTAGTAATATGTTTTTAAAAATGTGCAAACAATATACACACTTTTAAGCAACGGTATGTTTTGATTCAAAGAAATGTTAATGCCGGTAAACCGGCTTCCATCAAAAGTTAGTAAGCATTTCAGAAAAGAATAAGTTTTATTATAATTTTTTTATTATGTTCCTAAATATGGTATTAGTTTATTGTTTTTTTTTTTTTGATTTGTTTTATTATTGAAATTAGTAATAATATTGCATATAGTTTTACAGTTGATAATAAAGTGGTGGATGACCACAATACTCATGCTTGAATAAACTGAACAAATTTGTATTATATTAACATAATTTAAGCTTCATTTAGCGTGTTTTAGGCCTTTTTTGGGGTTGTAAATCTTTTATGATTTAAAAATACGAAAAAATTTATTCATTATAGTCCATTAGGACGTTGGAAAAGCACATCACTTACGAACAAAATCCATCACAAAAAAAAAATTAAAAACAAAATTATGTTTTTTTTTTTTTTTCTGCAAAAACCTACAACAATTTTTAAAACAAAAACTGTTATGCGGAAGATTGCAGTTTAGCAACTGGTTTACTAAAGATACAAGTTAAAGCTTCATAACAATTCTTTTACGCATTATATTAAGTAAAAGCCTGTTGGGGATTTGGTTTTGAGACAACTCGTTTATTCAGCTGGGTTGTGCATCGATATACTCGTACAGCAAAACTTTTAGACACCCAGTCACTGAAAGTCTAGTATTTTTTAGCGCTTCCTTATTGTAGTGATTTGTTTGTTTGTTCCCTCTTAGAACATTCGCAATCCGGTCGTAGCCCTTATTTAAATAATGAAAACAATATAGAGTGGAACAGGTTAAATTTTATGTTCTTATTAGTAATTTTATACAAAAGATGTTAGTTATACAGTAGTGGTCCTGGGCCCAATTCCGCAAGCGTGAGTTTTTTCTGTGTGCACAAAAATCAGTGTACACATTAAATTATGCGATTCCGCAAGAGTTTGGTGCAATCTTTTTGACAGATAAAGTGTGCACAGTTAGGCAAATTTACTCACGCATATTTTGAGCGTGAATAGAAAGTGTACACGGAAAACTATTCACACTTGCGGAATTGAGCCCCTGGTACAATATAACGAATGCTCGATATATCGAATACAGTTTTTCAACTCCATTAGTTATTCTTTTGAAGGAAAAAAATATGTGAGTGCCGGGACTCGCGGTTAAATATGTGTAAACATCAAGTGCCTAATTTTTGTTACTGAACAGTCATCAAAAGAAACATATTGAATAATTAACTCACATTACCTATCTGTAGGCAGTGCTTAAAATGCTTAGTGTTGAAAGAACGGCAGCGAAGTACTAAGTGGGGGAACCGCTGTAACGAAATATCCAAGCACTAAAAGGCTGGTGGTGAAGTGATATATTGTATTCCATACATAATTGCCGACATTTAATAAAACATTTATCAATATAAGATCGATTCTCTTTCATTAAATCAAAAATTATAAACAAACAAAGTACCTAGTATACCTTCCGGGCGGACACCCTGTACAAATATTTGAAAATTGCTTCAACAAGGTGAATTTTTACCGATTTTATATGATTTAATTTCTTTTTTATATTATGGGCTTAGCTTCACAGCTCTTTGCTGCTTTAGCTCCAACTCCAACCACACTTAAACGAGTTTGTTTAGCTTATTTTATTTTAACTTTTGATGCTTTTCAAAGTATCGCGGTTCGCGGCCATTGTCGCGTCCATTGTGTTGATTTAAAAACAATTGAAATGTCAAGAGAAAACGGGTAATTTTTCGGTGTGAACGCTTTATGAGTTTTCGTAAACTTTTTGCCAAAAACCCCGTTTTGGGTTTGGTGTGAAAAGGCTTTTAACATCGGGCTGTTTAAAATTTTTCGCCACTACGTTTAAAACCGAACGAAACAGGAAAACAACCTGATTAAAAATAGGATTAAAGTTATTAACAGAAATGAAGAGAAAAGGGAAAGCTGGTTACTATTTGAAAATTGACACAAACACATACATACTACGATGCGAAAAAAAACATTCACCTAAGATCACTAAAATAGAAGAACAGAAATAATAAATTAGGTACACAAAATAAAATAAAATTTTGCTAAGTATGAGCACTAAAAAATTAATTTATTGAAAGAATAAATATTAACTTTATTAAAAATATTCACTTACTAAATAAGTAAAACTTATTAAAAATCATAAAATACGAATAAAAACAACAAAATAAACACAGACAAAATGTCGAATAACTATATATTTATTTATCTTATTTTTTATAAATAGCATGTTTTTTTTTCTTGATATTACATTTACTTATAAAACAATACAGAAACATACATATTATTAGCTTAGGGTTAATTACGAAAATTTTGATTTAATAAAAAAAAGAAGTTTAATTTTCCAATCGATCGTTGGTGAGTTCTTTTTCTATCTAAAGTTAACTATGGTGTTTTGTGTCAAAAATAAAAGTTGGAATGCCATAGTTAAAAAAAGTTACTTTGAGTAACTTATTCATTTAGGAACAATCAAAGTTTAAAATATGGTTGATTTGATCAAACACATTTAGAATGAATAATGAGATCAAAACCGTAATTGAATTAAATTTATTGCAAAAAATTATTATTCGCACTTCAAAAAATGGACACAATTTGCAGATCGTTAACGCACGCCCACTTTTAACTGCGAAAAACTGTTATAACTGTTAGAAATTTTCATTTCTCTAATTTCGTCCCAACTAAATATATAGTTAATTTTAGTTAGAAAGAGAACACACCACTTGTAACACTTACATTTTCATTTGCTATTAATTGAACAAATTTAAGTTTCAGGTATAATATTTACTATATCATAATGACCCCAAGCTAGAGTATTAACATTATTGCTACAGATGAACCTTTTGTCATCTAAACAACTTAAATTTAATTTATTTATAATTTCTGTAAAGATAGAATGATGCTTGGATATTTTTTGTAATGACAATTTTTTGGCTTTTTTTATCACAGCAGAATCTTCTACGTCTATGCTGAACATTTTTGCTCTTAAGCCAATAAATTCTTTCATTATTTTGCCATTGTTCTCATCTTTTACGTATCCTAATTTTTTTACATTTAGCTGGACAGTACCAAGGGGGTTTTCAAGGGTATGGTCAGAAGTATCGAATTTTTCAAATATGTCAGTTTTTATGTCACTGTAAAAGTCGTCTGTTCGTATTTTATAGATAAACGAGTCGGTGTCCACGTAAGCCAGGTGTAAGTTATTACTGAATTTAGGTTTCATGTAAGCATAATGGAAGTCGTACATTTTATGCTTGGAAATCTCTGAAACACAAAAACCGAGGTATATTGGCTTATTATATACACAATAAGTTCTGTTCAGCTGAACAGCAGCCATGGTTTCGCTAAATTCCAATATGTTATGGAAATTTGGTTTGGCAATAAGAGCACGACTCCCAAGGTGTCTTCCATTACTTTCAATGGAATCCACAATTCGAACATCTTTCCATTTGTCCACATTCTCCATGGTTTTTCCGAATACTGCGTTATTGCATAGTTTTCGTAGATCTTTTTCAAACTTAGTTGTGGCTCTTGTTCTTAGCTCATTGTTAAGATCAATATATTTTTTCAACCATGGCGATTGTTCGAATCGCATCACTCTATGAATTTTTTTTAATACCAAACCATTCTCGAGACATTGCATTAAAGTTCTATAGTGGATAATATAATTAACTTTATTTTTCAAATCTGCAATCAATTTTTTAGGGGATTTCTCAGTTAGTGCAATGTTTGACGGGCAGAATGGGAGATCATTATGAGCATCGTGAATATTTTGGGGGTAATCTAGATCAACCTCTAAAACATAACCCATGTTTACATTTGAAGTTAACCATTCTTTGATTCCAGTCAAATTAGTCGGAGACTCAACCCATAGTCAGACATTGCCCAACCGTAAAGGTTATTGGCATTGAAATACATTAAGTAATCGGATGGTTTAGCAGAATCAAATTCAGCCATATATTTATTGTTTGCCTTGCAGTGGCGTAAGTTACACTGTGTCAAACCCCCTCTTATGCCCTTTGCAAAAAAGTTATACATGTTGATGTCTGTTAAAAGTTCCAGCTTGATGTCTGTCATTTTTAACATAGCATCCCATGAGAAACCAGGCAATGTAAAATAGTGACATGGATCAAGACCGTAATGTTTTCTAGAATCTAGCCTGAATTTTTCGAAAATGTCGGCCAGAATCAAAACATCTATCACAAAGCAGTGCTCAAGATATTGTCCTAGACGTTCGCACTTGAAATGTGACCATATGTTTTTAGCATGATTGTAATCTTCTACACTACAGTCTTCCTCAAGCAGTGCATTTTTGAATGAAGCTATGGGAGGAAGCTCCGTTTCAGACATTTGTTCTTTGCAATGTATATAATCGTAGCAGAAAACCCGCTTGCGAGTTATGAGGTCGATAAACTCTACATCACTTTTCACATATTCTGATAATATTGCAAAATCAGATTTGTCGAAATTTTTAGCTATATTATAAATATCAGCTGGTAGAAATCTGAAGGAGTCTAGAAATCTTAATTCTAAAAACTGCTCCTGTTCCCTGTCTATCAATATTTTTTTTGATATCGTTATGTATTTCTCTTTATTGTGAGGAATAATATTAATACCCCCACCATCAGCCAGCTCTTTTATTAATAGATAAGAATCATATCCGGTTAAATTGTGAAAGAAAATTGGTATAAACTTAGGTATCTGGTAACTTAAGTTGCATATAGAATGCGCTGCTCCTCTGAACTTGCCCGTCAAGTGGTCATGGTCTCGTACCTTTACACCAGCACACATTGGTTTCTTACAAATATGGCATTTTGTTGCTTGATGGAAAATTCTTTCATCATCAGGTGTCATAGCGATTGGGATAATCCTGCTCAAATGGTTTCGAAAGATGCGCTTAGAGTCTTCAATTAAATTCATTACAAAAACTTTAGCGCAATCTTCACCTGGAATAATAAGAAATTTATACCAAAGGTATTTAAACCGTTTTCGAAAACGTCATTTTTGTCAAACAATCCAATTGGAAGATGTTCTTTAATTCAAACTGCAAAAGTCAGCTGTTCGAAAACACAAATACAAATTTTCCTGCGTTAGCATTGTGTTCGATAATGCAGTTTGTTAAAGTCACATGTTCGAAAACATCATCTACGATGCAGCTGTGCGCAGTTAAAAAAATGGAGGTGACGCTTTTTTCCTAATCTTGTTCCATTTCTGCGATGTCCGTTTTCGAAAAAGTCAAATCAAAATTAATTTGACCGGAAAATTATCTTCATTTATGACGCAGATGTTGTAATCGTCAAATATACAATCGCCCCGCTTGCACACATGTCTTCTAATGATTTTTGTTGCAAGCGTATTTGACGTCTTCAAACAAAAGCTAAAACAAAACAAAATGGCTATTCAGATTTTCTCACAAAGTGTCCTAACATACTCTCAAACCACCACGTCCGTCTCTTTCGTCACCTCCATTTTTTAACTGCCAGCTGCACCGCAGATGATGTTTTCGAACATGTGAATTAAGCAAACTGCATTATCGAACACAATGCTAATGCCACAAGTAGCACAAAATTACTTATGGAAGAATTCTAAAACGGATCCTGCATTCTTCTTTAAAACGGATTTAAATTCGGTGCAAGTGGGCGGTCCGATAGAAGGAATTAGGAAGCTAAATTGATTCTTAAATTCTTCTTACATAATTCGGAATTACATTTGTCTTAAATACTTCGTTACACCTTCTTAAATAGGTATTAAGTTTTCTTTCCCCTCAAAAGCCTTCTTAAATACTTCTTTAATTCTTCTTAAAGATGTATAGCATTTCTTATGGAAAAAAATTAAATTTATTTATTTTTTTGTTTTAGTTTTATTTAATTTTTATTATTAGTTATTTGTTTTGGTCTTTCATTTTTGTACTTTTATTTTCTATTTTCAACTATTTTTGCTTTTCCTGTAATAATATTATTATTTTACACTGAATAGGTATACCTTTGTTTCCACCGGGATTCGAACTCGAGTTCCTTCGCATGCCGTTCCTGTGCGCTACCTACTCAGCCAATCTGTTGCATTTCAATGCTTGTCTAAATTAAGAGCTAGTTGAAACCGTTTTCGATTTTCTATTGTGCAAAACAATTGAAGTAGGTTACTCGTAGTAAAAAAAGATGCAATTATAATACCGACATTGTATTAAATCAACAAATTTGCACAACTCAAAACTCAAGTTCAAGTTGCTTCAAAGATTTTACAATGGGATTCCATTTTTAAGTATTTAAAACACCTAAAACCATTATTTCAAAAAAACATACGCCCTAATCATTACGCCACGTGCTACTACTCATATTAAGTGGTGGAATTAACAATACTTTTTTCCGAAGACTTAAAGAATTAAAGAATTACAAAAATGCCGATTTTAAGAAAACATTTTTTTAGAAGGAGTAAAGAAGTATTAAAGAAATAAAAAACACCGATTTAAGAAATGCCAATTTAAGAAGTATTTAAGAATGCTTTAAGTAGAAGTGAACATATGAATTTAAGTTCTTAAAGAAAATACCTAATTGAGAAGAGAAAAGAATGAATAAGAAATGTAATACCAAAATTATACTATTTTGTGCTACTTGGCTAATTGCGGCGGTATAATTTGTATTTGCGTTTTCGAACAGAAGTCTTTTGTGGTTTGGAATTAAGAAGAACACTCTGAAAATGTATTTTTAACGCAGATGACGTTCTCGAAAACGGCCGATCACTTGACGCTTATTAGTCGTTTTCGAAAACGGCCTCACTAACAGATGATTCTTATATAGAATATATTAATAACTTACCAGTATATTTATATAGTTTATTAAGTGATGCATCAAATGAGCATTTGATGAAATAGGAGACTGCTATCGGGGTATGTTGTTTAATTTCTGTGGTTGATGATTTTGAAGAGTCTGGCTGACAGCTAGAAATATTCATCAAGATGCATTCAAAATCCGCATAGATGGTGAACGGTACTTCAAGCGACCTCCATTGACTTTTAAACTTCAAAATGTTATTCGTATTACTTGGAAGGGTTGTGACAATTTTGTTGCATTCTTTTCCATGCTTCTCAAATGCCGAAACGGTGTTGAACGACTGTAAACATGCATCACACATTCTAACTGATCGCTTGCCATAATTTATTTGGCTTGCTATCAATTTAGACATATTTTTTATCCAAACATAGTGGTTACAATCTCCTTCTTGTATGAGCAGCAAATTTATATGCTGCTCCCTAGTGTGTTTAGATTTGAAGTAAGGACCCACAACTCTATATTTAGATTCAGTATCTTTTTTTGCAACTCCGAAAACATTTATACTTATTGAAGGATTGCGAGCTTCGAAAGAGGAAATGTCTTTAACTTTCAACGGGAAAATTAAATTGGTGAAATAAATTGTAGTTCCATTTCTCAGACTAATCACATCGTCTTGGATATTTTCAATTTGGTATTTGCTGGGTCGATGTGCATCTCGGTCCACAGGTAGCAGAGCGGATATAACTGCCCATTTGAAACAGTATATATCATTGTTCTGCACATTGATACATGCCTTTTTCGATCCTATACACTGCGGCAGCCTCAAATAGCTTGAACCTCTTAAAGGTCTGTACTCATTTATATTTACTTCAATATGTTTAATACAGAATAACGTCCAACCAGAGTCGCAATCTTGAAACTCCTCACTTTTAATCATTATTGTTTGAGACATGTTTTCCAGAATTTCTACCAAATTATCACACTGCAGAGCTATTTCCATTGGACAATTAAAAGATTTTAAACTTGTCTCAATATCTTGAGATGTTTCTCCATTGGACGATACAAATTTCACAAACTCTGCAAAAAGTTCAATGCCAAACTTGACACTTCCTTTTATCTCAAAGGAGCTTTTAATTAGATTTAAGATATCCGTTTTACTGTTTTCCAAAAATGTTTTAATATCTTTAAGCCGCTCATCACTGTTTTCCAATAAGAAGGTCTCTACCGTGCGTTGAAAGCATTGCCTTATTTTTGTAAATGGGCTATATCCTATTGCAATCATACTTTTTGTCTCATGATCATTCGTTTTGATGTGTTGAGGCCATTCAGAAATGATCACATATATTTCGCAGCTCTCACATCTGCGTGTTGTAGAAGAATGTGCCAAGGAATCATTGCTAAGTTTTCTTTTGTTGCTTCTGGGTTCATCACTTTTTATTATTTGATTCGGGGAGGGGTTGCTACCATGCTCCTTGCGAAAGTGTTTTTGCATTGAATCTTTTCGTGTATACATTTTTTCACATTGAGGACATTTGGTCATCATATCTCCATGAACAGATCTTACGTGTCTCTTAAGTGAGAACAAAAGTGAGAATTTACTTCCACACATATTGCAATTAAAATTCTCCATTAAATTGTTTTTTTTTTTTTCGTTTAATAATTGGAATCACAAACAAAAAATCTATAAACACTTAGCTATAACTACTTCCTTTTTCAGATTTAGTTTCAGATCACAGTATATTACTACTTTTTAATCACTCACTTTTAATAGAAAAAATATCTGATCCTAATTTTAAATTAGGGTTTGTTTTTTTTTTCACTTTTTGAAATGACTCACAAATGAGTTACTCTTTTTTTGTATGAGGTTTGGTTTTATAGGATACGTATCACTGGCAACAGAATGAGTAAACTAAACAGCATATGTTGAATGCATTTCTTTTATATTAATCTTCTAGTGCGACCCCAAATAAAAAAAAAATCCCCTTACCTAGCAATAGACACTATGGGCACTAAAGGGGCTTTGACTACCCTTAAAATGATATACACAGCACGAGCGATTAGGTTGATTGGAGGGGATTGAAAAAGACATACCGATGCACATTGGTTTTGACTGTCTGAAGATCTCAATGGGAAGGAAAAATTGGGCTGGGTAGAGCCTTCCACATTCGTGTAGTGCGGCTAAGAAAAGAAACTCTATACTTAACAATACATCCGAAGTTGGGCTCAAGGATAAACTGATGGGCATTCCAAGAAGCGTGAGTATTACGGTTGAATTGTTTAAGGGGAGGAATGCAACTGGCTATTTCACTAGAAAACTCTGTATAGAAATAGCGGTAAGTTAATGATAGACATAAAACATTACGACGGTGCTCAAGAGATTTAAATGTTTCCGTTATAGTTCTTTCACGTATCATTTTTAAAGCTCTCTTTTGTATTCTATCCAATAGACTCAAGTAGGTTTTTGGGGCACCTGCCCAAATATGGGAGTTGTTCTCAAGTTTTGGGCGAATAAAGGCTTTTTCGCTCACAACCAGATCAGAGAAAGAGAAAAATTTCTTGAATCGTCGGAGATAACCTAAACACTTAGCAGCGTTTTTGGCTTTGATGTCAAATATGTGGTCGTTCCACAAAAGATGGTCTGTGACACACATACCGAATACTGAAAGCTGTACAGTGTCCTCCAAGCAAGTGCCTCTCATGGATAGCAGCATTGGAGGCGATGGGTTCTGCTTTAACGACAGGAGACAGCATTGAGTTTTAAAAGTATTAAATTCTACACTATTGGACAGTGCTGCCAAGATCAGAATTTAATGAGCTTAGCATACACTGCCGTTGAAGTTCCACGTCTGAAGAACATGGATGTGCAGTTAGTTCACTGCACCTCTTTAGTCAAATACTTTTAAATAATGGCAATGGCGCAGTGGATGTACCTAGTGCTCGACTGCTATTTTAGAGGTGGGGGTTTAAGGCTCACTCTAGGCAGCATTCTTTTCTCTATTCCCCCAGTTACAACTGGATGCCACCCATGGGACTCCATGAGATAATCAATATACCTTATTTCTCAGTCAACTTCTTTCTAACTATTGCCCCGTGCAAGTGCATAATTCAGGTTGCATTTAAAAGGACCTTAGATCTTACATGCATATAGTTATTATTATTATAATAATTTCTAATATTCAAAAATAAAGATTTTTCGTCTATATTTTGTATAGGTTTTATCGTTTATTAGTCAAGTTTTTTGTCATTCTAGATAATCTACGGGGTTTTTTTGTGAAACTTGTTTGAAGATTCAAGTCTCTGGAACTTATATTGTTTATTTCTACGATCAGTTTACCAATGCATTTTTTTAATAAAATGCGGATGATAACTCGTTTGCTATAGTCATTGAATTAAATAAACATTTGCAGAAATATATACCAGTTATCCAATCCAAATCAATGGGTATTACCCTTGTTAGAAGAACAAGAATGACGTGCAATGATGAGTAAATTCCTTTGCTGTTTCCAAGAAGTATGGGTCAACATGACAAGAAGTTCTTGGCACTAAATATCCAGGCATAGTTGAGGAAAGAAGCCAACTGCTGGTTGCTGTTTATATAAGCATTGATTCCAATCCAGTAGAGAGACCATATTTAAAGCAAACCGCCCGAAAGCGATGTCTGCATATAAGGTAGGTTTATAACAGAAGAAAACTTGGAAGCAGAGATTCCAGGGAGCAACAGCACCCACATCGATTGAACCGACATCAACCCAATTTATCCACTCTCCAGCTGCCTTTCACCACCTACCCCTTCAAACCTTAACATCATACCGTCCATACCATTCTCCCTCCCAACTACATCTCTCCTTTTCTATGAGCCAGGAAATGGAACGGGCGGTCCAACAGACCCCTCTCCCCACACCCGAATGAGTCATCCGCCATTGCGCGCAACAATTGGAGCTGTCAAAAATTGGGCCTCTTGGCTGGAATTTATTCGAGCCAGCCGCGTTCGGCCACTTGCCCGAAGTCATATTTAAAACATAATGGCAAACACTTATTCTTTAGCTAAATTCTTGGCCATAACATTAAATTATATGGGTTTATTTTTTCTTGAAAACCACACGTCTAAAAAAACACCCTTTACAATGTGTACACAGATGAACAAATGTATTAATGCATATTTTAAGCTGGAATAGAAAGTGTTAAAGGCAAAAGTTTTCACACTTGCAGAATTGGGCCCCTAGGTTTCATTATAAGCTTCCAAATGACATCAGTGCAGAGAAAAAAAAAGAAGAATGATTGAAAAGTAGTAAAGCCCTTTCTAAAAGGATCAAGAGAACCCTGTACAAGACCTAGATCATTCCGGTGCTTCTGTATGTGGTAGCAGCATGGAGCTTGTCAAGAACGGATGAAAATTTATTTAGTAACTTTGAGGGGAAGATTCTTTCAGTGATTTTTTTGTCCAGTGTGTATCGAATTATTGCTTGAAGGTGAATAAGAGTTCTATGGGCTGCATACAGCTACGTCGACGTCGCGCCGTCGTCAGGCTGAAAATACAGTGGCTGAGCTGACTGCATACGTTGAGGGTATGGACAGTGATGCACCTGCCCGATGACTCTTCGAACATATACCTGAAGGACTATATATAGCACAGAAAGACCCCAGTGTAGTTGGTGCGCATAAATGGATAACAAACCAAGCTAAGGACTGAGCTGACTCGAGGGGCTTGTTGATTGGCAATTGCTGTATGGTATAGGCATATTTTTGATTAAATAAAAGTAAGTAAATATTAAATTTCAATGCTTTTATTACCATACACAGATATTAAATCTCTCAACTCAAAAATGCCAAGACGTCTTCGTGTCAAGGGGATACCTATATGAGCTATATATGTACCACAAAGACATCGATTAAATAATAATTAAATAGAATAAACTAAAAAAAACTCGTTTTTTCATTCTTTTATTACCTTTGAATCACGAATCACTTAAAGCTGAATTTAAAACAATTTTTTTCTACCACGATCCAGATCGGGAACTACTTGACGCTGACGATTGTGCATTGGCGGTCGAATAACTTCCATGTTGGCCATAACCACCTCCATTATTGTTGTTGTTGTTATTTGAACAACAACCTCCGCCATTTGAGTAACCTGGATTTCCACCGTGTCCACCATTTCCTCCCCATCCGGAGTTAAAAGAACTGTCAGCATTTGCATTGGCAGTGGCTACTGATCCACCGAATCCATTACCACCGGACCCAATATATCCACCTGATGGGGAAGTATATCCGCCTCCTTGATTTCCACTATATCCACCATGGCCAATGTATCCACTTTGACCGCCATAACCATCTTGGCCACTATATCCGCTTTGACCACCATACCCACTGCTATAAACAGGAATAGTTTTATAGGTGTGCACTGGGACGGTCTTTATCGTATGAACCGGAACTTGTTCAATCGTATGAACTTGAACCGTTTGAGATGGAACTGAATATCCACCACCAGCACCACCATAGCTGCCTCCGCTGTATCCTCCACGATAACCAGATGCATATCCACCACCACCCTGGCCGATTTCATATCCGCTAACGCCGCCGCCGCTGTAACCACCTCCAAATCCGATGTGCTTAGAAAGTCCGATATTTAGACCCAAACCACCGCCAAGCACACTTTTTAGCTTATGAAAAGTGGGTGTTGCCATCACAGCCGAGAGACTCACTAACAGAATTATCGCGACCTAAAAATACAATAAACAAAATATCAGTTAGGTCGCTGCGTGACGAAGATAACGCGTATCCTTAATCCTTGTTACCGTTTTCATATTTCTAAACTATTTTCGACTTGTACAACAATATTCTTGATGCTTGATTGATTTCGAGTTCACTTATTAGACTGAGTTGCCTCATAATGTTGACAATCTTTTTTATACTTCGATAGGGTGGGAATTAATTCCAATCATGTCCCGCAAAACGCTTAACGAATATTCAAAAAAAAAAAAAAAAAAAAAAATGATTACACTCTCAGACAGACGGATTTATAGAGGCGAACATACTCGTACATTCTATAGAACCCAGATGGCGCGAAAAGTCTCCAACTCAACTAGCTCATCGTCAGCAATTAAGTTTATTCACGATATAAACTGGGAATTCCGCGGGTTATCAACCAAGTCCATAAAGCTATCTTTTTTATTCACTATTCATCCTCCCTAGAATTACCTCATTGTAAAAGAGATAGTATATAGGTAAAATCGTTTGGTGGGAGTCAAGTTTTTTTTTTTTTTTTACGTCAGATTCATCATCGTGGCACGCAATTAATTTATTGTTGTAATAGCACAAACCATCAGGTGGCTTGTTTTAGTAAAATATGATAAAACAACACAGTGGCATGTGAATAAATTAATTAATAAAGTTGTAAGGGCTTTGCCGTAGGGTTACGGTTTGTGAACATTGGGGGATTCCATATTGGCAGATGTAACTAGTGAAAATAAAATTTGATTGCTTGGGGAAAAATTAAACTACCTACCTAATTATTTGAAATTTGGAATATTTTTATAATTGAGATGATGATCTTGTCCTGATTATGTCATTTATTAATTCTGCATGTAAAAATCCTGTAACGTGTGGAAAGTGAAATAATATTCAGAAAGGGGATTTATTTCTTGACTGCCAACTTAGGTCCAGTTTTTCAGTGCAAGGTTAAAGTTAAACCAGAGTTGACTCATCCATTTTGGTGAGTTAACTCAGGATTAATTGTACAGATGCTGTTGATGTTTTATCCACCGAGTGTTTTTAGTCGTTCCGCATGCTTTCTCCACTGAAAAATTGATTCCTTAGTTCACTGTGGGTTAATTTACTTCTAGAGTTAGCTAACTCTGGTTTAACTCACTACCGAAAAACTGCCCCTTAGAGGCGTCGCTTCGATCCCCACTCCAAGGCCGGGTTTTTCAGTGCGAGATTAAAGTTTAACCAGAGTTAGCTTAAGAAATTTGGTGAGTTAACTGTGGATTTACTAAATAGAAAATTGTGATGATTTATACTCCCAGTTTGTTAGATCGATCTGCACGAATTTTCTATTAAAAAACTGCTTCTTGGGGTAACTGTAAATAACTTTATGTCCAGAGCTAACTAACTCTGGTTTAACTCTCTCTGAAAAACTGGACCTAAGAGGTATTCATTTTTATTTTAGTTAATAGAAACTAAACTAAATTTTAATAGACGGGACTTTTCGTCCATCGTTCAGATTATGCTAACATTGGACTACTCCCACCCCCCCCCCCTCCCCTCCCCCACTATTAACAGCCCCAACATTTTGACCATTAGGTTTATTTTTTTTATCTGATTACTTCAATATTTCATATTATTTTATTTACATACTTAATCTGGGCAATTGTCATCCCTTTAGCCCCTCTATGTGCACGCTTATGGCTGAACATAAAATAAATTACCGCATTTTAACCAATATTATATTGGGTAGACAAATTTAGCAGTGTACTGTATACGTTAAATTTCATATTCATTTCATGTTTTCAAATTTCGTACTAATGGCGTTTGCAATATTTTTGGCCAACTAGGCAACTATATAAGCCAAACATGGCTTGTAAAGAATAAAGAGATAAATATGCGAAAAAACCAGAATTTAATTAGTTTTTTTTTTAATGATGTATGAATAATATTTTAGTTGTGCCAAAATTTATCTCACACCAACAACTTGTTGCATGTAGAAGATACAACTATTTGATTTTAACATTGAAAATCGAATTAAATATTTTGATTGCGAACTTTGCAACTCTTATAAGAAGAATTTTGCAAGTTGTTTAACGCCATGAAAATGGCGAAAAACACCACCACTTCACATAACGGTTTACTAGAAAAATATTTACAAGAAAAATGGGAGCAATAGGCAAAAATTAACAAAATAATTTTTATAGTTCTGGGACAAGAGTAGGATACAGTCTTCCAGTGGAATCATAAGCCATGTTTGTTTTTTCTACACACGGATGAAATATGGACAAAAAATCACCATCGTCGCTGCCGGCCGCTTAAGAATAAAATAGATATAGCTGAGATTTCTGATTAAAACTAAATTAAATCTCATTTTAAGAAATTATGAATCCATGGTGAATTCCAGGAATGTGTACACAAAAAAATTGGTTGTTATTATTTGATATGAATTGAAAGAGTTCAACGTTTAACCTTTAAGATTTGATCTCTAAAACTTTTGAGATCCAAAGGATTCCTTAATTTTGAAGCATTTATTTAATTAAAATATGATTTTATTGCCAAACATCATAAAAGATTCCCTGACCTCTCCTGATGCGCTGACGCAGCATTTATTGTAACACGACCGCTAACCGATTTGAAGAGAAGAGTTGTTTTTTTTTTAATTCGGCTATTTGTTATCAATTTAAAAAAAAAAACCTCAGGTTATATTCTGTTCGACACCCACTATATGTATACCTAATAATCTTCACATTGTATCTCAATTTTAAACTTACAAATATTTCTTGCATGACATATTTTCCGCATCATTTATTTCTCGCGTGATATTAATCTCTTACAAAGTTCAGCAATAATGCGTTTATTTTTTCTTATTGCATTTTGTTTAGGGATGTATTGACTGCATCTGCGATATAATAGTAGGTCGAGGTATAGGTTTTTCATTTAAGGGAACTTTCAAACTGCCAATTCATATAAAGGGTTTTCCAATAAGAGGTGTTATTTTGAATAGCCCGCTATTTCGGTAGCTGTCACTTTTGAAGCTGTCATTTTTTGACATTTGACAAGTAAAAACTACGCCATTAATAAAAATGGAACGATACACGCTTCAACTACGCATTGAAATTATTAAAATTCACTATACAAATGGTGAAAATTTGGCAGAGACGGTTCGTAAAACTAAAACATTTTTGGGTCGTCGTGAAGCACCTTGTCGGACCGCAATACAGAAATTGGTGGACAAATTCCAGCTGTTGGGACAAGTTAGTGATGTGAAGAATAAAACCCGTGCACGTCGCTCAAGAACAACTGAGAATATTGCTGTTGTAGCCCAAAGTGTTGAAGAAAACCCAGGTTTGTCCATTCCTCGTCGTTCTTTGGAATTAGGCATTCCACAAACGTCATTACACCGTATTTTGCATAAAGACTTGGGTCTTAAGGCTTATAAAGTTCAGTTAACACAAGAACTCAAGCCGGCTGATCATCAACAACGTCGTGTCTTTGCTGATTGGGTCCTTGAAATGCATGAAAATGATCCGGAATTTCATCGAAAAATCATCTTGACTGATGAGGCCCATTTCCACATCGGGGGCTACGTCAACAAGCAAAACTGTCGCATCTGGGGCTCGGAAAACCCAAGAGTTATTGTTGAAAAGCCTCTCCATCCTCAACGCGTGACTGTTTGGTGCGGTTTATGGTCCGGCGGGGTCATTGGACCTTACTTTTTCGAAAATGAGGCTGGAGCAACAGTTACGGTCAATGGATTGCGCTATCGAGAGATGATTAATGATTTTTTGTGGCCGGAATTGGATGGTATTGATCTGGACAACGTTTACTTTCAACAAGACGGCGCTATGTGCCACACAAGCAATGAAACCATCGATCTTTTACGGGAAAGTTTCCGGACCGTGTTATCTCTCGAAGAGGTGATCACAATTGGCCACCGAGACCTTGTGATTTAACACCTTGCGACTTCTTCCTTTAGGGCCACGTGAAAGATAAGGTCTACGCCAACAGCCCAGCGTTGCTCTTTTTCAGATTTTCGAGGCTCTTTTTACTCTTTTTCAGAACAATATATCAACTTAAATTTCCTTTTTCTTCCTTTATTCCTTTGAGTAAAAATTCTTTGAAATCTGACCGCGTTCATTTTCATTAAAAAATAATTTTTTTATATTTGGTTTCACAAATATTTAACAAGATTTAAAATTTTTAAATGACGTATTTCGTATGGAACAAACGTCTATTTAAGACTTTAGAGCTTGTTAAATAGTTAAAAGTGCTTTATGAAATCGGCCATTACCTTTTATCTTTTCGCCTTAATAATTCTTAAACGTAGCAATGAGAAAGAATGAGATGAATATAGTGTGCAATATTTCGGGTTTAATTTTGTAAATGTTTCAGCTGTTGTCTGTGGTGTATTTTTTACTTGCGAATATACATAGGTACTATGTGGCAAGTTATGTATTCGTACAAAAAATCGAACTCCAGATTTTGATCAAACTTGACATTACGATGATAGCGAAGACGAAAAAAGTGGGTCTCGCAAAAACGTCCGTCTGTCTGTCTGTCTGTCAGTTCGACTACAGCCTAAACGGATGGGTCGATTTTCCTTAAACTTGGTACCTAGCGTCTTTTGGGCACTACCCCCACCCGTTTTTTTCTCTTTTTTTATAGGACCAAAATTAACAGTAGCTGTCATACAAAATTTCTTGGCCAAAAAGGAAAAACTAATTTTTCTCAAATCCAGCGCTACCGAATTTGTTTTTAACAACTTAATAAATTTAAATAGTTATAAGTTGCCGTTTAATAAAAAAAATGGTTCCGAAAAATGGTTATTAATGGTACCTCCCAAAGAACCATTTTTTTGATTTTCGCTTTTCTCGAAAACGGTTAAACAGATTCTAATCAATTTTTTTATGAAGAATTATTGACACATTATTATTAATATTATGTATAAAAATTTTCAAAAAAAATATTTTTTAGATTTTTAAAAAAAAGTTTTAATTTTTTTTTTTTGAAAACTCAATATTTCAAAAACAACTATGTCGACTTTTATAAAAAAAACTTGGTAAGTAGCAGTTTTTTAACTTTATCTAGAAGATTTTTGACAAAAAGTATTCTAATACCCAAAAATAACGGTGCCTCCCATACAAATGTTTAAAATCCTTTAAGAAAAACATTTTATTCTCAAAAACAACTGCTTCGATTTTGATGAAAGTTTTTCGTGTGTTAAAATTAGTACGATCTACCATTTCAAATTTTTAAATTAACAGTACCTACCTCTCATAGAACGGTTTCATTGATTTTCGATTTGATCTCAATATATGATCAACTGAATAAAATTAGATTTTTTATACAGAAGCTTGTAACAAATTTAAATAAAAATGCGTAGCAAAATTTTCAAAAAAATAATTTTTGGATTTGTGAAAAACAATTCAAAATTATTTTTTTGAAAATTCGATATTTCGAAAACGGGTGGCAGATTTTTTTGTAAAGTTCAATTTTTAACTCAACATTAATAAACACTTAAAATTGGCGTGACAATTTTTTTTCTTAAAAATGTAAACGAAATTTTATATAAATATATAAAATTAATTATTTTTAAAACCGCTCCTACGATTTTCAAAATTTTTTTCTTATAAATTAAGATTTATATAAGAAATCAAATGGTGTACATCAAGCTTTTAACAAGGGTTAAAACAGATTTAAAGTATTTTAATCAATTTCTTTCTAATTTTGTTGATTTAAAACAATTTTTCAAGTTTCAATAATATAATTTCCTTTTATGCATATTGCATATTTGCAACACTAGGCTATATTGTTAATTTTTGTATAGTCACATAATACCATTTGCAACTAAATTAAGATTTGGCAAATGGATAAAATATAGACTCCTAATTTATTTCAGACTATAGAACCACAATGTGATAGCGCATAAGAGCAAGTTCGTGCGACCCAGTCGTGCATATTTTTTTTTTTCCAACTGTTTTTTTTAAGTTTTTGTTATTTTTTCAAATAAATGAATATTTGTGAATTATAATTTGGTATTTTTTTTTTTATTTTGGGGGATTTTTTTTTTGAAATACTCTTTTTATGGGCTCTTTTTCAAAATTCAGAAAGCTAGCCCTGCTGGAGAGTATGTGTTTCAGGTAAACTATAGGGTTATGTTGGTGTTCGCAAATCTTCTTAATAATTCTCTTCGCCTTTTAATTTTGTTTGCGCGAGTTTACTAATTTACTTGTTGAGAGACGAGTTTAAGTTGACACGACTTGACCAAAGCCACGGAATCATTGTGTATTTGAAATGTTGGTAAGAAATTAATTTCATGGAATAACCTGCTTCGAATGTATTAAGATCTCACACCTTTCGATTAATTCATATAAAATCACTAATTTATGTTCATAAATCAGCACCAATAGACCCCAAATATTGTTTATTTTATTTGTGTTAAAGGTACTGACAGCAGTGCTAGAAGACGTGATTTAGATTTCCAAACTAAACGAAGTTAATCATCAGCCAATACATCTGAAATAATTTTAAAATAAAAATGAAATATTTTAAAAAAGTCAACTCAGCAACTTGTTCCTTTAAAAATGACTTTTGATTCCCCACTAGGTTCTCTTAGATAGTCTACATTGGAGATACATCTATATGATAAAAGAAAATATTTTTTGTCGACAAAACCATCGTTAGACTAATTGACACGTTCTTGCCTTAATATCACGTTATGATCTCGTTCCGTATGCTTGTTTGCATAATACCTCATCTAATTCGTCAACCTTTAATCTTAGATAAGAGATATACAAAATAATTCAACCAAACTTGCATATTTAGCATACCACCGATATTCCCGCTGTTTTTTTTTTTTTTAATCCGAAAAATCAAATGAAGGAATTTTAGGCGTATTTTGATGATTCACGTTAAATTAATTCTTATCCAGTTCCACAAGCTTAGCATAATCCCATTCTATCAAACCATGTCTGCTGATGTTTGAATATAGTTTCTTTGTTTTTTGAATTGGTAGTAATTTTGTAAGTTGAGACTTGTGACTCAATTACGGCAACATCCTTGTCATAAATCACTCAGATCACAACATTTATATACCTCTGCCTCCATTAACACTGTCATCTCTTTATTTGTATTTTATCATAAGCTTTGTCATCAACACTCTTTCAGTCTCAAGACTTAAAAAGCGTCAGCTATTTTTAAACGATCACATAAAAACAATTACGAAAACCCAAAGCCACAATAATTAGCCATTCCGAATGCGTCTAAAGTGTCACAAGTTTAAAGTATCAGAATCGGAACTCCTGTGGCATAATAATTGCCATTGACTTCTTGGCTTTTGAAAAATTGAATTTAAACAAAAAAATTACACAAACAAAAAAAAAAAACAAATAGTAAAAAAGAATATTTTTTTAACTAGTTTTGATTGTTATATTTATATTTTTACCAGATGCTTGACTTGGGACAAGGGCGAATACTGTTTTATATAGCTTGAGGTTTTTAAATAGAAAAAAGCTTGATTGCAGAAGGGAGTGGCATCGTTGTCTTTGTCAATATTTTTGCGTCTATCGCGTAAAAAATTAGAATCACGATTCTCGGATTATAGCTGAACTCAGAAGTTGTGCTAATTTGCATTTTAAAATAAGCCAGCATGAGCAATAAAGGTACCTACTTGAGGAAATAGTTGTCTCTTGAATCGAGGTGGCAATTTGGATTTTCCACAAATCAATATTATATTTTTCGTTGTTGAAGGCAAAAGTCGAGATTGATTTAATTTATATTTCAACTCTTTACAAACAAGGTATTATAACAAGCAATTGGTGCGTCAGGGTTTTCAATTGTAGACGTGCAGGGATAATGGAAAAATGGAAGCTTGAAAATAAAGTGCGGAATAAAACTGAGCGGAGTTACATAGTGTTTGTATTTGTTTATTAAGTATTTGTTCTAAAGGCAATTCAAAGTATCAATTTTAATTCTCTGTATGTATGTATACAGGCCCGGCAGAGCAGCTTCAGCCCAAGTGGGTAGTTGGTGTTGTAACAGCTAAAATTCACTAATAAAAAAAAAATCATAACATTTTTTCATTATAAGTTTTTGATGTGTAAACATCTATGCTGGCGGTAGAGTGAAAAAAAAACGTGAACGTTCGTGTGCAACGTTACGTCGTGCAACGTTACGGTGTGCAACGTTACGATCTGCATACTAGGATGGGTGCGTTCAGTGAACAAAATCTTAAGATCCCCTTCAAGCAAAAACAAGTCCGTTTTGGATGCGCGCACGTTGATGTTTACACATATTAACCGTGAGTCCCGGCACTCACACTATTTTTTTTATTTATTCTTTTGATGAAAAACTTGTTTTTACTGCGAAAACAGCACTTGAGTGTTTTGGAGTGTTTTGAAATAAATTTTTTTAATAATTCATCCAAATTTAGAATTTCCGTGTGGTCGGAATAAACTTGCAATATTTTTAAGCCGCTTGTTGACCTAAGGTAAGATTTTAAACGACGAAGGAGGGAGAAACTTCGTTTATTTGAGCAAGATGATCCTGGAATTGTGATTAGCAACCGGACGAGACGAACCGTACAAACTCGGGAATAATCCCTCGACTTAAGGCGTATTTTTGCAAAAAAAATCAACTACTTCTCTGAAATTTTTTGCTTGCTCATTCTGTCTTTTCAAAAGCTGTAGGAATGCGTCTCTATCGCTAATAAGTCTTTGTTTATCAAAGTCATCTTTGTGGAACCTAACCAAACATCATCGATATCTACTTTCTTTCGGTGTTTTGAGTTTTTAATTTTCTGAGGTACCTTCATCGATAGGTTTTGGTGTTTTTCGTTGACGGAGAATTTGGGGTTTTTCAATTTCTGTTATGGAATTTTTCATAAGATACAGCATGGACGGGCGGACAGCAGAGTCTTAGAAATAAGGTCCCGTTTCACCATTTGGGTACGGAACCCTAAAAAGGAACTAAACATTTTACTTGAAAAGATAAAAGCAAACTGAAAAGTGAAATTCTTACGAGAATAAACTGCGGGCATTTTAAAATTGAAATTTCATACTTGATATATTATTTCTCTACATCTACGACCACTGCACTTGTTCTAGGTACTACAAACAAATACGAAAGAGAAGATGCACACTATATAGAGCCAGGACGAGAGAGAGAGAGTACAGAGAATGAATTCATCCGGGGAAAAACCGTCCTGTGTTGCCGTAGCGTCGGTTGTTATTGTATTTAATTTTTTTTTTCACAAACGAGATTGAAAATTTCTAAGCTTTTCTGAAAAGGGCTTTACTAACCGCACTACCCACATTACCTGCCGGACCTGCATAAATATATATTTTTGTCGATTTTATATAAGTAGGTTTTGCCTATACTCAAAACTGAAGGGCAGATCTGAATTGTAGATAGTTAAAGCTAATTTAGTCGCAAAAAAAGGAAGAAAATATGAGAAAATTTGCATATTAAAAAGGGTGTTCCCTAATTCATCAAGAGAACGCAACTAACAAACTCCCGGAGTTAAGCTCTTCAAATCTGAAAAGAACTCCCATAAGATTCTTATATATCCTATTACTATACTTAAGAATGAATCTCTTGATATGAAACTCAAATTCGTCTCATGGCATTTTTATTGTAAGAGCTAAGCATTTTTTTAAATTTGGAAGTACTTAAATCCTATATCTAAATCTTTTTAAGTCTCCTAAGTATCTCGTTATGAAATTAAAACTCTTAACGTCATTTTTAGTCTTTATAATCCCATAATAATACTTCAATGAGACTATTCATAAATAAGTTTTTTTCAAGATTCTAATAGGAGCTACGACGCCAGCTTTGAATATCAAACGAACAGATGTTAGTTGAATTGTACAGTGAGTTCTTTTTGTTCATAAAACTTGCTTCTGTTCATGTTTCTATCGGATTGGTTATTTGATTGGCGGTGGAAGATGTAATTTTAGGTTTCAAAGAAAAGTTTGATTGTTTTCTTTGTGAGCAAGTTTCTTTGGTCGATTTTTTGTTCTGTTTGTTTACCTAATTTCGGGGTAGTAGTGAATTTGATTATAAATATTACCTCTGTTCGTTTACTTTCCAAACCTGCCAGTTTTAGTCCGAAGTTCTGTCAAAGTCCATATAAAAAAAATTAAATTTGACTAAAAATGGTAAAAATGGGTAGTTTCGGACTAGTACGCGAACACACCTATTATAACAACAATTTTTAGCACTGAAATATATTAAACAAAAAGCACACATTTCAAACTTAAGGTAGTTAATATTATTAGTATTATTAAAAAGAGGAAACAATCTGCCGAAAAATCGATCTCAAAAGCATTATTTTGATAGAATTGATCGAAACAACCTTATTAATTGTACTAATGGAAATCACCATGAGTATCCCATAATGTTTATGGTATATCATATACTGTTGCTGCATCAGCTGTCATCAGCTTTGGAGTGATTTAAATAACACCAAGCTATATCCAGTTAACTTTGAGTGTTACTTTATTCGAAAAATTATTAGGTTATAATTTTGTTCATTTGTTTCAAAATGTTAATCTAACACAATTATCGATTTTTTGCTTTCAGATTTAAATTTCTTAATAAAAGTTGGAAATTGCAATAAAAAGGAACGCCCCACAGACAAATGTGTTTCGTTTGAAAGTTAAATGTCAAATTTAAGTCCCATAAGAGCATTTTAGCTCCCATAAGAAGTACTGTCTCTCAGAGAAAATTTATATTTACTGAGAGCGACACTTCTTACGGGAGCTCAAACGTTCTAATGGGACTACAATTTGACGTTTAACTTTCAAACGTAACACATTTATCTGTGTTGCTTTCCGTGTCATCATAATCCAAAGATCTCATAGAGATGTTAAAACAAGAGTTAAAATATCAATCAACAGCAGCCATATGTTGCAATATGAACAAAATGTGTTCATTGTTCATTATATTTTGAGGGTTACCGTAGCTTAAAAAAAATATTCTAAATAAATTATCTTATTTGGTTTTCCATTCTGACCAAAACTTGTAAAAAGTTTTATAGGTCATATTCATCTTGTTTTCTCTTATTTTCTGTCGATATTAGTTGCATTAAAAATGGATTTGTATAACTTAGTATACAGCTACTATACCAGAGAAGAATGAGCGGGGACATTCTTTTTTGTGTTATGTCATTTAAAATTTGTGACAGCAGTATATTAACACGACACAAGTTAAATAGCATCTTTAAAATTTTTGTCAGTTTTTAATGACAAATATATTGGGAGATTTCAGAAAATCTTTACAATGAAAAAGCGTCATATTTTGTGCACTCTAGATCCAATTTTTTGTCATGAAAGCACGATAATGACAATAATTGGAAAAAGATATGGTATGAATGATCGCATTTTGCGAATTGTATAAAAACATACTTTAGTGATTTTTGCATCTAAAAAAATATTAATTGTAACCCTTTTCTTATTATAATTAATAACAAAATATTTTAAATTTGCATAATTTTGGAAGCGCGTTGTTATTTTTCGAAGCAAAATGTGGAAATTAGTAGAAATTTAATTGCACCACGAATTTAGCCTACATATGCCACGATCTTAACAAATATAATACGTAAATTAACTTGTGAGATAAATACTCGCACCAAAAAACACATTATTTTTTGACATGAGAGAATCACGAACACACATAAAAACTATTCGCCTACCTTCTTCTAAAAAAAATTAAAAATGCGAAAGATATATGTTTTTTTTTTAAGTTTACACACGCTCGTTCTCTTTTTTACAACTTCTGTAGGAAGAAGCGCACTCCCATAGGAAGAGTTCAGAGAGCTTTACTAGATTTACAAAGCGGCGTCTATAATCGCATAAGAAGAATAAAAGGCTTTTAACAATCTTATAAGAATCTAGAAGAACTCCTCAAGAGTGCATTTATCTCCCTAAAATAAGTCTTGTAGCGCTCTCGGAGCATCTTATGAGAGGAAAAATATTAATTGGGAAACGATTATTTGGGTATATTCTAAAAAATATACCTATTCACGAATGGATCGCACGATTTTGCCGCGAACTTACTCTTGTGGTTAACCCCTTTAATGCTGAAATGTAGACACTAAAAGGTGTGTTTTTTAACGCATGTTTATGAGCCTAAACAATAAACTCCATGTCAAATGTAACAAAAATTCCGCTTGGTTAATGGCGATAAACCTCTCCGCTTATGAACTATAAGAGCATTTAAAAACAGAATAATAAATATCATATATAAGTCATGGCTTGTTTTTGTGCAATTTTATTTAAAGCGAACAAGTGAGTTTAAGAAAAAATCCTTAACGGGGAAATGTTAAAAAGTCAAATGTATCACAAAAGTGAAATTTTTTGTTTGATTTTATTTTCAGCTTAAATTTTTTTTTTTTAAAATGCATAAACGCAATATTGTTTGAACTATTAAGAGGCACCAGATTGCGATTATAACAAATTCGGGCCAATCATGGAAAAGATATACGCAAATAACCCAAAAATAAAACAAATGTCCCAAAAAACGTGTAACGTCGCTGTGTGAATTTTTGGCCAAAAACCTGAAACGCAATACATAATGGCATACATGGGCCTTTAAAATAAACATGAATTTTTTTAATACCTCACACACAGCTTTGTTTTGTACCATATCAACTTCTACCCTCCCTTATTGAAAACCTTTATAAGGAATTTGATTGTCTGGTTCTTCGTCGGTTTTGTATTGGTTTTGCCGGTTTAAAGCTTCTTTTTTTTTAGGCTCTCGTATTATAATTTAAGGGTTCTTGGGAGTCTCAATGAAACCCACCTAGATGCGTTGAATAGAAGAGACATTTCTTTACAACCTGCATCTTTTTTCTTGTTGGTCACTGCGTCAGTCTTTTTGTTTTCGATAACACCTTTTGAATCTAAAGGCGATTTCGACCAAGCAATGAAAATTGTTTTATTTTTCATATCAAAAAATGTTCAAAATTAACTTTGTTTTAATTAAATTCAAATACCAATGTTTAGTAATGGTATAAAAACACCAAAACAAACACGAAATACGAGTAGAAGTGACGTTTTAATTTGAATATTTTTTTTTTCGAATTTGACATCATCTCTTATTTATTCTAGAGAATAATTAACTGAGTGTTTATTTTTTTATTGAAAAATTCAATGCTTTTATAATGACCGTTTAAGTGTTTAATAACTTTATTTCTTTGACAGTTAACTGACTGTTTAACTGATTATTGAAAAATAGGCTCTAAATATTAATGATTAATTTTTTTGTTGATTCAAAATAGCTTTTAACAACCTTTAGTCCAACAAAAATTACTAAATCGTCTGGGCGGTTTCATGTACACAAAATGTTCTCCCAGCTTTACATATTTATTCCATGTGCGATTAAAGCATAAGTTAGTAAGGAGTTAAGTCTCGTTCAAAATTGAAACAGTGTGTGATGGCCCATTAAGATCAAAATTCTAAAATAAAAGAGCTGGTTCTTGACCAGGGTCAGGCATTGTTTTTAAGTCAAACCTTATTCAATGTTATGTATGTAATATGTTTTATTTTTAGTTACAATTTAATTGTTTATATTCACCATATAATTTTTATTTCCTTATTGTTATTTATTTGTCAATTTAAAAAAAATTTGTTTTCATGCAAATTTTGTTTAAAATAATAAATGACCGTTAAAAGCTAGCATCGTATTCATATTTTAATAAAATTTTATTGATACGCACCCCAAACTCGTTTAAATTTCGATTACTCAGTCTTTCTCATAAAATTATTGATTAACCTAAATAAAAAAGACGATACTTTAGAACATCTTTTTCCTTAGAACCAGATTATAAAAAGTAAGTGAAAGGTATTAAAATAAGCTTGTTTTTGGTAGGTTGCTTTTTATTTACTATATCTGGCTCCTTATTTGTGGATCTTAGGCGATCCTTTTTTGTGGATCGGACAGAGATTGTATTGATTCTAATCGTCTGAAGGTCAGGCATTCTTTTCTCCGACCATATTTTACAGATGAGTTGGTGCATGTTCCTAACCAGATCATCTCCAGCGTGTTTGAAATTTTTTAAGTTCGTCAAATTTTTGTGAGATAGTAAATTTCCATATGACACCTCGCTTGAACCGGTCCCACACCCCGTTTAGTAGATATAAGGAGTTCGGATTTGGTGAAATTATACCATAAAAAATGGTAATCTGACCTTTGAACCAGCGCCTCCAGCTTTGTTTGATTTGAGTCTGGCGATGGCTTTTTTATTCTCAATTTGGTCGCGTACTTGGAACTCTTGGACATCATCTAGATTGACTGGCTGATGCTTCTCATTTGCGGTATTTGCGACGTAATCGCCGTTAAGGAGCTTGTTGAAATATTCTTTTCAGAGTTCAACATCGACTGAGTATCTATGACGGTATTCCCTTTCGCTATCTCTTAATGCTCCAGGGCGGATTGTATTGATCTGGCTTTATTGACATTTCTGTAAAAGCTGTTTTATTTTATATTTAATTTCTTCATTTAAGGACAAACCAGATTTTTGAATACTTATCTTATATTGTTTTCCATTGGAACTCCTTAGGACTATTTTACTATTTTTCGATTCCAATCGAAAACATGGACTCCCCAAATTTACACACGAAACACTAAACGTTGACATTTTACATACAGTAAGCTGTCATTCGAGTGTTAATTGATTCCTCTTTGTTTTTTTCTAGGATTTGTGCTTCTCACAGTTAAAGACATCATGTCAATAGCCTTCATTGCATCACTCACCAGCTACCAAAATGTTCGTGACTCTTCCATAGGAGCTTTTAATAAAAATGATAAATAAAAATAACTTAAAAACCAGTTAATTAAATGCAACGACTTTGAACTTGAATTCACTTTCTTTCTCCAATTCATTGCCTTCCCCACAATCATAAATTTCCACCGGCGATTACATCATCATGTTCAACATCTTATACGTGATTAAGCCACAAAACCCAGCTATAATCTTCAGTGTCAATAAGAGACTTTAGTAAATGTGCACGAAGTTACGTGCCAGACATGAAAAACAAAACAAAAATGAGCAGTCAGTAAGTGAGAGAGCTTTCTTTTGCCGATACGTCATATATACAGATGGCGATAGTGCCATCTATATGAAAAATCATGAAACAATCCTTCAAAAGCTTTTAATTTTAGTTTCACAAAATGTTCATAGATGTATTTAAGGTAATTTTGTTTAATGCGAAGCAAAGCTCAAACCAAAATAGACAGTCACGATGATGAAGATGAAAATAAAAAAAAAATAAACAAAAGAGCTGTCGTACAAACCCTAGATTAAATATTGAAAGGCGGAAAAAATGATTGATTATTGTTCATTAGATTATTTGAATTATTCAAAACAGATAATGCATTTGTACAAAATTTCAATTTAAAGAGATTTTCCTAGTTTGTATTTTGAATATTCTTACGTCATTTAATCAAGATACAAATAGCGAGAAGAATGTTATAAGAAAGTTGAGATTGATATTAGGTATAGGTAGATAGGTACATAGATGAATATGAGAAAGTTGTAAAGTTACATCATGTACATCTGAAAATTTCGCCCAAGGGTATTTGGGTATGTTGTTAGGTAACATAAATGCAAAATGAAAACTTCCGCCGGAATAATTATAAAAGTATTTTTAAAATTTGGTAAATGGTGCGATTATAAATAAAGTATTGTTTTGGACATTTTCTATCTGTATCTGAATGATTATATCTTAAAGTGAGGAAATTGATGATAAAATGCAATTCAATTTCTAATCGAAAATAATATCTCTTTTGAATTGAATCGCCGCGCCGGCCATTTCGATGACAAGGAAATGTGAAATCGTTCGGATAAACTGGCTCCAGTGAGATTTATTCGGAAACAATTTATATCAAAGTGAATCAAATATTATACCCCTCTATGTTACTGTTCGATTGATGAGCACTTGTTGTGGTTTTGAGAATAGTTATCCATTCAAAATTTGTTTCCCTTCGAAGCCAGATAAATTCATATAAGTAAAATTAAAACTATATATATTTATATGGTGTCTGGGACTCCTTACGTCAAGAAAAACAAGAGCGAACATCAAATGAGTCCCCATTCTGCTACAATAATTGAAATCATTCATAGTACGGAGAGAATTTTGACCATGGACAACTGGTTCTCGTTAATTAAGTTGGTTTAAACAATTCTCATGCAAAGGAGGCTAGTAGTAGTCGGATCTTTAAAAAAAAAAAACAAAGGCAAGGTTAACAAATTATCGAGTCTTTTAAGGAGAACATTACTTTGGTATTCTTTACGCCAAAGAAACAAAAAGGAGTCCTGCTGGTGGGTTTTACCGAGAATATTTAGAAAACCAAAACTTATAATGTACACATGTATGTATGTATATTTTAATGTTGCCTTAAATGTCTTCTTTCAGAAGCGAGAAGAATTTCGCAGCTTTTGAGTTTGAAGACCTATATTTTCTTGGATTTTTTTAAGCACCTTTTCACTGCACCAAATCAAATCATCCTTATTTTTGTTTATTATTACGGCTGTGAATTAAATGCCATATTTTTTTTTGTGTTAATTTAATTAATAAATAAACTTCTTATAAGTGAAATAAATCAATTTCTTGAAAATTGTGTCTTAACATGGTTTGTATTTTCTGACTAAAATAATAGAGGGTACTCGAAACCCATATCTGTTTAAAGTACTAAAAAAAACAGGTATGCATTCTAGGGTTAATGGAGGTCCTACCTTGCTGGGTGGCGTAATGGTTAGTGCCAAAGACTGTTATGCCAGAGATCTGGGCTTAGTTCCCAGTCTCATCCAACTTCACACAAAAAGCAACTTCTGCGTGGAAGTGGCTGGAAGTGACAAATAAACATCTATCGATAGTATCGAGGTTTTTCGAAAAAAACTATCGATACTAACTTTATCGATGGTTTTTCTTTTATTATTTTATTTCTGAGCAAAATGAACAGAAAGATGAATTATTAATACGCAAGTGTACTTGTGTGTCCATTTTCCAATCGATCATTGCTAAAAAATAGTATTCTTACAAAATGAGTCGCATTTCCTATCAAAAAGTACCCATCTTTACTTCTTTTAATATGTGAAATATAACTGAAGGGTCTTCCAATGGGGACTTCCGAACTTTGACAGTTGATAGCGGTTATATTGTTGAAGCTACATCTGTCAAATTTGCTGTCATTTATTCACTCTGGACGGATATAGCGATCAATAAAAATCCACATCATATCCGAGGGCGTCCCCTTCATCCCGAAAAAGTCACTGTTTTGTGTGCTTCATCGGTCCATATTTCTCTGACGACGACGTTGGTTAGGCCATCATCGTCAACAACGAGTACTATATAGGTTGATGATTGCCGACTTATTTTGGCCTGGATTGGATGATATGGACAACAATCACAGGACGGTGCTACGTGCCACAGAGTGCACGTCACATTGGAAATTCTGCACGAGCGATTCGAGGGCATGGTCATCTCACTTGGAGGTGAACAAGTCCTATATTGACAACTAAAGAAATTAAAAATAAACAAACGTCTTCAAAACTAAACACAAAACATTTGTTTGCTGAAAAAGGGTAAAATTTAAAAAAAATCTACGTATTCTGATTTTTAAACAAGAGAAAAAGAAATTGAGACTGGTTTGTTTTCAAACAAAATTTTTAAGGCATATTTTTTCGATATAGTAGCGATAGTTTTAAAATATCGACAATAATATTGATGGTAAAAAACTATCGATAAATTATCGATGTCTTTCCAACACTACCTCCAAGAGTATCTCTCTGCATGAATAAGTGCTGGTTTGGCAGAAAATGTATGGTCCCCTCCATTTCTTCAAACAAACAACATGCATAGAGGGAATGATTTAGAGTTGTAAGTCTCGAGGCAGACCCTGGATCTGTGATCTAACTTTTTATTTAACCCTGGATAATATATACCAAGTTGGAAACCATATGTGGACGATTTTCTGAAGAGAAACTTCACTTGAAACTAAAAGACGACAGCGGGAAACCTTTTTATTATTATTACTTCAAGGATCATTTAAATGCAGGCAAAATATCAATAATTTTTTGAACAAGAAGAGAACTATTTTCCTTAAGCTTTATACAACACTGAAATGCGACCTAACACTTTATTGTTCCTTATGTAACACCACCGAAAGGAAAAATGTAGCACACTTCATAGCAAAGTATCCTGTAGCCGTGTTTTATAATCGCTAATAATCCCATGAAAATAAAACGATATACGGATCTTAGTGACAACTATGTTGTTGTTTCTATCCCTATTTTTCCTTACGTTGGCTTATTTTTCATGTATTGTTTGTCTTTTTTCTGTACTCTTAATTTAACCCTAACCTACCATGAGAAGCCATCTACCCGCAAGCGTAACATTTTTTTTTCGGATCTTTAAAAAAGATTTCCAAAGTACAAAACTTGTGTTTGAATGTATTCAAATTTAGCTGTTTCCAATTGTAAAATAAATTATATAAACTATCAACAAAATCAAAAATTGAATAATTTAATAATAATTTCTTTTACAAATAAAATATTTAACCTCCAGCTTCGAACTAGAAACATACGTATAAATTTATATCGAAAACAAAAACAACGGTATCCAATTAATTCACAATCAATTAGACATTTTCATTGATGCATCATTCAATGTATAAGCGCATCATTAGTCTATATGCAACTGTAAAAGAGTTGCTTCATAAATAAATGGAGTTACTCTATAAATACCTACACCACATACATACCTATACACACATACATATATCTTTTCGTATTTGTTTTTTTGTTTTTTTCTCATAAAATTTTATTGCTTAAAAAACCGTATAATATCATGTTTTACATTAATACATTTTCCATATTCATGATCTCAATTTAGGTACAACATTTAAGATACCCATAGATACAATCAATTTAAATGAATCCGTTGATTTATGTCCTCATTGGTTCACCTAATAAATCTCACTGAAAGGTGCATTAACAAAAAAAAAAAACAAATTATAAAAAAAAAGTCAAAAAGCATTAACTTACCTTAAGTAGTCATATAGTTACAGTTTGTAGAGTTTAAGCTTCCTTAAATAATGTCTTTGCACACGAGCAGGGAAGTAATTAATTAACATTATACAAAGTAAAAAGTATTACGAGTATGTACAAAATGTTACTAAAAGAAGTTAAAAATATAAACGATGGAAAATGGCATCGGAGAGCTTAGCATATAAATTATAAATTTTAATGTGTGAGATTGTTCGAAGAAGCGTTAATTTATAGCTCTGAATGAGTATTTAAGACTACGAGCTTATGCAAATAAGTAAATAAATTGTTACACATTTTAAATTAACATTTATTTTATGACGATCTATTGATTTAATTTTACTATAACGTTGCTGGCTGTTGTGTATGCATTTTCATTGATCGTAAATCACTGAAAGTGGTGTCGATGTGCAATAATATAATAAAATAAAATAATAAACAACTTATTTGCTGATTTTTTCTTAGGAAATGCAAATTACATTTTCGAAAATTTGGAATGCTACCGTACCACGCGATTTCCATTACCATTGCCTTTTTTTAACTCTTGCTCTGGTGAAGGAGTATACAATTGGAACAGTAACACCATCTTTATCACCAGAATGTTGTTTTATTCACATTAAATTCATATACGTACAGATCAAAGTTTTAAATTACCAAAGTGGCACATCGACCATATTTATTCTCAGTAAGTTGGCAAATGTCAAAAATTATAGATTCAAGTATGTTTACTAAAATCTTCTATAGTAGGTATATACCGTTAAGTATAGTACTCATAAAGTGTTAACTTCTGTGATTATTTCCAGATAATGTTCCGAAAAAATATAAGAAATAAAACTCTGAAATTCCTGAAATTACGCTAGAAATGGAGATTTCTCAGTCGTATTTCCCAAAATATTTCTAAAAAAATAAGTGATTAATTTTTTTCAATTGTGCCAAGACACAAAAATGGGAACAAATTTGAACATAATTTAAAAATTACACTAACTAAAATTTAAGGCACACACAAAAAAACTTTAAGGAAAAGCGTGAACAAGTCACTAAAATATAAAAAAATACGAATACGCCTGAGTGAACAATTGTTTAAGCAGCCAGTTATAGCTTTCATTGAAAACAATTATTGAAAATTTGGTTTTTGTGGCACCTAAAAATCAAAATCAGTGTATATGGTGATGTCAATATGAATTAATTATTGATTTTTGCAAGAAAAAACTCGAGCCTTTATTTATTTGATTTAGCTTTATTAACATAATCAAAATTGTCAATTTAAATGTTCAATGATATTTTGCTATGATAGCTATAAATGGCGCTGAAAAAAGGCACTATCTTATGATTTTGTTCAGTGATTTGAGAAGTGAAATAAAGATCTTATGGAAAATTGGACCAAACTAATGGAAAACTCTTGGAATTTTATTCCGCAAGCACCACACAAATGCAACAAGTTAAGCTGATTGCATTCTACCAAAGAAAACAAAAGTCTAAAATTTAATAATACCGTGTCAAGGGACTCATGACTCATTGTACATATTTTTTTTTTTTTCATTCATGTGAAATGGATAAAATAATAGTTCGTCTAAATATAAATATAAATGTAAGAAACAAATTCTCCTAGCCCTATACAATCAACTCATAGAACATAGGGTGCATGCAATAGATACAATTGATATAAAAGTTACCAACAAATTGATTGCATTGTTGATTGGTGATATCTCAACTATTGAAAATGATATACACTGTTTTTTTAGTTATCTTTCTACACTACAGTCTACATTCCTTAGTCCTTTTTATTATGCAGAGTAGCGCGAAAGAAACGAAAAAGTTCTTCAAATATTTTTTGGGGGTCCTTTTTTAATACAAACGAACCAAAATCGTCGAGTTTTAATTTGAAAACCATTGTTGAATGTATTTAACGCACCACGGTGTTTTTTTTTTCAAATTTTGAGTTTGAAAATAAATTTTTCAAAAACTATTTATTGAAACAACTTGTTTTGAAAATAAACTGAAAGAATAGATTTCTGGCTTTGAAAATAGTTATACAATACATTGTAAGTGTTTCCGTTTTTTTAATAAAATATTTTTTTCATTTTAAGTCAGCTTTTTGAAGAAAATTTCCACTCCCACCACAAGAGTGGATAAAACCTCCTTTCTATAGGAATTTTTTTTTTTCCTGTATTGAAATAACTTACACGCTTTAACTTTTTTCACATATTTACTCCTATTACAGAATTCCAGCGAATGAACTAGATAGAGTGGTAAATTAACTCATTTTTGAAAAAGTTCGCTATTAGTGAATCTGCTGATAAGAAATTCAACGAGTGTCGGTAACTTGACCAACCTGCACCACCGACGAATTCGCAAATCAATCGTACTTCAAACAAATTCTGACTTTTCTTATCCGCGACAGTTCTGTAACTAATCTGCTTATCACAACGGATCTACATAGATCTAAGTGTGACGGTAACAAGATCAACTGTCAGCCCTTCTACCTAACCTAAAGTGCTTTTTTAACCTTTTCTGCAGAGAAAGGACAAATAATCGCGTTCAGTACAAAGGAATGTAGTAGTTTGAAGAAGTTGCTTACAGCACAACAGAGATATAAAAATACGTTTCACTTTGCACCTCATCTCCATCCGGTTTTTTCACGAATAATGTTCTCGCAAGATAAAGTAAAATGACATAGTATCCATTCTCGCTCATATTTATGTCGAATTCCTTTCAACAAAAAAATATCGATTCTGTTCCGAATTTTATCTAAACAAAATCGATCCTTTTCTGTCAAAACAAATCTTTCATTTTTAGCAAGATCCTACACCAATTTGCACACACTCTATAAAGATTTCACATTTATAATACGTCAAATTGAAAGTCGGAGAGTTCTGGGAAGGCAGATTTTATTTTGTTTTTGTTTCAATGGATTCTACATAATTAAACAAATTATTTTACAATATTTTCAGTAAATATAACTACAAAAATTATAAATTTCAGCTGTCTAGTAACCCACACTCACACTATGACACGAACAAAATTCGATTATTTAAGGAATTCCTTTCAATTCACAGAAACAAATCGATTCGGTTTAGAAAAATTTGATTTCTTTGTAGAAAGGAATTCGACATTAAATTGTTTCCTAATGACGTTTAAATTTCAACAAATGACAGCGCCGATAGAAATGTTCGGAAAATGGTAAGGAAGTTCAGGAATCGGTAATATAGTTCATTTAGCGAATTCAATAACTGAAATTGACGCGAACTCGAATTCACCACGAATTCCATAATCGGCATTTGTAAAAGTAATGAATTATTGTTTGTTACTCGTTGAATACTCCAAAGATGTCGAACCCAATTTGCTTGTGAAAAAATCAAATTTATGGTTTTTATTCAAAGGGCGAGGGGAGTGAGAAAGGGAACATTTTAATGAAATTTATTATTAATATTTTATTATTAATATCACCGCCGCCAACAAGCATGGAAGAGGTTGAGAAGGCTATAGGCCAGCTATAGAAAAACAAAGCCCCGGGAGCCGATGGTATACCAGCCGAACTATTTTAACACGGTGGGCCAGCTTTACGTCAAGCAATTCATGAGATTATAGTGCACGTGTGGGAGCATGAAGAAATTCCAGAAGACTGGCGAAAAGGTATAATTTGCCCCATACATAAGAAGGGAGATGTCACAACGTGCAGCAATTATAGAGGTATCACGTTGTTGAGTACCGCCTATAAGATACTCTCCTCTATCCTACAAGACCGGATAACCCCATACGCTAAAACCATCATCGGACAATATCAGTGTGGTTTCATTCCAGGCAAATCAACAACTGATCAGATCTTTACCCTTAGGCAGGCGATGGAAAAATGTCTAGAATTTAACATCCCAACATACCACCTGTTTATAGACTATAAGGCCGCCTACGATAGCATAGCCAGGGTAGAACTTTACAAAGCCATGAGAGAATTCGGCATCCCAAATAAATTGACACGACTATGTAGGTTGACCATGACCAACGTAACAAGCCAAGTAAAAATAGCCGGATTGCTATCCAAACCAATCAACATCTTTAATGGACTCCGACAAGGGGATGGTTTGGCCTGCCTCCTCTTCAACCTGGCGTTGGAGAAAGCAATCCGTGACTCTGGCACGGCAACAAGAGGGACCATCGTCAACAGGTCCAGCCAGATACTGGCTTACGCAGACGACATCGACATCGTCGGAAGAACCGAGCAAGCTGTACATGATTCCTTCATCCAGATCGAGCAGGCGGCACAAAATCTGGGGCTGCACATTAGTGAAGGTAAAACAAAGTACATGGTAGCGTCGAATGCGAGAGGAACAGTTGGTCAAACAATCAAGTTAGCGGAGCACGAATTTGAAGTGGTGCAATCCTTTAAATACCTTGGGTCGATAGTAGCAGCCGATAACAATATAGAAGAAGAAATACGCGGGCGGCTTCTCAAATCCAACAGAGCCTACTATAGACTGTCAAAGCTCTTCAAATCCAGAAATCTCACCATAACTTCAAAACTGCTGCCATGGTCCTGGTCCTGCCAGTACTCACATATGGATCCGAGACTTGGGTGCTTAGCAAAAGGCACTCCGAGAGAAAAGTTTTAAGGAGAATTGTTGGCCCCATATGTGAGGAAGGACGATTCCGGAGACGGTACAATCATGAATTGTACGCAATCTACCTTGAAGCAGATATCGTGACAAAAATTAAGCTCGGTAGACTCCGGTGGACAGGGCACCTAGCTCGCATGAGCGAAGAGGAACCTGCTCGGAAAGTTCTTTGTGGTACATTCTATGGTAGACGACAGCGTGGTAGACCATGCTTGCGCTGGAGAGATGGCGCAGACCAGGACGCCCGGAGCCTTGGGGTGCGCAACTGGATGGCGGCGGCTCGAGACCGGGACTTGTTGAAGGAGGCCAGGACCGGACCCAGGTTGTCGAGCCGACGATGATGATGATGAATTTAATTTAATTAACATTTAGTTTCAGTTTGTTTTAGCAAAGTTTTTTTAAAAATTGTGTCAAGATCAAAATTTAGTTTAAGCGTTGCATTCTTTAATAGAGTCAGAAACAATATAAATAAGATAGTATCGACCACAAATTGTGAAACTTTACAATTTGTCAAGCATTTTGGTATTTCAATAATGTTTTAAATAAATAATAATGGTCACAGAATGGAACCCTGAGAAACTCCTAGATTATAAGCTAACTCAGTTGAAACTGTCTCATCTAATTCAACAACTTCCTTAAGATGTGTCAGATAACTGTTGAAGCAATTTAAATATATGTACCACAAACTACGTAATTAGATAACTGGCGTAATAATATGTTTGGATCTATGGTCTCAAAGGCACGCTGAAAATATTTTCACTAAAAATCAAAATTAATAATTTCTATCATCCTTAAAAATTTGATAATTTTAGACGCCCACCCTTAAAAAGATAAAAACGAAAAACTATCGGAAATCAACCTTGTTTTGTGTTGTGTTTTTCAAAAAATTCTTAGATATAGATTATTTTTCTATCTGTCTATACAAAACATATTTGAAACCCACCTGTTTGTTGCATGACGAGTTTGAAATAATGAACTTTATTTTTTCAATTAAAGTAAAAATACATTATTCAACTTTCGCTTTCTTAAGACAATCCAGTCTGTATATATTTTTGCAAATATTATTTTTTTTTTTTAAATAATTCATTTATTGTTGCGTGAGAAGTTCCACTTATTTTTCACATCATTATAAAAGCTATCTAAAATAGAAAATGACAAAAACTAGTTGGTAACTTCAATCAATTTGCCTTTTTGTATTCAAGTTCTACTTATAAGGTGAGTGAAGGTAAAATCATAAAAACAAGTAAGTTTTTTTTTGTTAGAAAGTTTACTTAAAGATTATTTATAAAGTATGCACATAAAATTGTATCCACAAGGGTGTTAAATAATTTTCTTCCAATATATTACTACCAGCTACCTTTTCCCCAGGTGGATTGTGATCCAGCCAGGGGTGAGGTACTAGCCCAAGATCCACCAAGTGAACCACCAGCATAGCGTCCACTGCTGATTCCATGAGAAGAGCTGCCACCTTGATATAATCCAGCATGATCTCCTATTACTGCTGATGAGAGACCACTTCCAAAACCTGGAGCATGATTAGAAGGACTACTACCGAAGTGACCGGGGTATTGGTAACCAGATAATCCACTAACACCTCCAAAGCTACCACCATGCCCTTGACTGTATTTATGGGATCTAGCATTTGATATTGATGAAACACTTCCAATTGTTTGACCTTGACCATAACCTGCAGCAACTCCAATGGGATAAGAAGAACCTCCTCGATGTGAAATAGGGCTGAAAACTTGACTGGGTCTGTAACTGCTATAACCTTGACCATAAGAAGAACCACCTAATCCATGAGAAGCTCCGGAATTACCTATGCCCCATCCATTTCCATGAGATGAGCCTCCGATTAGTCCTTGAGAAACAATAGAGTTTCCTGCTCCCCATCCACTTCCATGGGAAGATAATCCCCCGCCAAAAGAAGGGCTTCCAATTACTCCTTGTGAGAAACCTGATTGTCCTGCATTCCACCCAGAGCCAATGGAAGCACCTCCACCAAGTCCATGAGAAACACCAGAATAGCCTGAGCTCGAAGCACCTCCATGAGAATAACCTCCAAAGCCTAACGTATGACCTCCACTCAGCCCTTGAGATACTCCTGATGGATGTCCTGAATTATAACCGTTTCCATGTGAAGATGAAGATGCAATTCCAAATGAGGAGCTTCCAATTAGCACCTGAGAGTTAACACCAGAGTGTCCAACACTGGATCCGCTACCATGAGGAAAAGAACCTCCAATTCCAAAAGAAGCTGCCCCATGTCCCTGATGAGAGCTTGCAACGTTACTTATTGGCGACGAATGGTGGGAAACACCAAAAGAACCTAGACCATGAGAGTTTCCAAAGCCATGTCCTTGAGTGATGGAACTACTTTTAGGAAGGTATCCTCGTCCACCAGCATTGACTACTGTTAGATAAGCCACAGTACAAATGAAAGCCTGAAAAGAGAATTTAGACGTATTAAGACAAAACTATGATATCCTTGAGAGGATACATCCTTACCCTCATGTTGAGAGTACTTAATGTTTGAGAATCTAAGAATCTTAAACTGCGGCCTTTTTGAATTATGGATTGACTTTTATATGAAAAAAAAAAAATTAATAGAGAATATGCCAATCTCCTTTGAGCTATAATTTAAGTTCTGAATTTTTGACCGCAAAATTAAATTCGCAACAATAAATCTAAACTTAATTGCTTATTATTTGTTGTGAGTTGCACAAAGATTTGCACAGGAAAATCCCACGATCCACGAGCCGATTAAGACAAAAGAACTCTTTCATTTTTATTGCTGTATTGAATTGCATTCTATTATTGATACAAACGCTCAATTTATAATTTGTATACAGTGAAATCTCTCTTAAACGAACAGCGATGTTCATTCCTTGTTGTTAGGGGAGTAAGGGTTTAAAATTAATTTAAAATAATATCTCGGAAACTGTCAGACTTTTAAAATCATAAAAATCTTGGAAGCCAATTTACAGGTTCATTACGTGGAATTATGAGTTAATCGAATGTTTTTCTTCAATAATTGATTTTCTGGTTTGCTGTATGGCAGGGAGCGGCATCTTGGTGGAACCATAGTTATCTCTTTCACATACCATTCAATCGGGGAACGAAAAAGTTATTTATCATAGCAAATACCATTAAACATTATACGATGGTTGAAAACATTTACAGTAACGGCCAGCCTACAGATCGCAAAAAACATACAGGCAAAAATGTTTCAAAAATTAGTTTTTCATTAGGAAAAACTTTTAAATTTACTGAATTAACAAATAATGTTTGGAACTACCGTAATCGAAAAAATTATTTAGTTCGGATTAAAAGTTTAACTTGTAGAGCTAATCAAATTAGATTCATTAGGTGATATGAATAAAAAGAAGCACGTACTCAGAGCAGGTGCTCCATTAGAATCAGAGAAGGCGCTAAATAAAAAGTTGCTGCCCCCGTTTCGTATGAATAATATTATACTCCAAACAGTGAGCACTTCCTCCTTCACAATGGAGTAGGTGCTCTCATACAACGAGTCAAATTAAATTGTTTTTTTTTTTTTTTTGGATTTACAACTCATTTCAATGAATGATTTATAAAAAAAATCAAACGTAAACTTTTATTTGATTCGGTATTGTTTTCGATTAAAAAATCAGTTTTCTTTTAAGAATTAGGAGTGTTGAAAAATGCAACTTTTTCTGTTTTGACTCGCATTTTATTGTGAAGAATGGGAAAACGTTGCTGGACTTGTGCAAAACATTGTTCAATTATGAATCGTTCGTCATTTTTCTCAGAAGTATCTGGATTTTAATACGGAGTTAAAAGCCATCAGAGAGTAAGTCCGTATCCTGAATCTCCAAGTAAAATGGCACTATAGCTTCATTCCATTACATGATTTTAAATACGCGAGAATTTTTCCAAATTCGTGAATCATGCACTCATACTGGCCATGAAAGGCCAATACTCGTAAATTTCATCTCTGGAATTGCTTGTTGCATGATCATTAATGCTGTGGAATCCTTTTCTGTTAACTTACTCGTCCCCATGGACAACTGGTTTTATGATAGGAACATGAGTACAATCGAATTGCTGAAGGAAAGCTGTATTTTTCTGTATTTTTTGTTCTTCAGTAGTTGTAGGGAATTTGATCCAATGGTTTGACTTCTGGATTATTGCCGCACTTACAAGGGAAACAGTTTCAGAGACCGTGAACTGGTCTATAATCCAATGCTCCGATTCCAGTTTGAAAACCTGGATCACCTATGAAGCAAAGGAAAATTCGTATTTGTCAATGCTTGTTAAGGTTTCTGAACTATTTCCAAGAAAATGATTCGCCAAGATATATCCACATTTCGTTTGTTGAATTTGTCTGTATAGAACTCGATAATCATTTGAAAATCCTTCTCTTCTTCTTTTTTTTTTAAATTTGACTTTGTGGTTTAAAATTCGCATGAATTCCTCATTTATGGAAAAAAGAATATATAAAGGGCTATTTTCTTCAACGTTAAGCAATCAAATGAGCTAACTCACAAATAGAAGCAGGTGCTCCTCTCTATGGATTACGTGCTGTTCTTTATTCATACCTTATAACGGAGCAGGTGCTTATTTTGAGGAGGTGCTTATCAAACACGAAGATGCTCAATCTTTGAGCACCTTCTCAAGTGTTTTATTCATATCAAATGGAGCACCTACTCTTAAAAGTTAAGTTTTGAGCAGGAGCTCCTTTTTATTCACACCACTCATTGTATGTGATTCTCTAGATTCAAATTTTTGTTTTAGCTCATTTAGTTTTTTTTTTTTTTTTGAATTTTCTCAAAAAGGGCTATAACGATTTTGATTAAAATTGGTATATTTTTTATGAAAACTTGAGTTTCAGGCTTTTTGGCAAACAAATCATGTATCGGAAATAGTTTTATTAATATTAATATTATTAATAAAAAAGGACTGTTTACTTTAATTCAGCACTGTTTTGCGTGAATTACCTGTGAAACACCATACACTACAATAATCGTGGACTTTTGAAAATTCCTTATATTAAATATACCTAATTAATGTTTATTCCTTGTGGTACAAATTAAGTTCAGCAAAATATTATGAAACATCCTGTAAGGCCTTTTTTTTAAAAAGGCTAGCATGATAATTTCCTGTAGGTTTTTTCCCCCCACTGTATCATCTGAAACGTAACACTTTTTTAAAGGGTTTAAAAGGGTTAAAGGGTTCGTGGATGGTAACACTTAGCTCATGCCTGATTTGACAGATAATTAGTTTTATCCTTCCGCTGAACGAATATGGTTGTGTATACGCTTCGCTAAGTGGGCCTGCGATCGACTTATAGAGAAGATGCCGATTTTGCCAAAAAAATCATCTTTTCAGATGAAGCTCATTTTGATCTTGGCGGGTAGTAAACAAGCAAAATTGTCGCATTTGGGGCACAGAAAACCCGCACGCATACATTGAAAGCCGATACACCCAAAACGAGTCACTGTTTGGTGCGGATTTCGGTCCAGAGGCATAATTGGGCCATTTTTCGAAAATGAGCAAGGAGTGGCCGTTACAGTCAATGGCGATTGTTATCGGGCCATGTTGAACGAATTTTTGTTCACAAAAATTGAAGAGGAGGATATTGGCAACATTTGGTTTCAACAGGACGGCGCTACGTGTGCCACACACCCGAAGCTACACTCGATGTTTTGCGCCATTTTCAAAAAAAAAAAGTTATTTGGCGGACCCTTTACAAACTACAAAAAATGCTCTTTGATACACTTACAAAAACATTTTTAATAATTATGTTCATTAGCGGTAAGATAAATTGTTTTTTTACTTGAATCATAGACTTCTGACTATTATTTACCTAAATATAACGTTCAATCCTTGAAGTTAAAAAATCTTAGTTAAGAAGAATATTCTGAAACACTATGTAAGGCAATTTTATTAAAGATCACCATTTTTACTTTAAGCTTACAAACAAATTGTCAATTTCATAATATCATGTGGATTTCCTTCGCTCGACATGCGACAATTCTGCTTATTCAAATCAATGTCGTGCCAAAAATGTGCTTCATCGTTGAACACAATTTTTCTATAAAGCAAGGGATCCAATGCCAGTTGATGATTTTGGGCCCATTCACCATAATTATTTTTTATACGATAAAATTGCAAAGATTACTGAATTAAAATGACACTGCCAGTTTTTGTCAATTTGTCAATTGGTTTGACAGATATAACTGTCTGAATTAAGTATACTAAGAGCCAGTTTCACAGTCAAACAAGTGGTAATTAAGTGGGCAATGTGAAAGATTAATGTGCAATATCACAGTTAACACCTAGCTTAATAAGTCGCACTTAAGTCTCCGATGTTTGTTATTTAAGTTCAACTTATGCAACTTAGCCTAAAGTCCAAATATGGGAAACTTATAAGTTCTACTTATTCCGTTAAGTGTTGACTGTGAAACTGGCCCTAAGTGTAACAAATATTCTTTATATTCCTGGTAATCTGAGAGTTTTTTTTTTTCAAAAGATCCGTTCAGCATTGAGAGGTTTTACTGTACGAAAAAAAAAACAAATAAATTGAATTTCTAGTTTACTCTACCCTCATTTTTGGAGAAACTAATTATAATAATGAGCTTAACCTCTATCATCAGCATCACAGCCTTCATTTATTTTGGTAATATGTCAGTTTAAAAAAGTGTTTTGATGTTGCCCAACTGGTATAACCATAAATTAATTGAAAAAAAAAAATAGTTAATTATATGCGGATACTAACTAACCTACGATCGCTGGATCAATTTCAACTATCAATAATTCTTTTCTATTTTTGTTGTTGTTTTGATAAGTTGAAAGCATTTTTTATTTATGTTTTTTTTTTAGAAGTTATATTTCAATATTAAACAATCGGTTTAACTTCCTTGTTGATATAATATCTGAGTATTTTGATTGTTAAAAATATGATGAATTAATGATTTTAATAATACTGTATTCATTCGTTGGATATAAATTAGGTAGTTGAAGTTCTTCAAGTAAAGCTCTTAGCGTACACAATTATTGAACAAAGCAGCTATCAATGCAGCAAAAAAAGAAACAATTAATATGTATTTACCTCGTTTACATTCAGTCATTAAGAGAGTAGTGTTGCCAACCAGTGGGACATGGCTCCCAGGAGGGACATGTTGAATTATCGGTTTTTGTTTTTAGTGGAGCATCTGGTAAGGTGCCGCGACTCCACTCACTCCAGGAAGAAGTGCTGCATATTTTTCAGATAAGATGTCATATTCTTATACTAAATTTATTATTCGTAGAGATTTTAAAACTCTTCGAAAATTTACAGGCAATACCTACAGAGGCACTTTGTGGTTTTTAAAATAAGCAAATACTCTATGATGTTCGGAAAATGTTAATAAGTACAAATTCCTAATTACCAACCTACTAAATAAAAAAAGTAAGTCTTAGCTAAATAATAGTCTGCAATGCGTAAACCTCTTTAAAAAAAAAAAAAAACCAAACAATCACAAACCATCATTGCTTCATCACCAAATTATTGTTGATTTAAAGATTCGCAATCAAGATCACAAAAATCAATAAAAGATACAACATAAAAATGAAAGAGGAAACCAAAAATATTTTTTTAATTGATCTCAATTATAGTTTATCAAGGCAAACAGAATTGCAGATATATATTAATCAATCATATTCCCGTCAAATGAACTTCAAAAATACTTACGAGTTAACGACCCACACGAATATTATAATTAAATATCAAAGGTAATTTACCATCGCTCAGAAAATGACTAATGACTTATGTAAATAAGCGAGTTTGTGGTTAATAATTTTGCAATTATGATTTTGTAATGAAATTTACATAGCATCATTTGGAATCTAGTTTTATAGGCTGATAGAAATCTGGTATAGGTTTAGTTTTAATTGAATATAAATGTTTTTTTTTTTTTTTTAATTAAAAAGAGGAGTTCAGAGTACACATTAACCCTTCTAAAGGGTTTTCCAATAAGAGGTGTTATTTTGATATTCAAAGAAAAATGGCATTTTTTGAGATAAATGATCGGATGTTTATTTTATTATAAGGAGGAAGGTATGCCGTTAATAATGGAATACAATATCAGCCAAATGGCCGCCACGACCACGCTTACAGGACCATATCCTTTTCTTGAAATTTTCCATAACCAAATCGCAAAGTGGCTGCCCTATGTCCTCGATAGCCTCACGAATTCCATCTTTGAGGTCTTGAATCGACGCTGGGCCGTTGGCGTAGACCTTATATTTCACGTGGCCTCAAAGGAAGAAGTCGCAAGGTGTTAAATCACAAGATCTCGGTGGCCAATTGTGATCACCTCTTCGAGAGATAACACGGTCCGGAAACTTTTCCCGTAAAAGATCGATGGTTTCATTGCTTGTGTGGCACGTAGCGCCGTCTTGTTGAAAGTAAACGTTGTCCAGATCAATACCATCCAATTCCGGCCATGAAAAATCATTAATCATCTCTCGATAGCGCAATCCATCGACCGTAACTGTTGCTCCAGCCTCATTTTCGAAAAAGTAAGGTCCAATGACCCCGCCGGACCATAAACCGCACCAAACAGTCACGCGTTGAGGATGGAGAGGCTTTTCAACAATAACTCTTGGGTTTTCCGAGCCCCATATGCGACAGTTTTGCTTGTTGACGTAGCCTCCGAGGTGGAAATGGGCCTCATCAGTCAAGATGATTTTTCGATGAAATTCCGGATCATTTTCATGCATTTCAAGGACCCAATCAGCAAAGACACGACGTTGTTGATGATCAGCCGGCTTGAGTTCTTGTGTTAACTGAACTTTATAAGTCTTAAGACCCAAGTCTTTATGCAAAATACGGTGTAATGACGTTTGTGGAATGCCTAATTCCAAAGAACGACGAGGAATGGACAAACCTGGGTTTTCTTCAACACTTTGGGCTACAACAGCAATATTCTCAGTTGTTCTTGAGCGACGTGCACGGGTTTTATTCTTCACATCACTAACTTGTCCCAACAGCTCGAATTTGTCCACCAATTTCTGTATTGCGGTCCGACAAGGTGCTTCACGACGACCCAAAAATGTTTTAGTTTTACGAACCGTCTCTGAAAAATTTTCACCATTTTTATAGTGAATTTTAATAATTTCAATGCGTTTTTGAAGCGTGTATCGTTCCATTTTTATTAATGGCGTAGTTTCGACTTGTCAAATGTCAAAAAATGACAGCTTCAAAAGTGACAGCTACCGAAATAGCGGCCTATTGAAAATAACACCTCTTATTGGAAAACCCTTTATTATGTAATAAATAGCGAATAACGGCGTGAAAGAACTTACACATCAGTCAACTTGTAATTCATATCAAAAAATATGTGAGTGCCGGGACTCACGGTTAAATATATAACGTTTGTCCAAGTGCCTAATTTTTGTTACTGAAAGTCATCAAAAGAAACATATTGAATAATTAACACTACATTACCTATCTGTAGGAAGTGCTTAAAAAGCTTAGTGTTGAAAGAACGGCAGCGAAATACCCAGTGGAGGAACCGCTGTAACGAAATTTCCAAGCACTAAAAGGCTGGTGGTGAAGTGTCCAACGAACGGTGAAGGTTCGGTACTGAAAGGTCCTGCTTCGTAGTTCACTCTCAACTTTAAGATGACTTCACATTCCACATGGTTATTGTTTATGGTAATCACTCTCTGAGCATCGACAAACAACAACTGTCAGCGGAGAGCACTAAAATCGTGGTTTCAATTAAATGACACCGTACACAAATTCCAAAGGAACTTAATGGTTTGACTGACAGGGGCCGAATTAAAATATCCAGTTAGAACTGTTAACGAACTTGCAACCCTTATTAAACTCCAACTTTCCATCTAGTAAAACTTACAAAAACTTCAGTCTTAATTTTATACTGAACGAACCTCAAATGAATGTCACTATGAGATAGCCGGCGAATTATATATCTTGAGTTTTTAGAATATTTAGTTGCAGTTGTTGTCAGTGGAAATCACTAAAAAAAATATAAAAATATAAGTGTTAAAATGATAAAATCGTCGGTCGCGCTAAAAACAATTTGCTTTCGTCGTTGGCAAAAACAATATAAATGAGTGGTCGCGATAAAGTATAATCTAATTGTCGGTCGCGTTAAAATCAATTTGTTTTGGTCGGGGCAAATCAGATTTCGTAACGTAACGTGCTACAACGGAAAGTGCACCACGTAACGTTGCACACGAACGTTCACGTTTTATTTTTCACTCTACCGCCAGCATAGATGTTTACACATCAATAAATGTGGAATGGCGAACGGATAACTTTAACTTGTCAAATTTGGTGTTTGAGAGACAAATAAGTTCTTAACACACACATGCATTCGTCTCATATATAGAACCGTTTACTACTACTGTGACATACGTAGTGGAATGTTTTTACATTTTGATGAAGTGTTGCCGTGCTTTCTGTTATAAAGACTGGAAAGATATCATAAAGCAAAAATATGTTTATAAATAAGAAAAGTTATTTAGCGGAAAAATTAATTATCCCTGTGCCAGCAGTTAACACATGTTTTAAGGAGCGGATAGTGATAGATTAATAGGGCTGTAAATAAATATTTTAATATGAACCTTTTTATTAAATAGAAGAAACTGGCCAAACATGTAGACTAGAAGAAACAAGAAATGTTTCAAAAATGTAAACAAAACGGGCGTATTCATAGACGCTTGCTAAAATAACTCATGTTTTTCTAAATTGCAGGTTAAAATCCAATGGATAAACGAATACAGCAGTTTTTAGGCCAATCTGATAGAAATTTGACAATTTTGACACTTGAATGTGGAAAAGGTCGACGATACAAAAACTTGAAATAATCTTGAATAATAGTTTTAAAAATGTTGTTAGTTTTTTTTTTTCAAAAAAAAAAATTTCCTTTGTCCAAGTTTTAAATTGTAAAAAAGTTGTTTCCAAAAACAAAAAAATGTGTCCTTTGTCCAATTTCCAGACACACCTCCAGAACTTTTGTCCTGGTTCCAGATCCACCTCCAGAACCTTGATTCAAAAAAAAAATTTGTCCTTTGTCCAAGTTCCAGATGCGGGATTTCGTGATACGGGATTTTGTGATGCGGGATTTCGTACCCAACCCGTGAAGTTCGCTACGCTCAGCGTTTCGCTCGATTTGCTCGGTCATTTTATTCTGAGTTAATTGAACAGGCTCTGAGCTAACTCCGATGGAAAAAAGAAACACACTTTTTATTCTCTGATATGTCTGGGCTAAAAAAAAAAAACATAGATTTTTTTTTTTTTTACAGTTCCGTGATCTGCTCTGAGTTAAAAAAGAAAAACGCCAAATGACTAGAAAATTATAAACTTATACAAAATTATTTCAATTGATTAAGTAAATAATGGTAAAGGAACAGTATGTATACAACTGTCAGAATTTTTAATTTGACGTCAGATTTAAATTCAATAACTAGAAAAAATATATTTTTGAGCCGTTGGCCAAAGAGTTAGATTCGCAACTTTGAACTGTCAAAAGTGTCCAATTTCTATCAGATGGATTCAATGGATTCAGCTTCTGCAAATCAATAAGTCTACCAACTTTCACTAGAAATTCAACGAATGAACCACTGTGCACCCACTGGGCTGGAAAAACTCATCCACTGGGGAAAAATGAAAGTTAAGGAACAATGTGAGAATAAGGTAGCAGTTGTAATTGATGCAAAACCAAAGAAGAAGACATTTATTTAAAGTTTTCAATATTAAATTTTTGGCAGCTAGGCAACTTGCACCTGGGTCCGTCTTGCCGCCGCTAAACGGTCCCGGTATGTACGTACTATAGAATAGTGGAAGTATTCGCCCAATAATTTATATTGTCATTTCAATAGTTGGATTTGAATAAAACATAAATATGACAAGTTATGGATTCGTGAAAAAAAAACGAACTCCAGATTTTGATCAAACGTGACATTACGATGATAGGGAAGACGAAAACATTGGCTCTTGTCTTGTTCTACTGCAGCCTTAACGGATGGGTCAGTTTTCTTTAAATTTTGTACCAAGTTTTTTTTATACCTATATAGCGTTCCTTTTTTCATTTTTTTTAGGCCAAACATTTTTCACAAAATCGGCTCCACACAAAATAAATTTAAATAGTTCTAAGCTCCACTTTAGTAAAAAAAAAAAAAAGTATTCAGACAAATGGTTATTAATGGCTTTTCTCGAAAATGTTTCAACTGATTTTGATCAATTTTTTTTAAGGATGATTAACACATTTTAAATAAATTTGTGTACCAAAATTAAAAAAAAAATTATATTTTTTTTGGATTTCCAAAAATAGTTTTGAAATTTTTCTTTTTAAAACTCGATTTTGTATTAAAATTGGCAAAAAGAATTTTTAAACATAATCTAGAAGATTTTATACCGACAAATATTTTTCGAACCAAAAATAACATAACAAATGTTGAAAAACAGTTTAGGAAAATCTGTTTTTGCTCAAAAACGACTTTTACGATTTTTGATAAACAAAATTTTTGTGTATTCAATCAGGTGAGGTCTACCATTTAAAATTATTAAATTTTACATTGAACTATTATAAACAGTACTTATACCTCTAATAGAACGTTTTTTTTTTTTTTAGTTTCAACTATCTCATTATTTGCTTTACCGGTAAAAACTAATTATTTTATACAGAAGCTTGCAATAAGTTTACATATCAAAATTTTTAAAATTCAATATTTCAAAAACGAGTGGAGCGCGTACGGAAAAAGTACCCGCTCGGTTCATATGGTTTCGGAAACATTTCAACCAATCAAAGTGACCTTCCCATGGGTGTTTTCCAATTTAATTCGCCGCAACCAATAGCTGTATTAACACCTACTGGTGAGGTTCGAGGACCCTTAACCGCCCCATTGGCTGTGGGATCTCGGCTCTATCCAAAATAAATTTGAATCTCTATGTTTCTATCTTTTCAAACCTCATTTGTTTGAGTCGTCGGTTTGGAGTGAGATCAGCAAATGACACATATAGCACTAAAATTATATAATTATATGATTATTGCAGTGGTAAATTAATCTCTTAGATAAAAAAAGCTTTTAAGCAAATTTTTTTAATAACCATAATTAATAACTTTATATCAACCTGTCTCCAGATTTTTAAAACAAGAGTATATCGATCCATAAAATTATTCGATTGTGTAAATTATTAAAGGGCGAAGGCCTAAAAATTTTATTGATGAAATAAAAACATCAAATTCCGAGCTTAGCATATAGCTCCATCAATATTAAACTATAATTTAATATTGTATATGTATATACTCAATTTTATTCAAATGCGTATATTTAGAGATTTTTTGATTGAATTAAATAGTAAACCAGTTTTGTTTTTTGCAGTTTCTTAGTCATTCAGTTTCCCAGAAATATATAAACAAAAACAAATCTTAAAGCATTTGTTGACACTGAATTCATTTTAACAAACCCTGTGAGATCTCCGCACTCACAGCTCATACACGTTTATTTGAATATTAATTTCAAACATAAATAAAAAGTTATGAATAAAAAATATACCTTTACACGATGTAAAGTTTCTTAACATCGAATTAATTATGTTAAATAAATCTTGCTACATAATAGCTTGTGTCTCGAAGTTACATTTGGAGGAGAATCTTTGTGGAAAATGTAATCAACGAAAATTGAAGAAATATGACTTCAAGAAATATTCGGAGAAAATTTGAATGGTAAAGAAATACACTTAGTGACATTTACATAGGATCAGATGTTGATTTTTTTTTTTCTTAAGAATAACATTGTTTCTAGCTTGATACAGTTTTGAGCAGTGTTTAAAAAATTGGTATTTCGTGTTTGCTCTTCCAGCCCAGGTGGGGATTACTATGGTTCCATCAATATATATTAAATATATTCATAAATTAGAATATTGTAAACAGAATTAATTTTTTTTGAGCGAAAAATATCATTCTGCTGGAACAGATTTGAACTGAAAACAATGCATGTAATATGTATGTAAAGGGTGTTTTTTTAGACGTGTGCTTTTCAAGAAGAAATAAAACCCATATAATTCAATGTTATGTCCAAGAATTAAGCTTAATTATAAAGATAAGGGGTTGCCATTATGTTTTAAAAATTATTTCGGGCCCCACAATTATTATAACCCTACAAAAAATAGTCCAGTGGTGTCAAATCGCACGATCTTGGAGGACACGCCACAGGCCCACGACGACGCGTCATAATGCGCTCACCAAAAGTTTCCTTCAATTAATTGATTGTTTCGTTGGCTGTATGGTATGTAGCTTCGTCTTGTTGGAACCAAAGGTCATCCACATCAACATCCTTTAATTCAGGCACGAACAAATCATTAATCATGGGTCTATAGCGTTCCCCATTGACTGTAACATTATGTCTGGCTTCATTTTTGACGAAGTATGGACCAATGATTCCCTCTGCCCAAAGAGCACACCAAACTCTAAACAGTGACTTTTTGAGGATGTAGTCTATTTATTATAAAATGGCAAACCAAACTGAGCATAAATCAAGTGACAGCTGTCAAAAAGACCAACTTCGAAAAAAGTATTGCCAGATTGAAAATAACACGTCTAAAAAAAACACCCTGTACTTTTGAATCTCATACCTAAGAGCAAGTTCGTGCGATCGAGTCGTGCATATTTTTTAGTTGTTTTTCGATATAAAATAGAAAATACCTATTAAATAGTCATTAAAATGAAGACTAAAAAAACTACTTTTTTTTTTTTTTTTGTTTACCTGTACCCCACCTGCACTTAAAACTCCATCTTACTATTAACGTTCGGTCGCTGACTCTGTATTATGATACAATGATGGGAATATAACCTAGGAATTTGTGCGGAAAATATTAATTTTGATGTTTGTTTAGAAATTTATTTATTTGTTGGCCCTGCGGGACTTGGCCTACATTAAAATCTACATGCAACCAAATTAAAATGACCCAATCCTCGGCTAGATTTATTTGTATGCCGTTATACGTACATAGTTCGTTCCTTGGATCATGTTTATGAATATAATGATCGCAATATCTCAATTCCATTGCCAATGGTCTTTTGCCAGAAAATGCTTGATGTCTTGGTGGCGTTGGCGGTAGCAGTGGCTATTGCTGCAAGCCATAAAATAAGAAGCCGCAGTAAGACCGACAAACAGACAAACAGACAGACAGAAAACCTTAAGACAAAGCTGAAGAAGAAATTGTTAACAAGGTTACACAATGGCTCACACCGCGTTTTGACAAGAGGCTTTGTTGATGTTTTAAGTGTCATCAACACACAATTCCGTGCGCCTCAAATGGAGGGGCAACTCGAAGTCTAGCATGGAAATGATTTGAAATGGACATGGCCCAACGCCGAAGTGGGGTCAATCCAATATGATTTTCCATAGAGATATGATGTCTGCCTTATAGGCAGCCGAGTATAGGGAAAACTCCAAAACGTTACTATAAAAAGATGCCCAAGTGGCAGTGAAAGACATCAGTTGAGTTTGTGCTATCGTTCGCTTTACACTTGGACTAACACAAAATGAAGGTGCATCATTCTCGATTGGATATTTATAATTTAAGGATTACCTAACGGTTTATCTTCTTGCTGTTTATAGGTATTCGTTTGCTTGCTGTCGATTGCTGCGATAGCTTCCGGGGGCTTCCTTGGTGGTGGTGGCGGAGGTGGTGGGTGGTCCGGCGGTGGAGGTGGTGGCGGTGGATGGTCCAGTGGCGGAGGTGGTGGCCACGGAGGTGGTGGCGGCCAATCTGTGAAGATTGTCAAAGTCATTAGTAGCGGAGGTGGTGGCGGTGGAGGTGGTCACGGTGGATGGTCCGGCGGTGGTGGCGGATGGTCCAGCGGCGGAGGAGGTGGTGGATGGTCCGGCGGTGGAGGAGGTGGTCATGGTGGAGGTGGTGAAGAGATCAAGGTCATTAAAGTCATTCATGGTGGAAGTTCTGGCGGACACGGTGGCGGCGGCGGCGGTGGACATGGCCATGGAGGCGGTGGACATGGCCATGGAGGCGGTGGCGGTGGCCACGGAGGCGGCGGCGCTGTAAAAATCATTAAGATCATCGATGGTGGCAGTTCTGGCGGCGGTGGTGGTGGCTGGTCTTCCGGTGGAGGTGGTGGCGGCGGCTGGTCTTCCGGCGGAGGTGGTGGCGGTGGCTGGTCATCCGGAGGCGGCGGTGGCTGGTAAAAATCTAATGGAGTCCTTCATAACGCTACTGAGTCTTTGTAAATATATATGTATGTGACAATCCACTGATGTTATCCCTTATTCGTGAGGACGTTGTTTACCCAACCCAATAAAAAAAAAATAGCTGTAAGAAATTTAAATAAAATTTTGTGATAAATTAGTAAATTATTTTATGTTTTTTTTAACAAATAAGAAGTCTAAATACACTTCTGTAAAAATAAAATACGCAGGGAGTTCTAAAATTAAAATTTCGATTGCAAATAGGAATAAGTCGAGTCAATGAAGTAGAGAAAAAACCTTTATAATCCTCACAACTCTAGTTCTTATTTTAATGATTTTATTTTGTGCACAAATGCATCTTAATAACTGAACAAATTTATATTGACCAGCGATGGAAGGTTTAGAATGTATAGTTTTAGTGATTTTTCTCGGGGCATGACATTTGTAGTTTGTTCCCACTTTTTTTATTTTTGAATTTTTTCCTTACTTTTGATCCTAGAAAATTTAAATTTGAGGCATGTTTTTTTAATTTATTTTTTTTATTTATTTCTGAGCATTAAGTATGGAATGATTAATATTTTTGGAAATCCGTCTTCTGCTACATACCTAATACTTAACTTGTTCACTATTTAACTTCCGTATATAGAAAGTACCTACTTGGAAAATTCAAATATATAATATATGAAAGTTTCCCATCACCGGAAAGACAAAAAAAGTCTAAATTTCAGCTGAATAGTATTAATAGTTTTTGAGTCTTCAGGTAGTGAAAGCAGAAACAATATAAATGTTGTCCTAAAATGCTACTGGGACCGATTCACCTGCCCAAAGCGTGAAATTAATTATTATTCATTGTATTTTTCTCGCAATAAAATCATGGTTTCACGACCTTGTTGGAACGAAATAATCATCGAGGTCACGGGATTCAATTTCAGACAGCAAATATTGTTCGTTATCATATGGGCGGTAATGGGCGCCATTAATAGTTTCTTAAGGATGAAAACCAGCAAAGCCACAGTACCCATATTAAAGGAAATGGCGCCCAATTTTAGACGATTTAGGTCCAGTTCTTCAGTGCGAGATTAAAGTTGAACCCGAGTTATCTCATCATATGAGCCCAGTTCCGCAAGCGTTAAGATTTTCGCATGATTTTCTATGGTCCCGGAAATTTGGAAAATCATTCACACTTTCGAAAATGTATGTGCACGTTATTTTTCAAGAAAAACTCACGCTTGCGGATTTGGGCTCCTGACTCGACCTTTTTTTTTCTTTTTTTTTTTGGAGCGCAAACAATTTTCTAGTTTAAAGTAAATTTTTAAATTTGTATCACTCTTACACGCCAAAGTAAGGTGCCGTGAAACTCGAAAACATAAATATTTTTTTTTTTTTTTTAACTCGAATTTTTCATACCTATTGGATTTCTGTTTGCCTACATGTATCGCTTATGCTGTACAGAATTATTCGGTTTCGATTTTATGCACTGCTTGCTGATGCAGCCAGCTGATGTCTTCGATTTGGAGCACGGTTCTGAGTGTTTTAAATGAGAGAAGCGACATCACTACTAACTTTGAAATTTGAAACCTCGCAATTTTGATCTCCGATTTGCACCTGAATTTTGAGATATTTTAAAATCTTTCTCATCGACTCGAAAAAGACAATTGAAGAGACATTTCGGAGGAAATCAAGAGGTGGAACAAACTGAAACAGACGAAGAAACGATTTTTTTTAAGAAACGCCTTTAAGTCATAGTAAAAATTGAATAACGATAAGCAATTATAGGTGGTTTTGTTGCTCAGAAAGCTACTCAAACTCGTACGCAATAAGAAAACATTTTGAATGTAAAAAAAGGATGAAAACCTTTTACAATATACTTAGTCTAGCCATAAATTCTGAAACAACTTAAAATTGCAATAAAACGAAACAAAATCAAAATTAAATTTTTTTTTTTTTATAATATTTTCTAAATAATATTGGAAATAAAACGTGTACATCTTTATTCAAAATGATCGCCTTTGGAATTAACACAGGCCCTTAATCGGTCCGGCCAATGGTCAATGGCAGCACGACCCCTTTCCATGGGAAAATTTTGCACTGCTTTCACAAGGGATGCCTTCAGTGACTCAATTGTGCTGTGTTTCTTAGAGCAGGCTATACCCTCCAAAACTGACCACAATTCATAATCCAGAGGATTCAAATCAGGACTTAGACAATGGCCAGTCTTCAGCCTTTATAAAATCCTGTAGGTTCTCCTCCAACCATTTTTGAGTGGTCTTGGCTTTGTGGCCAGGAGCAGAGTCCTGTTCAAATGACCACGGCTTATTTTTAAAAAGAGAATTGTTTAGTGGTTTCACCATGGTCTCTAATACGGTATTTTGATACACTTTTGCCGAAGATTTGATGCCTTTTTCGCAAAAATGCAGGTCAGTAACACCATTATAGGAGACACCCCACAAACCATTACGTACGCCGGATGGTGACCTCTCTGCATTCTGGAAACAATTTGCGAAGCTTCCTTAGAGTTCCGCGCATAAATTTTATCATTCTGCTTATTAAATTTTCCTTCAACCGTAAAAATTTTCTCGTCGGTAAACAAAATGTTTCGATATTTTTTTCCCGCGTACCGTGATAGCAGTTTTTTCGACTTCCATTCTCTATTTTTTTTAATGCCTCTGTAAGCAGGTGTCCTGTTGATCTGCGGTACGCTCTAAGTCAACGGTCATCTTTAATGATCCTTGAGATCATTCATCTCACGAGACAACACTTTCTGCTTCCGAAGTGGATTCCGACGAATCCGAGCACTTACCGCTTTGATGGCATTGAATCGAACTGAACGTGCGGACGCCCCGATCTCTGGCGATCATTTATTCCTCCAGTTTCTTCAAATCTTTTAATGGTACGATAAACAAAAACACGACTTAGTTGTAGCGGCAACAACGTTTTTAAAATTGACTTCGCACCTAGTCCACATTTGTGCAACGTAATTACTGCAATTCTGTTTTCTTTATCTCCCCATTCCATGTTGACACTTTGAAATTGTAGCTTCAACTGATTAATTTTTACAAGTAGAAGATCTACTTCACACATAGCTGTAAAAAACATAACGGTATTTGCTCTCGCAAATATGTTATACAGGGTGTTTCAGTATTTATGGCTAACCTAGGTACATAGCGTTTAAAAAAAAAATAAAATAAAGAAAAATTTCAAATATAACTAATTGAATTTGTTTTGAAGGTTTTGAATGAAATGAATGAATCTGTTTTATTTTCAAGGTAAAAGATCTTCATGCTATTTTTTTTTATTAATTATTCGGCCGTATTCTTCCCTCACTTACAAACATGTTGTAGGTGGTTGGCACTAGCGCACTGAATGTGGATCTTGATTGCTAACTTAAAGGTGTTACATAGAACTCCGATCCAGTCGTATGGAGAATTATATTCTATACCTACTTCCCCTATTTCAACTGGACGATACCCGTGGGATTGATAAAAACCTTTTTTTCGGTCCACAGTGCTTACAAAAATAATTCATTCTATCTATTCATTCTAACTATAGTGCCATATGCTATTAGCAATGGTTATATTAATAGGCATATTTATGTAGTTAAAAAAAAAAAACAAAAAAAGACTACAGGTACCTATGTATATATGACATGCCCGCGGGATTCCTGTCAGTCTAAGATGAAATGTAGGTACATCAAACCTTGGCAAACTTAAAACAAAGTCAAAATATTGACAAAAATTGATTTAGCATACAAATTTCCTCACCTAATTATTATAATTTATTCAGATGATTTAATGGCTTCTTTTAAACGGATTCATTAATTCACACGCTCAACCGAACCAAAACCATATAATTCCATTTTGTCTTATAATAGTCGTGCATATTAAAAGTTAAACTATTTCCTTCTTGACTTCTTTGATCTTTGATTATAAACCGAAATCAACTATAACAAACGGCTATGAGTTTAATATCTGTAGTTCTATATAATGGGTAGTGATTTATCAAGCATTAAATAAACATTGCAAACATTTTTGATGTGTAAACATCTATGCTGGCGGTAGAGTGAAAAAAAAAACGTGAACGTTCGTGTGCAACGTTACGTCGTACAACGTTACGGTGTGCAACGTTACGATCTGCATACTAGGATGGGTGCGTTCAGTGAAAGAAATCTTAAGATCCCCTTCAAGCAAAAACAAGTCCGTTTCGGATACGCGCACGTTGATGTTTACACATATTAACCGTGAGTCCCGGCACTCACAAAATTTTATAAAATTTTATAAAATGACATTTAATTCCCTTTGTTCTCCACTCCAATCACCGTCCAAGTAAGGTAGACACTGCAAAACTTAAGCTTTATTTCTTGAAAATTCTCAAAGGTCAATTCGACATGTAGTATGTTTTAAATTAGATATATTAGTAGGCTTCTCCATAATATTGAAAGTATATTGTTTGTTTATTATGATGGCAGAAAAACAATTTGACAAACTTTGAATACACACACCCTTGGAATTAAAGCACTAAAAAATAAGTCTTTTGAATTCCAATCACTTTATTACCGTAGCCGTTACCGCCAACCACCAACCGACAAACGACAACCGCCAACCGCCAACCGCCAACCGCCAACCGCCACCGATTCTCGTTTCTCCGCATTCATCAACATCATCAAAGTAAAAATTTTCTTAGCCACTGATTTTGATCAAACAACTCTATTAAAATTCTACCATATTTGTAGATGTATATGGAATGGATTTCCCAATGCCGAACTGGTTCGCACTCACACTCCCCTTGGGGTGAATTTGCGACTTCTGCTAAGATTGCCAATCGGATTGCTCATGATGGGCTATCATAGTGTATCTACTCTAATTGTTGGGCTAACTCAGATAGAATTGGTTCGAACATCGCGTAATGAAAATGAGTGTTCACTTTATAAGCTTGCTCTTAGGCTCTGCGTGTAACTATTTCCTGCCTGTCTGCAATTCAATTATAATTATATGGTGGCACTTAGATTAGCGGTCTTGGGTCTTGAGTAACAATCCTTTGTTGAACATTCACAATTTTTGTTGTTAGACAATACGTTCGGGCACTCAATAGAGTCTGATTGCGTTCACAATAATTCCACGTTATAGATTAAAATTTGCTATGAAGTGAGATAGGATCAGTTTGTTTATAACCATGGTTACCGCTGTGTGACTTTAAATGCAAATCGATTTTTTTTTTTTTAAGTCAAGAAAGGCTTTCCAGGGGCCTATAACACAATACATAAAGTGCTTGTTGAACAAGTGAAATTCAACAACTGTTGAAAATTTGTGTAACACGTAACAACAAGTCTCGGGGATTTATAACAATTGTTTTGGCATATTGCAACAAGTGGGAAATTTCACAAATCCGCCATTTCTGTAACTGGAAACAACAAGAGTTAAAAAAAAAGAGAATAAACTTGTGGAATTGTTGATAAATTTCAACCGAGGATCGGAAACTTGTTCGAAGTCAACAAGTCAGCGTTTATCAAGTAAAAGGGTCGGGTAGCTTGTTTAAAATTAATTTATTCAATGTAAAGAAGAAAATTTGAATATCTTTGCATTGGTTTGGATGTGGATCTCGACTTATAAAATCAAATACGAGATTATCACACGAGTTAAGTTTCCTGTATTTACCCTTGCTGTACTGTTATTTTTGGTGTTATCTACTTTGGCTTTCACAAATATTTTGTTTTACTTTTTGGAAATATATTCTTTCTGTCTATACTTACCATGGCACATTTCTTACAATTTTGACAAGAAACACCACTTAAGTAGGTCCAGTATTTTCCATCAGGAACTATGTTCAAACTCTTTGACAGCAAAATTATCTCCCGCCATTTATCACTTTTATTGGTTTTAGTCAATAAATCAGAGAAAGTACCGAAAAGAATATGTTCGTTTTCTCTTATCTTAGACAAAATGCTTACTTTTTTTTCTTGCGGAATTTTACGACTCATCATATAAGACTTAATTATTCAACTGGTTCAACAAGTCGAGGGAAATTTTTGTTATTGACAATTGTTACTGTTTTTGTTGTGTTACAGAAATGATCTTCACTTGTTGAACAAACGTAGTTGAACAAGAAATTGTTGACTAGTTTACTTGTTGTTCTGTGTTATAGGCCCCAGGGATTAAGTGTATCTTTTTCTAAGAAAAACAATGGCGCAAAATTGTATACGATATAGTAGGTTGCTAAATCATTTTTAGCATGATATTGGTTAAAAAGAAGATTCTATCCAAATTTTAAACGATTTAACATCGTACTGTCTTTTTAACATTTTATTAAAGTTAAAATTATCAACTTCTTATCTTTCTTGTATATAATGCTAACTCGATATGTCATTTTGGCAACTATATTACAAATGTGAAAAAGGTATGTTTGCTTACTTTTTGCATGAACTGGTGTTAGGCGTTCAGGTGAAATTTATAAGGAAAAAAGGTTTAATTTGATACTAGTTAAGTTTTTTTTTAAACTAAGAACATTTTTGTAAACTGCTTTAAAATTAGAAAATTGTTAAGTAAAGGGTTTTCCAATAAGAGGTGTTATTTTGAATAGTCCGCTATTTCGGTAGCTGTCACTTTTGAAGCTGTCATTTTTTGACATTTGAAAAGTCGAAACTACGCCATTAATAAAAATGGAACGATACACGCTTCAAAAACGCATTGAAATTATTAAAATTCACTATAAAAATGGTGAAAATTTGGCAGAGACGGTTCGTAAAACTAAAAAATTTTTGGGTCGTCGTGAAGCACCTTGTCGGACCGCAATACAGAAATTGGTGGACAAATTCGAGCTGTTGGGACAATTTAGTGATGTGAAGGATAAAACCCGTGCACGTCGCTCAAGAACAACGAGAATATTGCTGTTGTAGCCCAAAGTGTTGAAGAAAACCCAGGTTTGTCCATTCCTCGTCGTTCTTTGGAATTAGGCATTCCACAAACGTCATTACACCGTATTTTGCATAAAGACTTGGGTCTTAAGGCTTATAAAGTTCAGTTAACACAAGAACTCAAGCCGGCTGATCATCAACAACGTCGTGTCTTTGCTGATTGGGTCCTTGAAATGCATGAAAATGATCCGGAATTTCATCGAAAAATCATCTTGACTGATGAGGCCCATTTCCACCTCGGAGGCTACGTCAACAAGCAAAACTGTCGCATCTGGGGCTCGGAAAACCCAAGAGTTATTGTTGAAAAGCCTCTCCATCCTCAACGCGTGACTGTTTGGTGCGGTTTATGGTCCGGCGGGGTCATTGGACCTTTTTTCGAAAATGAGGCTGGAGCAACAGTTACGGTCAATGGATTGCGCTATCGAGAGATGATTAATGATTTTTTATGGCCGGAATTGGATGGTATTGATCTGGACAACGTTTACTTTTAACAAGACGGCGCTACGTGCCACACAAGCAATGAAACCATCGATCTTTTACGGGAAAAGTTTCCGGACCGTGTTATCTCTCGAAGAGGTGATCACAATTGGCCACCGAGATCTTGTGCTTTAACACCTTGCGACTTCTTCCTTTGGGACCACGTGAAAGATAAGGTCTACGCCAACAGCCCAGCGTCGATTCAAGACCTCAAAGATGGAATTCGTGAGGATATCGAGGACATACGGCAGCCACTTTGCGATTTGGTTATGGAAAATTTCATGAAAAGGATATGGTCCTGTAAGCGTGGTCGTGGCGGCCATTTGGCCGATGTTGTGTTCCATTATTAACGGTATACCTTCCTCTTTATAATGAAATAAACATCCGATCATTTATCTCAAAAAATGCCATTTTTCTTTGAATATCAAAATAACACCTCTTATTGGAAAACCCTTTAGTATCGTGCGTATATACAGATACACCTAAACATCAGGCTGAGACAATGTCTTAAATCGTCTTAAATGTTACGCCACAATAAGTTTAGCTTTGTGCGTTGGTTAATGATGCAAGAAAAATAAATCAACAAAATTAATAATTTAAAATAACTCTAAGGCCCAGTTTTTTAGTGATGAGTTTAACCAGAGCCAGCTAACACTATAGAAGTAAATTGACCCACAGATAACTGAGAAGCAGTTTTTCAGTGGAGAACAGTTAATTTTGAGTTAACTCACCAAATTTTCAAGAGTTAACTCGAGTTTAAGTTTAATCTCGCACTGAAAAATTGGACCTGAGATAGCAAAAATTATTATGTCTTTTAAAGAGTAAAATATCACTGCGACAGCCATTTTCCTTCACTCTGGGTAAAAATTAACTGAAAAATTACGTTCATTAAGAAAAACCTTTTCAATTTGACTAGCGGCAACCCTGACTGATGACCACTGACATGGATCGAACCGTTTTAATTGCCATCAATCATTCTGCCATGATGATGATGATGGTGGGGCTAGTGCCAAAATGGTGAGGGTGATTCATCCAGCTTTTATAAAGCGCCGTGTGGATTGATCAAGGATGACACAAATTGAAATGCTTTGCACAGATAAATAGTTTGTGGTTTTATTTTTTTTTTTATTTTCTATTGCAACCAGCTGCCGCGTCTTTGGTGGTGGCGTGTGTCGATTTGTTAACAGCAAGCACAAATTTAAATGACAATTTGTATTGTACAAAGGTGCAATTTGAAGCGTGTCGCCTTTTATTTTTCTTAGTGACTTTAAGCGCTGTATTGCCAATATGTGCCTCAGAAAAGACTAAGTGCACTTGACGAATAATAAATAACATCAATTAGGAGATTATTGCTTGATAGTTACAAAAACATTAGTGTTTATTATTGTTTTTTTTTTTTTTTTTTTTTTTTTGTCAAAAATTGCAATAAAACTGAATTGTTATGAAGCAAATATGCGCGCGCAAACGAGTTGATTGATATTTCGTAATTTTGTACGGAATAATGGATTTAGTTATACACAATTTTTATGTTATTAATTTATAATTCAGGAACGCGTTATTGTGTTTGCAGATTTACTTAAATTTTCTTTGTTTAGCGAGAGACTTGAATTTTTAAATTTAAGTTGAAAATAATTTGAAATTGATTGTGTTATTCAATAACACTTAGGATTCGGAATGGGCTGGGCAGCAACGACCGACGCCGACGTTAGACCAATTTAAAGCTATACCAAGCAGCATATAGGTAAAACAAAATATAGAGAGCACGATTGGTTCGCACGTAAGACGTAAGTATGTAAATACTTGCTCTTTAAATACGACCACACTGTGGTTTTAAAATTAGACTTTGCACATATGCATTTGATTGTAAATATAAATTAAATAATTAATGAGACACAAATTGTAAAAATCATTGGGCCGTTTTTTCAGTTATACAGCCCAATTCTAAATGACAATTGCCCGGGAAAAGTTTCCCTTTTCCCCACTTCCGTATTCTAAACAAAAAATTCCCGGGAATTTCTCTCGGGGAATTCGGAATAAGAGTTAGAGTAGGTACTACTACTCCCGAGAGAACACGTCTCCCGGGGAGTTGTTTCCCGGAGAGTTATTTTCCCGGGGAATGTTTAGAATTGGGCTGATAGTTGTACACTTGTCAAAAAAGTAAATGAATATTTTTTTTTAAAAGAGCTGCCTGCATTTCTGTGAAATTAGGTCACGTGAAGAAGAAAGCATTCTAATTTCTAATTGTATTGTATTGTATATTTTATTGTAACATACATTTTTACATTTTTTCTTAAAACTATCTATATTGCACAATAATTTACAGAGATTTAGTATAACTCTACTTTACTTTTGAAAAAAATAATATTTTTATAGCAATTATCATAGTTTGATATAATGATAAATAGAAGGAAAAGCTACAAGAAAACCTTCTTCAAATTGTCAGAAACATGTAATCCAAGATTGGAGAGAATGGGGGGCTTGTAAGTACTATCTCAAATATGCTTTACAAGTAAATAAAAAAATAAAAATATCTTACTAAGGTATAAGTACATAATTTGAAAATAAATTAATATATAAATAAGTTGATAAATAAATAAATACATAAATTAATAAATGAATAATTAAATTAAAATAAATAACAAAGAATAACAAAAAAAAATAAATTGTTAACAAATAAATAAATAAACAAACAAATAAATAAATAATTTATCACATAAATAAATATATATTTATTCTAATTTCTAAAGTTCGCATGATTTTTGTTTGGAGTTTTTTAAGATGACATTTTTGATGTGTAAACATCTATGCTGGCGGTAAAGTGAAAAAAAACGTGAACGTTCGTGTGCAACGTTACGTCGTGCAACTTTACGGTGTGCAACGTTACGATCTGCATACTAGGATGGGTGCGTTCAGTGAAAACAATCTTAAGATCCCCTTCAAGCAAAAACAAGTCCGTTTTGGATCCGCGCACGTTGACGTTTACATATTAACCTTGAGTCCCGGCACTGACACAATTTTTATTTTTTAGATTTTCTCTATTGCTATCGCGCTGTCATAAGAAAGATCATGCGACACAAAATAGGTAGGTGTACATAATTGATGTAGGCATCTAAAAGGTGTTTTTGTATAGGCGAGTAGATAACTTAAATTGGAGATAAATCACAGACAAAATACTTTTAATATTCATGAAATTGTCCGCAGCGTACATGGCATAATCTGCGGGTCCAATTATCACATTTTCTTCGCAGTTCGCAGTAAATCAAACTGTATTTCGGCAATACCTAATCGAATGTTGGATTCCAAGTGCTCAATAGTTTCTGGTTTATCGGCGGCGTGGACATGCGACTGAACATATCCCCAGCGAAAATAATCTAATCTAAATAGCACAAGTATTTGTGGCCAGTTAAAAAGTTGATTCCGTGAAATAAATCGTTCGTCAAATAATGTTTCATTCTCTAAATGAATTGTATTGCTGTTCTGATGAATCTACATCTGCAACAGCCAACATCAATGCCTAGTTAACGAGGTAAGAAATGCATAGTAATCATGTCTCTGTATTTTGAAATATAGGCCCATGGGCATTGTATAATCGAGTACCATCAGTCGCTTCCAGTTGGAGAATTGTCAGAAGAAGCTCAGGTCAGGAATCTAAAAATTAAGATTATGAGAAGCATAGGTACCAAAATACATGTCTCTATAAAGTTTCAAGGATTTGGCAGAACGAAGACTTATGCTGCATTTACACGACTGACAAATTGGCATTTTTCTGTCTTTATACTGCCAAAAGAATGAATTTTTCCATTGTTCTGTCATTTTTTTGACAGTTAAATGCCAGAATAATGCCAATTTGTCAGTCGTGTAAATGCAGCATTAGTTCTTCACTCAGGCATGTTCGATTTGAAAAGGATCGCTACCCTGCAGAACTTATGAGTTCGTTAGAAGTTACCCCGAATTTAAACGAAAGTTTTCAAGAAATCTAGTTTTTTTTATTTTGTTTCATCAACTATTTTAACACTATTTAGTTTGAAATCTATTTCAACAAAATAATTCGTAATCTTATTAATTCTAAATTAAAACTTAAAAACTTGAATAAAAACCTTTTTTCAAAGTTGATAGTATCTTTTTTACCGATATTCTTGCAGCTTTTGTGAAAAAAATTTATATATTTTGGTACGTTATTTTTGTTCACACTGTTAAAAATCTGTGTCAAAATAAGCTTCCTTGAAGGTGATCTAATTTAAAAAAAAATGTTATAAGCTTTTAAATATATCAAAATCCAAACAAAAGTATTTTCACATTTTGTATCTTATTTTTTGATTTAATCTTGTGCAACACTCGGCATTTTTTTTTTTTAAACACGTCTTCTGTGTCGCATTTAAAGCATACAAAAAATGCTACTCTTTTCAATCCAAATACTTAATACACAAAACAAATCAGTTGATAAGAAATTCGAATTTCAACAAAAGATTGTGAAACACCCTGTGTACCAATTATTTCAAAACCTACCAAATTGAAAGCTGTCATTTAAAAAATATACTAATACAGATACTGATCTTCAGGGTTAAGATTTAAAAATAAAGATAAAATGTAAAATGTGTATAGGTATACAAATTATTGATTTTTTAGAACATTTTCACTTAAGTCGATGAATGATATAAAAGTTCTAAAGAAACGTTCCTGATAGTAGACTAGCTTCAATAAAAGCAATTCTAGGAATAATTATAGTCAATCTTTGTTAAAGCTAAAAGGTCTTAAGACTGAAGCTTAAAAAAAAGGCATCAGGTTTGCCTATTCATTCGATTTGGTGAATTGTGTGTCATTGATCCCGGTGTACGCTTTCTCAGACTTATGACGTATGAATTTATAAAAAAAAAATCTATTATTCTCCAATTTAACCACAATTTGTTTATTCGGCTATCATAGATCCTAGTGTTGATGAATTCTTCCTTTTTGTCCTCACCATACTCCACCGCACACATTTCATTATCGTATGGTCTAAACAAATAAGCATCCGGCTTTCTACTATCAAGATCTATGTACATAGTTGATAGAAGAGGAAGCCAACTTGTAAACCATTAACTCTGAAAACATTATCTAAAGTTGGATGCTAAATAGTTCACTGATAAAATGTCGCTAGTTTTGGGGTTTTTTTTTTCGATAAATTGTTTGTTTGTTAAATATCTACATAATGTGATAGACCTGAAATTGAGGTAATGAGATGTAAAATAGGTTTATATTTTTAGAGTTAAATATTCATAGACATAGACTCTTTGGTTGCTTTAAAATAAATGTATCAGCTGAATTTTGAGATCGATAGATGTGTCTACAGTCTATATACCCTTCAATTGACTGATAAATTACTTTCAAAAGTCACCAAGGTTTCGTTTCTGGTATCTCTCTCTCCCACTTCTGTAGGCTTACGCTAGCTTAGGCGATAGGCTTCAATGCTTGCCCAACACTTCTTAGTATTTTCCTGACATTTGATTTGGTATAAAATCGTTTCAGATCTCAAAGCTAGATCATTCTATTTGTTTAACCCGAACTAAGAAAATACATCTATCATCATGAAGGTAAGTTCCATTTGGATTTAAAAAAAAATTGAGGAACATCTTAGCATTACCCTGTTATTTTTATATCTTAATTGTAGGTACTTGCTTGTCTGTTTGTGGTCTTGGCTGTGGCAAATGCTGGTCTGCTGCTTAACAATGGTTTATACGGCAGTGGTGTCTACAGCAGTGGAAACATCATTTCTGCTCCTGCAACATATGTCCAATCAGCTCCAGTTCTTCAGTCATCAGTTCACATTGTTCGATCACCAATCTCATCAGCCGTCTACGCTTCAGCTCCAGTTTACCACTCGGCTTCCGTCTACCGTTCTGCTCCAATAATTTCTGCACCCCTTGCTCATGCTGCAGTAGTAGCACCCATTGCTCATGCTCCAATTGTTGGTGCTCCAGTAGTTTCTCACGGACTCGCATACGGCGGCTATGGAATTAATGGAATATTGAAGCGTCAATAAAAACCTAAAGAAATTAATTACGAAAATGTCTTTTTATTAAAAATTGCTTTTAAATTGATGCAATTTTGAATTACTCTTGACAAGTTATTAGGCCACGATTCCCTTTGAATTTTAATGTTTACAACTTATTATCATCACTACTATCTAAAAATAGCCATTTATTTGTGTTCAATCGAGAGAATATATTCTGCAATTAGTTGTTAAACACTGGATCTAATCAATGTCATCCCAGAGACAAAGTTGCTAACTACTTTTTCAAGAACTTGTCGCCGGTATGTCCACAATATCAAGAATAATATTGGCTACCTAATGAGTCGATTATTTTTATTTTGTGTAGAGTGTGTATTCCTGATTCCATACACACGATCTTGAAGGCCAATTTACAATTTATTTTGTCTAGAGTGTGTATTCCCGATCCCATACACACGATCTTGAAGGCCAATTTACAGGTCCTAAAACCTAAATTATGTGTCTTTATGGTTAGCTTGCTTTAATACTTTTGCTGGATTTACACAACTAACAAATTGGCATTGACAGTTAGCTGTCAAAAACTTGACAGGTGAATGGGTAAATTCATTCTTTTGGCAGTATACTGACAAAAAACTGCCAATTTTTCAGTCGTGTAAATCCAGTATTACGAGCAATTTTGTGAACTAAATGCTATTAAAAGCTTTTTCAAATCAATAACTCAACAAGTTCAATATTAGTGCTTAGTTTTCTTTCTCTCTGATTTATTTCAGTTGTATATTTTATTAAAAAAAAATATACATAAATCTATGTTTGAACTAAGAACAATTATGTATAATATTTTGGACACCTCACATATTTAGTTTTGTCAATTTGTGTTATTTTTTTTATTAATAAACTACTTACACTTAAGGCATGGCCACGGATTGAACGACAGGCGCAGGACAAAAAAAATGGCATCGCTCTGCTCTCAAATCTGTTCTATTTATTTATTGAATCCTCCTGAGCAACAAAGTACTACATATACATATTATAACGGGTGATTTTTAAGCTGGTTTGGTTTTGGCAACACTGGTTTTGACAGCTGACGTGTGTTTAGTACCTTGTGTCACTGTCAAACTGCTTCAGTTTGGTTTGCAATTTAACCATGGATCGTCTTACAAATGAACAACGCTTGCAAATTATTGAATTTTACTATCAAAATTCGTGCTCGGTTCGAAATGTTCATCGCGCGCTGCTTGTGTTCAGCGATGAGGCTCATTTTTGGTTGAATGGGTACGTAAATAAAATAAGCAAAATTTCCGCATTTGGAGTGAAGATCAGCCAGAAACATTGCAACAGCTACCAATGCATCCCGAAAAAGCCACTGTTTGGTGCGGTTTATGGGCCGGCGGCATTATTGGGCCTATTTCTTCAAAGATGATGCGAATCGCAGCGTTACTGTCAATGGTGAACGCTACCGAGCGATGATAACAAACTTTTTTTTGCCCGAAATGGAAGTTCTTGACTTGCATGATATGTGGTTTCAACAAGACGGTGCCACATGCCACACAGCACGCGAAACAATGGCGCAATTGCGAGGCGAGTTTGGTGAACAGTTAATTTCACGTTTCGGGCCGGTCAATTGGCCGCCTAGATCGTGCGATTTGACACCATTAGATTATTTTTTGTGGGGGTATGTCAAGGCTAATGTCTATAGGAACAAGCCCGCTTCGATTGACGCACTGGAAGCCAACATCCATGCATTCATTCGTGAGATACCGGCCGATATGTGTGAAAGAGTATGCCAAAATTGGACTCAGCGGATGGGCTACCTGAGACGCAGCCGCGGTCAACATTTGCATGAAATTATCTTTAAACTTTAAATTGCTATCGATTCAAATAAATATTTCATTCATTTTTTCGAATTTTTTGTGTTTTTTTTTTTAAAAAAGTTCTAAACCTCTTAAAAAACCACCCGTTATCTCCGGAGCGATTACGATTACTACGTTTCCACCAAGCACTAAACAACATTTTATGTAGATCGACCTCAAAGATCTATCTCAAAGATTTACCATAAAAATTTAAATCTCCTCAAGTTAAGATTTAAAATAAATCTCATTGAAATCTTCTCGCAAGCAGGAGATTTTCAAATCAAACAATCCTAATTTTGTGAAACCATATAACGGACCCATTTAAACGTCAGTTTTTCCATTGATAATTAAAAAAAATATATCAAACATTTTTCATTTGATCTGCGCGCGTTGGCTGTTGAAAATTTAAGTATTTACAATATATTTTACATATTTATAGTAATTATTCACTAAACAAAACAAATTCCAGATAATGGAACAACAAAAAAAAAAAAACAACGGAAAACCTAGGCACTGGAAGAAGAGGAGCCGATAAATTGCCCGAATTAAGAGAATTATGCTTTTCAATGTAGCAATCATAGAGTACCTATATTACCTAGAGAACCGACTTAGGCGGTCGTTCTCTTCCACCCTACAAGCTGTTCTGAGAGGAAAATGCCCATTAAGTTTTGTATGGGGTTGTTGTCCAATGCATTTTAAATGGGACCGAACCAACATGGCTTCAATTGAAAGGACTTCGCTCAAATTGCTCAATAAGGTGGATAAGACCGCCCAGGGATTCAAAAAAAAAATCCGTTAAATTCAAAAATTGAGAAATTTATTAATTTCGTAGTCAAATTTCTTTTTTTAACCTTTTGTCAACCTAAACTATGAAGAATATCGGTCATTGTTGCTCCCGGGTAATAAATTGAATAATATTTTTGAACATTTATGTTTAAAAAAAAAACAAAAACACCTACCGAAAATTGGAAGCGCACTCTAGTTTCTTTGCTCAAAAAGGTACGTGTCTACGATTTAGGTGTGCAAATCGTAGACACGTACCTTTTTGAGCTAATGCCACCACTTTGTTCACAATTAAACCGTAGACACGTACCTTTTTGAACTAATGCGCCAATTTGTTTTTATATCCACCATTCACACGGATTCACGGATAAGGAAAAAAGAGTAAACTAAGAGAGTTTTCACTTACTCACCTCAAATAAAATTTGCGGGTGTTTAAGGCAAGAGGGGTACCGGTCGGTTCTCTAGGTAATATAGGTACTCTATGGTAATATAGGTACTCTATGGTAGCAATTATCACTCTCATGTTATTTTGAAGAATCAAATGTTGTGACAATAGATTAAGGTTTCTTGTAATCATTTTCAAAAATTGTTTTTTTTTCATTTTGCTATACGTTTTCCAATTAAATTAGTTTTACTCTTGTCAAATTGACAATTGAATGACAATTCAGACTTAACGTCAAATTAATCTCCCTTTCTCTGGTGAAAACACTTCAAGATTAATTTTAAATTTCCTACCGTAAATCCCGGATTATCTCTTGGTGAAAAAGTAGTACTACTTAGCTCAACATATGGCCATGCCAGTTGTCGCTTGAATTTGTCGTGTCGCTCAGTCGATATCTATTTATTTATTTATTTACTCTCTGGTCCTTCCAAAGCTATAGGTGTTGTCACTGGAAGTAAGTAAACGAACCCAAAGCAACATTTTATCGTAGACGACAAAATGTAAATTCTTATACAGAAAAGAACTTATATCATTTTTTCCTCTGAGCATTAAGAAAATGCTGAACTTAAGCCTAATACGTTTCACTTCTCATCAAGAAAACTTAACATTGTATTCCCTGTTCAAATTTTATTTTGTCACTATACATTTATTGGCAGTTAGGGCACCATACATCAATAAATGTCATTGCATCTGAAAACGGATTTATATAAAAAAAATAGACATAATGTAGACCATTCAAATAAGGCTTCAGTAGATGAAGATATTTCTAGATTGGTTTATGTTGTTTTTTTTTTTTTTTCGACGAAATCCTCGGTAACTTTTATCAATTTTAAAAAGGTTCTCGTCATGTTGCAAAGATGATTAAATAGTATCTCTGAAATGTTTGACAGCATCCTCTCTTATAATCTTTTAGCAAACATTAGAGGGTGGGTTTCAGCTCCGAATGTTTCGCGACGGTTTTGAGTGAGTATTTAATCTGAGTTTTGTTTTTGGAGCTTAAGACTTTTTGTTTTGTTTTTTTATTAACTTCTTATTTTAAAGAATTACAAGAATTTATCCTCACACATCGTGGAATTCTCCTTTAAACCCCAACTAACATTTGAGCTAAGAAAAATTGATATGCTACAAGTCATAACGTATATAAAGCTTCTATAGAGCTTTCTTAGATTTTTTTTTTTTTTTTTATAGAAGTCATGATTTCGGTAACTGCTTCTTTTAAATTGTCTTTACGCTAGATAAGGAAACTCAATCGAGGTTAGTACCTGTTTTTCGGTTAGACCTCTTTAAATGGAGTAAGAGAAGCTAAATGAAGCTGATCTTGTATAAAGATTGCAAATTATTTTATACAAGTTGCTGTCACTTAGTCTTTAGAAGGCTTCAGTTACAATTTTTTAGAAGTTTTATCGAACAATTGGCTAAGGTTTATCAGATTTTATACTAGCTTGTCAGATTTAATAAAGCTTTTTAAAAAACTTACAATTGTCTTTTGTGATATAATGCAGCGACTTTGATAAGATTGTTGATTCGATGGTGGTGGTGACATTGGGCTTCGTGCATGTTCAGTGGATGCAGGATGTTGGTACCTTGTATTTAGTTAATAAATTGATACGATACCCAATCTGTCAGCCAGGATCGTTTTTTTTTTTTTTTTGTTCAAAAGTGTAAACCTACGAGAGAATATTTAATGATGGAAAACATGGAAATTAACTTCTGTAACTCACCTTTATTCCAAATGTTTTTTTTATTTCATTTAATAAACCAATAGACAACGCAAAACAACATTACAAGAAACAAGTTTTTTCGTAAGATTTTTTGCACACTTTTTGCTTCAATCTAGTCAAGCCCTTAAGGGCTTATTTCTTGTGCGAAAAAAACTTGTGTTCGTTTTGTCAAATCAATCTGAACTGGCAAGATCAAACGAAATGTTCGTACCCTTTTTCGCACTTAGGCATGTCTAGCGCAGATTTTTTTCTCTACCTATCCAACATTTTGCAAGAAGTCTCGATTTTTTTTTATATAGAAGCTTGGGTTTGTGTAAGGAATCATTTTGAAGTTCTATAAAATGAAAAGGCTGATTAAGTTTTTGCATTTTCAAAATAATCTATTAGATGGCCGAGTGGGAAGAGTAGTGGACTATTACACAGGAGTTCTGAGTTCGATCTCTAAAAAGTTAAGAAAAACATTTGTGTTTTCAAATTAATTCCAATACATTAATTAATAAATAATCGAATGTGATACATGTTTTCAGATTAAAAATGGAATAAATGTAATAAAAATCACTTAAAAAAAAAAATTAAAAATAAAAACTTTTTTATCCTATTTTCTTCAACCTCTATAAGACTTGTATTATCGGCTTCTGATAGGTACAATAAAAACCCTACTCGAAAGTTCAAACTTCTTTACTACATGTGTTAAAATTTAATAGAAACATTTCCGAAGCTGAAACTTTTAAAAAATCTGCATATGGTACTTGCAATAAGCTTTATCGAAATCATTATAGAAGTTTATAACAGTCTAAAGCTTCTATAACATTCTACTTTTTATGCTTATCGACACTTTACAAATGTCTTAACGAAATTAGATAGGCTATTCAGTTAGACCTTACCGAAGCTGAAATGTCAGAATCTGTTTGTGTTACTATCATGCCGGAGGCCTGAGTTCAATTCCCAACCTCTTTTATTTTTCTCACGGCTACTGCCTCTTGGGAGGACAAATCCACCAAGAGTATCTCTTGTCATGAATAACAATGCCTCACACTGTATCTGTTCGAATTCGGCAGATAATTGAAGGTCCCCTCCATTCCTGCCAATAACTTGGACACAGTAATATTTGATAGTTGGAACTTGTTAGGGGCACCAAAACGTATTTATTTTAGTTACGGTGGAAACCAAACAAATCAACTTTTAAGATAATTGTATGAAACAAAAATCATTTTTCCCCTTTTTTAGATAAAGTTGCCCAGATCACAGAGCAGTGGGCTTAGGACCATTTGGAGGCGGCTTGTGCTCTGCCAGGCCATTTGGGAAATATAACATTCTTATTTGGGAAATACAATTAAAGTCTTTTTTTTGTTTAAGCTATACATAGCTTTAGGAAAAATATGTAATTATGCTTTTTGGGTCATTGATCCCGGTGAGCGCTTTCTTTGATGTGTGTAATATTTTTTTTATTAAAAGAAATGTTCTTCTAATTTTGACACGTTACGTTTCTTACGTTTCTTCTGATGGCTTATTATTTAGATGTGATGTAAATTTATATGATTAAATTAATCGTTTAAGCAATAAGCATCCGGCTTTTAAATATCAAGATCTGTGTAGATGTAGAAGAACAAGTCAAGGGTGCTTTCAGTTTTCCATAGTTGTTTTGTTTACATTATTTGATAACAAATGATTTGCGTGCTCTCTCTTAAAATGCTCCGATGAACGGAATTCCATATAAGTACATAACTATTTGGAAGAAACTTGGAATTTAAGATGCGAAATGGGTCTTGAAAAAAAAACCAGGGCACCCGAAGTATGCCCACCGGTGAAGGGCCCTGGCCCTGCGCATCCCCATAAAAAGTTCATTTATAAATAGAACTGTTATAAATTGGCAAATCTAGAAGAGTCACTTCCTCGCAACATATCTATCTCTGTTTAAAGAGGGAAAAACATCTGCATTTTGATATTTGCGCTGTAAGTCGGAACCATGCCTTAACACCCCAACTCTTAAACCACTATCTAAAGTTGGTGGCTGAAAGTTGATTGATAGCACACAGCTAGTTTGGGTTTTTTTTTTGTTAAACTGGTAATAAAGTTATCTGCATAATGTGATATACCTGAAATTGAGGTAATGAAATGTAAAATAGGTTTATAATTTTAGAGTAAATATTCATAGACGCCGTAGTTTCTTTCAAATAAATGTATCAGCTCAATTTTGAGATCGATAGGTGTGTCTATGTATACCCTTCAATTGACTGATAAATTACTTTCAAAAGTCACCAAGGTTTCGTTTCTGGTATCTCTCTCTCCTACTTCTCTAGACTTACGCATTTCTAGGCGATCGCTGTTTATTGGGCAACAACATTTCCTAGTATTTTCCGACATTTGATTTTGTATAAAATCGTGTCAGATCTCAAAGCTAGATCATTCTATTTGTTTAACCCGAACTAAGAAAATACATCTATCATCATGAAGGTAAGTTCCATTTGGATTAAGGAACATCCTTAGTATTACCCTGTGATTTTTTATATCTTGTAGGTCCTTGCTTGTCTGTTTGTGGTCTTGGCTGTGGCACATGCTGGTCTCCTGCATAACAATGGCTTATACGGCAGTGCTGTCTACAGCAGTGGAAACATCCTTTCTGCTCCTGCAACATATGTCCAATCAGCTCCAGTTCTTCAGTCATCAGTGCAAATTGTCCGATCACCAGTGTACCATCAACCAATCTCATCAGCCGTCTACGCTACAGCTCCAGTTTACCACTCGGCTCCCGTCTACCGTTCTGCTCCAATCATTGCTGCACCCATTGCTCATGCTTCACTTCTTTCTGCTCCAGCACTTTCTCCATCTTACGGACTCGCATACGGCAGCTATGGAATTAATGGAATATTGAAACGTCAATAAAAACCTAAAGAAATATATTCAAACAAATTTTTTTTTTTTTTAATTTAAAATCACTTTAAAACTGATGCCAATTACTTTTGACAAGTCAAGGAGGGGACGATTCTCTAGGATAAACAATTTGTAATCATAGACATTTTAGGTACGACAGCACTATCTTAAATTATTCAAATATAAAATAAATCCAGCCTTAGATTTTCTCTATTAGGCCAGGTTTTCAGGGTATTCTAATATGAAATTTAAGAAAAGACGCTATTTTTCGATAAACCTGTGCCAAGTTTGCAGATTTTTCATCGACTTACAAGGATACATGGGACGTTTCGGGGTCTTAACGCTGAGGAATCCTCACTGCATCACTGCCTCACTATGACGAGACGATTCGTGTGCAGAAGGATTCTTAAGCTTGTTTTGACTACATAAATATTTAATTATTAATGAAAGTAGTTTTCAAGCTTTTGGAGAATTTTGTGTGAGTTGCCGTTTATGCAGTCCTTACATAAAAATAATTTATTATGTATTTTCAATAAAATTGGAAAAAAAACATTCCGTTTTCAAAATAGCTTTTAACGGCCTTTAGTCCATAAAAATTGGCGTTACGTACCGGCGATCTCACTCGGACTCATCGGACTCGGACTAGTGAGTGCCTTGTCAATACGCAATTTTTATTAAGTTCAGTTCAACTTACATGAGCTTTTTGACGTTTTCTTCAATAAGTACTAAACAATTTTTGTACCTGCTTAGTTAGTATAATTAGATTTTGAATATATTTTTAGCTTTCAAATCTGGTTTTAAAATCATAAAATGATTATGTTAGCTTATAAATTTTCCAATTCATAATTTTTCTAATCAAAATTCACCCAGTAGCTTATGAATTAATTTGTTTTATATTCATAAGTCACTAACTGACTTAGGAATTAAATATGAATTAAAGTCAAGCTTAAGCTAGAAAAATACTTAAGCTTTTGCAACTCTGCTCTGGATTAAATTAATTGATCCATTTAATTTAAGTCCATTTCCATTTAGTGTCCCATTTAGACTTCGATAGTTTTTCGACTAAAGAAGGTAAAGTTAATCCTTCCCTGAAAAACTGCTTTTGAGTTAGGAAGTGACTTTAGACATGCCAATTTATAACAGTTTTATTCATGAAACTACTGTGTGTGCGACCCCGAAGGCCCAGGGCCCTCTACCAATATAGGCATACTTCGGCTACCCAGCGTGAAGCTCGTTGAAGAACACTTACTTTTAATATCGAAAAACTGTTATAACTGTTGTAAATTGGCATTTCTCTAGCCTCCGGTTAATTTTTTTTAGCAGGATTGATTAACATACTCATTTGAAAAACTGGCCCTTAAAGGTTTACCTACATATAAAACTAGCAGTTTGAAGCTACCAGTATCCACTAAACTATAGAGTAGCCCTTATCTTTAAAATGTTTGGATTTGTAGGTATGCTCCCAGGGGCGCATTTTGTTCGAAATTTAAAAGAAATATTCTACAAGTTTAAAGTTTCTATCTTGTTGTTTACCCGTTCCCCTTAAAATTTTAATTTGTCTACACAACATAATACAAGTATTTTCAAAAAAAGTAAAAGCTGATGAAAAATCAGCGTTAGGCAATAACGCCCAAATCGATTTGGAGATATCGCCCAAATTTTGTTTATCACCCAAAAAAAAAATTGGAAATATCACCCTTCAGTAAAAAAAAATTTACGGGGGGCATGCTGGCCCCCTTCAAACCCTCCTGCTTAGGAACACTATAGGATTTGGGGTAGGTGCAGTCTTTTTAGCATTTAAAGAATCTGGATTTAAAGAAACATTGCATACACCCAGCCTAGCACCTACCCCAAATCTTATAGTCTGCCCATGCAGGGGGGTTGCAGGGCAGCAGCATGCCCCTCATACATATCTCACTGTTTATTTTATTAAAGCGAAATTAAGTTGATTTGATTTAAAACGGAGTTTTAGTACAATTATTGGCAAGATTTTGATTTGAGCTTTTTTCCTAGCATTTGGGCATTATTTCCTTTTTCTGGATTTTTTTGGGGCAATATTTCCAATTTTGGGAAATATTAAACTTATAGAATTTTTATTTTGAGCGTTTTTTTCGTTCAGCAAAAAACTTAAAAAAAAATGGATATAGCGTCCAAATTGAGAAAAAAATTCAAAAACAATTGTTCAGAATTTTTTTGGGCGATATTTCCAAATCGATTTGGGCCTCATTGCCTAACACCAAAAAATCTGCAAACTTGGCACACATTTACCGAAAAATAACGTTTTTTTCTAAAATTTCATATAAGAATACCCTGAAAACCTGGCCTAATAGAGAAAATCTAAGGCTGGATTTATTTTATATTTGAATAATTTAAGATGGTGCGGTCGTACCTAAAATGGCTATGATTACAAATTGTTTAATGTTTATCCTAGAGAATCGTCCCCTCCTTGACTTGTCAAAAGTAATTGGCATCAGTTTTAAAGTGATTTTAAATTAAAAAAAAAAAAATTTGTTTCAATATATTTCTTTAGGTTTTTATTGACGTTTCAATATTCCATTAATTCCATAGCCGCCGTATGCGAGTCCGTAAGATTGAGAAAGTGCTGGAGCAGAAAGAAGTGAAGCATGAGCAATGGGTGCAGCAATGATTGGAGCAGAACGGTAGACGGGAGCCGAGTGGTAAACTGGAGCTGAAGCGTAGACTGCTGATGAAATTGGTTGATGGTACACTGGTGATCGGACAATTTGCACTGATGACTGAAGAACTGGAGCTGATTGGACATATGTTGCAGGAGCAGAAAGGATGTTTCCACTGCTGTAGACAGCACTGCCGTATAAGCCATTGTTATGCAGGAGACCAGCATTTGCCACAGCCAAGACCACAAACAGACAAGCAAGGACCTACAAGATATAAAAAATCACAGGGTAATACTAAGGATGTTCCTTAATTTTTAAATCCAAATGGAACTTACCTTCATGATGATAGATGTATTTTCTTAGTTCGGGTTAAACAAATAGAATGATCTAGCTTTGAGATCTGACACGATTTTATACCAAATCAAATGTCAGGAAAATACTAAGAAGTGTTGGGCAAGCATTGAGGGCTATCGCCTAAACCAGCGTAAGCCTACAGAAGTGGGAGAGAGAGATACCACAAACGCAACCTTGTTGAATTTTGAAAGTAATTTATCAGTCAATTGAAGGGTAAATAGACTAGACACATCTATCGATCTCAAAATTCAGCTGATATTTACATTTATTTTAAAGCAACCAAAGAGTCTATGTCTATGAATATTTAACTCTAAAAATATAAACCTATTTTACATCTCATTACCTCAATTTCAGGTCTATCACATTATGCAGATAATGATATTACCAGTTTAACAAAAAAAAAACCCAAAACAAGCTGTGTGCTATCAGTCAACTTTCAGCCACAACTTTTAGATAATAGTTTGAAAGTTGGGGTGTTAATGCATGGTTCCGAATTACTTAAAGCCTGGCAAAAGCACGGTTGTCATAAGCGCAAATTGCGAATATTTGCAGCGAAAATATGAAGATGTAGATGCTTTTCGATTTTCTTCCTTGAAACAGAGATAGATATATTGCCAGAATGTGACTCTAACCATGCCAATTTATAACAGTTCTATATTTATAAATGAACTGTTTATGGGGATCCGCAGGGCCAGGGCCCTTCACCGGTGGGCATACTTCGAGCGCCCTGAATGTTTTCCAAGACCCACTTCGCATTTGAAATCCAAGTCTCTTCCAAATAATTAAGTATGTACTTGGAAAATGATTTTTGTTAAACTTTGCCGTCAAATTTTATACGGAACTCCGTTCATCGTACACCGGAGCATTTATAGAGAGAGGCCGCAAATCATGAGATTGATATAAATTATTGCATATTATCGCATGTAGGGTAAAAGCGGTAGAGATGGCGCAGCGGGGGAGATGGCGCACCTTTAATATCTCGTATACATTTATTATTCAATCAAAACCCTTCCTATTCATTTTCTCACTTCAAATCGAAGAAACCAGTTTCTGTGGTTTTTATGTGATGCAAAAAAGACAACAAAATAAAGTCATTATTTTTTTAGAAAAATTTTGTTGCCCTCCTTTTTCTCGATTTTGTTCTAATTTTTTGGACACTTGGAACTTGTATTGTATTGTATAGTATTGTCTATATGAACTTATTATAAAAAAAACTTTATTAAAAATCTACCTGCTATTTTTGTGTTAAACGATTTAGTGAAAATATGAAAAAAAGGAGACATGGTGAAGTTTTTTGAGGGTGAGATGGCGCATTCCATAGAACGCTTTTCCACTAATGTCTGCTACGGCATGCAGTACACCATCTCACCTTTTTATGATTGAATCTTACGCGGTTTTCCATTGGTAAATTCAGATTTAAATTTAAAAATTGATTTTTTTCGTGGCGAATGGAACACAATTTTAAATTCATTTATATTTTTTCATTGCATTTGTATAAATTCGTTTTTGTGTCAATATTTCAAAAAAATCTTCATCCCTTCATGCAGAAGACGAAGATTGGGCACGTTCAATCACAGAATATGAAAATTCAGATCTGAATTTATGCTGTTGAACGCACCAAAAATCTGAATTTTCAGTTAAAAGTTGTTGTGTCAAATGCTAGCGTTGACCTTAAGGATTTACATTAGAGAACGAAATAAAATAGAACTTTAACTACTATATTTCTTAAATTAAAAATTAAGCGTCAGTAGTTCTGGTGCTGATTTATTTAACTAAATCAGCAACAAAATACAGTAATACTATGTGACGTTTAATGAAAAAATAATTCCACAATATTACGATGTAGAATTCTGGGAACATTTTTCTAAGAATAGTAAGGGCCAATTTCACAGTCAGAAAAGTGACACTTAAGTGGGGAATTTGAAAGATTAATTCCCAATATCACCGTTCACTGTTACCTGAATAAGTGGCACTTAAGTCTCCGATGTTGGTGACTTAAGTTCTACTTACGCTAGCTATGAAATTTAGCTTAAATTCCTAATATGGGAAACTTAACTGTCACTTATTTCGGTAAGTGTCTACTGTGAAACTGGCCCTTAATCTTTTGATTTAGCAACTCACTTATCAAAAAACAATAAATTCTTTTATGTACAAAAGTAATAATTTATTCGTGACGAAAATTAATCATGACAAATCAACCACTAACCATAGTGAAAATTATGATTTTCGACTTCCTCGTATTGTATTTTAACATTTCCCCCACCATTATCACTTTATTCTGAATTTTCAGATTAGAATTTTTGGCTGAAAATTCAGATGAAACGTTAGCAAACGTAATTAAAAGTCACTAAAAGTCATCTAACTTTTTATGGCAGCTGGTCAATCAGAAGCTCCAAAAATTCAGAAATCTGAAAATTTAGATGTAAAACGTAATGCGTTGAATGCGCCCATTAGCTTGATGAATTTGCCGATTCATTTTAAACTCGTACATTTATAATGAGCGATTATTTTTCACATATACAAATGTTATATGTATTTTGAACACAGTTTTCTAACCTGAAATAAACTAATCAAATCAAAAATCCACAATTCCATACTGACATCTGTAAATTATGATGTCCCTAAATTTAGCAGAGCAAAGTAAGCAGAACAATTTTTTTGTTATGGCATTATAAGGTGCTCATTAAGTGCTAGTTAAGTCCCCAACACCAAAATTTAATGCTCAAAAACTTTTGGCAAAAACTAACTTGATTTCAAGTTAGCAGAGCAATTACTAGAAATGGTTAAAACGTAAGAAAACAAAATGGGGCATATTCATAGTCACTTTTTAACTCCAGTTTATCTCAGACTGGGGTTTATTCAATGTTATTTATAGATAGGATAAACCAAGGTCTAAGATAAACTGTAGTTTAAAAGTGACTATGAATATGCCACAATAAGTTTGGTCTTATATTAACGAGCTATTTAAATGTTCTAAGCGTCAAAAAAAAATGTAAAACAAATATTTTGGCCAATTAAAATTAAAGTTGCATGCGATGTAAGTTGCATGTAGTAAAAGTTGCATGCAATAAAAGTAGCATGTAATTAAAATTGAGTGTAGTTAAATTTGCATGCAGTAAAATTTGCATGCAATAAAAGATGCATTCAGTAAAAGTTGCAGACAAATAAAGATGCAGTTTGTAGGCAAGAGAAGTGTGGGGTGAGGGATCTCGTGAGCCACAAAGAAAACACAATAACCGGACTCAAATAAGTGTCAATGGTGCGAAATGTTGGAATTGTTTTTGTTTCAATGTATTTTGAGGCACCTCAAAGTTTCTAATGTAAACACGATGAGACTCACCTGTCCGTACTCAATCTTCCCAATCTAACTGCTCTTAGAAACGGGCTAGAAGATAAATTATTTTTGTAGAAGTAATGTACATACATAATGTGTATATGCATTTTTGCGAAGCAGGACTATTCAGTGCCAAACTTTCACCGTTTGGACACTTCACCACCAGATTTTCACCGCCAGCCTTTAAGTGCTTGGAATTTTCGTTACAGCGGTTCCGCGACTGGGTAGTTCGCTGATGTCGTTCTTTCAACACTTGACTTTTTTTACTCTTCCTACAGACAGGTAATGCAGTGCTTATTATTCAATACGGCCATTGAATCTTTTGAAATAAAAATCTGGTAAGTCACAATAGAATACAGATTTACCAATAATATCCGTGTTTTTGACAACTTTTGCATGGTGCAACATTTTAGAACATTTTATTCATTGCAATGTAAAGTGAAATCTTCTAAACAAGCGAATTCTGTATAAGTTTTAATTTTTTACCCAAATTTCAATTTGCTATTATTGACAATAAAACATGAAAAAATTGCCTACCGTGAGTAAAAATGGTGTTCTTAAATGATTTTCTATCAATTTGCATCATTTATTTTTAATTTTCATGTTTTATTTTGCAAAAGTAGCTGTACTGCAAAATTTCCTTAATAAAATACAAATGATTAAATAATCTGAAAAAGAACACGATTTGTTATTGAAAATATAATTTAAATGAATTCTTATAGTGAATTAACCATTTCTAATAAAATCTACATACGACTTTGCCAACACAAAAACAAACCATCCAGCCACTAAAAATCTGACACTTTAATGGGTGGCACTAAAATATTGAGCACTAAATAGCAGCACTTAAAGAATCAACACTCAATCGGCGGCGGTTATGAAATGTCCGCCGGCGCGCGGCCAACGGTACCGTATCGGCATTTTTGTGTTTAAACTAATAGCTACATATGTCCTTTTTGAAGTTGAGTGAAATTCATTCACTTAAGTCAATGAATGATATAAATGCTCAAACAAAACCTCCCTGGTTCTTTGATTCTAATTTTAATTAATGTCATTTGGGAAATAACAAATAATTATTATAGCCCAATCTTCGATTAAGCTTAAGCCGCTGAAGACTAGCTTAAAGTTAAATAACCTACCTATACCTACCTATTCTAATGCTTTTTAGACCTGTGTGTAATTGATCACGGTGACGGCATACGCTTTCTTCGACAGTTATCAAGATCAATTTAGTTGATAGAAGAGGAAGCCAACTATTAAACCATTAACTATCACTAAAGAACTCTGAAAACAATGTCTAAACTTGGATGCTAAATAGTTGACTGATAACATTTAGCTAGTTTTGGGTTTTTTTCGATAAATTGTTTGTTTGTTAAATATCTGCATAATGTGATAGACCTGAAATTGAGGTAATGAGATGTAAAATAGGTTTATATTTTCAGAGTAAAATATTCATAGACATAGACTCTTTGGTTGCTTTAAAATAAATGTATCAGCTGAATTTTGAGATCGATAGATGTGTCTGGTCTATATACCCTTCAATTGACTGATAAATTACTTTCAAAATTCAACAAGGTTTCGTTTCTGGTATCACTCTCTCCCTCTTCTGTAGGCTTACGCTGTTTAAGGCGATCGCTCTTAATTCTTGCCCAACACTTAGTATTTTCCTGACATTTGATTTGGTATAAAATAGTGTCAGATCTCATAGCAAGATCATTCTATTTGTTTAACCCGAACTAAGAAAATACATCTATCATCATGAAGGTAAGTTCCATTTGGATTTAAAAAAAAATTAAGGAACATCTTAGCATTACCCTGTTATTTTTATATCTTAATTGTAGGTCCTAGCTTGTCTGTTTGTGGTCTTGGCTGTGGCAAATGCTGGTCTGCTGCTTAACAATGGTTTATACGGCAGTGGTGTCTACAGCAGTGGAAACATCCTTTCTGCTCCTGCAACATATGTCCAATCAGCTCCAGTTCTTCAGTCATCAGTTCACATTGTTCGATCACCAATCTCATCAGCCGTCTACGCTTCAGCTCCAGTTTACCACTCGGCTTCCGTCTACCGTTCTGCTCCAATAATTTCTGCACCCCTTGCTCATGCTGCAGTAGTAGCACCCATTGCTCATGCTCCAATTGTTGCTGCTCCAGTACTTTCTCACGGACTCGCATACGGCGGCTATGGAATTAATGGAATATTGAAGCGTCAATAAATACCTAAACAATTAAATTTTAAAATGTTTTTTTTTTCCTATGAATAATCACTTTGAAATTAGTATACAGATTTTACTTACTCTAGATAAGGCATGCGGGGGGACAATTTTCTAGGAATTTGAATCCAAGCAACTTACACAATAATCATACCCATTTAAGGTATGACCGCAACTGGTGAAAAATAATTTTAAAAATTCATAGAAAATGGAACGAAAATATTTCCCTTACAGAATTCTTAACGAGCAAATTGATTTTGATTACAGTATGTTATGTAGTTGATCAGGACGGTCGGTGCTTCACAATAAATGACTTTACATAACTTGACCACTAGTGTGAAATGATTTAACTTTTATAGATGAAGTAAAGATATTTGAATTGTATGAAGTTATTTGGCACCTCCTGTCAAAAAAGAAATTGTTAGCAGAGGTTTTTATTGGGGACTTCAAAGAAAAGGTTCTAATCGGAAAGTGCTGAAGGCGAATCTTTTAAGGAAATAGATTTTTCAATCGAATACCTATATTGAAAACTTTGAGTCACTCTTAAACTTGTTTGATATTTCTGGAAGTGTTTAGAAAATTTGTTTTGTGGCTCTTTGGGTAAAAAGGTTGGTATACCAGTGGCGATGGCGTAGCGGTAGTGTAGAAATCAACAGGTTCTTGAAAAGTCATTAATTTTCCAAATATCACAAATTTCTATCGTTATTAGAATTGCATGTTTAAAAATTGTGTTCAGTCCTCATTTTTAAACTCAATTAACCTTTCATTCTAAGGCTTGCATGTTACTTTACTAACTTTTCCAGTATAGTATTAATATTTGAACCTATTTCTTATAAAACTAATTTGGAGGAATGTTAGTTCAAAAACCCTGTATGGTTTTCAAATTAAACCTTAAACCTGTGCCGATTTCATAGAAATCGCTCAAAGAACAACGAAGATAACATTTTTTTTTTTGAATCCAACTCCCTATTTTTATATTCGCTACTCCACTCCCGTTCAGCCTTACTTTATTCCTTCCACCCATTTCTTTTTTGAAAATCCATCGCCTAGCACACAAATACCATAGTCAACTGGGTTGCGTACATTAACATTAGTCTCTCCGAACTGTTACCAGTCCAAATACCAAGCGATAATATAGCGTCCGCCCTTTTCGTAGTTGTGTCGCGAGAAGTTTTGATCGTTAGAAGTTCTGTACCGCACAGTTGTGTTCATTAGTAACTTCGTACTGGGTACTAGTTTTATACTGAGACTGAGAGTCTTGCATAGTTTTGGTTTTCTCAGTTGTGTCAGTCTCCCATAAATATAGCCTATTATTGTACTGTGATTTTAAGATCACAATCTGAAAGATCCGACTATCGGAACTCATGTTACAAGCACAGATTAGCCACATGAAGATGAGAATGTTTCGTACGTTTCACCCTCCAAAACCCATTTGTTTACATTGTTGTATTTGTAATTTCATCCTGCGTCGATGAATAGATGTGAATTGCAACAACAATTTAACCAGGTGTGTGAAGATCCCTACTGTCTATGTGTGAGATTTTTATACACACATTCTCATTTTTTATCTGAAATCTGACAGCTCAAGCTAATAGGCAAATTAAAATGGCTGCCGGGGATTCTCATCTTCATGTGACTAATCTGTGGTTACAAGCGTCTAACTGAAGTAAGAACCTCACACATAGACAATAGGGATCTTCACTTCACACACCATGTTAAATTGTTACTGCAATTCGCATCTATTCATCGACACGGGATTAAATTATTACAAAAAAAATAATGTAAGCAAATGGGGATTGGTGGCTGAAACGTACATTCTCATCTTCATAGTGAGTAAATCTGGCTAAAAGTCAAATTTTCAGAAGTTGGGATGAAATGCTCTCGGAGAGGGAACAATAACTTTCAAAATGTTGCGAACTGTTAGGCCACTAGATTCCATTGAATCGGAACATTTTTTGCCATCAAAAAAACTGAACTCTAAAACTTGGGTAACCATTAAGAAAAAACCTTTTTGTATTTTTTGTTTTATATTTGACGTTGTTCGGTTATTTAACGTTGTTCACAGTGGATTAACTCAACCGACTTATTTTGAAGTGAATTCGTCTTCAAACGTTCAGACACAAACAGGCTGATTACAAAGTTTCTATTTTTCAATTGTTTCGTCTTTTTGAAAGGTTGGGTGAGAGGTGTAGGAATGTAGGGGGATGATGCTGCGTTACAACACCCTTCATCGTACCTGTCAAAGTAAGAAAGAGGAAAGGAATCGTTTAATGAGACTCAAACTAACTTGAAAAATATCCAAAGTTATCGAGATAGGTTCAAACCCTATACATATAGAGTCAGGACGCTTCGTTACACCCGTTCTTCGTTGATGAGTTTCACTAATAAGCCATCAAAATCGTCTGCCTTGATAATTTTTGGTTTTTTTTTTTACAGCTAAACCTTTAGACCTAGTTCTTCATTAATAGGAAGTGCATAGCTCTTGACCTCTCATTCGCTATACATGATGCCCATTTGGAAATGCTGCTAATATACATTTACTGTTATTTTTAGGGCTTCCATAAGAACTGAGGCTACCTTAGTTTCGGTCTTAAAATCATCACCCATTTGCTTGCTTTTATAAGACCGCCTAGTGCTGTTTCCACTGTTCAGAATCTTTGAGCTGGGAGACAACTACGGTAAGCCAAGGAAATCTGACAAAAACATTCCGCAAAACTCAAGATAAATACCAATTTGTCAGCTGTTTGACGTAGAACCTTAAAACTCAACTTCAAGCTCATCTTTTGCAATTCAAGTAAATAAAAACGTTTTTTTTTAATCATCATGATTTAGTAGTTTATTAATGTTTCAAAATTCCAGCATTGTAACCACCAAGACCATAGGTGCTACCGAATCTGACGCCACCGTTGAGTCCGTATGATAGAGCTGAAGCAGCACCAAATGGAGAAGCATGGTAGATGGAAGCTGGAGCAGCAGCAACTAATGGAGCAGATTGGTGGTAGATGGCAGCATTATTGTAGATTGGTGCAGGAGCTGCATATACTGATGGTGCGGCAGCGTGGTACACTGGTGCGCCGTATGATGCTACTGGGGCAGCAGAAATGTAATTGGCAGGGGCAATCAGTCCGTTGCCATACACATTGCTGCGCAAATAACCAGCATTAGCGACAGCCAAAACAGCAAACAAGCAAATAAGGACCTGCAATTTAAAACAAACAAAAACGACGATAATTAAAAGCCCTACGAATTCTCAATCCAAATCAAAATTACCTTCATGATGATTATTGTATTTTCTTAGTTCGAGACAAGCAAAGAGAATGATCTTATTCTGAAATCGGACAAGAATTTATACAAAATTACGAAACGAACCGAAAATTGGAAATCCAAAATCAGAGCAATTTGATCTGCTTGGCTCGTTAAAGTTGGACGAATACGGGCCTTGGTTCATTTAAAAGTTAAATTAGTTAATAGGTGTTTGAAAGTAAAGTAATTGTTGATCTTAAAGTTAATATATTAAGACAGTGTATAGTTTTTTTCTAAAAAGTTTATAAATTACATCTTAATCGAACAATAAAATCCATCACATTATGCGGAGCGGTGACTTGATGTCAGATGGCAAACGAATTTCTGATTGTCTAATTTGCATATCAATTCAATTAAAATAAATAAATAAATTTAAAGGCGCGACACCTCGTGCAGAGCCAGGCCCCAGTTACTTCTTACCCACAACAATCCCTTTGTGCGTGTTGCTAATCTGCTATGTTGTTTTCAGCTGGATCCAAACGGCTAAGATGAGCGGCACTTAACGATCCAGGAACTAAGTTTTTATTTATATACATAATATCTAATTATTATGAGGTAGATATTGTACGAATAAGCTTCTGTTTAATTTTATGTTTTTTCCCAATAAAAACTAATTATGATTGTGTTAAAGGAAAAACATTATAAATTATCGCAAACCACCATTGATTGCAGCAAAACTACAGCCAAAAAAAGGTTCGATACGTACCTATATTTTTTTTTTTAATTTTACACAATTTTGGATTGTAAAGTTAAAATTCTATTTGTTAGATATTTAAAGCATAAATTAGGATTCATAATTCTGTATAAGATACCTTTTATTTCTTAATATTCAAGTTTTTTATTGATTTTTTTTTTTTTATTGATATTTAAAGCATAAATTAGGATTCATAATTCTGTATAAGATACCTTTTATTTCTTAATATTCAAGTTTTTTATTGATTTTCTATGCAAAAATATGCTCGAAAGTAGCGAAACCAATATGCACCTCTTATAACAATTTCATAAATATTCAAATCATTATAATTATTATAATCCTTGTTTTATTATCTTTCATTTGATACCTCATTCTTGAAGATCTGTAAAGAATTAACGAAGTTATAGGGCATTCCCAAAGAGCTTAATCATGAATCATGATATTTTAAAGAATATATATTTTCGGATTATTCCGCATAATAAAATTATTCCAGAGTGCGATTTTGTACTCACCCCGTACTCTGGAATAATTTTATAACGCGGAATAATCCGAAAATATAGTTTTTTACATGTCAATAAACCGCGAAAGCCTAAAAGGTTAGACCAATAGGCTGTACAAATTTCGCATTGAGCAATGTACAAAATTCTATATAAAATCATGTGTTTAAAGTAGAAGTAGGTTTGATATACCAAAATATCAGGTTATTAGTCCAAATTATTATAAAACCTAAATTTTGAAGATCGTTTGAAAAATCAGAAGAAAATTGTAAATAAAGGGTCCGCCATCTAACGTTTTTTTTCAACTAGTGCTTATTTCGTGAATGGTAACACTTAGATCATGTCTAATTTGACAGATAATTAGTTTTAGCCTTCCGCTAAACGAATATGGTTGTGTATACGCTTCGTTAAGTGGGCCTGCGATCGACTTAGAGAAGATGCCGATTTTCGAAGAAGTGTTTCTCGACTTATAAAGGGTTTTCCAATAAGAGGTGTTATTTTGAATAGCCCGCTATTGCGGTAGCTGTCACTTTTGAAGCTGTCATTTTTTGACATTTGACAAGTAGAAACTACGCCATTAATAAAAATGGAACGATACACGCTTCAAAAACGCATTGAAATTATTAAAATTCACTATAAAAATGGTGAAAATTTGGCAGAGACGGTTCGTAAAACTAAAACATTTTTGGGTCGTCGTGAAGCACCTTGTCGGACCGCAATACAGAAATTGGTGGACAAATTCGAGCTGTTGGGACAAGTTAGTGATGTAAAGAATAAAACCCGTGCACGTCGCTCAAGAACAACTGAGAATATTGCTGTTGTAGCCCAAAGTGTTGAAGAAAACCCAGGTTTGTCCATTCCTCGTCGTTCTTTGGAATTAGGCATTCCACAAACGTCATTACACCGTATTTTGCATAAAGACTTGGGTCTTAAGGCTTATAAAGTTCAGTTAACACAAGAACTCAAGCCGGCTGATCATCAACAACGTCGTGTCTTTGCTGATTGGGTCCTTGAAATGCATGAAAATGATCCGGAATTTCATCGAAAAATCATCTTGACTGATGAGGCCCATTTCCACCTCGGAGGCTACGTCAACAAGCAAAACTGTCGCATCTGGGGCTCGGAAAACCCAAGAGTTATTGTTGAAAAGCCTCTCCATCCTCAACGCGTGACTGTTTGGTGCGGTTTATGGTCCGGCGGGGTCATTGGACCTTACTTTTTCGAAAATGAGGCTGGAGCAACAGTTACGGGCAATGGATTGCGCTATCGAGAGATGATTAATGATTTTTTATGGCCGGAATTGGATGGTATTGATCTGGACAACGTTTACTTTCAACAAGACGGCGCTACGTGCCACACAAGCAATGAAACCATCGATCTTTTACGGGAAAAGTTTCCGGACCGTGTTATCTCTCGAAGAGGTGATCACAATTGGCCACCGAGGTCTTGTGATTTAACACCTTGCGACTTCTTCCTTTGGGGCCACGTGAAAGATAAGGTCTACGCCAACAGCCCAGCGTCGATTCAAGACCTCAAAGATGGAATTCGTGAGGCTATCGAGGACATAGGGAAAAGGATATGGTCCTGTAAGCGTGGTCGTGGCGGCCATTTGGCTAATGTTGTATTCCATTATTAACGGCATACCTTCTTCTTTATAATGAAATAAACATTCGATCATTTATCTCAAGAAATGCCATTTTTCTTTGAATATCAAAATAACACCTCTTATTGGAAAACCCTTTAGTTAATTTAATGCAGCTGAATCGACAATTTTTGATTTCTTTTGCTTTTACCTTCAAAATGTGATTTTAATAAATTAAAATTTAATTTTCAAGCTTGTGAGCAATGTACAGCAATGCTCTATACATCAAAACGTTTTTTAGGGCTTGTGGAATAGAATTTTGAAAAATTAAAACCATTTATTGGGCGTGGTCGAAATAAAGAGTGTTTTTGTTAGGCGTGTGGTTTTCAATCTGCAATACTTTTTTTGGGGGTTGGTCTTTTTGACAGCTGTTACTTGATTTATGCTTAGTTTGGTTTGCCATTTTATAATTAATAGACTTACTCTTGAACAACGTTTGCAAATCGTGCAAATTTATTACCAGAATAATGGTTCGGTTCGCGCGACGCATCGCGCGCTGCGTCCAATATTCGGTCAACATAATCGCAAAATCACATAAATTCGAGCAACCATGGATCGGTTCGCACCACGTTAACTCTAGTGGATAATGCGCATCCTCCGCCGTACAGTTCGCACCGAAGACGCTATTGCTGCTGTGGAACAGAGTATCGAAGAAGACCCGAATAAGTCCATCCGCCATCGCGCGCAACAATTGGAGCTACCGAACAGGGTAAGAACGTCAGTAGTAAAATTTCGGAGCAGATTTGTAAAAAAAAAAGTGGAGTAAATAGGAAATTTCTGGAGTAGATTTGAAAACGAAAGAAAAAACCTTCAAAAATTGTATTTTTAACAAAAACAAAATAAATCACATACCTATACAAAATTCACTTTCAGAACAGAATAGAATTTTAAATTTAAACGTTCAGAGCCATGAGTTGGTTAGAAAACTGAACAGCATAGCCCTTTCATATGGTTGTGATTTTTTTAGTGTGGGAAAAAAGGAGTAGATCTAAAAAAAAAAACAAAGTGGTGGAGTAGGTTTATATTCTTTCTCAAAATTGTAGTAAATTTACTCCGATTGGATTAAAGGTAGAACTAGAATAGACGGGAGCTGTCGGAAGCTTATGTCAAAAACGACGGAAAAGTAGCTTTTCGGAACGTCAATTTCACAAGTAACCCATAATGCACTTAAATGGTTGAAAGAGAAAACAAATTAAATAATTGTTTGTTCAATGTCAATTTTCATAGCAGAGAGGCTTTTAATTATTTACTTTGCGAAACCACTAAAATTCCATGTGATATAAATTAATTAAAAGAAAACTTAGAAGAAACTAGATTACCGATTTTTTTTAGCCATTTACTAAACTTTTACAATTATATTCATAAAGGGTCATAAACATCGAGTGTAGCTTCGGCTGTGTGGCACGTAGCGCCGCCGTCCTGTTGAAACCAAATGTTGCCAATATCCTCCTCTTCAATTTTTGTGAACCAAAATTCGTTCAACATGACCCGATAACGATCGCCATTGACTATAACGGCCACTCCTTGCTCATTTTCGAAAAATGGCCCAATTATGCCTCTGGACCGAAATCCGCACCAAACAGTGACTCGTTTTGGGTGTATCGGCTTTTAATGTATGCGTGCGGCTTTTCTGTGCCCCAAATGCGACAATTTTGCTTGTTTACTATCCGCCAAGATCAAAATGAGCTTCATATGAAAAGATGATTTTTTTGGCAAAATCGGCATCTTCTCTAAGTCGATCGCAGCAGGCCCACTTAGCGAAGCGTATACACAACCATATTCGTTCAGCGGAAGGATAAAACTAATTATCTGTCAAATCAGACATGAGCTAAGTGTTACCATTCACGAAATAAGCACTAGTTGAAAAAAAACGTTAGATGGCGGACCCTTTATAAGTTTTAAATTTATGCAATTTAACTTTTATATAATTCTAGCCCCCGTGTTGGATGTATACAATTGTTTTTTTTTTTTTAATTATTAAGAGCAAAAACTAACATTAACTGAAAATGTGTTTAGATTTTTTTTTTAAGTTTCAATGTAAAAACTAATCATTTTTTTTTCACAAATCTAACAACAGCCTTAATGAAAGTATTTTAAGTCCTTAATCATAAAAATTCATGCAGAACTTTTTGAATAATCAATTTATTAAGGAACCTATGTCGATCTATTTTTTTAATTAAAATCCTTTTTATTTGCAAAAAAATCATTTAAAATAATTCTAGCACCTCTCGTGTAGACTTTATGGTAAAATATTTTATGGCATATGGACGAGAGGTTAAGCAATAAATAAGCATTTTTTGTTTTTTTAAATTGTGAAATTTTTCATCAACTTTATAATTTAGAATGCTGCAAATCGAATTTAGGGGGGAATTTTTCACTCTTTTAGTAGAAAACTGAAAACTTAACATTGACGATCCGATGAGTAGAACGGGAGCTATGATTTTTTAAAGCCAACCATATCAAATTCAAAATAAAATATTCGATTTAGATAACGGGGTTCTCCACTGGTGGCAAGGTCCAACCAGGTAATTTCAGTGCAAATTTTTTTTATTTTCCGATCAATTTAAAATTAAGATTGTGACGCTTATATACCACCTAGGATAATGAGTGAGGTATCAAAATAACCGTAATAAAAGTAATCTATTTATGCAGTCAAGAGATATGAGTTCATATGTGAAAGGGCTTAAATGTTGCCGTTATCAACGTTCAAGGGTATTCTAGAGTTATTTTTTTGTGTTCATATTCAAATCAGTAATTTCTTTCATCTGCCAAAAGGTCAGCATTCTAGCCCCACCCCTTAAAAAAATAAAACTCAAATACTACATTTTGTATCCTCGCATTTTTCTACCCAGGTTGGCACTTTTGCAGTCCAATGTGAACACCGTCTATGGGATTAATATAGTACGTAGGGGTTGAAGTGAATGGTTCGATTTAGGTTTTGTTGGGTTATTATGTTTTTGTGTATTTAAATGGATATTATGTATCCAAGTTTTAATACAATCAATTTGTTGGAAGAACATTTAAGTTGAAATTTGGCTGTGCCAACTTAGCCAACTGAAATTAATCGCCATCCTTTGAATACGAAATAAAAGAGAATTAAAATTGTGAAAAAATCAGTATTCAATTTGTTGTTTTTTTACTATTTTTTCGAAAACTATTAATAGAAATAAGTTGATTTAAAAATAAAATAAACTAAAATAAAATAAAATAAAATAAAATAAAATAAAATAAAATAAAATAAAATAAAATAAAATAAAATAAAATAAAATAAAATAAAATAAAATAAAATAAAATAATATAAAATAAAATAAAAAAAAAAAAAAAAAATAAAATAAAAAAGCTCAGTGTTGCCATTTTCTTAAATAATTTGTTTTCCATTTTAAATAAATTTTTTATAAAATGCGTCAAAACACCATTTTGGCACTCGATTTCAATTTAGCTGCCATTACAATGAAATAAAAATAACAAACTCTATATAAGCTTTCATATGACATAAGTTTCATCATAATGTTGAGCAATTATCGAGGAATTGCAAAACTTTCATGCATACCAAAGCTTTTTGAAAACATAGTCACCAATCACATTTAAAGGCTGTCCCAAACCAACGCGAAACATTCGCGCGAATATGCGACGACTGAATAATGTTCGAAGATTCGCATCGCGCCAGTGTGGGTGCTCCCATTAATCTCCATGTAAATGAATTAAGACAGGCGGAAGTTTCGTCGTCGCGCCGAATGTTTCGCGTTGGTTTGGGAGAGCCTTAATTCTTTTGCAAATCAATCATTGTTCCTGAACAACATGGTTTTTGCTTACATAAGTCTACAACAACGAATCTTCTGGAATCTATAAACCAATTGATTGTGAATATGCAAAATGGGCTTCAAACGGATGTATTTGATAGAGTTAGCCACTCTATTCTTTTGCTAAAACTTGAAAAATATGGGTTTCCAGAGTGGATTCTAACTTGGATTAAATCATATCTAGATAACCGAACGCAGTTTGTTAACTTCAAAAACTGACTGTCCAAAATTTTGTATGTGCTGTCTGGAGTTCCTCAAGGTAGTGATTTTGGACCGCTTCTATTTTTACTTTTTACTAACGACATTGGCATGGAAATTCTTTATTCAAATATATTAATCTTTGCCGATGGTTTTAAGCTTTTTTATGGTTATACGACTCCAAGTGGACACTTATTTCTACAAAATGATATTGGCAGAGCCTCCGAATGGTGCATATCAAATTTAATGGATATCAATATAAATAGATGCAAAGTGATGGAATACTCTAGAAAGAGAAAACCCTTTTAATCTTCTTACTTCATTGACGAAAGCCTAGTTGATCGTGTAGATTCATTCAACGACTTAGGAGTTTTGTTTGACGTCAAACTTTCTTTTAACCCCCACATCGACGTTATAATAAGCAAGGCTGGAAGCCACCTTGGATTAATTAAGCGGTTTTTTAAGGAATTTCATGATCCTCATATTTCAAAAATCTTCTATTATGCACTAGTCCGTCCTATCCTGGAATATTGTAGATGTGTATGGTGTCCTGCATACACTGTTTCCATAAATAAATTACAAAGTGTACAAAAACAGTTTTTATTTTATTATTCGTCCTTCGTCATCTGCCATGGAACCCAAATGAATATCTTCCACCTTATGAACATCGTTTGAACTTACTAAGTCTATCAACGCTTCAGAAAATAAGAGAAGTTAATAATTGGCTTTTCCTCATTCCTCATTATCTGGATCAATTAATTCTGTCCATATCCTGAGTATATGCTTAATATAAACTCTAGTCCTAGATCAACCCGTGATCCTGAATTTTTTATACATCGTTTGCTACATCTAATTATGGTTTAATGTAATGTGTAAACATTTTAATTGTTTTTTATAATATCATTGATTTTAATTTGTCTAAAGATTGTATTAAAAAAAAATTATTGTCTTCTTAACGAACTTCAAATTGTATTTTATCTTGTGTTTCTTTTTTAATTATTGTAATTTACTTTGATTGCAATGTATCTAGTTATTTTTTTTTCTTATTTATTGTGTCATTAATCATTAATGTACAACTACAGCAGTTGATCAAATAAATAAATAAAAATATTGAAAAAAGACCCAAAATGCCCATGGTCCTTTCACAACAAAATCCTATAAATTGAAATTTGCATACCCTTTTGGGACTTTAGAAATTGAATCTTTTCTATAATATATGTAATATAAAAAAAAAAACTATGTTTTTTTATCTTCATGAATCAGTACTTTATTAATGTTTCAAAAATCCATTATTGTAAGCACCAATACCACCAATACCATAGCTGCTACCGTATCTGAGGCCACTGTTTAGTCCGTATGAAAGAGCAGGAGCAGCAGCTACTAATGGAGTAGAGTGGTAGATGGAAGCTGGAGCAGCAGCTACTAATGGAGCAGAGTGGTAGATGGAAGCTGGAGCAGTAGCAACTAATGGAGCAGAACGGTAGATGGAAGCTGGAGCAGCAGCAACTAATGGAGCAGATTGGTGGTAGATGGCAGCATTATTATAGATTGGTGCGGCAGCTGCATAAACCGATGGTGCGGCAGCGTGGTACACTGGTGCGCCGTATGATGCTACTGGGGCAATCAACCCATTGCCATACACATTGCTGCGCAAATAACCAGCATTAGCGACAGCCAAAACAGCAAACAAGCAAATAAGGACCTGAAATTTAAAATAAAATCGACGATAATTAAAAGCCCTATACGAATTCTCAATCCAAACCAAAATTACCTTCATGATGATTATTGTATTTTCTTAGTTCGAGACAAGCAAAGAGAATGATCTTATTTTGAAATCGGACAAGAATTTATACAAAATTACGAAACGAACCAAAAATTGGAAATCCAAAATCAGAGCAATTTGATCTGCTTGACTCGTTAAAGTTGGGCGAATATGAACCTTGGTTGATTTAAAAGTTAAATTAGTTAAGATATGTGTTTGGAAGTAAAGTAATTGTTGATACTAAAGTTTATAGACACACACCTCCGTGTGTATTTTTTTTTTTTTTTTTTTTGTTAAAAGTTTATAAATTACATCTAAATAGCACTATAAAAGCCATCACATTATGCGGAAATTTGACGTCAACCGGCAACCTATTTCTGCTTTAATTTCAGGTTTAATTTGCATACACAATCATGTATCATGCAAATCGATCATTTATACCGAACCGATTATTGGGGCTTAAAAAGGGTTCAAATGACTATTAAGCACTTTATTTTCCTCCAACAGGATGTAAGTATAGAGACAAATAAAAAAAAAAAAACATTAAATTTGTTCTTTCTATTGGAAAATCTTCTTAAATTAGTTTGTCATCTGTTTTATTGATGCAAAGTAAGTTTATGCAAACGAAATTTCAAAAATCTAACAGTTATTTTTTGTTAAAATAATTTTTTTTGTTTTCAATTTCCCAAACAGAAACCTTAGTTTAGTCAAACAGTGTCTTGATCTGAATACAAAAATAAGGTAAAACTTGGATTTTTAAGTGGAAGCACAAAGAATAAATGAAGCTACAGTTTGCTATTAAAATATGTCTTCTCTGGTAATAGCTTTTCTAAAATAGTCAACACTAGATTCATGTATAGCTTTAACTTGTTTTCCCAGCTTCAATTTTTGTTATTAAAAACAGTTTAAACTCCAATATTCGAATTAAAGCTAAAAATATACCAAACACATACTATTAAAAAATATTTGCCCACCGAATCATGATTTTTAACAACTGAATTTCTACAAATTTAGGGTAGATACTTTTTGGAAAATGATTAAGACATAAAAATAAAGATCTCCACTAAAATGAATTCAACTTTGTCGAAACTGTTTCGAAGATAAAATTTTATTTTTATGGTATACTAGCTGGCCTGCCCGGCTTCGCACGGGTAGGCAAACCTAAGATTCGCATAAAAACTACAAATGAAAATATAAATTAATCTATAAGCTAATTTTTGAAATCGAATACTACTTTATGGGTTTAAACCTACTTTAGTTTATGAATGGCTAAATATGTAAAAACATCATCCTCTAAGTCCAACCAACAGAGGATTTTTTTAATAAAAAAAAACACTTCTATGTTTTTATCCCATTTCACTCTATACATAGCCATTTTTTTTACATGCTACTTTTCATCCATTTCATCCTATAAATGGCAATTTTCTGAAAAAATCTCTAAGGCTATCCCCTTAAAAACAACCTTTCAAACACCGATAAAATTTCTTAAATCGGATACACTTTTATTTTTCCCCATTTTCCCATTTCACCCTACAACCCTACAAATAACAAAATTTGAAAAAGAATAGGCGAATAGGTATCCCAAAAGCTATTTCGTAACCGCCTACAGAGCAACCTGTTGAGGGGTGATAGAATTGAACTGAAAAACAAAATGTGTGCCTCTAGCGCCACCTGTTGAGAATTTTCCGATTTTTATTTTTCCTAAACCTTCGCGGAGCAAATACGAACAAAGCCGCAGAAGGAAGTATCCAAATTGGTCTAGTCGTTTTCAAGTTTTAAGCATCCGAACCCACCACGATCCATTTTTATATATATATGTAGATCTGATGACATTCGACAAACTGTCACATAAAGTTTTACTTCAAAAATTGAGGAAGTCGGAGTTTGGTAATTTGTTTGTATTGTAGGAATAGTCCATTTTTTTTTGTACAGAATCATTACAAAACTCCGCTAAGACTTAGTTTCTGTAAATGTTTAAGGGCCAGTTTCACAGTTAACACTTACCGAAATAAGTGGCACTTAAGTTTCCCATATTAGGAATTTAAGCTAAATTTCATCGCTAGCGTAAGTGGAACTTAAGTCACCAACATCGGAGACTTAAATGACTATTCACATGAGAGCGACCAACTACCAACGAATGAACGAATATTCGTCCATTTTGACATTTCTTTCACATGGCTTTATATTCGTCGCGAATGACGACCACCAAGAAAACAAAACAAACAGGGATTTTGAAGTTAGCCGCGCGCGAACAATTTGTTCGTTGAAGTGTGGACCGTATGTGAAACGCGAATAGAGTTTGACAAATCGTAACAATCAGATTGCAATTCGCGACGACCAATTTGTTTTTTTTTCAAATTTAACTTATTTAAGCAATTAAAAAGCGGATTTCAGTATCTAAACATTATTATAAATTATATTTTTACGATTTTGATTAGAATTTGTGAAGAATTTATGTTTATAAATTGCTTTAATTCACATTTATTCGTTCATTCGTCGGTCGTTGGTCGTTGGTCGTTCTCATGTGAATAGTCCTTAAGTTCCACTTATTCGGGTAACAGTGAACGGTGATATTGGGAATTAATCTTTCAAATTTCCCACTTAAGTGTCACTTTTCTGACTGTGAAACTGGCCCTAAGTGTCTCTCTGCAAGTCGAGTCGTCCGGATTCACCAGGATGTTGTATATATCGCCCCCCCCCCCCCCCCCTCCCCATTCCTGCCGATAGACATAGGGGCATATTCATAGTCACTTTTAAACTCCAGTTTATCTTAGACAGGGGTTTATTCAATGTTATTTAGATAGGATAAACCCAGGTCTAAGATAAACTGGAGTTTAAAAGTGACTATGAATATGCCCCATTATGTATAACACACACAGAAATGGTTGAGAGTTTTAAGTCGCTGGCGCCTGGTTCTACACGAGGTGTCGCGCCTCCAAATTTTGGAATTTATTTTAATTGGATAGGTATGCAAATTAGACAATCAGAAATTCGTTTGCCATCTGACGTCAAGGCTTCGCATAATGTGATGGATTTTATTGTTCTATTTAAATGTAATTTATAAACTTTTAAGAATACATCACTATATCAACGCGCAGATTGGCTTCTATATCAACTTTTACTTCACAACAGTTACTTTACTTTATTCAAACACCTATCAACTAATTTAACTTTTAAATGAACCAAGTCCCATATTCGCCCAACTTTAACGACCCAAGCAGATCAAATTGCTCTGATTTTGGATTTCCAATTTTCGGTTCGTTTCGTAATTTTGTATAAATTCTTGTCCGATTTCAGAATAAGATCATTCTCTCGCTTGTCTCGAACTAATGAAAATACAATAATCATCATGAAGGTAATTTTGGTCTGGATTGATAATTCGTAGGGCTTTTAATTATTGTCGATTTTATTTTAAATTTCAGGTCCTTATTTGCTTGTTTGCTGTTTTGGCTGTCGCTAATGCTGGTTATTTGCGCAACAATGTGTATGGCAATGGACTGATTGCCCCTGCCAATTACATTTCTGCTGCCCCAGTAGCATCATACGGCGCACCAGTGTACCACGCTGCCGCACCATCAGTATATGCAGCTCCTGCACCAATCTACAATAATGCTGCCATCTACCACCAATCTGCTCCATTAGTTGCTGCTGCTCCAGCTTCCATCTACCATGCTTCTCCATTTGGTGCTGCTTCAGCTCTATCATACGGACTCAACGGTGGCGTCAGATTCGGTAGCACCTATGGTCTTGGTGGTTACAATGCTGGAATTTTGAAACATTAATAAACTACTAAATCATGATGATTAAAAATAAACGTTTTTATTTACTTTTATTGCAAAAGATGAGCTTGAATTTGAGTTTTAAGGTTCTACGTCAAACAGCTGACAAATTGGTATTTATCTTGAGTTTTTCAGAATATTTTTGTCAGATCTCTTCGGCTTACCGTAGTAAGCAGTTTGTCAGCTCAAAGATATTGTCTGAACAGTGGAAACAGAATAGATAAGGTAGTTGAAGCTGAAATAAAGCATAAAGCTTAAGAAGAACAAGCAGCTGATTCTGATGGCTTATTAGTGGAACTCTTCAAAGACGGTGGTGATGCATTGGAAGAGTGTGGGGAACCAATGTAAATCTTAAATAATAAAAATATCAAATCGTCAACCAAGTATAGTTGCAAAGAAGCAGATTCAGCTACTTATTATGCCTCATTTTACAAAAAAGCGATTAAACGTTTTACATCATCTACAAGATATCCTTCCTTCCCAACGTACTGTCTGTTTTGCAACACCAAATTTGACCAAATCTTCCCACTTAAGGACACCCTGGAAAGGACCAAAGAAGGTTTAGACTAGATTTACTGCATACGAAAGTATTCAACATCGGAAGCTCTATGTGACGATGGACGAACGAACTCGAGATCGCGGATATGGTGCAATCTTCAACTAAAAAAAAGACGTTCTTAAGCAGATATTACGCAGAGCAGCCGTTAACAAGGATATCATCATTCTCAAAAACATCTATTCAACTATCCGGGCGATATTTCCATCAACAGAATATAAGAACAATCTTTAAGCATTGACCAGTAGCGCAAGATGTGTATAAAGTCCAAAAAACCAAACCACGTCAACTTCATTGGTCGGGCTACATCGTGCGAATGGGCAACACGTGAATCTTTGAATCGCATCTACCAGGTTTGAGGATATAAAAGGACGTCCGAAAATCTAGTGAGAAGACCAAGAAGAATGCTTCATAGAGGGTTGGTAGCAGTCCTCTGTCTTAGGTGGAGGTGCTTCACTGGCTGCAAACACATTAAGTAAGTAAGAAAGTAAAAAATAAATTCAAAACTATTTTTTTATTGGAACTTAAAACTACTTTATTTTTAATTTAATTAATCGTTAACAATTTTACTAGATTTATTTATTTTCCGAAACCAAAGTTACCACGAGTTACTTTGCCAGTATCTACCACCAATATTATTAATACCACTTGTCAAACCATAGTTGGAAGATGTTAAAATTGGCAGAGAATTAGTAGACGAAATACCATAATTCAATGCTGTTAGACCGTAACTTTTAGCTGAAAGTGATGGTTGAACAGGGGAAGAAACAAGACGAATAGGTTGTACTTGATTAAGTCCTAATCCTAATCCAGATCCATGGGTTGTTCCACCCACATTTATTTGTGAGCTGGAAACTATTGGTTGAGATGCTATTTGAATGGTACGAATTGGTTGGACAGAAGCTTTTGGCTGGGAGAAAGAAACGGGGCTTAGGTTTAATTGGTTGCTTATACCACTGCTGATACCAGAGTTCAGAGGAATTAAAATCGGTTGGGCAAGAGTTACACGACGAACTGCTTGTCCTTGGGAAATTTCAAGTCCTGACGATCCGAAACTGGCTCCAATAAGACCGATTGGTGATATGGCAGCTATCGGTTGACGAGCTACTTGGACAGTACGGATGGGTTGAGCAGTGATTGTTGGCACAGCAGATACTTTTACAGTTTGAATTGGTTGAGCAGTGGCTATTGGTTGTGTATAGGAAACAGGACGTGCTTTCTGTACGCTGCTTACTCCATTATTGGAAGGAATTAATTTTTGCTGAACAACAGAAACACTACGAGCTGGAGCATTGCTGATGCCAAGGCTTCTTCCAGTTGCCACTGGCTGTGCAACAGTAACGCGACTAACTCCTTGAATTAGACTTTGTCTTCGGCCAATTCCAAGTCCTGGCGATTCAAAACTGGCTCCACTAAGACCGATTGGTGATTTGGCAGCTATCGATTGACGAGCTACTTGGACAGTACGGATGGGTTGAGCAGTGATTGTTGGCACAGCAGATACTTTTACAGTTTGAATTGGTTGAGCAGTGGCTATTGGTTGTGTATAGGAAACAGGACGTGCTTTCTGTACGCTGCTTACTCCATTATTGGAAGGAATTAATTTTTGCTGAACAACAGAAACACTACGAGCTGGAGCATTACTGATACCAAGGCTTCTTCCTGTTGCCACTGGCTGTGCAACAGTAACGCGACTAACTCCTTCACTTAGACTTTGTCTTTGGCCAATTCCAAGTCCTGACGATTCAAAACTGGCTCCGCTAAGACCGATTGGTGATTTGGCAGCTATCGGCTGACGAGCTGTTTGGACAGTACGGATGGGTTGAGCAGCGATTGTTGGCACAGCAGATACTTTTACAGCTTGAATTGGTTGAGCAGTGGCTATTGGTTGTGTATAGGAAACAGGACGTGCCTTCTGTACGCTGCTTACTCCATTATTGGAAGGAATTAATTTTTGCTGAACAACAGAAACACTACGAGCTGGAGCATTGCTGGTGCCAGGGCTTCTTCCTCTTGCCACTGGCTGTGCAACAGTAATGCGACTAACTCCTTGACTTAGACTTTGTCTTTGGCCAATTCCAAGTCCTGACGATCCGAAACTGGCTCCACTAAGACCGATTGGTGATTTGGCAGCTATCGGTTGACGAGCTGTTTGGACAGTACGGATGGGTTGAGCAGCGATTGTTGGCACAGCAGATACTTTTACAGTTTGAATGGGTTGATCAGTGGCTATTGGCTGTGTAACGGAAACAGGACGTTCTTTCTGTACGCTGCTTACTCCATTATTGGAAGGAATTAATTTTTGCTGAACAACAGAAACACTACGAACTGGAGCACTGTTGGTGCCATTGCTATTTTCTGTAATCACTGGCTGTGCAACAGCTATCCGACTTACTCCTTGAGTTAGACCGATTCCACTTCTTATACTTGGTCTTTGCAAACTTAAAGGATTAAGTGATTGTTGAGAAACGGAAACACGACTCAAAACTTGTCCTTTATTGTTTTGACCAATTCCAGACAAGTCATCATTTTCTGTTGAAAGAATTGACTGATGGGGAATAGAAACCTGCTGAAAAGTTTGACTTTGGTTCAGACCAAACCCAGATTCATAACTATTTCCACTGAAGCCGGTTAGTCCAATACTTCCAAAAGATGAGTAAATAGTAGGTTGCGTCACCGCTAAACGTTGTACACCAAGTCCACTATTAGTACCAATTCCACTTCCAAGACCAACTGATCCCAGATTGATGATTAGTGATCCAGCTACACCAACTCCACTACCATAACCTGAAACATGACCAGCAGTACTGGCGTAAGCCACAAAAGCAATAAAACTAACGAAAACCTTAAAATAAACGATGAATTAAAATTCAGAAAAAAATCTCAATAGCTTGTAGTCCACTTACCTTCATTCAAATGATTTCAGACTTAAATAAAGAATAGAACTGTTCTATTATAGGCAAATAACATCCTTCTTATATAAATGTTTTTTTTTTTTTTTTGTGTCGTTATTTGAAAGTTGCATCTGTTCTTTCCAAAGAACACTATAGCTTCATATGTTTGCTTAAAACTAGACAGACGCTTCTAAGTTGTGTGTTTTTTTTAAATTCTAAATGCCATTAGTGCATTGACTCCACCAAACCACCAAAAACGAATATTTTCAAAATAACATGCATGCCCCAGTTGCACGTACTTGCTCTTATAATTCCAAAGGCTAGTTTTCAAATGTATAGATATAGAAAATAAATTAAAAAGTTGAAAATACAAATAGAGGGGGTCTGTTACCCCCTGTTTAAGCGGACGGTGCAATTTTCCAAAGAAAAAAAAATAACATGAAATAAAACAAATTATTTTAAAACAACGCCAACACTTACAATGTCGAGTTATCCCTTATATAAAAGCTAGAAATCAATTTTTTTAATTTTGTTTTTAATTTGAATACCTGACTAATTTTAAAAACTAAGATTGTTCCAACTAATTTGTTTCAAAATTGTACGACATTAATGGCCGATTTCATAAAGCCCTTTTAAATCTTAAAATGACGTTTGTTCCATACAAAATACGTCATTTACGAATTTAGCCTGTTAAATATTTGTGAAACCAAACATAAGTAATTTATTTATTTTTGAAATTCAAATTTTTTTATCAATTTTAAGTCAAACATTAAAAACCTGATGCTGAAATGTATTCAAGTTCTTCAGAAAATTGAAATGGCTTTAAAAAAAGTTATAAAATGACATTGTAAGTATTGCCATTGAATTTTTTTCTATTTCAAGTAATTTTTTTTAACTGAGTAATATTTTAATTGAACATATAGGTATAGTGTATCTTTAGGTAAAAACTTATTTTTACAAATCATTATTTTTACTCGCGATAAGTCATTATTTTTTATCAAAAACTTGATTTTTTTTATGAATGCATAACTTGCCATATAGTGCATTTGTATCTGCCGGAATTAGTTAAGAACCTACACCCAGAAAAAACTTGTCAAAATTAAGAAAAACAGTGATACATCAAGCCTATTCGTTGAAGAAAGTCTGTTAAGCTTGGAAATTCTTAAATCAAGTGGAAAAGTCTTATTTTAAGCTCGATTTTAATAAATTAAAAATTCTTGCTTCAATACAGCTTTGCGATTATTTTTTTATAAAGTGGGTGCTTAAATTAAGTCAAAATAAATTCATTTTGAGAATACAAAAGTTAAGTTTAAGACCACTGTAAACTTAAATTAAGCTCATTAAGTGTCATACTTTATTTAAGAATGCATTATTTTATTTTCTCATACCGAAATATAAGGGTGGTCCTTATTTTGATACATATCTTCAAATTCCTTTGCCCCCCCTGAAAGTCACCGACTAGTTAAATTTTCCCATCCAAAGTACAGTCCTCTTCTTAAAAAGTCGGTTATATACTAGAAAACAATTTTTAGATTAAAAATAAAAAGAGTATACAAAAACAAGGAATTTTCATTTATATTTAACGGGATAAGTTTTTGTTTTAAAACTGGAAACTATTGTCCGGTACTTTAAGAAAAACACTTTGTTTTAAATGGAAAATTTCAACTACTAGCTGTTACACCAGTAAACTAATTTACAAAAAAATGCAAAATTTAAGATTTTAAGATTGTTTGGGCTTGTTTCAAAACCAAAATACTAAGTCAAGATTATTTCGAACTTAATTTAGGAAGATGATTACTATATTGACATTTAGGCACATTCATATAGAACAATCTTAGTTAAAAGAAGCGCGATCACACTTGATTTTAGCTTGCGATTTTTCTCTGAGTGTATCTACCTAGTCATTCGAAATTTGGTTCTATACTGAAAAAAACTTGTTTTATTTTTTGAATAATAATCAGACGATTTCGTTAACATTAAATTAATTATGTTGATAAAGATTTAAACAAGTATTTAGTACTCATAATCTAACTTTCTACTTAGTAAATATGCTAATCAATATTCTAATTAATGTATCTGCAATATACATAGTCTTAAAATATGTCCTTGAATTTTTAAATATATCTTAGATACATATTTCCATAATTGCAGGTCGTTAATGTGAGTTGAATGGTTGATTGGAAATAGTTAATTGACAAATAAAAATGTAACAATGTTCGTTTGTTCCTAATCGTTAATCTCTGAAAGTGCTTAACCGATTGGTTTGAAATTTTGACACACCATTGAAAAAACTAAAAAAAAACAAAGACATATGTTGGGAATAAAAATAACACCCGCTATGCCGATATACATAGTGATTCGCATACGGTGTGACAAAAAGCTAGAGCGTGTAGGTTGAGTTGAAACCAGAAAAAAAATTTAACGGAGGGGGGTCTATTCCCCCCCCGTGTAGCCAGGAGGGCCAATTTTCTAAAAAAAAACTGACTTAAAACAGAAAAAAAAATAGTAAAAAACAACAGTTACACATACAATGCCATGATACACCTTTTTGGAAAGCCAACAAAATCTCTTCTTTTATTGTGTTTTTAAATAAAGTAGTTTTAGAGAAAAATTTTTGAAAAATTAATTTTCAAACTCAAAATTTCAAAAAAAAAAATGAAAACTTTTTGTTCAAACTAATTTTGTTCAAAATTTTACTTTATTTAGTAATATTTTTGTTTTTAATATTCAATGTATTTATAAATTTTTAGTCAAACACCAAAAATTAAATGCTAAAATCTATTCTATTTATTTAGAAAATTTCTAAACTAAATTGACTTAAAGCTGAAAAAAAAAATATTAAAAAAATAACGGTTATACTTGCAATACTATAATATACTTTTTTGTGATGCCAGAAACTTTTTCTTTTATTATAGTCTTAAATGAATTTATTTTAAAGAATAATTTTTGAAAATAAATTTTCAAACTTAAAATTTTGAAAAAAAAATTTCACACTATTTTTTTTTCAAAATTTTACGTTATCAAGTACCAATTTTTTTTATTTTTTTTTTCAAAATTCATTGTGTTTACAAGTTTTAAGTCAAAAACAGAAAACTAGATGCTTAAATGTATTGTATTTTTTGATAAAATTGAAAATAACTAAATCTACTTTACTAGCTACATAATGTAGTGGAAATAGGATCTTTCGAGTCAAATTAAGGGAATTTTATTTCTGTTATTTTAATTTTCTAAATAACTAGAAGAGATTTTAAAATCCGGTTGTTGGTGTTTGACTTAAAATTAACAAGGCAAAGGCATTGTAACGGGTGATTTTTAAGCTGGTTTGGTTTTGGCAACACTGGTTTTGACAGCTGACGTGTGTTTAGTACCTTGTGTCACTGTCAAACAGCTTCAGTTTGGTTTGCAATTTAACCATGGATCGTCTTACAAATGAACAACGCTTGCAAATTATTGAATTTTACTATCAAAATTCGTGCTCGGTTCGAAATGTTCATCGCGCGCTGCTTCCATTTTATGATCGGCATTCTCGACCTTCTGAGCAGTCTATTCGGAAGATTGTGACCAAATTTCGCACCAAATTTACTTTGTTGGACATTAAACCACCAACACGTTTACGTACTGTGCGTAGTGAAGAAAATATTGCGGCCGTATCAGCTAGTGTGACAGAAGACCGCGAAATGTCGATTCGGCGCCGTTCCCAGCAGTTAGGCCTTTGTTACAGCACTACGTGGAAAATTTTGCGGAAGGATTTGGGCGTAAAGCCTTTTAAGATACAGCTGGTGCAAGAACTAAAGCCAGCCGACCTACCAC